>JAPMIB010000015.1:0-1200000 GCA_034770305.1 Trichogramma dendrolimi
CGCCAACTATATGCTTAAGTAGTCGCTACCAAACATACCGAGTAAGAGCGTGTTAAATTACAACTACTTGACTAGTTCGTTCACAATTTCTTGAGCGCTTTACAGATAGAACAATTTATTCCAAAATTTAATGGTAAGTGAATAAAATAGCGTTAACTGAAAAAACGTTTATTCCGATCGAAATTACTTGCAAACGTTGGTGATAGGTCAGAATATTTTATCAGACCAGAATAGACATTGTTACGTGTTCAAAGACGTTGCCTGTAGAGGGCGCCGGCCCAACGAGTCGCACTCGCTATAGAAGCAGTCGAGGCCGTGAGATAAATACGGGCTCGCCTCATGGTAAATTCATTCCCTGGCATAAGCTAGCGGTAGGTGCAAGGCACTTGAGTTTCGTGGTCGGAGAGATTTCTCTCAGCTCGTTGCGAACTTACGGTTGTCAGTTTTTATCTCGGCTCGCTGACGGCGTAAGAAGACGGTCGTGGGGCAACCCTAGCTCGCTGTCGCTCAAGTGTCCTTGCAGCCTATCGGCTAGCACCGTGCTTTTTGTAAGCGCGACTCTTACGACGAGCAGTAAGAGTCGGCTATTTATACTCGGGGTCGGCCGATAAATCAATCTTAAACATTGTAAGATTGCGCGCTCCGAGCTTGCATCACGAAGCTTGGACAATTTGTTATGCAAATAATATTCTATTTTGTTCTACTCATATGTAAATATATATTTTCCATTATTGACTTTTAATAAATACTTATTAAATTTATATACATTATCTCATAAACTTATTTCAATCCCCTTCCAACACAACAGATCATAAAGCAAGGCTTTATTGTTTTTGGCTTTTACTAACAAAAAACATGGTCCTTCTAGCTGGATAAATATGTTGTGTTTAGACGGTTAAATTGAATATAGTTTATCGAATATTTAAAAAAAAAAAAGTTAATTGGAAATTACTACATTGAGATAGACAAAATGCAGGAACAAAAGAAAGTGATCCGCCTGATCAAAAATTCCTTTGCCAACTTCAAAAAGCTTGGAAAGGATTTGATGACGGCTGGCGCTTGTATGTCTCGAATGGAACAGCTAAAAGTACGCTGGGAGGAGCTCGAGAAAAATTACAAGGCATTGATGGCGGATGAAGCCACGGACACCGACGATGAATATTTCGCGAAGAGTCAATACGATGTCAGCTATGAGGACTTCCTTATGAATATGGGCCTCTACCAAAATCACCTTCTCAAAGTTAAGAGAGAGATCAGTCAACTTGATGCAAAGTCAGGTACCAAGCAAATAGAGGCTGATATGGATGCGAATCGAGCCAAGTTGCCACAAATAATCATCGGCGACTTCTCTGGCGACATACAGGATTGGGTGAGATTCCGTGATACGTTCAAAGAGATGGTAATTGATAGACCGAATCTCTCGAACATCTTCAGGATGAATTACCTGAGGACGTACGTCAAAGGTGAAGCAGCCGAGCTACTGAGAGAAATTCCCTCTGGCGGTGAACACTTCGCCAACGCTTGGAAGGTGTTGCTGAATCATAAAGACAACACCCGATTATTGATTCATAAGCTGCTGGAGAGCTTAATATCAATGCCGGCATTGGTCGATAATTCAGCAAGCGAACTCATGCGCGTGCTGAATGGACGCACAATATACTGCAAGCTCTGAAAGCGCTCAGCAGCCCAGTAGAGCATTGGGATCACTTCACTGTTTTCCTGATAAGAAGCAAAATAACGCTTCAGTGCCAAACCAAATGGGAGGATAGCGTCATGCAGAAAGAGCATTCTACTACACCCAGCTCCTTTGACGATATGTGCAAGTTTTTGGAGGCTGAAAGAAGCACGCTGTCGCTTCTTGAAAGAACTAAGGAATTTACTAAGAAAACTCCTCAAGCCCGATCAGAGTATAAGGCTAGGACGAACAGAGGTCGCAAGTCCAGCAATTTTGTGCAGGCAAATGCTGACAATAACTCGTGCCCGGTGTGCTCTGAGGCTCACTCTATCGAACACTGCAATAAATTCAGAAAGCAGAGCGTCGACGAGAGAAAGCAGATTCTCGGCAAAAGGCGATTATGTTACAATTGCTTTGGCGCGCACATGATAATGGATTGCAAGTTCGACGCGATGTGCTTTTCATGTAATGGCAAGCATCACACTTTGATCCACTCTACGTTCAAGAGGGATGGTAAACAGAACTCAAATGGCAAGTGGAAAGTATCCTCGCAAGAAAAGCCTGAGTACAGTGAGGAAGTTGTATCTCCACAGAGCGTTTTAGCCACGACTTCTTGCAATGTGCAGGAAATAAACGGCGAAGCTTTGCTGGCAACAGCTAGCATCAGAGCGTCTTCAAGTGACAGACAGTGCGCTGTCGTTCGTGCTCTGGTCGATCAATACGCTCAGTCTTCCTTTGTGACTGAGGCTTTGTGTCAGCGACTGTGCCTGAAGAAACGCAGAGTAAACATTCCGGTTTCTGGTATAGGACAGGGTCTGACAAGCAGTCGATCAGAAGTAGAGTTGGCGATTCGACCACATTTCCCGTCGAAGTTTAAGCTGATGTCAAAAGCTTACGTACTACCAACTATCACGAGTTATCAGCGATCGTGCAGAGATCCGAAGATATGGTCACATATCCAAGGACTGCAGTTGGCCGACCCGGACTTTGAGCGACCTGGTCGCATCGACGAGCTGTTAAGCACACAGATTCACGCCCTTATCGTGCAAGAAGGCTTGAAAACGGGCGGTGAAAATGCATCTATCGCCACTAAGTCAAGGCTCGGTTGGATACTGTCTGGTAGTATTGACGAGCCAAGTCATGGGGGTACTATCGTATGCCTTCAAACAGATGGTCAGTTGGACGATCTGTTTAAATCTTTCTGGGAAATCGAAGAGCCGCCACGTGCTCTTCCTTGGTCCGCAGAAGACAAGCTGTGTGAAACGCACTACCAGAAGAATACTATTCGACTCGCAGATGGTCGATATCAAGTTCGACTCCCAGCGAAGCTCGAGATTCCGCTTGACTGGGACAACCGGCCTAACCGGAGGTACCGTGACCTTTGTTAGTTGGTGCTGCCTCTGACACGTCCTCTCGTCCGAGGACAATGGCGTAGTGACGGTCAGATGCGTGAGGTTAGGTGATGTCGTGGGCTGGAGTGGTAGAGGTGCGACCGCGAAATGACTACTGGCTCAGGCTCTGCGTTGACGACTTTTCGTTTAATCGTCCTCTGCCACGGAGATGGACAAGGCACTGGCAAAGGTAGATAAGGCCAGGTGCGAAGAGACTTGCATGAGCTGTTGGTGTAGGTTGGCCCTGGCCGAGAAGCCAGGCAACGAACGAAGCTCTTGACTCGCTCAATGGTATGCTGACGGCTCTTGACGAGATCTTCGTCTCTTGGCACGGCTCGTACGACGCAGAGTTGTTCCAGGACGCCTGACACGAGATGTTGGCCCCTGCGAAGGACCTGGGCCCTCCTCTTTTGTCTTTGGATTGGCGCCGTAACCGATTGCCCTTCCTGGGCTGTGACAATCGGAGGCGAAACAAAAAATAGGTTCAAGCTAGAGTCCAACTACTTTTCTGCTTTGACTTTTGTAAAGTCAAGCAGTCAAAAGTAGTTGACAAAAGTTCGCTCACTTTTCTGTTTCAACTTGAACAAGTTGAACAGTTAAAAGTAAGTAGACAAAGTCCGATCCACTTTTCTGATCTCACTTGTAGCAAGTCGAACAGTCAAAAGCTGATTGATTAGGTCGAAAGGCACTTATACTAGTACTCTAAACTCGACCTTTTCTCTTGCGGGTACGACTATTCGGTGGCGCCGCGCCACCTGGCGGCCGAGTCGGAAGCTTGAAAAGTAAAAAGTGGGGAAAGGTAGTGAAATGACGAGGCGAGTATTTTTGTAGTTTGACCAAGTTCGCTATTGAAATATTTCCCTAGGTCGAAACTCTCAATAGCTCGTCGTCGTGAATGTGAAAGCGAGAGTCGATGTGCTCTGGCTGGCAGCTGAGAGACGACTTCACTTGCTTGGCCGGGCGCCTCGCTTATATAGGAAGCAAGAGCGCGCTGATTGGCCGTTGGCGCAAGGTGGGGACGCGTGCTGCTGTGTGCGTCGCCTGAGGGGGGACGCATGCAGCTGTGCACGTCGTCTGAGAGGGGACGCACGCAGTGGTATGTGATGCGTATGAGGGTAAAAATCCCGTGCCGCCATCAGATCGGGCGCGCCTGAAAGCACATCATTGACGAACCTGTCCCTTAGAATGGTGACCGTGGCGAAGAAGAATTGGGCACCTTCGTCATTGCACAGATACTCGATCGTGAGAAGTGTCAGGTATGGAGCGCAGCTTGTCCCGTACGTCACAGTCAAGAGTCGGATGTGTTGGATGGGGTCGGATGAGTTCGGGCTCCAAACGACGCGTTTCCAGTCGAGGTCCCGTTCGTCGTTTCAGATCTGACGGTACATCATTTTCATGTGTGACAGTGAACTCCCCATGCTCACCGTCGTGACGGGCTACTCACGTCCTGGCCGGCTTTACCGATGAACGGCGCGCCATACAAGTGGTTGCTCGTCACCGATCAGGGTCTGGCTAGCTAAAAATAAATGGGGAGGGCACGAAAAATCTCACGGTCAGCAGGTTCATAGACTTGGCTGACCTCCGAGAGGGGACGCCAACGGGTAGAGAGCGAGGACTCCGTAGAACCGTAGCACTGCACCTCAAGAAGTACCTGAAAACGAGAGAAATTGCCAGCGAGAGAAGAATGATGATATCGGATTAATCGAATAACTACACTAAGAGAATTACAGTTAAGATAATACAACAACTTTATTGAACCAAATGACTCGGACTTTATCACTCGCACTGAGCCGGAGCTCGCACACACACATTTACACTTGGTCGCGTACACGAGCTGCGTTGCCGTCTGAGGGCCGGTACGGGGCACGATAAGGACGGTAAGGCTACTTTCGTTACGCCTCGCACTTGAGGCTCACGACCACACGGGTAGAACACAACGTCATCGGGGTCACGCAGAGTCAGTTTCTCTCCTTGCGTCTCGTCTGTTGACCACAGACGTGAAGGGGACGGGCCAAAACGGCGGTACGGATGTCTTACTCGATGAGGGCTTGGTGTGCCGCGGGAATCACCAGCACTCACACTCGAGACTCGCGGCCACCAAATTCACCAACACACCATTATACAACTCACTACCGAAGCACACTCAAAAACACACCTCAACACTTACCCGCTACTCTACACACTAACTAAACCACAAAAAATACGACAAAAAGACTCGGACCTCGCTAGACAGGTTACATGGACGTAAATATTGTAATGTTTACGTCCGAGTACCGCAGTGGCCTAGCGAGCCCGACTCCGCTGTAGCCTCGTATCGCTCTTGTGCCTGCAAAATACAACGCGACTATTTCAAACCCTGCGTTATTCAATATTAAGTTCCTCGCAGCTGACACATGACGAGGGCACAACGTCACACATGTCTGCGCAAAATGCTACACGGTGACTGAGAGAATGGTCCAGATGTCCCGTTGGAGCTTGGGGCCTCGATAGGTAATGTCATTCAGACTAACTCCAGACGATGTCGGTCGTGATGCATCCAAAAACACCCTTGGGCGGGGCCTTAGCCACCATGCTGCCAGATCCCATGGTGGGGTATGTAGTAGACTAGACGATCCCTCAGCGTCCTCTCTTCGTGAGAAAGCCTGATTTTATGTCCTGAGTCGATTTAGGCCTGCATGAAGTCACGGTAGGCAGCTGCGAAGGTGGCATCCCGGGTCATGCGTCGATGGAGGTGGGCGAGGGGAACGCACGCTGAGTTCTCACTGGAACCAAGCAATCGGCCGGCGTCCGGCTTCAAAGGTAGGTGGACCACGTACCGACCTGAGTGGTCTCGATGATGCTCCATGAAGAGCTACTCACAGCGCTCGTCGGCAGGTCAGGTCAAGGTCGGTGTACGAGGGGAAGATCCTCGACTTGCCAAAATTGCTGCAACACTGCCAATAACTGTCGATGCCAAGAAGGCTCAGAGCATTCAGCGGTCATGTCGAGGCACTGATTGGGCCGTTGATCGCTCAACCCACAGCTTCGGCCCGAGATCGTCCACCCAACGACGGTGTGTTCTGTGCAAGAGGGTGCCACGACGTTGCAGCCCGGTCATCATGAGGCGCTGTGTTACTCCAGTTTCAAGCAGCAAGTCCACAGGACCCGGTTGGCTGAATCGAGGATCGGCTAGCTTCAACTGACTCTACATTTATGACTCGTGTGGGGCTACTCGGTGGCATGGGGTCGTGATTTTCAAGCGCTTAAGACATAAGGCTCTCATCTCGATCCGATCGCGATGAGGTCTCCTCCTACGGCGGCCACAGCAGTCCGATCGTCTTCAGTGGGAGCCTTTAGTCTGGCAACAAGCCGATCTGAAATCAGGGTGACCTCTGAACAGGCGTCCAGAAGCGTCCAGATAAGTGGGGGCCTGCTGTCGTGCGCGTTGATCTTTAGTGTGGTGGTTGGCAGCACAGTTAGTCAGGACAGCTCTGTAGATTGCTCCTCGCCGGTGCCAAACACCCCTGGGGCAGCGTTTTCGAGTGTCACAAGGGACGTCGGGTGGGAAGTCGGATGGACATGCGCAGACTGCGTGACACGGCCGCAAGCAGTTGAAGCATAGACGCTGTTGCATGACGAGCTCTCTTCACTCGGCTGAATTCATGTTGGCGAAGACGCTGCAGTGCCCGATATAATGTTCACCTTTGCATCGGACGCAGTCTTGGCAGCCTTTTCGATTTGCATAAGCACTTGCAGGTCTGTGGTCGCTTGATGAGGCAGACTGTCTCGTCGTCGTTGCTGCTCCTGAGAAGCACGCGACAGCCATGCGACAGCGACTGGTTCAGGACTGAGGTCGTCGAAAGAAGATAGGTGATCTCCCTTCCTAGCAGCACGGTCTCTAGGTCTAGCGATTCTATCAAGTCGCATTAGAGAGCTTACTTTGAGGGGAGTGCACTACGTAACGTTATTATGAGCGATCACCAACTCACCGACTGCTCTATAGTTCATATCCGCTTTTCGTTATGGATAACAATACGAAGAAAAGCATCATGGTAGACCCAGATTGAACTTGTGCTGTTTTCCGAAACGCTTCACTCGAGATCGTCGTGCTGCTACGGATTTTCCACTTTTCGCTGCTACAACACCTCATCAAAGCGTACGGCTATATCGAACTCAAGCTCAATTTCGGCTTACGGATAGATTATCGGTCGAAATTGGTATGAATGTGAGCACCTCTTCGTCGTTCTTCGCAGTCCAGACTCAAGATGATTGCGGTGAGTCATGGATACTCGAACATTCTAGCTAGCAATTTCTGCACTTACTCCTCCCCTGTCTGGCCCAGAGCATAAACACGATCCTGATTATCATATCAGGACAACACCAGGCTCACCAATAGCACCGTTTTCGTCGCCTAGCTGAGAGAAGTTGATCATTGCGAAGAACGAATTCGACCAGATGTTAGAGCTCGGCATTTGTCGTCCTTCTGAAAGCCCTTGGTCATCTCTCCTGAACCTCGCCAGAAAAGGATCTAATGATTGACGACCTTATGAAAATTTACAAGCTATCAATAGAAGAAAAATGCTCCGAGGAGGTGAATACTGCAGCCATAGATGCAGTATAGCGTTATAACGTGGTAAGTCATATAGGCCGCCACGACGCACCGAGTCAAAGCGGAGTCAAGCTCACAATCGGATCAAAAATCTCGTTTGAGCCCGGCAATCAGCGGCGGACCGAACTGGCGACCCGCGTGTGGGCCGTAGGGAGGGGGAAGTGCGAGCGGCCTCGCGCGGAGCTGCGAGTCGAGTCGAGTTGAGTACTTGACCGATTGCGAAATCAATCGGACGGCAGCCCGAATCGAAGCGTAAGCTGAGATAACTTTGTACGATCGAAGCGTATTTGCGAAAAATAACCGGGTATTTGGTGAGTAGTTGTACTTGTTGAGTGTGATAGCGTGTGAGTGTAGATCGGTGCCATGTGATACGTGTGTGTTCGCGCGGCGCAAAGGTGTGCCAGCGAATAGCCTCGTCGTGTACTTGAGTCTGCACGACGGCACGAGTAAGTGCTAAAGGGTGATTGAGAGTGTGAGTGTGAGCGGAGACGTGGTGAGTAACCTCGTCGTCCGGGTTCGGCGCGACGCGGCCTCACGGCCCTCAGGCAAGCTGTGCTTCGGCACAACCAACCTCTTGGCCTCGTGGACCCGTGTAAATTCAGTAGGGCTTAGACGCGAAGTAGATAGGAACGCGGTTATAGGCGCGGTACATCGGCACGAGCGAGCGGATCTAGCGAGGTATCGAGCCAGAGTTGCCTTGAAATAGTCTCGAGGTACCTGTGATAGCTGGCCAGGTAGTCGCGTAGAAGATTAAGCGTTTGTGTTGCTCGTTGGCGGTGACCTCGCGGTCGTCTGGCGCTCCACTTGCGCGGAAAAGTCGACGAGCACACCGTGCGAAATACAGTGTGACGTGTGTCTGCATAGGTGCAAAGGCAGTCGTGTGACGGAGACGCGGACGCACGTCATAAATTGGTGCCCTAACGTGTGTTGCTAGGTCTGCATAAAGTGGTGCCTAAGATCTACTGCTGGGCCTGTGTAAACTGGCCCGCAATGTTTGTTGCTGAATCACCGAAAAGTGGCACCAATCCGATCGCTGAGTCAAAACCAGTATTTCCACGTCGGTGGCTAGTAACAACGAGCATCATCTCCGAGGTGTACAGCATCTTAGGTGTGGGGGAGGTTGAAACTTGCATCAACAAGGTGAGTTCGTTCCAATCATACTTTGCTGAATTTGCTAAACTTCACGAACCGCTTGCTTCCCTGAATCGGCAGTCGGTTATCTGAGGTATGCGGCGATAGGCGCCCAAGCTCGTTAGCTAGAGAAACGTAAATAGAACGCGTTCGGACCTGTCGTTCTATTGTGAACTTGGAGTTCGGAGTCGGTTTCGGCGAATTCGAACACATTTGTGTATTTGAGAGGCGACGCTTGTGTTGTTTTGCGCACGGCCCGCACGGCCGCTTGCATAGAGCCTCGCAGCTAAGGAGGTAAAAAAGTCCGCGCGGACTTGACTCACGAAACATAAACAAAGCGCGGAGTTATTGTCGAATTGGAGTCGTCGCGGAACAAGTCTTTGTGGGCCTTGCGAACTTAAATAAAAATTGCCAACGGCAAGCGAGATTAGGAATTTGGAGCGTGAAGCGTGCAAGGTGGCTCTTGAATCCGATGATACCAAGAGCATGGTCGATTGAATCGTCGAGATGGAACGAAGAGGTGCTCCGGGAGTTGGTGAGGAGCGGTGCGAGCACGCAGGGCCCGGAGAAGGAGACGCAAAATCGTTTGCTGCGCATGTGGCTCCGATTGCAAGGCTACGACTCCGCCAACTGGGCCCCCGATGTCGACGGCGACATCGCGTTTCACGTCGTGCCACGCGATAACCAGCAGCTGATTGATCTCTTGCGGTCGCGATATCGACAAGCGCGGCGACAAGCTCGATGACGACAACGTCTTTCGCGAGTGCGCCGACAAGCAGCAGCGCGGCAGCGAATGCATACGCAATGAATCTAAGCGCCACGCCGATGGTTAGCGCGTGGATGGATGCGGAGCTCGATGAGCCCACGCGACTCACGCGGCACGCGAGGATGGACGCCCCGCCAACGCCGATTCACCATTCACGGTTGCACAGAAAGAATCGCCCGAAAAAAACACGATCGCAAAGAGACCGAGTGTGAAAGCTCACGTCGGTCGAGCACGAGCAGAAACTCGTCGCGCACGAGCACGCCTGTGCGAAGCACGGTCGATCAAAATTAGCTGCGCAAATACAGCAGCTGATAAACAGCTGGCTATCTTGTCAGCGAGTTCGTTTGACGAGCAGCGCGCAGGTGAGGGAGGTCGCGGAAGAAGTCGAGCCTGCGAGCCGACTCTCGCGAGCGTAAGCAGAGGAACGCGAGTCAAAACCACGGACTCGAGCAGCGAGAAAGAGAAGCACGTCCTGAATAAACCGCAGCAAAAATCAAGCAGCGAGTAAAACCACCACGTGAGAGTTCGGCCAGCAGCAGCGAAGCGAGCGAGCCGAGCAGAGGATGAACCGTGCACGCGCCGGACGTAAGATGGACGGATTAACGCGTCGCGAAAAATTCATGAAGCTCCTCGCGAGCTACAAATTGAATTTTACAAGTGGTGACAAACAAGGCGCAATTATTCTTAGAGCGCGCGAAAGAATTTCGAGACAGCGTGCCGATGACACTCACCGAATTTTTGATATCATGTCGTTCGCATTTAGCTCGGCTGACAGCTCGATTGTGGTACCGTACGCTAAGCGTCGCTTCGTCACTTCGCGGATTTCGAGACCGCGTTTAAAAACAGTATATCGGCCCATGCGACGAGGACGATATCATGGACGAGCTGCAGCATAGAGTGCAAGGCAAGAACGAGCCGATCTCGGAGAACATGACCTTCGTTCGGCACCTTGTGATGCAGCTCGAAGATCCACCGACTGAAAAGAAGTTGGCTCGTATGATGTGGCAAATTACGCGTGGCGTACCGACTCGTACTCAATGACGAGTGCCCGAACTCGATCGACACGATCGAGAGTCGCGGATTAAGATACGAGCGTGGCAGGGCACTCGATGCGAAAATCGAGAAGAGTGCAAAGATCAGCCCACGGATACGAAAGGAGCAAAGGTCGGCGCGTTGGCGGCGAGTCGGCAAATGCGAGCGCGTCCTCGGGTAACGCTTCGAAGCAGCAATACTCGAAGGAGGCAAAAAAAGGTGAGCGCGAAGTCAAACGCGAGTGCAAGCGCGAGCGCGAATTCGAGCGCGAACAATACACCAAGCGCGATCGCAGATGCACCGGCGGCACAGCAGGCGACATCGTCGCAGCCGCCGGTGCCACTGGCGGCTTTATCGGGGCTTGCTACACATGTGGCGACACAGAGCGAGCAGGTACCCGCGCACGAAATGTTACGATGCCACGAGTCGGACATCGAGCGCGCGAGTGGTCGATGCCTTCTCTGGCGGCAGTTCCATCGACAGATAAATGTCAATTCTGCGGCACGGAAAACGTGACCTTCTTGACATGCCCGAGATGTGCTGCAATTCGACAGCTCGTGGGAAACTTGCACGCGAAGGTGCAGCGCAGCTAAGCACCTCCGCAGTCTCAAAGTCAACCAGCTGGAGGATAAAGGGCTACTTGTACACGACGCGAGTGAGACCGCACGGCCAACTTCAGTCTGTACGCAAGCATACGAAGGTGGCGAAGCGCGAGTCGGTGACTCGATTAAACTCGACCAGCCGACTCTGGTAGAGAGACGGGCGCGAACGGACGACGCAAACACAGCTTTGCAAGCGGTCGACTCGCGCGGTGTTGAGATCGCACGAAGTAAATTCACGTCAAGTTCGATGATAGGCGAGGCGGCGAGCTCGGGCTCACCCTCGTACGATTGTGACACAAACGAAGCTTGCGCGCGCGAGAAGCAATAAAGTGAGAGAGAGTGATATGTTTCTCGGCGAGCAGCTGCAATGGCAAGGTCAAGCACTGGACCAAGCATCAGGCGACTGCAGTGAGTCGCCATGCGGTGCACCAAGAAGAGAGGATCTTGGCGATGATGAGGAAAAATAGGGACTTCATCAACGTACGTGTCAACGGCGAGGTTTATCGAGTGATGTATTACACCAGGGCACAGGTCACGATAGTTGGCCCTCACGTCGCCTCACGAGAAGTTGAAGGATCCGTTGCATGAGACGTCGGTGAATATAAAGATGCCCTTCACGCCAGTGCTGTCACGGACGATTGGCAGACTGACGGTGCAGGTAGAGATCGATGGGCGTGTCGAGCCGATGCGTTGGCGAGCGACATCATGACGTGGTAAGTCATATAGGCCGCCGCGACGCGCCGAGTCAAAGCGGAGTCGAGCTCACAATTGGAGCAAAGATCTCGTGGGCGGCCCGCGTGTGGGCCGTAGAGAGGGGGAAGCGTGAGCGGTCTCGCGCGGAGCTGCGAGTCGAGTCGAGTTGAGTACTTGACCGATTGCGAAATCAATCGGACGGCAGCCCAAATCGAAGCGTAAGCTGAGATAGTTTTGTACGATCGAAGCGTATTTGCGAAAAGTAACCGAGTATTTGGTGAGTAATTGTACTTGTTGAGTGTGATAGCGTGCGAGTGTAGATCGGTGCCATGTGATACGTGTGTGTTCGCGTGATGCAAAGGTGTGCAAGCGAATAGCCTCGTCGGGTGCTTAAGTCTGCACGACGGCACTAGCAAATGCTAGAGGGTGATTGCGAGTGTAAGTGTGAGCGTTGCCTTGAAAGAGTCTTGAGGTACCTGTGCTAGCCGGCCAGGTAGTCGCGTAGAAGATAAAGCGTTTGTGTTGCTCGTCAGCAGTGACCTCGTGGTCGTCTGGCGCTCCGCTTGCGTGGAAAAGTCGACGAGCACACCGGGCGAAATACAAGTGTGACGTGTGTCTGCATAGGTACAAAGAAAGTTGTGCGACAGAGAAGCGGGACGCACGTTATAGCGTATAGCCGTGCACTAATGTATCGATTACAATTTTAACGAGTTGGACAATTACCATTACTTCCAATAATCTGGCACATACTGCACCGAACTTCTTAAATCCAAGGTAAAATTTTTGGAAATAAGAATTTGTTACTTTATAAAAGGTATATTCGTCAAAAAAAATTTGAAAATTCCCATTTTCGATCGGGTTTACACAATCTGCTAGTCGCCTTACAATGGACTCTAGGAGATCTTGTTTTTTCATTGGGAAGACTAAATAATCTTTCAAAGCTTCATGGTCTTGTTTAGAATATTGTGACGGGGCACAAGGTAGCTAGGCAGCGAGCCGCGACTTCTCGCATGCCTCGCGTGAGCATGTGTGTGTGCATGTGTGTTTTCGTAATTCACAGGTCCACGTGGTGACAACAGCAGCAGCAGCGGCAGCAGCAAGTAACGACGCTTTAGCCCGTGCGACGGCGTATGTGTGCGAGAGATACGGATAGCGGCGCAACAGCAGACCGGCCGACGCGCAATAGATCGCGGCAAATCAGTTTGAGCAGGCAGCACGTCGGCACGTGTAAGAGATTTCGCACAGCACCGAAGAGAGTTTTCGAGGTAATAGCCGGTGGAATACGAGTGTCACGAAAAAACTCACGGTATTCTTGTGCTCGTAGGAGACGGCAAGTCCGAGGCCGACGTGAGATACGTGTTTGTCGTAGCCCAGAAGGGCGTGTTTGTTTTGTGCGGGCTCGACAAGTGAGTCGTCCGTGAGGCAAGTTTCGCCCAGAAGGGCCAGTGTGCGAGCCAGTGAATACGTGCAGAGCAACAGCATATCGTCGCCAAGACGTGGGCATAAGACCGTACCCCGCCGTCGCACGCCGATCATCGACGCCCGGACGAGGGCCAAATTGCAGCCGAGAAGCGGAGCCGATCCATCGTCGAGGCGCCGAAGATTTGGGGTTAGTTTGTAAGATAATTATCAAGGTTATTGGTCGACACGACTGCCAGGTCGCGGGCGTATGCGTGTGTGTGTAAGCTCAAGCGCGGCTGACGAGTATTGCGGCGGCGATACGCAGCGAGCAAAGCATTGGTGTGCGTGTGTTACCTTCGATATCAGGGCCGATAGCATCGTCGCATCGATCAACCGCGGCAGAACGCGAGCCGCATCGCCGGAATCAGTACGTAAGTGCCACGTCGCGTCGGTACACGCGCACTCGCTACCGTGGCATAGATCGCGCGCGCAGCCACCATATTGGCTCGGCCGATTATAGACTGGCAGATAGTGACCGATTATATGTGCTGATTTTTAAACTTATGCCCTTGCAATGTCTGAAAGTTACATCGATAACAAACTCAAAAAACGGAATATGACGCCGTATTAGCGCTGCTATATATTTTGAAGTATATATCGATTTGTAACAAATTTCGGCCTTGTGTGCTCATTTCTTAACTTATGCCATTATTAAAAAATGTTATTTTAGCACTAATCAAGTCTACATCTAGCTGGGCATAGGAGCACCTAACATCTTTCGCCGTAGATCGTAAGAAAATGTTTGATTGTATGCTGATTTTCTCACTTATGCCGAAGAACAGAATGAAATTCTGAAAATCATCGAATCTATAAAAAGTAATGGCATAAGTGTAGCCAGTAGATATAAAAACCTAGATTCTACGAAAATTGGGCAATATTTTAGATCTGGGGTAGTGATTTTTTTACTTATGCCATTAAAACTGCTTAACAATTATAAAAAATTCAATGCTTTTTTCCAAATGGCATAACAACTGAAGGTATCTGCATTAAAGGCATAAGTCATTCATGTGTACGAAAATTGATAGGTGGTGTGCTGATTTTTACGCTTATGCCCTTTTGCAAAATAGTTAAGAACCCTTTCACAGATCTATTTTCAAAACGGCATAACTGTCCGGTGTAGATGTAACATATAAAAGTGTGATGGGATATGAATAAAAGTAATTTTTTCATGTAAATTAAAAAAAAATGATACACATCTTATGCAAAATATTTTTAATGCCTCACATACCATTTTATTTACTTTTGGATGTTTTTTACTTACATTCAAAACTCCATACAAGTTAGCTTTCATAAGCTGAAAAGTGACTTTTAGCTTACAACCTGCTTGACTTGACAATATACCATATTTTGGTACATACATAGACCACAGACAAACTCTACACCTTAGATCAGTAAATTCTCAGATGCACCTCAGATGTTGCATCTGTGTATATTAACAGTATTTTGTATACGCGTGCACATATCTCATCTATGGCATAGAGTTTGGATGGTTACTTTGGTTTTTGTACGTACCAAAATATGGTGTATTGTCAAGTCAAGCAGCTGTGAATCTAAAGTCACATTTTAGCTTATGAAAGCTAACTCGTATGGAGTTATAAATGTATATATACTTGACAATATACCATATTTTGGTACATACATAGACCACAGACAACATTCAAACTCTACACAACATAGCTTTCGTAAGCTCAAATATGTATTTTAGCCCTGGTCAATATGACACTTTATCTTTTTTTGAGGTTATTAACACATAAAGTTAAACATCTATCGATTCCATCATTTTAAAAACTTCAATGTCAGCATTTGCTTTTTTCAAAGCAGAGAAATGATTTTTTTTCTTCTTTAGGTCATCATATGTATAAATATTAATAGTTTGAAAATCTCTTTAAATTCTTTTTAAAACAACTAGTATTGCGATTGAGTTCTTATTACTGCTGTTAAGCAGGAGAGGAAAGTCCCTGTAAATCTCGAGGGTCAGAAGGTGCAATATCAATTGCATATTTACTGTTTGTAATTTATAACTTTATTAATATACGCGAGTATAATTATCGCCGCTGTCGTCACTCGCGCTCGCTGTACAAAGTGTGTGGTTCAGCTCGTAGTTAAGCAGATTCTGAACTCTCGTCGGCCAACGACGGCAGACGAGAGGCACAAGTCCCGACAGTGGGGGAAAGCACGAGGCACGAGAGAGAGAGAGAGAGAACGAACGGCTGACGCGATCAGCCCGCAAGCAGCTCGCACACAGACACACACGCACACGTTCGCAGGCCGAGACGCAGCTCGGCGCAGCGACGTTGCCAACATATACATGCTCGCAGGAGTCAGCATCTCTGTGTGTCGCCACACTAGTATCTTTCAGGCGCGCAATACCGATTATTCTTATAATAGTATTATTCTTATTACTATTATTCTTATAATAGTATTGTAAAACATAAGTAATGTATAATTTCATTTATAGTCATGTATTTTAATTTCGTGAGGAAATAAGAAAATAGAACTATATTTGAAAAATACAGATGAATAATGCTTATATACTTATCGAATAATTTGAATTTTTCCGTTAGAGTAAACTATAAGTAGACAAGCTCGATTTATTTGTTCGTTGCAGTTCGCGGCGCACATTGCTTGTGTACAGTATGATCGATGTTTCCGTTCGTTATCATTATTAAATAATTAAAATTTTCATTTTCTTGGTTTTCATTATACATAGTAATAGTGCATAGTATTAAGTGCATAGTTTTAGTGTTAGTTCACTTTGAGTCGACGAATTTCGTTACAAACTATAATAGTGTATTGCAACGTTTCTTGGCTCTTCAGCACGTGCGAGTGAGTGAATCGTCGAGAGACGAGTACTCAGCAAGTAAATGAGAGGGTTAACTTCACACGACGCGCGTGCGTAGACGAGAAACACGACTTTATATGCTTCGCGGGCAAGTTTTACGTGCAATCTTCTACGAGCAATAATTTAATGTTAATACATGATGCTGCTGCATAGACTTGAATTTGTTTACTAGACTTATCGCCGTTGCTGGAGTTCGAGCCACGATAGGTCTATGATTCGACCTCTGACGCGCCTGAAATGCGTATAAGAATTGATAGGTACGTGCAGAAATAAGTTCGGGTTTTTAGGACATATTTGTGTTATGAAATTGTTATAATTTTATTTAACGTCAGATACGACAATAAAGTATGTTCTTTTTATTTAATGAGAACGTGAATTAACTCTCGAGAATATCAATTTTACAAGGAATTAAAATTAATAATTGGAAGTACTAATTTACACGTCGTCTTTCTATACACGCAGAGTGTGAGCAATCGGCGCACAGTATGAGTCGATCTTTGCGACCATAGAATATTATATCAAGCGCGGCTTAACAATGCAAGTATTACCGATGGATAAACGTAGATACGATGCGTTGTTACTGCTGCTGGGCTCTGCACGGCTGCTTGGCTCACCACCCGGACGTTGGAGTCGCTGTCTGGCTGCTGGTACTGCGACGTTGCACAATTACCTAGAGATGCGCGCACGAAAACGAGGGGATCGAAAATCACTGTAAGTCGCGACTAGGAATTGGGTAGATAGAAAGGAAAAAGAGGGATGTTTCTTATCTCACAATAAGATTCATCCGCGTCAGTCTTATAATTTTTAACTTGTACCACTGGGATCGAATACTCAAAAGTATGTTCCCACAGTTAAATAATATATAAGAAAGTGTCGCATGATTTACGCACTCGGACACTGAGTAAGTGGCAGCGGTAAATTATCGTATAGGATAGGTATATTTATTTTTCACCACACCAACTACGGTCAGTGTATGAACACAAATACTATGGGGGTATTGGGTTCAATTATCAATAGAATACCTATTTAGACCTGTGCAGCTCTTTAAATAGGCCAAGGACGAGCGCTCGAAATGCGCTCTCTCGCATCGTTGCGCCGGCAAAATTCCCACTAATTTGCTGCGAGTGTCAATGAAACAATAGGAAAGAGAGAGATCGAAGATTCTTTCTTCGCGCTCCCTTGACAGTTGCCTCTCTTATTATTCTCCGAGGAGGCGGGATGGGGGTCGCTGGACCGCTCTCTTACAGCGTCGCTGCGGCCGCGGCTCTCGTGTAGTCTGCGTGGGGAGTCGCGAGGTGGGCCTATGCATACAAATTCGTCGACGTGCGGGGGAAACGCGAGTGCGGCGGTTGATTTCTCCTCTCGCGCTCGACGGGTACTCGCTTGCGTATGTGTAGTCGGATGGCGTTGTTGTCATCGTTCTAGGCGCAAATGGTCGCATATGTTGCAGTATACACAAATTGCCGTTACATATTAAGACGTTGAGTGCCATACATATTGAAAATCATTTCATTTTTGCTGATCGCGTCTTGTTATTGGAGTTTTGCAACGATTTTGTTTCAGATTACTACAATCGATTTACGTACGTAATATGTCTTTGCTAGTGCATGTTTATTTTTATTCAAAGGTAGAAATCTTTATTTCACAGATAAAATTTATTTTAACTTTTTTTTTTATTTTTGTTGTAAATATCAGTATCAGAATACGGTTTGATTGGGTTGATTTCCTATGAAACGGGGCTGAAAATATCTTGAAAAATAACCGTTGCAGACATTCGAAGCCGTGCGTGCTTTTCGATTGGGACAGTCGACGCGACGTTTCCGTAAGTAGATATTTTGTTTATATTGCTTATTATATGCTGCGCTGTTATAACAGCAGCGCACACTTTTTGTTTATTTATAATATGTAAACAAGCCGCTAGGGGGCGAGCTTGCAATAAAGCTCACAACCCAAAAATGAACGGTGGCTGAAAATGTTTATTATTCGAGTGGAAATAAAGTTTTTTCATGTTCCGGGTTGACCTCAAATCCTGATTTTCATTGATTGAGAAACGGGTTAGTCACTCTGCCTGAGAAGTAAGTTCATTGCTTACTTTTCAAACAGACGACTAAGGAGAAGAAATACCTGAGAGTTTGAACGATCTACAGAAGGTAGCGATCAAAAGCCACTTCTACCAGACGATCAAATTCTCATGCCTAAGACACCTGCACAGGCACAAACGAGATCACCCCTGCTGACTCCCGTTCGCCTCCACCAATCACAACTTCATCGAGATCAGTCTCAGAAGTTACTGCTGCCACGTCGGATCCACGATTCCTCATCATCGTACCGCAACGCAGTCCACCGAATCACTACTACCTAGCGATTTTAACTATTATTTATAAATTATTTCTCTTTACAGTTATCCGAATACATTATAAAAAAACCCGTCGGAATGGCGGAAATCGAATGCTTCATTTGTCATGAGCCCAAAAATGAAGTTATTTTGCTATGCAATGAAGATGAATTCAATAAATTTTCTTTAAATTTAGCACGCAGAAGACGATTTAATTTAAAGTACAATGATTGCAATCTTCCAACAATGGAGTAACGACGTGGGATATCACTCTTCTTGTGCCAGTCTCTTTAATGCGTTAAAACAAAAGTTTAGAACTGAAGAAATAATTTCAGTACCTTCAGTCGCCACAGAAAAGTAAGTTTTTGAAAGGCATTATAATATCGGTTGATATTTATAAATATTCATATTTTTTTGCTTAGTTCTTTAGATATTCATGACCTCTCTGAAAATAATCAAGACGTTCCTGACCCCGCAGAAAATAATCAAGATGTTCCTGACCTTTCTCAACTAAACCTTTCTGAATCACACTTAGATAATGAAGTTTCTGAAACTAGTTCTGCAATTATTATGAATGATCCAAAATGTGTGATGTGTTCTAGATCAAGAAAACAAGTAAAAGGACGTTACGAAAAGTTATTTTCAACAAATAATTACACAACTTTTAATAATATTTCAAAATACGCTACACTTTGGAACGATTTTCAACTACTAGATAATATTATAAGCTTACAGGAACAGAACAAATCGATCTTTTATCACCCGTTTTGCAAGTCAAATTATAATTATAAAATAGTCAAACAGAATCGATCTCGTAACGAGGCCAATAATCAAAAGTGGCACAAAACTCGAGAATATTACAAAAATGCCTTGCAAGTAGTCATCAATTTCATAAATATACATGTTATTAAAAAACGAAGTGTATGTACATTAAGTTTCGCAAAAAAATTATTTTTAGAAACTCTCATTGACAATTGCAAAGAAGATAATATTAATTTATCATTATTTATGGGACACTTGAGCGTTAAAATTAAAAAAATTTTTGGCAAACAAATAAAATTTCAAACTTTTCGGCGATCAGTTATAATATTTCCTTCGGGTAGATTTGAAGTACACATGATAATTGAAAAAGATGATGATATTGTACGACATGCTGCACTTATTTTACGGCGTTCGATTTTGAATTCCCCGGTCAACAAGATACCGGATAAAGTTCAAATTGAGCATTTACTTAGAGGCGAAAGTATTTGTCCTGATATATTGAATAATTTTTTAGTAACAATAATTGCTGCATTCAATTACAAAAGACGCTGCAGTACTAAAACATTAAGACGTATTTCATCTTTTTCGAGTGATATAATTTATGCTGTGTCAAACGGAACAATAATACCTTCGAAGCACATAACACTTGGCAGCAGTTTGAAGAGCCTAAGTAACTCCAAAAAAATTGTAAGAATATTAAACCGATACGGCCACATCTGCAGCTACGATGTACTTGAAGAGCTTGAAACAGAAGTAACATATTCTTCAATAGATCCCAACAGTGTATGTCCATCAACGGTTACTCGAAAGAAAGGTTCGAATACTGCGTGTGCATTCGATAATTTTGATCGTTTCATCGAAACTTCTGGTAATAAGACTATAATGAATGATACTGTCGGAATCATTTATCAAGACATTTGTATTAACCAATCTACTATGAATAATGAAGATGAAAATCAAAATTGTGATATTCAAAATGCAGCTAACTTGGGCAGAAAACGTAGAAGAACGTTCGAAGGATTTATCCCAGAATTACCGCAGTATTCAAAGAAACCTAGAATTGAGTCGGTTTTATTGCCATATAATTCACCATTGCGGTGTACTATTCCAGATAATTTGGACATTATTAAAAATCTTGATGCATTGTGGATGATATCCCATTCGTTAGAAATCGAAACACCTATGTGGGTGGGCTTTACACAAATAACGCCAAATGACGATCAACATCAACGGGTATCTTATCTCATGCCCATTAATCAGCCACCAACAAATAAGTCAGTAGTTTTAGAAACAATGCAAAGAGCATAAAAATAGCCGATGAGTGCGATGAAACTTATGCGCAAGTCACATACGATCTCGGAATCGGAATGATAGCTTTACCACTACAAAACACTGAATTACATCAGTTCAAGCGCTTATTTATTCATATCGGAGATTTCCATGTGCAGATGGCGTACATGAAAGCTTTGGGAACGTTCGTATCAGATTGTGGTTTAGCTACTATATTAGTGGAAAGTGATCTCCTTGGAAGTGGCTCAATAAATGGATTTTTATCGGGAAAAAATTTCAACAAGTGCAAACGGTTACATATACTCATGTCCTTGTGTTTAGAAAAGTTGCAATTTGAGTTTTTTTACAAGAAAAAAATATTCAAATAGACTCGAGTGTAATATCTTTCTTAGAAAAATTAAGCGAGTATGACAATATACATGAAAGAATAAAAAACAATTTCAATTTGCAAACTATTTTAGATGACTTTAAACTTTTAAAACAACAAACACTGGAAGGATTATATGGAAAGACACAGCAGTGTGATAGCGAATACTTACAACTAATGAATTATTTTCTACTTTTCGACAGGAGCATTCGAACTGCAGACTTTAATTTATATGTTTATAGTATAGAAAAAATGAATAATATATTTTTTTTCATTCAATCAACAAAATTATTCACGTTGGTTGGTTTGGTATACAAACTTTAAATTTAGATAATACGCATCCAGGATTAAAAGATCAATTTAAACAAGGATTTTTTGGCGTCAAAAGGACTATCAAACCGTTCTCTCGTATTCCCGTCAATCTTACATTAGAGCAAACTATAAATGCCGATGCAGGTAGAAAATTGACGGGAATTACTTTCATAACTAACTCTATTGGTGCTCGTCAAAGGTAAACTATAATATAATAAAATACATGAAAATTAGTGTAAATTAATCAGCCTATATTTAACTAATATTGTTTTATTATTTTCAAAGATGGAGTATCAATCATGGACTGCGATGTGCTTTGATATCGTCCGTAATGGAGCAATGTGGATTCCAATGTCCACGAAGTCACGAATGACTTATTGCCTCAGAGATTAAAAAAAGTAAAAGCCATATCAATCAGTTTACAACTGCGATCTTAAACCGCATCAATCCTTTTTCGATGTCAACTAGAAAAGAAGTTTTAGTTAATATTTCAACAGGTCAAGCTGCGCCTGATGAAGTTGCTGATTTTCTATTAATATTGAGAATAATGGAGAGGAAATGAGAAAAACATGATTGATAATGTGCAGAAGACAAAATGAACTTTCAGCAATACGTCATGAAGAGAAATAAATATTAAATTTTGCTAGCATTGTTAAGCAGAAGAAAAAACGTTAACGGAAAAGTGCAAAAAGTTAAATTGCAAAGAGAACTATTTGGAAGGTTGCTCGGAATTTCGTTGTCCTGTACAGAAAATTTGGATATTAAAAGGGTATTTTTTCATGATATTCAGCTCTTTCTTATTACGAATTTACGATTTCATTTTTGTGTATACTCTATTTATTATACTTTTTTAGATTTTATCATTTCCACTAACATCAGTTCCATTATCTTTTTGTCATTTGGATGGAACGATAAATAAATCTGACAAATCTGCTATGGTCAAAATTATTGAAAATTGTGTTAAGAACCACGGAGATCCTTCGTCACCAGACGTTTTAATAATTGATGGAATTTTCTATTTAAATCAGCTGAAGCAATTACCCCAAAAATTTGGCCAATTATCCTTAAAAATTTTGCAAGGAATTACGAAAACGACGGCTCAAAAAATTATTATAATTTTTTATACTAATGCTCATCCGTCAATAAGAGAAAATGATTATCTCATGAAAAATAATTTTCTTCGTGACTTCGTTATTAAAGGTATGATATTATTTCAATACAACATTTATAAAACATTTATAAAAGTTTACGACTTATCACATTAATTTAGGTCCCGAGCAAAACAGACCATCTGACTTTAATGCGGAGCTAAGAAATAAAAAATTTAGAAATGAACTAATTTTATTTTAAATGAACACTGGAGTTCGCAAGATGCAGTTACATATTTAGAAAATAAGCAACTGTTTGTTTCTTACGATAAATGCTTGCACTACCAGGTCTTAAATAATTCGGTTCAAGTTCAAGTTATTAACAGCTTCAAGTGTCTAAGCCACGAAGAAACGAGCACAAAGATTACTTTCTTTTTGTCTCGAATGGAAAATGATAATGAAGTTGTGATACAGAGCGCTGAAACAAATGTTCTAATTGTCATTTTGGCAAATAGAATGAACTTTACGAATGAATTGAAAATATGGTTGGAGTTTGGCACCGGGAATAATCGTCGTTTTATCAATGTAAACAAGTGTCACGAATCATTTGGATCTTCAATTTGCAACGCACTTCCTGCCTTTCATGCATTCACTGGTTGCAATGTTTATCCATCATTTTACAATATTGGGAAAAAAACCCTGGAATATATTTATAAAACATCAAGAGTTTCAAGAAGCTTTTTTCAATATTCAAAACCCCTGTGGTGTAAGTTACCAGGCAGCTTTTGATTTATTAGAAAAGTTCACTTGTACTATTTACGCAACAAAAAAAAACGGTTTGAACCACTACAAGCTCGTAAATGACGCTAGAGAACATTTTATTTTTAAGTAATTATGGCACATTGGAACGTAGCGAAGAGTTCAAAAAAAAATTATTGAATTTCGATGCATGTACGTTACCACCATGCAACAGAGAATTGGAGCAGCATATTTTGCGAGCATCTTATATAGGCGCTTTGTGGAGAAATGCAACTTGTCCAAAACCAAATGAATTAGACATTGAAAGCTACGGATGGAAGCAGGATGAAACTGGATATACGTTTAAATGGTTTAATGGCAATGAACTACCAGAATTGGTAGAAGATGTTTTAATAAGTAAATATACAATTTATAACTATACATAACTTCTTTTTTTTATAAATTTATAGATTTTTTTATAAAGTTTAAACTGTTTATATTTTTCATTTATATACATGTTACTCGTGGAATTTAATAATTTTTATAAGTTTCTAGTTCTTTGGATTTCATCCTAAAATACATATACGACACTGTTTGGAATGTACACCTCAAAACTCTACACGTCCATAAATAAAATGTTAATAAACCAAAAAGTTTATATATAGGTTTATAGAGTTTTGAAGTGTGATGTTTCGATAACACCGCGCTTGAATTTTATTACAATTTCTCAATTTTGTTGATAAACATATTGAATAATAAATATATGAATGATGAACATATATTTAATAACATGTACAACTTTTCAATATTTCAGTCGCTAATAATGAAGATTCGATGGAAATCGATGATAATAATGAAGAAATCGACGGTCATGAAGAAAGTGAGGACGATTATAGTTCTGATAGCGATGATGATAACAATATGTAAAATTAATAATTAAAAAACATTTTTGATAATAGAGTCCTCCTAATAGTTTTCTTCATACGAATGTTTGATGATTTTTTGAACCACCATGAAATATAATATTTCTGCGAGGTCGTTCATACTTTTTATCAGTATATCTACACCGGAAAGTTATGCCGTTTTGAAAATAGATCTGTGATAGGGTTCTTACCTATTTTGCAAAAGGGCATAAGCGTAAAAATCAGCACACCACCTATCAATTTTCGTACACATGAATGACTTATGCCTTTAATGCAGATACCTTCAGTTGTTATGCCATTTGGAAAAAAGCATTGAATTTTTTAAGCAGTTTTAATGTCATAAGAAAAAAAATCACTACCCCAGATCTAAAATATTGCCCAACTTTCGTAGAGTCTAGGTTTTTATATCTACTGGCTACACTTATGCCATTACTTTTTATAGATTCGATGATTTTCACAAGTTCATTCTGTTCTTCGGCATAAGTGAGAAAATCAGCATACAATCAAACATTTTCTTACGATCTACGGCGAAAGATGTAAGGTGCTTTTATGCCTAGCTAAATGTAGACTTGATTAGTGCTAAAATAACATTTTTTAATAATGGCATAAGTTAAGAAATGAGCACACAAGGCCGAAATTTGTTACAAATCGATATATACTTCAAAATATAGCAGCGCTAATACGGCGTCATATTCCGTTTTTGAGTTTGTTATCGATGTAACTTTCAGACATTGCAAGGGCATAAGTTTAAAAATCAGCACATATAATCGGTCACTATCTGCCGGTCTATTAGGCTTGCATCGCGAAACGATCGACGCGAGCGCCGAGCGTGCCCCTGGTGGGCAAAGTCGGAAGTAAGGTTGGTTGAACTTGTGCCTCGTCGCGTATTATCGTAAATTATCGCCCGGTGGGCAATCTGAAGTTGTTTTTCGGCCAATTGGGCCTTACATTGAATAAAGAATACAATCAACCGACAACATCCTATTTCTTTCGTAACAGTTCTTTTTCGCGGATTTCAGCGGAAGTTGCAGTCGTTCAGCGGTAAGTCAGCGAGTCTAGCAAGCCCGCACTGACGACGAGCCCAATATCCCCTCTTGGAGTACTTGACCAGGTAAGGTGGTCCTATAGAAATTTATTAGACGGCAGGTGAGTTGCTGTTTTTCCCCACCCCGGGGTCAGCCGTCCGTCGCAATATATAGGGTGTCTTCACTGAGGCTGCTGATTTTCACTCGCATCATTTCCTTCATCGATTTTATCATTTTTATTATTATTATACTTCCGAAAATTTCCCCGATTTTCTTTGTTCTTGTTGGAATTACTTTTCTCGCCGTCATCATCACGACTTTTGCCGCATTCTTTTACTTCGTGGCCTTTTTCCAGGCGACTTGTGCGGACTGGTAGTAGTCGCTGCAATTTGAAGCATTTATTTGCCTCGTGACCGTCAATGCGACAGATCTAGCACTTTACTTTTTTAGCAGCTTTCCCAGACGTCTCAGTTGTACTATCAGCACCGACGAAACAAAAATTGTTCAAGAAAGAGTAAAAGTAGAAGTTAAAATTATCATATTAAATTGTAAAATGTAATAAAACGTAAAAAATGTAAAATTACTAACGATTTCGGACAGCCAATGCATTATAAAATGCAGCATAATATCACATTTTTTTACATTTTTTTACATTTTCTTCAATATGCTATCCGTGTGTGATCACATCGAAGGCAGCAAGTGATTTTCGTGAAAAAAATTATTGATTTTTATCAATAAATTAAGACAAGTCATAAAAGATATGTATACAAACCAAATTCAGTCATCTCAGTACTCCTTAGTATATCTATGATGATGTTATAATGCTTTCTGCTGCATTAGAGTGATTTGACTTTTTTGACGAAAATCGAAAATCACAATCGCTTCGGTCAATGCGATCACGTGCGTGCTTGACCGTAATTTTAAACTCGTGAGTAAAAATTGTAACATTTAAGATTATTATTACAAAATTTCATGTTTTTTTTTACACTTTTTTACTTTCTCCATGTAATTTTAATAAGCTTGAATTCATAAGGGCTTTCATCCCTTTAATAATCAGTGAATAAATGTAATAAACTGTAATAAAAAGTAAAAAAATGTAGAAAAACGTGTCACATGTCCGAAATCGTCAATAATCTTACATTTTTTAATACTTTTTTACTTTTTATTACATTTCACAAACTTTATTATGCACTTTATTAAAAAAAATTTCCGCTGGGGAGATTTTGACCCCTGTGGAGTCGGTGGCACTACATCCTGCTTCGTTCGGGCATCGTCATGCGACGAGGCTGTCGTATCTGGGATATTAAATAATACCATTATAGTATGGTTCGAACCTGTTCCCTGCCGAATTTGCGAATATCCCTCAACATCAACGGCTTTCATTATCACGTCTTCTAGGTCCATTGGAACCTTGAATCGAACTAAGGTCTGTAAAAGTTCACGCATATCATATAAGAAACATTCCAAAACGCTCTGGTATAACGATCTAATCGAGGATTTACGCTCGGCTCTATTCACATCTCGCGCCTGTTTGTATGCGGCCAGTGCGCTTTCGTATGGTAATTTTACTTTCGCGCCGAAGGTACGAACGTCCTCGCCTTGTTGCTGTGTTGCGCACCCCTACTTCAATGCCAGCGAGTTTTCTACGCGCCTATTTCCGAACTTGCGGTGCAAGTCTTGCACCAGTTCATCGATACTTTGATACGAAATAAGGCGGGCTTATATACTTTTCTGTTCCACCTACTAGCTTTGACTCGAGTGATCTAATTATTTTATGTTCTAGCATTGGTAGCATCGCAACGGTTTCCTCTACTACCATACAGAAAAGGGCCTTCGACTAGTCATTAAAACTAGCGACGTACCTCCCTCGCTGACGCTCGCTCGGTTTAGTTAGAGTTTTGTAAGAATTTTGAAGAAAGCAAGAAATATAAAATAAGTTTTTACAAAATTCTATTTAAGCTAGAATATTTGGATTCATAAGGTATACATCATGTATATACCAGGTTTATATGTAATGTATATACTGTGATGATGTCACTAGTGACAAATTTGCATCTATGGAGTATGAATGCCGCGTGTATGCGTGTGAGAATTACGACTGACCGACCGACCGTGCAGGGTGGAAGAAGAGCTAAGCGCTTCTAACCTCCGTACGCCGCGACAACATAGGCACGTGCTCGTGTTACCGGCCGAATGAGCGACGCGGCAACAATTCGTAACTATGGTAGCAGCAGTGGCAGCAGCAGCAGCAGCAGTAGCGAGCAAGGAAAAAATACGAGTCTCGACATGAGGAGAGACGTCATTACTTGTTACTGCGCGACCGAGTGAACAACGTTGCAATATTTTGAAGGTTAACGAGAAGCAGGTCAAAATGTGTGAAACGGGCCCGAGGCTAAGAGAGCAGAGTCAACAGTGGTGATTTGCGAGTCCGAGGCTAATTAAGCAGCAGAGTGAACTAAGCTAGTGGAGACGCGTGTGCGATTTGTCCGAGGCGAAGTGTGCACGGCAGCAGTGAAGGAATCGTGCGTGTGCCCAGCAGCGAGGAGGTTAAGTCGGCCGGTCTAGCTCGACGACAACAGCAGCGAGACCTGCGTGTCACGTAGTGCTGTGTGTGCCTGTGTAGTGCACGACCAACATCATCGCGAGTACCGAGGTTGCATCGAGAAACAGAGTAGTGCGAGTGCCACACCGTACCAGCGAGAATCCGGCAGGCATGGCATCGCAGAACAACGCCGACAACATCGTAAGCGTATAGCCTTTGTCATTGTAGTCAGTCTTGGTTGGTCGTGTATGCGACGTGTATGCGCAGCGTGTGTCCAAGCGATATTACGTCGTGTGCATTCCAACGTTGAAGAGATGCCATCTAAGCCCGCGAAGCCGTCCTAGGCCGAGCGATATAAAGTCACTTCCGCGTAGTAGTTAAGCGAGCGTCACGAAAACGGGATTCGAACAGGGCACGTGTTGTGACTCTGTGATTCCCCTTGAACTTTCCTGAGCAAACTCACGTGGTATTAGGCTTCGCGTACAGTGACACGGAGACGCGCGAGTGCAAGTGCGTGGCACGAGATCGGGATTCGAGCCGACAGCGTATTATGACTCGACAGTTTCTTTTTGGACTTCATTGCGCGAGTACCCTTATGGTACTTTCAATAATAAAGAAAGATAGTTCATTTTCTCGTAATTGATAGTTTAATAAAAAGAATCATACGACTAAACATTGCAAGTCTATACCCGAATTTGTAGTTTGCGCTACCTTCAAGTTCTCATTTTCAGGCGCGTAAGAGGTAATACAAGACCTGTCAAGGCTCGAGGTGCAACGTTCAACCTAGAATAATCTCAAATAAGGAATGGAATAAAATGACCTTAAAAAAAACTAAAGATGTATTCGAACGTACAATTTTCCACTCTTTTCAAATCTGCAATAAAAAATAGGGATCACCGTACAAAAAATCAATTTTGGTTCGCTGTAGCGGAGGTTATGTTCAAGGTCAAATCCAAGGTCACCATTAGTTTTCTCGTCAAAAAATACGGGAATAATGTTCGTATAATTTATGGGATTGTAGGAATTAAAAGACACTTTAGATAGTTAAACTCGAAATAGCGATTCTATTTTTGAACTTCGTTAATGATTATGTTTCTTAATTTGGCTGTAGATTTGGCTCTGAGGCACTTATAAGCGCGTTAAAGGTCTCAAAAGATAGGTCTTGAGATGCTTTTAATCATAAGCAGTATTGGGAAAATGTTTGAGTATTTTGTTAATCTCCACATAATAAAAAGCGTGTGAGCATTAGACGGATAAAAGCAAAGAAAATAGGAAAAAATTTAATATTTCAAATGCCGCTATAGTGATCAAGGATGCAATATTCTGGTCGTAACCTACCTCATTTTTTAGCTTTTGGCACACAAAAAACGCCCTGGAGTGTAAAAAAAATTGGTGTTTCTCCGAGTGAACCTCAGGTATTACAAAACTAGTAAAATTGCGATTTTTGCGATTTTTAGCAATATTCGAACGGCTCTATATCAGTAAATTTTGAAACAATCGAAACTCTGAAGTAGGCAAATTAAAGGTCTTAAAAATGCCCTTAAGGAGAGATATACACCAAATTTGACCCAAATATCGATTTTTTTTTAATGTTTGCTTTCGATTCTTTGACATTTGAAGTATCATTTCCCAAATTTTTAGCCCTCAAAACAAATTATTTATATTATTATATGTGTACGAGCCATATCACGTCAAGTCTCGAATGGCTCGCCCCGCAGCATTATTAGGCGAAATCGCACAATTTCTAACTCGCTGTAATAGTTATTAAATGCACCTAAAAGAAAAAAGTAACCTATCTCTCGATAGGAAATTACCTCAGCTTTTGATAGTGGGGTCATATTTTCAAAAATTTTCCATTTTCCTCGGAAAAATCGCCGGGAAACTTTTAAAGTCGAATCTCAAAAAAGGACATTTTTAAATTTTTTAAATAGTCCAGATGGAAAGAGGAGGAATTTCCCATCGAAAATAGCTATTTTCCTGAAGACCATTTTTTGATTTCAGTTAAATATAGCGAGAGAAAGAAAAAAAACGTGTTTTTTTTGTGGCTTTGGAAGTTCAGCCGGCCGCGGCGCGCGAGTAATCTGACGTGATATGGCTCATATATAAATCCAAATCATAAAATGCGATAAAGAATATCAAAGACAAGCTGTTGGAGAGGAAATAATTCATGTCAATTTTAATTCATTTCGATCATCTAATGAGACATGAATGCGCGCATCAATTCGGCGTTCGGCTGCCAGTACTACTGCTGTTGGTGCTGCCTCTGGGTTCAAATTTGAGAATCAAATTTGTAAACAAAAAGCTAGCCTCTCTTATATAGCAGTACTGAACTGCGCCAGCAGAAGTAGCAGAAAGATTAATTACGTTTGCTCATGTGAAGATTCAAATAAAAAATGTCACATGCGCAACTAAAATGTCAACATAAATCAACTGTGTAATGAGGCTGTGTGAGTGATGTTTTATATTTGAGAGTTGAAGTTATTTTGTTAAAGTGAATTTTGTAATAAAATTTAGAGTAGTTGATTGCCTTGGAGAAAAATAAAGATTCTTAATTTTATTTAGTTTATATTGTTTCTCTGTGCGGCAGTGTAAGTAAGATTTGCAGTAAAACATATGTTTATACAAGTGATACAGTTCAAATAGTAAATATATACTTTACATTTAGCATGTTTTTATTTTAGAAAAGACATTTGAAATAATAATGCTCAATGCAACTTTCAAATCTAAAACATTTGTGCTTAGTACTTTACAACATGCATCACTGAGAAACTGAATGCACGCATGATACCTGAATTGTATGTGGGTTGAGTGAAGTTTATATAGAAACAAATTAGTGAAATGATGTGAAAAAGCTCAAATTAGTCTGAGAATGAGTAAAGTGTGAGTGAGATTTATGTGTGGGCCACTGAGATTGTGTAGTGAAAGATTTCAATGTTTTAAACACAAATTCTTTATTTTGCTTCTCCTGAAAAGTTTAATTTTTCACATTTTAGTCCAGTGTGCGCAGGGTTTCTCAGTCAGTTTTCATCATAGAGACCTTTAGTACGTCTCAAAATTTTCATAAAATGACACTCTATGGGCTGAGTTTTGTGGAATTTTGATTCAAGTTATGAAAAAGTTTTTACACTAATAGATGTGCAAAAAAGCAAAATTCAAGAAAATTTATTGTTGTTTTTGAGCACATATTGAGTAACAGAACTGATATAAAGGTCTAAATCAAAATTCCAGAAAACTCAGCCCATAGAGTGTCATTTTATGAAGATTTTGAGACGTATTAGAGGTCTGTACCTCAAAAACTCTGGTCTGAACCTTGCGCACAGTGTCAAAATCCTAAAAAAGCAAAAATAAGCTATTTTTAGACGCAAAGGCCTATTCTGACACTTTTTTTACACATTTTGTAGGGTCCAAAGATGTAAAATTGATGTTGAAATTATAGGTTGACATCAAACTGTGATGTATATCACAAAAATGCCCAATAAAAACCAATTGGTATATGACTCCCCTTAATTTGCTTATTTTAGAAGTTTAATTGCTTTAAAATTGCCTGCTGTAGAGCCGTTTTGAATATTGTTCGAAATCCACAAAATTAGCTATTCATTTGCAAGACGGTCAAGATGTGGCTTTCGACGAAAACCTCAGGGTCAATTTTTTTTTTCAAATAGTTTTTTTTTAAGACGAAAAAAATGATTCCAAAGACGGCTCTGACGAGTCAATACTCTTCCTTGTCAACACTCATTTGTCGCTAGGCACCTCCAAAAATTTTTTTTCGGTCTATAACTTTGGGAAAAGTCTTTTTTTATGTTATTCAATAACAAATATTTTTTCCAAATTTTTTTGAAATATCGCTGCGCACGTTTTTTTTTAAAAAGTAGGAGAATGACCCATATAGATTTTGGCCTGTAACTGGCCTCTTCATAGCGGGTCGGATACTAAAAACGTTACAATCAGATAATATATATATTCTGCTGGGCCGTGAGTCCAATAGAGATTAAATTTTCTCTCGTGTGACGCACCTCGTAAGTTGCATGTGACTCATCATTCGCGCTCGTTATATTTCGACTATAAGTGCCTGTAGCTAGCTGCTGAATCGATGGGAATTGATAGTTGGATAAAAAGTCGCGCGCCACCTCCCCATTAAAAGGGTTATTCGACCTTACCTTCAAGGTCATTCAAAGGTCAAATATAGAGAATTTGATATAAAAATCTGAAAAATATAACATTTATCTTTTGAGGGTCGATAAATTTCAATCAAAGTTTATTTGGACTATAACTGGCCATTATGATAGAGGTCATTTGAAGGTTAAATTAATAAAAAAAGCTGAATTGTCAGCTCCAAAAACCTATATACAATCTTCTTCCTTTATTATTTCCAAAATTATTAATTCACTCATACATATTCTTTTTTGATTTAGGTACAGAAGTGAACGACAATATTTACCATAAAGTCTCAAGTTATGATTCTAAACTAGACTGCTCCAAAATATCAGATAATAATTGTGAAACTTTGGAAGATAATGTTAAGTTTCAAATCAGTGACCTTTCAGAACCACTTCAATATGTTTATAAGTCATTCAAGGTAATTATTTCGATTGTATTAGACTAATTTCTTTTCTATTTTGCTTATCCTAAAAAAAATTATAAAAACAATTGTTATAAATTGACATTTTTTTGTTACAAAACAAAGTCGAACTTAATATAAAAATAAAAACTTGATATATAGAAGACTTAATATAACCAAACCCCTTTATTGCGGTTCTTGAACCTGTTATTTAATGCAACCCGCTGGGACGTGAATATAACCAGGATCTTGTCACTCTTTTCCACAAAGCTAATATGAGATATATGGATGTACTCATACACGAGATTCTATTTTTATAGGTGTAGCATAGTGGCCTATATCTGTCAGGTTACTGTTGAAATGAAATCACAATCTCTTTGTCATTTACTGTAATTGTGCTTCGGCGTTATAGACTCTCTCTCTCTCTCTCTCTCTCTCTCTCTCTCTCTCTCTCTCACGTCGCCATCTCATTTCACGTACTCTACCGAGCGTTCGGCATCTCTCGAATCTCTCTCGCTTAAACGCCCACGCGATTCACCTCCGACGGCATTTTGCGTCAAGAGGACTAACGTTCAATTGTCCGAGAGCGTTCCACCCGTCAGCCCCTGTCTGCCTGGACCTCAGAACGATATGTCCGACGATGGCACATCTCCACCATGGGTCTCCACCCTGCTCTCTCGATTCGACCGCCTAGAGTCCAGCATGGATGGCCGTCTTACCTCCATCGAGACCAGTCTGCTCGAGTTTTCGCGTACGCAACATCAGCACACTGCATCTATCGAGCACAACACGAACAGCATCGCTGGCCTCGACGAGCGTGTCACTGCTGAGATCGCTACCATCAGGTCCGACAACGATCGTGCTTTTACGGCTATGCGAGCGGAGATTGGGCGTGCTTGCGTCCAGTCACGTGCGGCCGCCGTTGCACCAGTGGGAGATCACGATACCTGCGAGGTTCGCGTGTCGGGCATTCCCCTCTCTGTGGACGTAACCAGCAGTGCGACAGCCGAGCGCATCGTCTCTGCCTTGGAGCTGGATAGACTGCGTCCGCACATATTATCAGTACGCGAGTGGGCTCCGCGTCGCCGTACGCCTGTCACTGCACCGAGCACTAGTAATGCGGCGCTCGACCTCGAGATGAAGACCATGGTCATTCGTTTTTCATCAGCGAACGCCCGCGAGACTTTCTCGCCACAGCCCCGAAATTTCAGCGCTTATCTGTGCAAACCATATTTGGTATTGCAGACGACGGACGTGCGAACCATCTCAGAGCCAACGTCATTTACCGCCCGACCGTCATCGTCTATATCGTAGGTGCGCAGCGGCTGCTGAAACTCATGGCTATCCGCGCCCGTTCGTGCGTAATCTATGTATTTACATGCGACGCGCGCGCGACTCAGCCCCAATGCGTATCACGAGTGACGACGACCTCGCTCTATTGGTGTCTCGTCCCAACGAGACTCTCACCTCAGTCCGACCTAACAATCAATCGTGACCTACTGCTGGTCTGCCCAAAAATGCTCCAATTTCTTCTTTTACAAAACTAAATGTTGGCCTCATAAATATCAATAGATATCTACAAATTTTTCCCTTCTTGAACACACCACTTGCATCAATAATTTTCATTTAATAGCCGTAACAGACATTTTTAAAGCCCACACACAACACTAATCCACTATCACTACCCGGTTTCAATTTTTATCGACATGATAGACTCAAACGCAAAGGTGGAGGCGTCGGCCTGTACGCCAGCTCAGGTCTTAAAGTTTCTGTCGTTTTCACATCTGATCAACGCTATCTCAATAGACCTGAATATGCTGTTTACTCTATCACGCACCAATCGGTCAAGCTACTCGTTGCCGTTGTTTATCGTCGTCCAAAAGCAGCCTATCCATTCACATTTTTTGACACTATATCAGAGATCCTACACCAGTACAAAAATGTACTTATTCTCGGCGATTTCAACGTCAATATGACTAATATCGCAATCGTCATGCACGTTACATTCGTAACCTCATTGGAGCCTATAATTTACATCTCGTCAGCAATAGCCCAACACATCAAGTATCTTACACCGATGGATCTCACCACATATCTTGCTTGGATCTTGTGATTACAGACAACCTTGCTCTATCAATAACTTCACTATATCCGAAACACCTTTCGCCGCTGGTCATCACTTCATCTCATTTGCACTCAACGTCTCACTTCCAATTATTCAACCCAAGACTCTTTTACTGCGCAAAATTTCACATATCGATCACGCATCTTTCAACTCCGATTTACAGGCCAAGCTTCGAGATGGCATGGAAGGAGTAGACCTTACATCCCTCAACGCATCGCATCGACCACATCCAATCAACCATCTCAGACAGCATATTATCAGTACTCGATTCACACGCACCCCAGAGAATCACTGTGCTTAAACCCAAAGCTAAGCCGTGGATTACGGCCGAGCTTCGCTCTCTCATGCACGCTCGCGATCGAGCGTATCGTATATATAAACGGCGACGTACAGCTGAAGCTCTGGCGGCCTACAGACTTCATCGGCGCATTCTCAAAAATCGTCTCGATTCAGCCAAAAACGACTATATCTCACATGAGCTAGTCTCAGCAGCATCGCCTAATAAGTATTGGTCTGTACTCAAAATAATTGGCGTCACTGCCAAGAGAAACCCATCGCCGCTCACATACTTCTCATCAGAGACCCTCTGTCACTTTGCTCGTGTCTCATCTGCCTCACCTCCACTCACGAGCGAGATCGTTAAGAGCTTGCTAAGTGTACCATTGCCTCGCACTACGCCAGGCTTTTCATTTGCGCGAGTTACAGCGGCGGACGTTTTGTCGGCTATGGCAAGGTGCACTTCCTCTAGCACCGGACCCGATGGCATACCCTTGTCGGTTCTCAAGCTCGCCTCTTCCACCTTGGCAGAGCACATTGCCAGCCTGGCCAATCGCTCGTTTGAGTCGGGCATCTTTCCATCTGCCTGGAAGCTTTCATCAGTCGTCGCTCTATCCAAGTGCTCCACGCCATCGTCCTCGTCTGATACGCGGCCTATATCGCTCTTGGCGGAACTCTCAAAAATTGTAGAGCGACTCGCTCACGCCCAGCTCTCCGCCCATCTCTCTCGACATAGTCTGCTCGATCCACAGCAGCACGGCTTTCGGCCGGGCCACTCCACGCAGACAGCCTTGCTTGACCTTACTGAGTCAGTTCAAATGGCCGTGGACAAGCGTAAGATCACCGCTTTGGTGTCTTTTAACTTCTCCAAGGCATTTGATACGATGGTATACGATAGTATATAGTACTATGTACATTATTTTCTACCTGGGCCTCATGGGGTACTACCCCGCGGTCCAAATAAATTTAAATTTCAAATTCAAATTCTCTTGCCACTATAGCATACACCTGTCTGGCGTCGCGTACCCCTTCGTATCTTGTGAAGAACTTCAAAGTGGTCACCGATAGTGGAATCGAGAGATTTTCCCCTCCACCTGCCTCGAAGAACACTCTATTACGAGCCAGTCAGTACCGCAATACTTAAAAATTCATTCACCTACACTGCCACAGATCTCATTAACAATTTTTTATCAGAGACCATCACCTTCGACTATTGCCTCATTTCTCGCACCAAGCGTACTATTTTCTCAAAATTACTGGCTATCGACAATGACTACTCATTGATTCCAGCTGAATTCATCTTTCCCTCAATTCCATTCGGTCGCCCAGTCCAACCGTCATTCGTTCGCAATTCCATCTACATTTCATTGCCAATTATTATCACAATCAGATCAATCTCAGTTTAAACCAGTAAAGCTATTTACCACGTAAACTATCTTAATGCTAATACTTCTGTTACCTTGTCATCGATAATTGATTATTTTGTAAATATATTTTGTAAGACGATTGTATTTCATAAGAGCATACAGGGCCCCTAGCCCTAAGCCTAATAAAGTTATCTCTCTCTCTCTCTCTCTCTCTCTCTTTGAGACCGACGTTTCCCGCAGGACTGAATATCACTGGCGAACTTCTGCCTTTCTCGGAGGAGATCAAAACCCTGGGTGTCTTCTTGTCAGGAAAGTTCAACTGGGATCGACAGATAGCTTTTATGACATCGAAAGTTCACCACTCTCTCTATGCTCTGCGCTTCTACAAGCACGCCCTCTCTCGCAAAATTCTTCTGATGCTGGTAGGCGCTCTGGTGGCACCTCACCTGGACTACCCAGCACTACTACTGACTGATCTGACAAAGGAGCAGACTTTAGCTCTTCACTCGCAAAAATACGGCTCCGAAAGGGGGACACGACATCGACACACGATGGCATCGCGCAGGATCGAAGGTTCACCAAGTAGAAAAAGATGAGTCCCTGAACCTCTAATCATCGCATATCACTATGCGATGGATGGAGGATGTATGGAAACGACTAATATCGAAGTAGCAGAAAATGCTCAACTAATTCCGGCCTTACCGAAGAAATGCCTACCGTCGGTCACCGGGGAATGTCCGAATGGGGTGGAGTAGAAAAATAACACACACACACACACACACACACACGCACACACAGGGGAGTTGAGTCTGAAAAGCGAAGCAAGCAGGACGTTTCCTGCTCATGCTCCGGTATTCTCGACCTTTTTGTGTGGATATACGTTGAATCAAAGTGTTATTGTGAGTGCTGAACGTTCACGGTGGCGCGCCGCGATGGTGCATGTGTGTGTGTGTGTGTTTTTTTTTTGTGGACGTGGGCAGAGTAAACTCTGCAGCCAGTGGCCCTTCGAAACGAGCACCCCACCGGGAACCGTCGTTAAACATTACTTCGGTGGGGACTCTATAGAGCTTCTCTGCTACATCTGTGTCTTTTCCGTACATCCCCCGTCCACCTTACGGTGATTAGGGGTTCGGGAACCAGAAGCATCGTCTTCTTCTTACAGCATCGTCCGGATCGCTTTTACGCCTCTTGTGCCTCTTGCTTCAGTCTGGAGACGACTGATTGCGCGAAAGACGCTACCGCCATCCAATTCCTGCGGTTCGAGCATGAGCCTGACGATGTTTTCAGGCTCGATTTCTTCTTGGAGAACTTGTTGGAGTCTCTCCCTCTCTTCGTGGAATCGCGGGCAGCGAAAGAACACATGCTCCGCGTCTTCTACTGTGACTGGGCAGGCCGGGCAGAGAGCGCTAAGGGTGTTGTCATAGCGCTGGCTATGGCTTCTGAAGTAGCCATGCCCGGACAGGAGTTGTGTGAGATGGTAGTCCACTTCTCCATGTCCCCTCTCGACCCATTCCGTGATGTTCGGGATTAGCCGGTGTGTCCATCGGCCCTTTGAGGCCCGGTCCCACCGGTCCTGCCACCTGTTCAGCGTCTCTCTTCTTTCTTCCTCCTTGACATCCTCGGGGCGGCGCTGGTATATGCGCGCTCGCTCATCCGCTAGTAGCGCCAGCGGTGGTACGCCGGATATCACGTACGTCGCGTCGTAGGAGACGTGTGGTCGCCCGCTGATCACGCGCAGGCAGGCTCGTCGATGTACCGACTCTGCCTGGCGTATGTAGGCCTGCGTCTCCGTCGCGCATCTCCAGATGGGCGCTCCATACAGGAGAATCGAGTCGACGACGTGGGCATAGAGCACGCGTCGGCTACTTCTGGGCCCACCGATGTTGGGCATGATCTTCGCGAGGGCTCCAGCCACTCTTGCTGCCTTTTCGCTGACGATTCGGAGATGTTGGTCGAACCTCAGCCTGGAGTCGATGTGTAGGCCCAGGTAGCGGATGCAGGGGGTCGACATTATGCTGCAGTCGCCCACTGTGATGGTGATGGTCTCCATTTTCTTCCTGCTACTGATGAGAAGGGCCTCGGTCTTGTGGTCAGCCGTTTCTAGGCTGAGATCTTGAAGCGCGCCACGCACCTGCGCGATGGCAGAGTTCAGATCGTGTTCGATCTGCCACAAGTGCTTGGCCACGGCCACCAAGGCGATGTCGTCCGCGAAGCCTACGATCCTTACGTTGCCTCTGAAGTTGAGGCGCAGAACGGCGTCGTACATGACGTTCCACAGGATGGGCCCCAAGACAGATCCTTGCGGAACGCCTGCTGTGACTCTGTGGGTCTCTGGTCCGTCGTCCGTATCGCAATCAAGCAGCCTCGCTGAGAGATAGCTTCTGATTATTCTCAGCAGGTACTCAGGTACGCGCATTCGGCGTAGCGCGGCGTTGATGTTGTTCCACCGAGCCGAATTAAACGCGTTCCTCACGTCGAGGGTGACCACGGCGCAGTACTTCTTGGTGCCGCGGTTCCATCTCTTGCCCGCGATGGCCTCTCGGGCGGTGGCGATGACGTTCTCGATGGCGTTGATCGTCGATCGCCCCTTCCGAAAGCCGTACTGGTGGTCTGAGAGGCCCCCAGGGCTCTCAGTAGTGGCTTCGAGGCGGTCACAGATGATTCTTTCGAGAATCTTGCCCGCTGTGTCAGCATACACAGCGGCCTATACGACGATGGTTCTTCGGGTGGCTTGCCTGGCTTTGGCAGCAGGACAAGCCTCTGTCTTTTCCAGCACGCGGGAAAGACACCGGTTCGCAGGCACGCCGTGTACACCTGCAAGAAGATGTCAGGGTGCGTGGCAATGGCGATCTTGATAGCGGCGTTTGGTACTCCGTCCGGCCCAGGCGCAGTGTTATCCTTGATCCTCCTGCATGCTCCTCGGAGTTCTTCCATGGTGACGGCTGGTACAATTGCTCCTGCTTGGAGTGGTGGTGGCAGAGCTGGCTCGTCAGGCACACGGGAAGAGAGCAGCCACTATGCGGCGCACCATGGTCGGTGAGCTGGTGAATTTGCTCTCGGTCCTCTGAGACGGGACATGACTGTCTCGTATGGTTTGCCCCATACGTCCTCGTTGACCTCGTCGCACAGTGTGTGTGTGTGTGTGTGTGTGTGTGTGTGTGTGCAGCCCCACCGCTGTGTGTGTGTGTGCAGCTGTAGCAAGCTGTCTTGCATCGTGTGCCAGTTCCAAGTGACATACTACAGTTCTCCCCGCGCTCGGCCCCATCGGTGTGAGCCGCGCGCGTTAGTGTGAGTGCGTGCTTCGCGCCGTTGTACTGGTGCTTTGTGCTGTCGAGCCGACTCGCGTCAAATCAGCAGCTATGTGCGACGGGTCGCGGGAACAACAGGCGCCTAAATCGGCGGATGATGACAGAGTGACGAGCCGATCGAAGAGCGGTCCGCTGTTGGCGATGCCGACGAAGATCGGGTCCTACCCCTCCATGATTGCGGCGGCTATCATGCGGAGAATCCTTGGCGCCCCTCTGGCGACAGCCAAGGATTCCCCGCTCCCGACCCCCGCAGAGTTTGCGACCGGGAGGTATGAAGAGAAGTGGACACGAATCGAAGGACTTGTGTGGGGTCTTGCCGATTTCATCGACGGCAGAAACAACCTACACAACGAGGTGACCAGGTATACAGCAAGCCTGGTGCAGGCCATCTTGGCGCTAAATAAGACGAAAAAGAATCTGGGGCCGGCTCGACCTCCTACTGCGGACAATTCATTCAATTATTATTCTCCTCACAAAATTAATACAGTCTTAGTACCGATTATTTCAACCAAAAATTAGCCTCTGGCTACTTGAAGAGCTTTTTCGTATAAATAATTGTCAAGTCAATTAACGCAATAGGAAATAGTTTATACAATTGTCGTGCCATGCGAGAATTGTAAAATCAATATCGAGCTAAACTCAATCGGACTTCGCGTTTAGATCGACATATAATCTTACTATTGCCAAGCTCATCATATCCTATGCCGTTCAGGTTTCACTAGAAATAGTTGTAGACCGTTAGCAAAAGACCGTAGAGATAATTTTACCTCATTGTGAACTAGCTGTATCAGGTTTCTCTCCACATAGTTGAATACCGTTGGCCAAGTTCACAACGAGAACAGATCACTCCAAGCTTTAGGTTCTACTTCAATCTTGCTAGATGCCGAAAGCTGAGAGATAGCTGCATTCTCATACCCATCCCTAAATTGAGTGCACGTTGACTCTTAATGACCGAACGAGCCGCTCTGGTACGTCGTTCGACTCTTACGAGACGCCGACGAATAAGGTAAACGTGTATCAGATTTACTCATACATCATCACTCATTCCACAGGAACACAGATACTTGCTAAGTCTGACCAGGCCTCTTTTTAGAATAGGTAGCGAGCAATTAAGCAAAACACCAATTACTCAAATACAAGATTACCAACTATATAATAATTCAACTTAACATACGATTTACTATTTTGCCGTAATTAATATTTCTACTCAATAAATAATTTACATTTACCGTAATACACTGATATTCTCAAGTCATTTTAATGTAGAAGAAATACATGCCCTCAAGTGAACGAACCTATTTACATTTAAATTTCCATTTACTCATGGAAACGAATTGGGCACGTCAAGAGAATACGTGCACACGAGTACTTCAAATCTCAGTGCAACACTATCTCACACGCACACTTATTACAAACACGACCTAGAAACTCGCGCCCGCACGCGTAAGAGCAGTTCCAATAAATATTTTTTTTCTCTCTATTACTCCTTCTTGAGAAAACCCTGCAAGAGGCTATTGACCATGCACAGGAGAGATTTAACTACCCCTCTCCCTGCTGGCTCGCATTTGCCCAGACCCGAGGACCTGTAGAGACCGAAAAAACCTGGGGATATACGTAGTGCACTACATACACCCTTCTCTTCCATCCTCCAGGAAAAACCCGCGCCGAGACAGGCGGAACACATGGGTTCTCATCCCACCGAATGACAATCGGAAAAATCCGAATGCCCTCACTAGGATTTTACCCACGACCCCTCGATTGGACACTATTATCAATGCCTAGCACGTTACGCACTGAGCCAGCGACCGCTCATTTTGTGAGTAATATACAATACCTAAAAGCGGGTTAAATATGCAGAGAAAAAAAATCCAAAACCTCACATCGGACATATTTTTTTATAGAAAATTCAACAGTGACCTCGTGTTTGACCTTGAACATAACCTCAAAGCTACATCGACCCAATAATCGATTTTTCAAATGTAAACCCCTATTTTTTTTAACTTAAAATTAAGCTTAACCCGTTAACGCCCAGACAGACAGAATTTTTATTTCTTTTGTAGCGACCAATAAAATCATCTTATCAGGGTGAGAAAAATTCTAGAGTACTCATTTTCGATGTAAAATTTAATGTACTTTCCGAATATGAGTTCATAATTGACCTACGATGCATATTAAAAAAGTTATAAACAAATTATTGCAAAAAAACACGATTTTGAATCCTGAAAAAAAATTTTGATTCAAATTTTTTTATGAAAGAGACTTCGATCGTGGCCAATAATACCCAAAATTGTGGAATAACGATCTAAAGTTTAAAGTACCGTAGGTGGGATTGGAAAATTCAAGATGGTGGACACCAAAAAATACACTTTTCCAGAAAATTGTACTCAAATCTTTGGTTTTTACTCGTAAACGATCAACTTTAGGAAAAAAAGTTACTCTACAAAAAGTGTTTAAAATCATTCAAAGATTACGTAGGAATTTTTTCAGAATTTTTTGAAAATTTTTGAAAATTTTTGAAAAATGACCGAATTCCACTATCAACAAAAACATTTTTTTAATTCGTAAACGAACAACTTTCATCGTGTTTTTTTGCAATAATTTGTTTATAACTTTTTTAATATGCATCGTAGGTCAATTATAAACTCATATTCGAAAAGTACATTAAATTTTACATCGAAAATGAGTACTCTAGAATTTTTCTCGCCTTGATAAGATGATTTTATTGGTCACTACAAAAGAAATAAAAATTCTGTCCGTCTGGGCGTTAACGGGTTAAGTAAGAACTTCGTTTTCTAATTGTAGCGCCCCCAAAATTACCTTGAACAAAATACATGTTTTCACGAAAAATTTTTCGCTATTTTTAATAGTGACCTTAAATTTGACCTAGAACATAAACTAAAAGCTGCTGCAAATAAAAAACCGCTGCCAATTTATTGGCAAAGAGCTTCCTCATAAAAAATGGTATTAATGAAACTGTTTGATTATTGAAGGAAAAATTCGTATTTCGTTTTTGCATACTGAACTACAAAAGACTCATAGGTTTTTAGAAATATGTAAAAGATTCCCTTGTAAAAGATTCCCTTGCCTAACTTCACGCTACGTGTCTTTGTTCAAAAGTTAACTGGTTCCAAACCGCCGCATTTGCTCTATAAAGGAGCAAAAATACAACATTTCGTTTTGAGTTCTAACTTTTTTATATTCCATGAATCTCTACGTTTTTGGTCTTAAATTAAAGCTTGGCTGCTCCTCTTACATTATACCGAATGATAAGTATACAAATTGCTTCATTTATACATAAAAAAAAATAAAAATAAATTTTTTTCCAAAAAACCAAGTTTACAACACGATAAAAAAATTCATAACTTTTTAACTGCTCGGTCGAACATAAAATAAGTTTTTGACGCTTCATGCGACACATAAATCCTTAAAAAAAAATTGATTTTTAGGTCGCTGTAGCTTTGAGGTTATGTTCAAGGTAATTCCAAGGTCACCATTGGATTTCCCATCAGAAAATACGTCCGATATGAGGTTTTTGATTTTTCTTTATATTTAGGCCGCTTTTAGGAAGTTTCCATACTTTTGTGATATCCTGTATAAAGTATGCTTACAATTCATGCAGGACATTGAAACTGAGTTTAAACATTTTTTGAGGTGCCTAGCAACAAAAGAGTGCTGAAATAAAAAATTGAAGTTTTTTCGAACTAAAAATTTTCCGCTCTTTTCAAATCTGCAATAAAAATGGGTGTCACCACACAAAAGATTAATTTAGGTTCACTGTAGCTTAGAGGTTATGTTCAAGATCAAATTCAAGGTCACCATTGGTTTTCTCGTCCAAAAATACGTTGAATATGATGTTTCAAAAATATTTTTTCGGGATTTATAGAATTTGAAGGACACTTTAGTATCGCTAACCTCGAAATCGCGATTCTAGTTTTAAACTTCGTTAATGATTTTATTTATAATTTTGCTGTAGATTTGGCTCTTGGGAACTTATAAGCGTGTTACGGTGCATAAAAGATAGGTCTTGACATGCTTTTAATCGTCAGAAGGATTTGGAAAATGTTTCAGTATTTCGTAAATGTCAAGCAAAGAAAATACGAAAAAATTGAATATTTCAAATACCGCTATACGGGACTAGGGTGCAATATTTTGGTCAAAACATACGTCATTTTTTAGCTTTAAGCACACGAAAATACACCCCAGAGTGTAGAAAAAATTGTGGTTTTTCCGAGTGAACCTCAGCTATTAGAAAACTAAAAAAATTGCGATTTTTTTTTATTTTCAGCAATATTCAAACGGCTCTAAGGCTATTAATTTGAAAGAAATTGAAGCTATTTACTTGAACTACGGTTGAGAGACTTTCAACAGAAACCTCGGGATCGATTTTTTTACATATAGTTCTTTTTGGGTCAAAAAAAATATTCCTACCACGTCTCTGACAAGTCATTTGTCCTCCTTGTAGAATGTTTCAAAAATTGCCAAAAAACAGCGAAAAAAATCACGTTTTTCACACTCATTTGTCGCTAGGCATCTTCAAAAATTTCCGTAAAGTCCATTTTATCGATTAAAAAAATATACACTACAAGGCGCTACTGTAGGTGTTATAATGATTTGATATTTTTTCCCTCGATAAAAATGGACTATACGAAAAAAATGTTATAGACTAAAAAGTGCTAAGATTTGATCAAAGAGCACGTGTGAATTCTCAGCACTTTTTGTAATACAACATTTTTTCGTAGAGTCCATTCTTACCGAGTAAAAAAATACCAAAGCTTTTTTTTACATTTTCGGCTACAATCAGCTGTTTTGTCGGCTGTCATCTTGAATCTTGATGAACCAACGCGGCTTACTTTTAGTTTAGGTCTGTATGCAATCAGATCCAGAGTTTCAAACCGATCCGAATGCGTAATCGTGGTGAAAAAAACGATCATTTTGAGAAAAAATGTTCCAAAACCACGTTTTCTTTTGTTTAAACAAATGTATTTTTAAAACGGTTGCATATATCGTAAATCTGACGCCAGATTTGAAATGAACGATAAAAATCCCATGAAACATTGTATTTTTACATGAATTAGACTATACTTTCATAAAAAAATAACGCGTAGAAAAATAAGTCGAAAATAGGGTCTCTTGGTATTAGACGGGTTAATTCGGTACTGATAACTCTAGAAGTTGTAAAAATTGAGCTTTTAAAATGGCAAATGCAAAATCATAACTACAATTCATTGAATATTCCATAGAAATATTAATTTGTCAATCTTCAATGATAAGCATCCGATAATGTGATTTTCCAGATGATTTGATAAGCAATTTTCTTTTATTGTAGGAAATACTTTTAGTTAAAAAGCCCGTTCTACAATGTTACATTCTTGAATGTTTAAATGTAATGTGCTTAAATGGAGATATTTTAGATATTGCATTAAAAGAATATCAAGAGTTTTTTGTTTGGTTCCAAGAAAATATCGCTATAAAAAAGTAAGTTTTTTGCAAAGTTTATTTTATTACAAGAGCTTTTAATATGAGTTACCTCTAAAGTAAAATGCACTGTATTTATGTTTTTAATAATTTACATAAAGTTTACCCCAGTACTCGCGAATTTGCTATTCGCGATTTTTAAAATTAGCGCTACCCTCGGTTGTGACCAAACTTCAGTATCGGTTTCCGGAGGTAAACATATCTTGCATGTGAAATTGAGAAAAAAAAATTTTTTATCTTCAACAAACTCAAGTGTCCCTGCCTCTACCGCTATCATTCACCAGTATAATAATGCACCGTGATTGGAAAGTAGTTGAACGCCCGAAACAGGCGTGTAGTTTGTGAATTATGGAACCAGGAAAAATTTTCAGAAAAATTCTATGAGTAATAGAATAGCATTAAGCGAGAAAAAAATGCAGTTTTATAGCTTCCAAAGGACTATTGTAATCCTGGTTGCCATGGGGATCATGAAGACGTTCGGCTACTACACGCGAGCGTTCTATAAATAAACAAACAGCAAAAGCACGTGTCTCGCTTGTATTGGCAGGCGAAGGTTATGACTGCGACGGATATTTCCGATGATTTTATGATCTCCCGAAAGATAGTCAACGATCAATTATGCTAGCCGTTATGCTGAAAAATACGTGAAATGGTTGTGTATGCAGTGACAAAATAAAAATTTCAAGCTCGCTCACGAATTGTGGAACGAAAGGCTGACCCGTTTGTATTTGTGATTTTTAAATTTCAGCTTTCCTATAAGTTGAGACGTGCGAGGTTTTGGGCACTAGCCCATGCTCGGCCTGGAGTCCTATTATTTATTCACAGAGGCTCCGGGTAGCCTATCGTTGAGTCTTACCTCAGAAGGGGTCGAGCCGCCACCAAGAACGCCGCGAGCTTTGGCAGTCCAAACTGAAAATTAGTGAGAGAGGGTCGCGAAAAGACTACGCGAAATGTACTTTTGCACACAAATAATCGTTTCTTTATTTAGCTCCAACCTCTCGTTATCCTTCATACCACCAGTACTTCATTCACGCTTCATTTCGTGATTTCATACCACTCCATCATTACCATCATCTCGCGTGTCGGAAATAATCGATAATACGCGAGTCCAAGGGAAAAGCGCGCGAGTTACAACGCTAGCCCGACGCGAGTCCCAATCAAGTGCCGCGTACTTGCACTGCGCGCAATGAGCTCGTTTCTCCGAAATACAGTACACGCCTACACTCTGCTCGCGCTAGCAGACGCGCGATTTGGTCACACACGACCAAGATGATACGCGTTATCTCGCTTGCTCTCGCATGAGCGTCCAAGGCGGAAGTACCACTTCGCAAGATGTCCACGCACAGGCCTGAAACGAAGCTCGAAAGAGTCCTCTAATTTGAAAATCACAATAAGTAAAGGTCCTAATTAATACGAGTGTTGTCCAGTTCGTAAAATTTATACGCCAGTACAAAAATGACAAATTTTAATTGATTTATTCTGGTCCACACGAGACGTCGGCTTGGAGCGCCGTCTTTCCAGAACAAGTTGTTTGACTTGAAAATCGCGAATTTCTCAAGTCCTATTATCTACATCTTACACATGAGTTCGTTAAATTGGACACCAGAAAACAAAACTGACAAATTATTTGATTATTTTTTTAGCTGCGCAAGACAAGGGCCAGAGGCACCATCTTCAAGTACGAGTCGTTTGACTCGAAAATCGCGACGTGTATAAGTTCTTATATTTACGATTGTAGTCTGGTTCGTAAAATTGGACGCCAGAAAACCAAACTGACAAATTTTTAATTGATTATTTTCTCAGCTGCACAAGACAAGGGCCAGAGGCGCCGTCTACAAAAACGAGTCGTATGCCGGTATCCTGCGAACACTCAAGTCAGAGACGGCGTTGCAGCAATCAGTCGGGAGCAGCGTCCAAAACATCGGACGCAGTGCTGCTGGCGCCCTGATGCTGCAACTCAGGAAAAATGTAGACAATGCCTCCACCCTCGGCGCGGAATTACGCAAAGTCCTTGGGGACACGGCCTCTGCCAGCGCCATACAAAACCATGATCGAGATCAGAGACCTCGATGAGTGTGCCACCAAGGAGGAGATCGCCGAAGCTCTGAGCACATCGCTGAGCGCCCGCATCTAACAAGGATGTAGTCAAAACGCTGCGGAAAGCGTACGCGGAGATGCAAGCGGCTGTCACCGCGCTCCCGGACGCCAGCCGCCAAGGCTCTGAAACTCGGCCAAATACGGATTGGCTGGGTCAACTGCCGCATCCGTGGTCATGAGCATACTGATCGCTCGGCACACTTCTTCCGCTGCGGACAAACAGGCCATCGGATAAAGGACTGCAAGAACGATCCGACGTGCGTTTCTTGCCGGGAGCAAGGCGCTGTCCACAACCATGCGTCCACAAGCCAGTATTGCCCCCTAGCACAGAAGACCAATCAAGTTCGCCGATGATGAGGATATAACAGCTAAACCTCAATCACTGCAAGGCTGCTCAGGATCTCCTGAGCCAAACCATACTCGAGCAGCGCATCAACGTGGCGGTAGTGTGCGATCAGTACAAGAACTTAGATCCACCTTATACATGGCTAGCTGATGTCAACAGCCAAGCCACGATCTCGGTGCAGCTAGGTGTCCTGGTGCAGGAGCGCCCAGCAAAAGCGCGTCCCTTTCTCACCTGGGCCCGAATCAACGGAATCTATTCTTTCAGTTTCTACACACCACCAAGACTCGCTAATAAAGAATTTTCCGCTCTTCTCACCAACATCATCGAGGAAGCCCGGGGCAAGAGGCCAATCATCGTCGCGGGCGATTTCAACGCCTGAGCAACGGAGTGGGAATGTCGAGTAACGAGAAGGCGTGCCACCACCCTCAAAGCTGCACTGCTTAACACCGGAGACACACCAACATTTACCGGTGAACTGGGCTACTCGGTCATCGATCTCACATTTGCCAGCAACACACTCGCTCCCCGAATTACATCATGGGCCGAAAGCGAGCTTTAAATGTATAGCGATCATTAAGCCATCGTGTTTAGGATAGAGTGCAGTAGACCGTCTAGACCTACGACGCGCCGGAGCTGCAATTGGAACGCACGCACCCTTGACACTGAGTGCCTCTCAGTCGTGATAGCCGATGCTGCGGTTCCACCCGGACCTACAGAAGAGATGGCAACGAGGCTCATGGCTGCCATTACCAGTGCATGCGACTCGTCTATGACAAAAGCAGGTGGACAACGCCGTCGTTGCGCGGTGTACTGGTGGACAAGCGAGATCACCAAACACTGGCGCTCATGCCTGCGAGCGCGAAGGCTTGCCCAGAGAGCACATGGTTGGCCAAATGAAGGCGCCTGCCAAGCGAGCTATGCCTCCGCAAGATGTCTTCTGCATGCTGCTATCAAGATTAGTAAGCGCCTGTGCTGGAACAAACTGTGCGACGAGGTAAATGAAGACGTATGGGGTAAACCATACGAGACAGTCATGTCCCGTCTCAGAGGACCGAGAGCAAATGCGCCAAGCTCACCGACCCTGGTGCGCCGCATGGTGGTTACCATCTTGCCTCACATGCCTGACGAGTCAGCTCTGCCACCACCCCTCCAGGCAGGAGCAATTGTACCAAACGTCACCCTTGAAAAACTTCGAGGAGAATGTAGGAGGATCAAGGATCACACTGCGCCTGGGCCGGACGGAGTACCAAACTCCGCTATAAAGATCGCCATTTCCACGCACCCTGACATCTTCTTGCAAGTGTACAGGACGTGCCTGCGGAACGGTGTCTTTCCTGCGTTCTGGAAAAGGCAGAGGCTTGTCCTGCTGCCAAAGCCAGGCAAGCCACCCGAAGAACCATCGTCGTACAGGCCGCCCTTTTGCTTGACACTGCGGGCAAGATTCTCGAAAGAATCATCTGTGACCGCCTCGAAGCCATTACTGAGAGCCCTGGGGGCCTCTCAGACCACTAGTACGGTTTTTGGAAGAGGGGTTCGACGATAATCGCAATCGAGAACGTCATCGCTACCGCCCGAGGGGCTATCGCGGGCAAGAGATGGAACCGTGGCACCAAGAAGTACTGAGCCGTGGTGACCCTCGACGTGAAGAACGCGTTTAATTTGGTTCGGTGTAACAACATCCACGCTGCGCTACGCCGAATGCACACGCCTGATTACCTGCTGAAAATAATCAGCGGCTATCTCTCAGAAAGGGTGCTCGACTACGATACGGATAACGGACCAGGATCCTACAGAGTCTCAGCAAGCGTTCCGCCAGGGTCTGTCTTAGGGCCCATCTTGTGGAACGTCATGTACGACGCCGTCCTGCACCTCAACCTCGGAGGCAACGTAAAGATTGTCGGCTTCGCAGACAATGTGGGTTCTTGTCGTTGGTTTAAGCATGTGCGTACGAATAAACTTAGATGATGCATGGGTATGGGTATATATCTAATGACAACGATAACGAGACGTTGACGATTCATAAAATTAATTTACTTTCATAAAATTCGGTGTCCATTTTGCTCTGGTTGTCCAGCGATCTCGGGACCCTGTGGGTAGTCATCAAACCCTCGATTGACGACCTCCAGTTTATCATTTCTACTTGGTAGTCGAACTCCAGCTCTTTCAAACTCGGCAGTGTATCTTCTAGCAGCGGAAGCTGCATTCAGATTACATTACCCGTAAAGGAGCACCGTATTTATACATTCTCTGCACGAATGTGGTCCCCTTTCAATGCGATCACCATCTGTTTGTCTATGAGCCATTACCGTATAGAGAGAAAATTAACCTGTATGTCGATTTTACGTAGTCGTGAGAAATATACTCGCACCCGGTGACAAACTTATAAATATCTACCAACGAGAAAAAGATAGGTTTCCATAGCTTTTAACACGAAAGAATCCCAACATTGAAAGAACTTTATTTTAAAATTGATATGCTTGAATTTAGGCTTGCTCAGCCGATACGAGTAACTGAGGAGGAACTACTGAAGATTTCTCCGTCGTCTAGACCGGTCTACCTAACACGAGAATCTTCGACGGTTGTCACGAGTAACTAGGCAGGTGCTAACAGAGTTTTCCTCCAACATACATGAATCGTCTCTTAAGCTTCGTGTAGTTAAGAGTGTGCTTTTTTCCACGACTACGAGTGTATCTATATATACACGAATGGCCCCATGTACTGTATGTGTCCGAGTATGCATGCATACGTATGAAGGCTCGTGTATCTCTATGAGTCAATATATTTAGGCGATGCGTGATTGTGGGTATTTTTTTTTTTCTACTCCACCCCATTCGGACACTCACCGGTACCCGCCGCTAGGCATTGCTTCGCTGAGGCCGGGGTTAGTTGAGCATTTCTACTACTTCACTGTTAGTCGTTTCCATACACTTCGGAGGCTGATGACATAGACTGGGTCTTTTTTTTGAGTTGTATCCGCTTCACCTTGGGCATGGGCTCAACAACAACAAGCGAAAAAACGCCATCGAAAATTCGCCCAGTGGGGATTGAACCGACGCCCTACGGGACACCTTGTATCAGCAGGCAAGAACTATACCCACTGAGCCAAGAAGGCCGATGTGTTTGTGTGTGTTTTTTTTTTTTTTTTGACGTGGGCAGAGTGAACTCTGCAGCCAGTGGCCCTTCGAAACGAGCACCCCACTGGAAACCGTCGTTAAACATTACTTCAGTGGGGACCCTGTAGAGCTTCTCTGCTACATGTGTGTCTTTTCCGTACATCCCCCGTCCACCTTACGGTGATTAGGGGTTACTTGGGTTACTTTGGATTAGGGGTTCGGGAACCAGAAGCGTCGTCTTTTTCTTGCAGTATCGTCCGGATCGTTTTTATATCTCTTGCGCATCTTGCCTCAGTCTGGAACCGACTGATTGCGCGAAAGACGATACCGCCATCCACTTGCCTGCGGACTCGAGCATGAGCCTGACGATTATTTCGGGCTTGATAGCTTCTTGGAGGACTTGTTGAAGTCTCTCCCTCTCTTCGTGAAATCGCGGGCAGCGATAGAACACATGCTCCACGTCTTCTACTGTGACTGGGCAGGCCGGGCAGAGAGCGCTAAGGGTGTTATCATAGCGCTGGCTATGGCTTTTGAAGTAGCCATGCCCGGACAGGAGTTGTGTAAGATGGTAGTCCACTTCCCCATGTCCCCTCTCGACCCGTTCCGTGATGTTCGGGATTGGCCGGTGTGTCCATCGGCCCTTTGAGGCCCGGTCCCACAGGTCCTGCCACCCTGTTCAGCGTCTCTCTTCTCTCTTCCTCCTTTACGTCATCGGGGCGGCGCTGATATATGCGTGCTCGCTCATCCGCTAGCAGCGCCAGCGGTGGTACGCCGGCTATCACGTACGTCGCGTCGTAGGAGACGTGTGGACGTCCGCTGATCAGGCGCAGGCAGGCTCGTCGATGTACAGTAGGGTGGTCCACTTTTTCAAAAAATTTTTGTATCTCAGGGGATCCATCGGAATCTGAAAGTTTGAGGTTTAAAATGAAGTTTCCTTTAAACGAGAACTCAAATAAATGATTTTAGAGGGTGTCGATGGATTTTTGAAGTTTGAAAACGTGCTCCTAAAAAGGAGCAAAATCGGGCAACCTTTCGATTTATCTCAAACTTTGCTCAGAGTGTAGAAATGATCTTAACGATACATTTTCTTACGTATTTTTTTCCTGCGGAATCGAATGCCGTAGTTAGTTTTGACCTAGGAGCACAATTTCATTGAAAAAAATACACTTTTTCGATCGTTATTTTTCGCAAATTTCGCAAAGTTCATTTTCTAGCGAGCGGCAAATGAACAGAAAAAATCTAGAAAATTTTTTGACACCACCAAAATTTAGGATTTTTTATTACAAATCCAACAGTATGTATAAGTATTTACTTTAAAATTATTTTAATGCCGAAAAAGCACGATTTTATCCCAAAAAACGATATTAAAAAATGGAAAAATGGAAAAATATATTCGTTTCTTCAAGAAAATGGCTGAGTATAATCACTCATGAAAATAATTGAATGCAATTATCTGATAGGTTTTTTTCTCACCTTTCAAACGCCTTTTTCAGAGTCAAAAAATTCGCAAAATTCGCCAAGATACAGCTGTTTTTGTACGATGCACTTTTTTAGCTTAAAAATCTGCTTTGCTGGTTTATTTATGAATAGAGCCAGCTCAGAATTATTGAATTATAAGCTAAAAAAGTGCATCGTACAAAAACAGCTGTATCTCGGCGAATTTTTTAACTCTGAAAACGGCGTTTAAAAGGTGAGAAAAAAACCTATCAGATAGTTGCATTCAATTATTTTCATGAGTGATTATACTCACAAGGAGACCTTTTCACCTGCGGGTCACAGATCTTTCTCAAAATTTTTTTAGAGTCTTCTGGTAACTAATAACGAAGCACTCCGAGCTTCGTTTAATTGAATCGGCCTTAGGGCCCAAGTTTAAGAGAATTTTCTATATTATCAAAAAATCTTTGCGATTTTTTATCTGGAGATAGAAGCACTGAAACGAAAAATGCAAAGAACAAAAAAGTCTAATTTATTAAAATTTTTCAAAGAATCTATTTGAATTTTTTCAAAATTTTAAAACCGTCTATCACCTATTCTCAGAGACCCAGATTTGCCGTTTTTCTTAGGGATTTCAGTGACCTCTGAAAATAAGTGATTGACGGTTTTAAAAATTTTGAAAAATTCAGACAGATTCTTTGAAAAATTTTAGGACTTTTTTGTTCTTTGCATTTTTTCGTTTAAGTGCTTCTATCTCGATATAGAAATTCGAAAAGATTTTTGATAATATAGAAAATCTCCTTAAAAATGGGCCTAAGGCCCATTCAATTAAACTAAGCTCGGTGAGCTTCATTATAAGGTACCAGAAGCCCCAAAAAAATTTTGGGAAAGATCTGTGAACCAAAGGTGAGAAGGTCTCCTTGTCAGCCATTTTCTTGAAGAAACGAATGAATTTTTCCATTTTTTAATATCGTTTTTTGTAATAAAGTCGTACTTTATCTGCATTATAATAATTTTAAAGTGTATACTTATATATACCGTTGGGTTCGTAATAAAAAATCGTAAATTTAGTGGTGTCAAAAAATTTTCTAGATTTTTTCTGTTCATTTGCCGCTCGCTCGAAAATGAACTTTGCGAAATTTGCGAAAAATAACGCTCGAAAAAGTGTATTTTTTCAATGAAATTGTGCTCCTAGGTCAAAACTAACTACGGCATTCGATTCGCAGGCAAAAATACGTAAGAAAATGTATCGTTAAGATCATTTTACACTCTGAGCAAAGTTTGAGATAAATCGAATGGTTCCCGATTTTGCTCCTTTTTAGGAGCACGTTTTTAAACTTCAAAAATCCATCGAAACCATCTAAAATCATTTATTTGAGTTCTCGTTAAAAGGAAACTTCATTATAAACCTCAAACTTTCAGATTTCGATGGATCCCCCGAGATACAAAAAATTTTTGAAAAAGTGGACCACCCTAATGTACAGACTCTGCCTGACGGATGTAGGCCTGCGTCTCTGTCGCACAGCTCCCGATGAGTGCTTAATACAGGAGAATCGAGTTGACGATGTGGGCATAGAGCACGCGTTGGCTACTTCTGGGCCACCGATGTTGGGCATGATCTTCGCGAGGGCTCCAGCCACTCTTGCTGCCTTTTCGCTAACGATTCGGAGATGATTTGAACAGTTTATTAACCAAGGTCGAAAGACCGAATGGCAATTAGCAATATAAATTACAATAATAGGTATTTACAAAAGACAATAAGCACATAATATGCTACATGAAATAGATAGTTGCAAAAATTAAGCTTGAGAACAAAAAAAACAAAAATAATAGGCAGATACATCGTATAAAAAGTACAATAACAAAGAGTATAGAAAAGACATAGTTAAACTTGATAGCAATGGTTAAGAACAAGTTAATTGAAAAGCATAAAATGATGTTAACTTTATTGGGCAATATGCTGTCTCCTCAAGTAATGGCCAAGTGAGCTCTTGAACGACGCCATCGATCCTGATGAACGTATTTGGGCAGGCAGTGCATTCCACGCGTTGCTGCTCTTATAGAAAATCCTGATTTCAGTGTTGATGAATCCGCGAATGGAACCTCAATCGTCGGTGCTCCACCTGCGATTCTCGCCGATCTACGGACCTCGCTGCCAGTCCAGTGATAAAGGCGCGAGATGTAATCAGGGCATAGTCCATTGAGCGCTTTAAACGTTTGAATATTCAAAAAGTATTCACGTCTCTGTGACGGGAGCAGCCAATCAAGCCTGTCGTAATACGGTCGAAGCGCAGCGTCTCTAGGGAGCTGGAAGATGTATCGTATGCATGCATTTAGTAATCGTCTGAGTTTAATGTCCAATGAAGCAGAGATGTCGATGAAGGCGAGGCAGGCATAATCAAAATGAGGCATAATGAAGGCGTTAACAAGCATCTTTTTGACGTTGACAGGCAAAAGCCAGCCCCGGCTCGCAGGCGATGAAGCACTCCATGGATGCGAGATGAAATGCCTCTGACGTGAGCATCCCAAGAGAGAGAAGGGGTCATTACCAGACCCAGATTGACAACTCTATCTTCAAAGGGGACGACTGTGCCATTTAGGCTGATCCTACCGATACGGTTGAGGTCAATGCGCATGAGATACTGATTCGATGCGAAGAGGATTGCCTTCGTCTTGGCAACATTGAGACTCAGTCCATTTGTGTGCGCCCAATCGGAGACAATTTGCGCGTCCTCGTTGAGTCTCATGATGTTTCATCAAGCTCAGTTGACGGGCACTGTAGGTATATGAAGGTCATCAGCAAAGAGCATGTGAGTGGACGTGCAGTGACGTAGCACATGCGTAAGCGTATCAATATATGCTGCAACAGTATGGGCGCAGGTGTGGAGCCTTGCGGCACACCAGATGTATATTCTGAAGGCTGTCAATCCACCCGCGTCGTCCATTACAGCTGCGAACGGTTCGAGAGGTAAGAGTGAAGTAGAGCGAGCGCCGCAGATGAAAAATTCAGAGACTTCAGGGCTCGCAATAAGGTCGCATGATCCAGAGTATCGAAAGCGCTTCGGAAGTCGAAGAGCAAGAGTATGGTGATGAGTCCACCCTCCACCCCTCGTCTAATATCCTCCGTTATCCCGATCAGTGCAGTCTGTGTGCTAAAATTCCTCCGAAAGCCTGATTGTCTCGGTGAAAGCATATTGTACGTCTCAAGATGCGCAGTCAGCTGTGCGGTCAACAACTTATCAAAACCTTTGCCAGATGCGCCAAGTTGGCTATCGGCCGAGTCTGAGACGGCGATTGAGGCGCACGCACCTTGCTTAATGGCCTGATAATTGATCTCTTCCATTTTGACGGATATTGACCGGTTGAGATGGCCAAATTGAAGATCGTGGTAAGAGTCGGCGCAAGCAGAGAGAGAGTGTCACAGAAGTATGACAGGGACAGCCATCCCCAGAGCATGCACTCGCACGACCGGCCACCTGAGTAACGAGAGCAGGACCTCAGCCTCCTGGACGGGCTGGAACTCAAAACTTGGCAAGGTATCATCAACAATCAGCTCAGTGATACGAGCAAATTGATCAGGTGAGCAGCAAGGATGAACAGTCGTCACGGTACAGTAGTGGTCGAGCAGCTCAGCAGCTGTGAAGAAGCCAAACGGTGAAGGAGGCTGTGGTCCGGACAGGCCAATACGGCGCAGATAAGACCATCTCTGAGAGTCCGTTTCACAGCGGCTCAGTCCACCAATCAAATAAGACTCGCGAGCACGCCTCATGTCACGCTTAATATCGCGACGCAGTAATCTATAACGCTGCAACAAAGCAGGGCAGCGAGTTCTCCTATAAGCCTTGTACAGTCCATCACGAGACCTGCATCTATCTCTAAGCGCCGGTGTGAACCATGGGCCCCAGACGTGCGCGAAGAGCGAGCTCGTAGGGGAGCAAAAGTATCCAGAGTAGACACCATTCCCGTCTGGAGAGCATCGACCATCTCATCCAAGCCAGACATCTCATGAGTCGAGGTGAGAGCAGATTGCAGCTCAAGTGCAAATCCGGAGCAGCAACACGACGTCGATCCCGGTACCTGCCAACACCGCAGAGAGGCAGAGGCGCAGCGAGCGAGTACTCGACCATGATCGCATCGTGAGCAGCAGTGAACGGTGTCGGCGACTTGGCGCTCATAAAGACTCTATCAAGCGAGTCGACAATGATGTGGTCAATGGCAGTGTCGAATGTGAGGCCATGGTGCGTGGCCCCAAAAGGCACAATCTCGAGCGAGGCTTCCGAGACCAAGTGCCGATAATGACCAGTCTCATAATCATCCGAGAGCAAGTTCACATTGAAGTCACCAGCCACAACCGCCCCACAGTACGGACGGTGACATATCGAGCGATAAAAACTGAACAGTTCGTTGAGATAAAAGCCACCTGGTCTTCTATAGACAGCTCCAAAGAGCAGTTTTGTTTACCACTGCCGATCTCCATCCAGAGGCACTCAGTCTCGTTCAATGTAGCTATCCGAGGAGCGTATTATGCGATGAGGATACGATCTCGGATGTAGACGGCAATACCACCACCTGCATATATTAAACTTTCGCTTTCGGTTATGCTTGCGTCGGCGCTTCGTTGCAGTAGCCAATAAACCACGGTCATTTCTTATAAGCTTGTAGCCTGGTATATTGCACATTGTTAATGGCAAATTGGGTGTCATCCACGACTCGACCAGAGATAGCACATCGATGTTTTTTGTTGTCAAAAGGTCGCGCACTTGCGTGAAATGATCTCGAAGCGAGTTGATGTTTATATGCATGATTGTGATCCTGTCAAGCAGTTCCGACAGGCGATCCTGGTGATGCTTAATTACCTTCTTGAGTCATAAAAGGCTCTCAAGATCCGACTCCGACAGCAGCTCGATGACATCAGCGCCATCCGATTTTCGCACGCAGACGATCCCGTCACGAGCCCAGACATGACGATAGCCGCGCGCAGTCGCCGTGGTTCTCGCCTTACGAAGCAGCCCATGCACATAGCTTGAGTGCATTTCATAGAATCGCAAGCTACCAGCGGCACCAGGCAAGAGTGCAGAGGCAGGCAACTCTCCGGATCCCTTCTTGAGCCTGAGAACCGAGTCGCGGGAGACTATCTGCTTGAACTGCACGACCATGGAACGAGCAGCAGACGTGTCGGGCTGGCCATCGGCGAGACGAGCCGACAGTGGAAGCCACCTGACCTCATTTACATCGGCGATGTAGTTTTCAGCTCCAGCAAGCTTGAGGACTGAAGCACATATGCCGCGAGTATCCTTATCCGCATTGGACACCAGGGCTGACGGGATACCTATAATTTTGAGCTCCGTACAAGGCTTGACCTTGCACAAGTAACGTTCAGTCTGTCGCTGGCGAGCCTCCAGGGCCTCAATACGTCCTGTATGGCTCTTAAGGGTTGCAATCGTCTTATCAAGTTTGAGGTTGGTGGTGGCAGAAGCAGCTTTGAGTTCAGAGCAAGAGGTCACGACATCGCTCATGGACGCTTTAACGTCACCCAAAGTCGCCTCCATCCGGGCGAGCACAGTAAAGAACTGGGCCACATCAGCAGGTGACTGAGAGGAGCGAGCAGGCAAGAGCATCTCAGGGCTCGACATCGCAACAGCAGCAGCCTCCGTGGCAGAAATACCTCGGCGCGAGTCCAAGTTCGAAGTGCGGGACGCCACTCGCGTAGATGCAACAGCTCGAGCGGTCTCCTTACGAAGGGCAGCCGAAACGTCTGAAGAAAAGACAGATGACAAACCGGCACAGCACTTTGTCGATGGTCGAAGGGCGAGGTAACAGCTCAGACAGTCAAGATGGAACGTCGAACCACAAGCGTTACACGCAATGGAATCATCTGCAGTAACAGCGTTGTTGCACCTCTTGCAGCTAATCTCAGACATCAGCAGACCAACACACAGCAGGGCACAACATAACAAGGCAGCAGGCAAGCGATCACGATGTCGAGTTCACAACCAAGTCCACAGGCACAACAGCAAAAGTCAAAGTCAATACACTAAAATCGTGTACGTATACGATCTCGATCCAAGTGTAAACAAACCGGCGAGCACACACACAATACCCAAACAGACGGCACAAATCGCTCCGAAAACAGCAAGACACCTTTTTTCTTTATCACAGAGACTGTATGCAGCTCACCGAATCGCGGACTCTGCGATAGGTGTAAGGTAACTTTTCACACATACACAAAAAAGAACGAGACTAATAGCACAAAATTACCCACTCAAACACTCAAAATAGGTAGAGCTCGATCAAAAGCGTGTTTACTCGTTCAACCTCGAAATCGAATTTGATGGATTTGATGGATTTGGAGATGTTGGTCGAACCTCGTCAATGTGTAGGCCCAGGTAGCGGATGCAGGGGGTCGAAATTATAATGCAATCGCCTACTGTGATGGTGATGGTCTCCATTTTCTTCCTGCTAGTGATCAGTAGGGCCTCGGTCTTATGGTCAGCCTTTACTAGGCCAAGCTCGTGAAGTGCGCATCGCACCTGCTCGATAGCAGAGCTTAGATCGTATTTTGATCTGCCACAGGTGCTTGGCCACGGCCACCAATAGATGTCGTCAGCGAAGCCGATGATCTTCACGTTGCCTTCGAAGTTGAGACGCAGAACGACGTCGTACATGACGTTCCACAGGATGAGCCCCAAGACAAACCCTTACGGACCGCCTGCTGTGACTTTGTGGGTCTCTGGTCTGTCGTCCGTATCGCAATCAAGCAGCCTCGCTGAGAGATAGCTTCTGATTATTCTCAGCAGGTACTCAGGTACCCGCATTCGGCGTAGCACGGCATTGATGTTGTTCCACCCGAGCCGAATTAAACGCGTTCTTTACGTCGAGGGTGACTACGCGAAGTACTTCTTGGTGCCGCGGTTCCATCTTTTGCACGCGATGGCCTCTCGGGCGGTCGCGGGTATGTTCTCGATGGCGTTGATCGTCGATCGCCCCTTCCGAAAGCTGTACTGGTGATCTCAGAGGCCCCCAGGGCTCTCAGTAGTGGCTTCGAGGCGGTCACAGATGATTCTTACAAGAATCTCGCCGGCTGTGTCAAGCGTACAGAGCGGCCTATACGACGATGGTTCTTCGGGTGGCTTGTCTGGCTTTGGCAGCAGGACAAGCATCTGTCTTTTCTAGCACGCGGGAAAGACACCGGTCCGCAGGCACGCCGTGTATACCTGCAAGAAGATGTCAGGGTGTATGGCAATGGCGATCTTGATAGCGGCGTTTGGTAGTCCGTCCGGCCCAAGAGCAGTGTGATCCTCGATTCTCCCGCATGCTCCTCGAAGTTCTTCCATGGTGACAGCTGGTGCGATTGCTTCTGCTTGGAGTGGTGGTGGCAGATCTGGCTCGTCAGGCACACGAGGGAAGAGAGCAGCCACTATGCGGCGCACCATGGTCGGTGAGCTTGGCGCATTTGCTCTCGGTCCTCTGAGACGAGACATGACTGTCTCGTATGGTTTGTCCCATACGTCCTCGTTGACCTCGTTACACAGTTTGTTCCAGCATAGGCGCTAGCTGGTCTCCATTTGGCCGGTCACGCGCTCTCTGGGGAAGCCTTTGCGCTCGCAGACATGAGCGCTGGAGGTCAGCGATCTCGCTTGTCCACTAGTATATACTGCGCCATGACGACGTCGTCCACCTGCCTTGGTCATCGACGCGTCGCATGCACTGGTAATGGCTGTGTGTGTATGTGTGTGTGTGTGTGTTTTCGTAAATTTCTACGAAGCTTCTAGGATAATTATAATTAATTCATATTTTATTTATGGGTCCCGAATTATATTATTAAAATCCAAAATGTTCTATATACATTGAACATTCATTTAATAGTCTTGAAATTGATAATTTTCACTTAAAAATAATCATAGGACAATCTTGAAGTAGGAAGCCTTTGTCTTTCCATTTTTCTGGTCTCACCGTTTTCCTTTTGCAAAAATCATAATAATCGATTTAGTGAAATAAAATAAAATTGATATTTAAATAGCAGATTATCGTTCCTACTTGAAACATTAATTTTTCGGGTACGGAAACATCTGCTATTCCGCAGAATTCTAGGTTCGGGCGTTGATAATCTTGCTTGGCAAAATCCACATTTTCATGGCAGATTTAATTTTTATCTAATACTTGTTTATTCTGAAATTTTAAATGGACATGATACGATCGATGATCAAAGTACATTTTTAGTCCGAATAAATTTACTTACTTGAATTAACGAATACCCATTGCAAAACTTATGAGTCGGCATTATTTATTTTTTTTTTTGCGTGAAAGTATGTGTGCGATGACTTTTTTGTTACTGAAATGTCTTTTTTAGATGGATGATTGTCTACTTCTTTATTGCAGATATTAAAAATAATATCAAATCGAATCGGCTTTTTCAATTTCAATGAACGGATATATTCAACCAATTTTAATTTCTTTTTTATCTCATCTTTTTGTAGGTGGAGTAATTTCTAAAATAATTTCAGAATCTGTACTAAAAAAAATGCAAAAATGAGGGCAAGAGCAGACTATTTCGTGTTGATATGCTTTTGCAGCATATGAGCGGTCGAATATTCCATAGATGTGTATGGATGCGTCTTTGAATGAACGAGTTTGAGCATAGATAAATAAACAATTTAGTGTGAATGAATTTTTATATGAGTAGAAACGAGTATGATTTCCTGAGGATGAATCATTGGAAAAATACAGTATGAATGATAATTATACTTCAAAGGCTCTAGTATTTCATCTTGATGAGCTTCGATGAAACTTCGTAATTGCTCCACCTGAGTCGTTGTTGCTTCACAGAAAAGGTGCTGAGGAATAACTCGAAGTTGATCGGTGCGAAGTTCAAATACGCTCCATTCTTTTCCCTTTAAAAAGTAAATAAAATCCTTATATTTTACTGGATTGTGAATAATTTTTTTGACAACGCATGGAGGCGCTTTCAGTAGGCTATACAATTGACATTAGATTAATCTACGGTAAAGAAGAAATCAAGAATGTAAAGATAGCATACATTTGAAAGTCGAGTGTACATATTAATCCAGAAGAAAGGACTTATAAAGCGTAAATGTTCAATTATGAAAAATCAAGCAAGGGGTATTGTGGAATTTTATGAATACCCACTAAATAAAAAGTTCAGTAAAATAAAGAAAATTTTGATTCCTACTCTGCACAAGCAGGACAAAAAATGAGGTAACTGGCAAGATCAAATAGAGCGCGAAAGAAAAATTCATATGCAAATGGCCCTGTTTCTAGCATGCTATATTTACATGACGTTCAGCTCCACACGTGGTAAAACATTTATAATTTGAATATTTTTTCCCTTTTGCCATAGATTCTTGGACTTATAAAATTCACGATTTTTCAGTAAAAAGGCTCGTTCTCAATCTCTAGTCGAACCTTGTGAAGCTTAATGACAAATCAATCGAAAATTTGTCAGACTCGAGCAAAGAACTCATACTTCACGAACTTATGTGTAGGACGTGGGTATAAGGAATAATAAAAATCGCGATTTTCAAACAAAACGACTCGATCTGGAAAGACGGCGCTCCAAGTCGACGTCTCGTGCTGCTCGAAAAAAAATCAATCAAAAAATTTGTCAGATTTTTGTACTGGCGTCTAAATTTTACGAACTGGACTACACTAGTAGATATTAGAACTCATAAACGTCGCGATTTTCGAGTCAAACGACCCGTTCTTGAATACGGCGCTCCGAGCCGACGTTTCGTATAGCTCAGAAAACTATCGATCAAAAATTTGTCGGTCTTTGTTTGCTTATGTCCAATTTTACGAACTGGACTGGATCACGTAGAAATTAGGACTGATACTAATCGCGATTTTCAAGTTAGAGGACTTTTTCGATTTTGTGATTAATATTAGTAGACGACATTTATTACACGTATAGGGGAGCGCAAATCACAAATACAAACGGGTCAGACTTTCGTTCGGCAATTCATGAGCGAGCTTGAACCTTTTTTTTTGTCTCTACACACACAACCATTTCACGTATTTTTCATCATAATGGCAAGCATAATTGGTCGTTGACTATCTTTTGGAGGATCATAAAATCATCAGAAATATTCGTCGCTGTCATAACCCTTGCCTGTTAATACTAGCGAGACACGTGCTTTTTCTGTTTGTTTATTTATCGAACGTTCGCATGTAGTAGCCGAGCGTCTTCATGATCCCCATGGCAACCAGGATAACAATTGTCCTTTTGAAGCAATAAAGCTGCATTTTTATTTTTTTTATTCTCGCTTAATATTGCTCATAAAATTTTTCTGAAAATTTTCCCTGGTCCCATAATTCACCAACTACACACCTGTTTCGGGCGTTTAACTACTTTCCAATCACGGTGTATAACTTGGGCCGGGCTCTTACTTATGCCGAGAACTCGCCCGATTTTACCACGCTTGCGACTCTCTGAGCCGACGCCCTCTAGCCTTGGCGATCTCAAATATACCGGCCTCGGAAATCCCTCTGAGGGGGTTCCTACAACTTGAATAACTATTACAAGTTCAAATTAAAAAAAAATAAAAATGAAAATTATAAATAAATCTTACAGTAGTATAGATGACCCTATGAACCTCGGGTAAGTGTAGTAGACTTCCATGCAGCGTATTTGGCATCTGACACAGGTCGATCGGCGGCGAATATTTCCTCGATTTCCTCTGCGAAGCGTAGTAGAACTCTGACTTTGTTTGGTTCGTCTCATCGTCGTCGTGCAAGCTCAGCTTTCGGTGTAGGTGTTTAAGTCACTGCAGGGACTGGGACGACTATACGCAGGCTTGGGCATTGCTTTTGAGTGACTATACGCAGGCTGGCGTGTGTCGATCGATATAAGCCTCCACTCAGCGTAGCAAACCCCTGGATGGAGCCGTTGAGTCTTCACTCTTAGGCGAAGATCGACTGCAGAGTTCACTGGTGAAGGTCGGTCCTCAGTGGGAGCTGAGACTTCAGGGACGATAGAAATGGGTGCCTTTACATCAGACGTTGGAGGACTAGACATGGCCTTGTCTTGCTCTGTTTCGCTGCAAGACGCAATCTTGATGACAGCGATCATACGTGGCAAATTTTGTATTACCTTGTGGTTGCTCTTCGTAGCAGGGCGAGTAGTGGTTAAATCGTCACCTTTGTCTGTTGATGTTGCAACTGCACATTGACAATTTCATACTCTTTCTCTGACAGCATCCTGAGTGAGAGGTACAGCTGGCGTCTTTTCCGTTTTTTGATGCCAGGCGAGAAACTTAGTCAGATGAGCACGCTACTTTTCACAGATCTGATTTTTCTTACCACGTCTTGCTTTTCGAGGAGCCATATTTTCACTTATACGCGCACAGTTTGACGAGCGAAATTTGATCAAAATAGAACAATATAGTATCAGAGAGGACAGCTTACTATATACCTTTGATGAATGATTTCTCATGTGGATTGGCATGCGACTTCTAGCGGTGAGCCCTTGACGCAGTCATGATAATGTCTCTTTTGGATAGACACATGACATCTGGCGGTCGATTCTTGAACCAATACTACTCATGCTCGACGAGTTCGACTAATTTGATGATCGGTCGTTTGTACGTCCCTTTAGCGGTTGCAACGGTAACAGTCCGTACCACGCCGTCTCTGCCGCGATGCACTTCAACTAGTCTGGCGAGTGGCCGACGAGCTTGAGTATATAAGGGTATTTATGCGTCTGATTAAATTAACAATATTCTTTTAAGTTAAATTGTAATGAAAAAATAAAGTTTATTGAATACAAAAATGATTGCTAGTTAGTTGGTCAAACTCTGAATAATGGGCGCAACCACGTGAGATGTGGCACGTGGACCGTAAATTATAAATGCAGAAATAATAATGATGTACAAATGCGTATTTCGACTTTAACAAATTTGTCTTTGAAATTACAATCATGCGTCTGTATGTTACCTATGTATCCGTCTTGGCTGACCGGAGAGCAATTAACACTCGCGAAAAATCTCGTAGGGACGCAGGATCACGGGGGGAAAGACTCGACTAGTACTACGCAAGAGAGCTCATGGTTTTACAAGAAGGTTATACTTAAGATTAGCTAACTCTACTTCTTCTCTCTTCATCGACAAGGTTAGTGGCCGGCTTCCACAATGTTGGACGTCATCACCAGGAATACTCCAAAGATTGAGAGATGCTTCTCTAGATCACTTATACACCAGTACTTATTACTTTTTTATACTTCTTTCTCACGACACGACTTCACACATGCTTTGCACACGAACAGATCAGTGATAGTGGCTGACTCGCGACGTGGTCGTAGTCGTCGCTCTCGTGTCATCTGAAACGCCTCGCGAGCGCCGATCGATATTGATCGAAAGGTGTCGATAGGTCGATGGTTTTCGTCTGCTCATTTCACGTGTCAACACTGGGTGATTCTGCTTGGTATGTGTTGGTTGTTCGTTATTCATCTGCTGTTGGATTTTTTGGTGTTTCTATGGATTGTCTCGTGTTTCGTACGTATTGGTGTGAGGTTACGTAAGTAGCAATTCTGAGGTTTAACCTGAGATGCGTCTCGTCTGAAGGGCAGGTGTCAAGTTAACCTATCACCTGTCAATTGTTGTTGATTTAGTGGCATCTTTTCTCATGTTGTTCTTTTATTGTATACGTCCGGTAGCAAGATTATCCAGCGTATAGGAAGAATTTAGGTGTGATCTGCTTGGCTTTCATCGTCTGGTTCTTGTCGTCTGTTACTTGGTGCTTGAAGAGAAAGGCATCGTATCTTCTTGTTCGATGCTTCTCGTCGTGTGCTTTTGGAGAGCATCAGTCTGGTGACGAGTATTTCTTATTTATCATTTCTGATCTCTCGGTTGTTTTCTGTCTTGTTGTATTGCTTATCTCTTCTGTTTGCAGGTCTGGGTGCTAAAGTGTGTGAAGAAAACATACATGTGTGATAAGGGCAAGGTGTACGGCCAGTAAATTTCTACGCGTGAGCTCAAGAGTGAATTTCAATGGCTTGTAGCGCATTCAGTATGCCGCTACAAGTAATCTGCGTTACTTACTTTCATCGCTCTAACGGGCTCAATTTTTTGTCTTTGAGCGGGGGTTCGTTGAGCACGATCGATGATTTACCGATTAAGGGATGAGCTGGTGTCAACACAGCGTCAGGCTCGAATCCATCAGGCAACGGAGTGACGGCGTGAGTGGTCGCAAATTCAAGATAGCTTCGATCTGTGCCAGCAAAGTCAAAAACTCTTCGTAGGTGAACAAATTATCACCAATGAAGGAGCCTGTATTGTATGCCGACATGGCTTCCAAGTGTATCACTTTCGTGCCATACATACAAAGATAGCAAAATAGCCTTTGTAAGAATACGTTATCTGTGTCGGGTAGGGGGAGCTTTGATCGGGAAGAGGCCAGCATAATCTAGACCGGCTTCATTAAAGGAGTGACAAGTTTCACGAGCTGTAGGTAAATCGGCGATGCGCTGAAACGCAGTCTTGGCTCCGTATCTAAGGTACACTACACACCGACACGGTTTTGCGCTTATCACGTTTTTGAGGCGTGGTATCCAATACTGCTGTCGTAGGTGTGTAGTGATTAAATGTATTCCGCCGTGAAATATCTTCTCGTGCATATAGTCAACAAGCAGCTGAACCAATCAGCTCTTGGTAGGCAAAATGATAGGATGTTTACGATCCTCAATGAGAGCAGCGTATCTTAAGGTCGTTCATGACTTAATCAACATGTAGACTTTGCAGAAATATTCTTTATAATGTGCTTGATATGATGTAGAAATTTCAGCATGGGTTCGTACTAATTTTTGAGAACAAAGCCGTTGAAAATAGCAAATTTAACATGGGCTCTCATGGGAGGCTATCATAATTTCATACATTTTACGCCATAACTTTTTTATTCAACGACAGATCTTAACCAAAAACCGAATGTGTTATGCATCAAGTCATTACCTTTCGATTGGTGTGTTAAAAATTACCCTTTACCATACTAACTAATGAGTAATTAAACAAAATGAGCGTAAAATCATTGATTTCGAATAGTGGGAGCGGTTGCTTGCCTAATAAGAGAAAGAGACAGACAGATGCCTCGCTGCACTATTGTTATGATTGCTGACGACTCACCTTAATCGACCACTAACACGGATTAATCCGTTTACAAGGATTGTACACAGCTTTGATCGAGGGTATTTTTTAGCAAGCTGCGCCTTTTCGGAGATACGTTGCATTTCTTCAGGTAAAAAGTGCAACTTGCGTCATTCGACATAAATGACGTGCTGACTGCTCTAGCTCTTGCACGGTGACTTCAGTGCCAGCGTCGGCCTCGAATTGCAGTTTCAAAGTCAAACTGCATCGGCCTGCCAGCTTAGTCAGGAAACGCAGACAATGTACCATAACTTTTCTCAAGCGAGTGTACGAAGAAAAGCGATCGAACAGGTCACAATCTTGTAAGGTTATTGTATTTTGGGCTAGTACTGCCAGCTCTACTGTCGCTTCACTCGCAGCACTCTCTGGCGTGTAATTAACTTCAAGCTCAAGTTGTGGTATAGACATTGAAGAAGTCTTGAGAGGAGCTACCTTCGTTTTGGAAGCCAGCAAGGTAACTTGAGCTTGCTCTTGACAAATCAATCGCAACAAGAGTACTGCAGCAAACTTTGATGCATCTGAGAATCCGTGCAATTCCAAATGCATATCACTCACGAAGCCATTTCATCTGGGAATTGTTACAGAAGGCCACTCCTGCCAATCGACTTCGTGAACACGCCATTTCTCAATCTCAGCGGCAGGTAAGGGAGTGTCCTTCTCTTTAGTTAAGAGCCACAGAGTTAGCATAAAGACTTTCAACGGAATAGGAGAAATCCAGCCAGAGGGATAGAACATACCAGGAATGCTTAAGGGGACACACCTGTGTTAAACCCTATGATTGAAAAAATATGAAAATTATATGTCATTATTATAATTTATTGTTTTTGATGTAAAAATATGTTTTTACAAGACTTTTTACATCAAAAAATATGACTCTAGTACCTAAAATCATTTATGTTAGTCCAGGATTCATCTACAATGATTTATTATTTTTAGATGTATGCCGCATGATTCTGATGCAATTCTTGACCAATTTGTATCTATGTGGTCTCAAAAGCTTTGTAAACACATTTTCTTCCACCTAAGTGAAGCAGATTTTTGATAAGATTTTTTGTTCAATCTATCAGTCTTTAAATACAGCAATTAGCGTTGATAAAATAGTTATTTTTGGCATTTTCTTTACATTTTAGTGTACAAAAAATTTCCCAAGCCTCTTATCAAAATTCTGTTTCACTTAGGTGGAAGAGAATGTGTTTATAAAGCTTTTGAGACCGCATAGATACAAATTGGTCAAGAATTGCATTCAGAATCATGCGGCACACATCTAAAAAATAATAAATCATTGTAGATGAATCCTGGACTAACACAAATGATTTTAGGTACTAGAGTCATATTTTTTGATGTAAAAAGTCTTGTAAAAACATATTTTTACATCAAAAACAATAAATTATAATAATGACATATAATTTTCATATTTTTCCAATCATAGGGTTTAACACAGGTGTGTGTCCCCTTAAGGGCTTATATACACCTTAAATTTAAAATTTTTTTATTGAATTTTTGAATAGGATTTTTCCTCCTCTTTCCATTGCTTTTTTCGAAATTCCAAAATTTTGATTTTGCACTGAGATACAGCTGTTTCCGTGAGCCTTTTTCCTATACTTTACGTGTTAAATTTTTTATTCTTTTGCGTTTTTCTGGAAAGTCGTGTTTTTGGTCACGTGTCGTAATATTCAGAGGGTACCGATTGAGCTTTCTGCACCAAGGTCGCGTACACTTCTTCAGGACATGAATGGTTACGGCCATTACCACGGGTGAGACGATCGAACTCGCACATTGCTCTGCATGAACAGTTAAGCCCACATTTTTTTTCATTTTTCGTTTTTGCTGAAATTTAAGCCATAAAATTACTGTTTGAGAGTGACCTGTGAGTTCGATCATCTCACCCGTGGTAGTGGCCGTAACCATTCATGTTCTGAAGAAGTGTACGCGACCCTGGTGCAGAAAGCTCAATCGGTACCCTCTGAATATTACGACACGTGACCAAAAACACGACTTTCCAGAAAACGCAAAAGAATAAAAAATTTAACACGTAAAGTATAGGAAAAAGGCTCACGGAAACAGCTGTATCTCAGTGCAAAATCAAAATTTTGGAATTTCGAAAAAAGCAATGGAAAGAGGAGGAAAAATTCTATTCAAAAATTCAATAAAAAAAATTTTAAATTTAAGGTGTATATAAGCCCTTAATAGAACTTTCCTTTTGACGGACAAAGGTGCCAGCGTTATGTTGAATCGAAAAATATCAATTTTAGGCTCCCATACGAGTCCGAGTACTGAGAATCTGACTTTGAGTTTCGCTTCTTTGGCCAAAGCTGCCGACTCAAACGAACTAAATAACTGGGAATTATTGGTCATCCACTTGGCAAGACTAAATCCTCCCAATGAGAGCAAAGAGTTCAACTGATCTCGCTTTTGTAAAACAGTGCGGACGTCGAAAGCTCCAGACTAGGCATCGTCCATACACATTTCATTATGTATGACAGGAGTTGCCAAAGGAAATTTAGCTCCGTCGTCTTCCGCTAACATTCTCAGAGTACGACTAGCCAAAAAAGCAGACGGGCCACATCCAAACGTGACTGCAGTGAGGACAAAGTTTTCAATGTCCTTTTTCGGGTCTTTATGCCAAAGGATGGATTGTCATTTCCAATCTTCTGGGTGAAGGTGTACTTGCAAGTAAATTTTCGAGAAATCAGCCACGAAAGCTATGGGATAACAGCGCCAATGAGCGAGCATGAGTACGAGTGAGGCAATAGATTCGGCCCAGTCATGAGATGCTCGTTTAGTGATTGACCTTCGGCATTTCTGTCCGAAGCGTTAAACACTGGACGCACACGAATAGTCGTACTGCTCTTTTTGACCAGCACATGATGTGGCAAGAAGTAATGCGAGCCATAATCTTGTAGTGGGATAGCAACTTTACGCATTTGATTTAACTCGATCATTTGCGTAATCGCAGCGCTGTATTCAGCTTAAAGCGATGGATTTCTACTGAACTTTCTTTCTAATGGAAGCAAAGAGCTTCGGGCTATCTGACGAGAGTTGTCCCAATCAAGCGGCGTCTTAGGCTTCACTGTCAGTCCAACTTGATATCGACCAGCTGAGAGTCGAACAGTGTTCTTCTGATAATGTTCTTCGCAAAGCTTGTCTTCTGAGGACCAAGGAAGAGCACGAGGTGGCTCTTTGATCTTCCAGAAAAATTTGAACACATCATCCAACTGACCATCCAACTGACGGTTTGCAGGCATACGATGGTGCCTCCTTGAATTGGCTCGTCAGCACTACCAGATAGTATCCAACCAAGTCTCAATTTCGTGGAGATAGGTACATTTTCTTCGCCCGTTTTTAAGCCTTCTTGTACAATACGAGCGTGAATTTGGGTGCTCAACAGCACATCGATGCGTCCGGGTCGCTCAAAGTTTGGATCGCCAACTGCAGTCCTTGGATATTAGGGTGGTCCTTATTTCCCAAAGTTCTCGGATCTTCGCTCCCACCCCTTATAAAGTTTTTTTAGGACTACAAATAAAGAGACCCTTCGTCATAACTCCGAATAGTAGTCGCTGACCTCCCTGTTTTCAAAAAACCGTTTTTTCTCCATATATCATGTTATACTCAATATTGTACTATTAGAACGTTATAAAACTATTCTAAATTTTTTGGGGTAATTTTATTCATTTTGTATTCAAGAAACTTTACCCTTATACTGTTTAAGATGCTTAAAAAAATCGTTTACACGAATATAATGTTAAAATTTAGGAAAAAAGGCGAAAAATTAGCATTTTCTTGAGTTTTTTCGGTCTTTTGAGCAAATATCAAATTTCTTTGTCTTAACCAAACTATTTTACATCAGAACAGAAGTCATTGCAACAGCAGAAGAAAATTGGAATTTGTAATATTTGGAAGTTTTTTCAATAATTCCACAATTGTGCAAAAATAACAAGTAGGACTTGTGAATGTGAAAAAATATGTTTTTTGTGCTATTAATAGTTATTAAAATCAAAGTTGCTTTTCTGCATTTGTAAATTGAGCGTGTCAACAGTTTAACAGTGCTTAAAAGTGTCAATTTATTGTGTTAAGTTATTGGGGAAAAGAAAAAAAGCATAACTGATTGTATCATCGCCAAATTACATTATTTATTTATCTTTATCATTGACGACTTCCAGCATCATTGATAAGGTAATCTGGCCACAAAACATAATCAATGGAGTGTCAAAAATGGGTAAAAAGAGGGAACAGGGAGTTTAATAATATAAAAGTTTTATTTCCATCTTTTAAATCAATACTTATAATAAAGTACTTTAATTTTAGCTCAATTGGTTTACTCTTTGAGACTTGCATAGTATACCAATTGAGCTAGAGTATTTATTTTTTGAATAAGTGTTTGAAACTTGAAAAAGACAAAGTACCAATGCTGTTCAGTCAGTTGGAGTTGACTATTTTAAGCCGGATACCATGATAGGCTATTATTGGTATTTATTAACGATAAATAATATTCGAATCTTGATCATGCTTAAAGTATTGTTAAAGGGCCCATTGGATCAAACTAACTATATGGGGCTTCATCATTAGGTACTAGGAGATCATTTCCAGGACATTTGGTGACCCGGACTTGAAATGCTCTCCTTGTGAGTCTTCTTTAATTAACTGTACTCGAGTGAACGGTAAAATATCCTCTACTTGAAAAGAAATTTGATTTTTACTGTTGTCTTAATCAAACGCACGTAAATTCAAATTTCAACCACCGCGTGTGATTTGCGCAGACGCAACAACAGTATACGTTTTGATGTAGTAATTTCAATTTGACTTTTTTAGTAAAATCGATAAACAAGTCAATTCAACCAATCAAGCACAACAGATATATCCAGCTCGAAGGATTAGTTTTTTATTGATAAAGGTTAAAAACAATAAAACCTCAATTTTACGATCTGTTGTGTTGGAAAGGGTAAATGAAAAAATTTAAGATTTTGTATGTATAGTTAAAAAAGAATATTTATTGTATGTCAAAATGATGAAATTATATACATAAGTTAGAAGCAAAAATATTGTATGTGAATAAACAAACTTGCCCAACTTGCGCGACAATATCGCAACTTCGGGCCGATGAATCTCGAAGTTTATGAAAGATTGATTTATCGGCTTCACCGAGTGTATTAGCCGACTCTTGCTACGTGTCCCAAGAGTTGAGCTAACAAAATGGCTGTCTATCCAGAAGCAGGCTACAAAGAGCGCTTGAGCAACAGCAAGCCTGGGCTACCCTACGACCGTTGCCGCACAGGCGTCGTCAGCGAGCTGAGAACGAGGTTCTCCAATCGATGACCCTGTGAACTTCGTAGCAAGCCAAGAGATAAATTCCTTCTACTGTGAACTCAAGTGTCCTTCCACTTACCGCTAGCATTCACCAGGATAAAAATATACCGTGGGCCAGGCTTTTACTTATGACGAGAGCTCACCCGATTTCACCGCTCGTATGACTCTCTGAGCCGACGCCCCCTAGTGGTGGCGATCTCAAACACACGCAAAAAACCCGAAAAACGCTCATAAAACGCTTTAAAAAATCGATGCAAAAAGTTCTAAATTTGTCGGAGAAGATCTAAATTTTTAATGGATCGGCAGCTGGTAAAAAAGTTATTGCCCTCACAAGAATATTTGATATCTATAAGTCTACGATCAGATTAATCTGATTGTTTAAATGAATAACGCTCTCACAATGGTTTCAATAACTCATCTATTAGAAATAAATATGTGTAAGGCTCAGAATTTTTTAAATAAACGTGCGCACGTATGTCACCGATCTTGATGCGCTTTTGGTATGTTATAGTACATGGTAAAAAGGTCCTAAAACCAACATTTCAGACCTCCTCCCCCTTCCTACCCCGCAACCCTGATAGGAACGTCTATTTTCGATCTATATTTATTCTGAAGGCCTGAAGTAATTAAAAAATCTGGAAAAATTCATAAAAAATACTTTTCAACAATCTAAACAACCTTGAATTTATTCAGATTTTTTCAAGTGCTTCAGGCCTTCAGATAAAATCGTTGAAAATTTGCATTGATTAGATTCAAAAAGTTGTAGAAAATTTTCTAGGTAATCACAGAAGCAGTGATTATAAAATATTCATATCAACCATGATGTAAATTTTCCAGAAATGGGATGTCTTTAAAACTGCATTTGTTGCATAACCATTCAGTTGAGTCCTTAAAAAACTGTTACAATTATAGCGATGAGCATGGAGAACGATTCCATCAAGACATGAACAGAATGGAGCAGCGGTATCAAGGTAGATGGGATCTTGTGATGATGACCGATTTGTTATGTACCCTTTGGCATGGACAAGTGAAGTTCACACAAAAGACTTTATTATAAACATAAACTTAATACGATTTGAACAAAGCTTACAAACTATGACGGCAGAAGATAGTTGATCTTGACGCTGGCTCACCGACGGTCGACTGTGAGTCGATGGTGGAGGCTGCTGCTTAGCCGATGGTGATGGCTGTCTGGCTGATGGTGACAGCTGCTTGGCTGATGCAAGCTCGGATGCACCTTCGCGAGTTTTACCGTTTGCATAAACAATAAATCGCTTAGACACTCGTGGCTGTGTCATTAGAGTTACAATCAAGCTAGTGCACTGTTAATAATTTTCTATTACTTCCCACGAAATACAATTATGTTTTATTCGATCTTTTATATACTGCGGAGTCTCTACTATGATAATTCAATCGTTCGTGCACAAAGCTTCATCCTACTCAACGGCCTGAAAGGATCTACCCCGAGGCCTAATTTTTACGCCGGTTATATACTAATTTATTCATGCATCTTCTCGGCGGGAGCACAACTTGGTGGTTTTTTCCTCAATTGATAAACTATATGTTTTTCATCGCTCGTTGACTTGTCCGCGGGTCAAACATGTGCCGTTCTATTTACTCATATTTGGGCAAAATCTTCTTGGAGCTCAGGTCACGCTGTGATGCTAGTGACCCGCAGATCAAACTCCTGGAGATAAGGAAACTTGCGAGTGCGCGTGCAAATATGTATTTTCCTCTGTACCACTTCGAAATATGCCACGGGTTTTATCTCCCGTGCGTGTGTCGTACTTTCTCTGTATTTAGCTCACATATATACGCGAGTACACATACGCGAGATACATACATGTGCGGGCCCGATCTAATGCGTCGGCGCATGTCGGCGCACACCCACACATACATTCAAGCGACAGCTTTTGCCTTTCTCTGTGTTCGACTTACATACTGTAACGGGGAATGCCTTGCAGAAGAGCCGACTAGCTCATGCCACACAAGAATATGGTCGCGTTGCTGAAATGGGTCGAAATAGGCAACGCGAAATAAATAATTAGTCACGAATTAATAAAAATGAAATAAAGCGATTTATTCGCATGAAAATATTAATAATTAGTAAATTGATTAACATTAGGGCCACACGCACGCTCGCAACAATTACAACTGACATTCGGGTCTTTCTCGTTGTTGACAAAGTCGTCTGCAGGATCCACTCGCACAGGGTCGTCGGTCGAGGTGGATCTGCCTTGGTTCGCTCGCACGCAAGTTCACAATTTCACTCTGACGCTCAGACACGAAGTGAGGGTTTACGCGCTACGATAATCGATCGTAGGTCCCTCGATGAATTATCATCGTCTGCTCGTCGTACTTGCTGTACGACGAGCCGCGCGAGCAACTTTCCGCTAAATTCAAATCCGCGCTCACGACTTAACGCGAAAATCTATTTTTCCGTTACAATACATACGCGAGTACACATACGCAAGATGCATAAATGTGCGGGCTTGATCTAATGCGTCGGTGCATGTTAGCCGCTCACATTCACACATACATGCCTCACGTAACATGATGTACATCTCGGCTGTAGCGACTTCTCGCCCGCGAGATCATGCATCATGCTTGTTCGTTTGCCGGTCTAATTTGCATCGTTTTTAATTATATATTTAATTTTATAATACTTAATACTAGGTATTGGTATATAACAGATTACTGCTAAATGTTGAAGAGGCAAAACACAAACAGCAACGATTACCCCCCGATCGTTTGAAGAAAAAATTTGTTACAAAAAAAAAGTAAAATGCATGCAAAATTACGAATATTTTTAATTTCTGAGTTCTTTCTACTAATTTAACCTTCCATTGACCTTGAAAGTGACTTTATAAAAGTCATCTGACTGCAGATTCAAATTCAGCATCCTCAAAAACCTATATATAAGTTTTTTCAGATTTTTTTTCACCTTTTTGTGATCTGACTTTCATATGACCTTTAAATGACCTTTATATGACACAAACATTTAAAATGACTTTTGATAAAAATTCAGTGACCCTAAAAATATTTATGTACTTTTGTCAGACATTTATATTTAATTCTCTTGGTTTGACCTTCAAATGAGTTTGAAGGTGACCTAATAAAGGTCATCTGACCTCGGATTTGGATTCAGCATCCTCAAAAGCCCATGTGTGAATTTTTTCAAATTTTTTACCACGTTCCCTTCATTTGACCTTCAAATGACCTTGAAAATGAGCCAATCTTGAATGACCGACCTCAGATTCAGATTCAGCGATCCCAAAAACAAAAATCCACTGGTCTGGTCGATGAACTCGAAATTTTTTTTTGTGGCAGTGTAATTACAATATAAAAAAAGATTTAATTTTTGATTATAAACGTGGAATCCTAAGTAACCTAAGTGACTCAGTTCTTGCATTTTATTCATCTTTGAAGATGTAATCCTAAGAAATCGAATCAATTCAACTCGTGCAATTTTTAGAATCTCTGTTTATGCAACCGAAGTAACCTCAAGTAACCCCAGGAAGCCCAATATAATCAGCTCGTGAAAAAAATTTATGCAATTCAAGTAACTAATCGACAAAGATTGTAAATTTTTTCAATAATGAATATGCAAACACAAGAAAATAAATCGACCAAGCTCAAGTGTTCTTAGACGTATCCAAAGCATTCAAACCCAGGTAAGAGGAAAAGTTGCGGCAAGTTTCGGCGGCAACTACGATTTTGAAATCTTGTAACGTTTTGTGTTTTTAGGGTTATAAAAGTTGCCTTAACGTTTCGGCAACTTGAAAAAAATCCCGATCGTTGACAAATTAATATTGCAGAAACGTTTCTAAATCGTGAAACATTTGGGCCTCAAATATTTCAGCGACGTTGCCGCAACTTTTATAAAAATGTTATCAATTTATTCCAACTTTTTGATCATTTCGGATTTAAGCAATTTAAAATTTCTATTTATATTTGAGTCTGATGAAGGCTAGTTTTTTTTGTCTATAATGATATCTAGTAGGCATCAAGCAAAATTTCATCTCTTTTAAATATCAAATTTTGAAAAAGTATCAATTTATTTTGACGAAGTAGTGTAATTAAATTAAAGTATGAAAAATATTGTTTTATTTTCTGATGAAATTTGAGTAACAAATTTAAAAGAGGACAAAATGAATTATTCATCTAGATTAATGTCTTGAGTTTCTGATTTCTCATATATTTGATTATAAGGTGCAACGACACGATTGGCATTATGGCTGCTTCCAATCTTTGCTTGGTCCCGTTCTATTCTTTTTTTGGCCTTTTTCAGCAATGATCGTGTTGATTTCCTTATTCCATCCCGGGTATGCTTAGGAAATTTTTCTAAAACCACTTACAGTCATTTTTTTATTAAATATTTGTTAATAATAATGTAAAATACATTAAATAAACCTTTCTACTACGTACCAAATACAACCTATCATAAATCCATGTATTCGTGACAGCGTGCTTACGATGCTCTCTCGTTTTTCGTACTTTGAAATTGAACTGCACTGCCAATTCGTATGACATTAGAGCACCAAGAATATTTCTCGTAGTGAAGTACCCATTCAATTCTCCAAATCCCCGAAGGAATTTTTGCTAAAAAAAAGCAAAAATAAACAATTTTTCAATCAATTACATCACTTCGTGAATTGATTTAATCACTTTGTCACATACTAACAGTTTTAAATAATCATTTTTCATTGAGATTTCATATTCAAATCTTCTAAAGTCATTCAGACTCTTCAATGGAAAGAGTATTTACGAACATCTCTTGCAGATCTATGTGATCATCTATTTTGTCGTTTTTGCCTCTATTTCTTCAGTTCAAATTAAACTTCATTTGGGCCTGGTTGAGCAATATTTCTTCAAGTAACGCTACAATAAATAATAAATATAACATGATTAATTACGTGAATATTTGTTCGTTTTACTTACTTTCAACTGATGTTTTTTTCACATAAATTTACGTGACCTAAAGACGTCGAGGCTGAAAATGTTGGGGCTGTTGATTTTTAGGCTGAAAATGTCGGGGCTGCAGATGTAAAGACTGACGGTGTTTGGTCGATGGAAATCGGAGGTGTAAAGATACCATTTTCATTTCCCATTCCAGTATCGCCTTCGACGCCAATCAAACTTCTTTCAGAAGAAGACGAAGAGTTATCTGAAAGTGTGTTTCCGTGGTATGAAAAAATCGATCACATGGTCGAAAAATGTTAAGAATAAAAGCTTACATTCATATAACCATATAAAAATCGATTTTTACCTCCTAACGTCGGGGAAAGAAATGGTACGTTTGCCAATGGCTCATCAGCGTTGTGCCGCATAGAATCATCGTTGGAATTCTCAGTCGATAAAGGTGCATTAATGTATCTATCAAGACGCACATTTTTATCTAGCGTATCTGTATATGCATTTTCGACATCAGAATTGTCTTGACGACATTTTAACTTTTCCCTTGCTATCAAGTGAGTTTCTATAAAACATAAAATCATTCAAAAGTAAAAACTTTTCTTAGTTTTACAATGTCAATGAGCTTGCTATAATCTTAAATATTTACCAGCCTCATTGACGGATTCTTCAATTTCGTATTTATCCCAAGTTTCCTTACACGGGTTCTTTTTTGAGCAGCTTTGGAGACCTTTTTGTCCGTTTTGTAATGTGGCCAATAACATTTCTTCCTGCATTCAAAAATCAAATTATTTGGGATAACTGCTAAAGTATTTTCTTCCGTAAACAACACAACGCACCATATCTCACACTTTGACTTGTAGTTACTCATATTTGAACACTTCTAATGAAATTTCTACACTTCACTAGGTCGATCGAAATAACCTTGCCGAGATTTTGCTAAACACAACACACACACACACACACACACACACACACACACACACACGGACGCCTCGATGGCTCAGTTGGTAAAGGGCTCAGGCCTCTTGCTTGCTGAATCTGAGAGTGTCGTCTAGGGCGGGGTTCGATCCCCACTGGGGGAAATTTCATCCGTGATTTTTCCCCGGTGTGGTCGAGCCCGTGCCCGAGGTGGAGCGGGTACCACTCAAAAAAGAAGACCCGGGCTACGTCATCAGCCTCCTAAGCGGTAAAAAACCCCGATCACTGTGCGAGCTGGAAGCGAAAAGGATAACCATAAGTAGGAGCCCGAGGCGAGGACACACAAGGCTGACAATAGATGGAGCACAATGCTCCCGTGATGAAGTCTGAAGTCAGAAGCGAGAACCACACTCACAAGAGGGCGCCGGATGCGGGAGCCAAGGCTCCGCTGGCGCGCATGATGGCGCCTCAAGCGAGAAACCACTCACAAGACGACAACAGAAAAAGGAGTATCAAAAAAAAAAAAAAATCACGGAGACTCAAGGGTAGCGCCGGAAGCGAGAACCACACTCACAAGATGTAGCCGACAGAGCAATCGGGCCCTTGCCATCGGCGGCAGAAGCGAGAACCACACTCACAAGAGGGCACTAGACAGCGAGTTCTAATACTCAACTCAGGAGGAGACGCCAGCAATGTGTGACCACGCAGTAGACGGCTCTAAAAAAGGGGATACGACAATCGAGAGATGGCTTCGCGCAGGATCGGAGGTTCACCAAGTACAAAAAAAGATGAGTCCCTGAACCCCTAATCGTCGCATATCACTATGCGATGGATGGGGGATGGAAAAACAACGACTAACACAGAAGTAGCAGAAATGCTCAACTAACCCCGGCCTCACCGAAACAATGCCTAACGGCGGTTACCAGTGAGTGTCCGAATGGGGTGGAGTAGGAAAAAAAAAAAAAAAAAAAAAAAAAAACACACCACACCACACAAGTCTATGCGGAGGCATATGCAGGAACACAGGTGGCTGTGGTCGCGCTCCCGGATGACCTGGCTGCCGAAGCGCTGAAGCTCGGCCACGTGCGGATCGGCTGGGTGAATTGCCGCATCCGTGCTCGCGAGGAGGCTGCGCGCTGCTACCGCTGCTGAAGCCCTGGCCACATGGCCGCTCGCTGCAGGGGTCCCGACCGCACGGGGCTCTGCCATCGATGCGGCCAAAAGGGCCATCAGGCAAAGGACTGCAGAGGCCAACCATCATGCGTTCTCTGCCAGGAACGAGGAGCTGACGACCATCGTCACGCGTCCACAAGCTCGAGCTGCCCCCTGGCCCGGAAGATCACCCAGGACCGCCGATGATGAGAATCCTCCAGCTCAACCTCAATCACTGCGAGGCTGCCCAGGACCTGCTTTGCGATACCATCAGCAAGCTGCGCATCGATGTGGCCATCTTGTGTGAGCAATACAAGAACCTTGCTCCACCCAATACATGGCTCGCCGATGCCGACGGCCAAGCAGCTATCTGGGTGCATGGAGGAATTCCGGTGCAGGAGCGTCCAGCGCGAGTACATCCTTACTTCGCGTGGGCCCGAATCGGCGGAATTTTCTTTTTCAGTGTCTACGCTCCACCAAGACTCTCTGAAATGGAATTTTCCGCCCTCCTTGCCAACATCACCGAGGAGGCCCGTGACAGAAGGCCCCTTGTTATTGCAGGGGACTTCAACGCATGGTCAACGGAGTGGGGATGTAGGGAGACTAGACCACGGGCGTCCATCCTGCTCGACTCGCTCGCTCTCCTCGATGCGGTGCTGCTTAACACCGGTGATGCGCCAACTTTCAACGGCAGGCAGGGCAGCTCGATCGTCGACCTGACGTTCGTTAGCGAGACTCTTGCGCCCCGCGTAAAATCATGGACGGTGAGCGAGTGGTACACGCACAGCGACCACCAGGCCATCGTCTTCGAGATCGAGGACACCGAGACTTCCACCAGGCCCTCGACGCGCCGGAGCTGCAGATGGAACGCCCGTACACTCGATGCGGACCGTTTCTCTGCCGCCGTGTCCGCGCGTCGGTCGCTCCCGGGACCGCAGAGGATATGGCGTCGAGCCTCATGTCCGTCATCACCGCGCATGTGATGCCTCGATGTCTAAGGCAAACCTCGCCGCCGTCGTGAGCCGGTGTACTGGTGGACGGCCGAGATCGCTGATCTCCGGCGCTCCTGCCTGCGGGCTCGCAGACTCTCCCAGAGATCGCGAGGCCGGCATGACGAAGAAACCCACAGCGCGAACTACGCCTCCGCCAGGCATCTTCTGCGCGTGGCGATCAAGACCAGCAAGCGTCGGTGCTGGAGGCAGCTTTGCGACGAGGTCAACAGCGACGTTTGGGGCAAACCTACAAGATTGCCATGTCGCGCCTGCGATGCCCGCAGACCAGGCAGCCCAGCTCCCCTCTCCTGGTGCGCGGCGCGGTGGCGGCTCTGTTCCCGCGGGTGCCGAGCGGGCCCGCCCTGCAGCTGCCGCGTCGAGCGGAGGAGCTTATACCGGCCGTCACCTTGGGCGAACTCAGAGGAGCCCAGACGAGGATCAAGGAGCGCTCTGCGCCCGGCCCGGATGGCATACCCAACTCGGCGCTCAAGATCGCCATCGCCGCACGACCCGACATCTTCTTGCGGGTGTATACGACATGTCTGGAGACCGGCGTTTTTCCAACTGGCTGGAAGCGCCAGAGACTCGTCCTGCTCCCAAAGCCAGGCAAACCTCCCGACGAGCCGTCCTCGTATCGTCCGCTGTGTATGTTAGACACGGCGGGCAAGATTCTCGAGAGAATCATATGCGACCGGCTGGAGGCTTTCACAGAGAGACCCGGAGGCCTCTCGGAGCGACAGTATGGCTTCCGGAAAGGGCGATCAACGATAGATGCCATCGAAGACGTCATTTCCACCGCCCGTGAGGCCATCGCCGGCAAGAGATGGTACCGCGGCACCAAAAAATACTGCGCCGTGGTGACACTCGACGTGAGGAATGCGTTCAACTCGGCACGGTGGGACAACATCCTCGCCGCTCTACGCCGTTTGCTCGTACCCGATTACTTGCTGAGAATAATTGACAGCTACTTCTCGGCAAGAGTGCTCGACTTCACCACGGACGAAGGCAGAGTCCTACGAAGTCACAGCAGGAGTTCCACAGGGATCGGTACTGGGCCCGATCCTGTGGAACGTTATGTACGACGCGATCCTGCGACTCAACTTCGATGGCGATGTTCGTATCGTCGGCTTCGCGGACGACATCGCAGTGGTGGCCGTCGCCAAGCAGCTATGGCAGATCGAACACGATCTGAACGCTGCGATACTACAGGTGCGAGACGCGCTCCAGGCTCTCAGCCTACAAACGGCTGACCACAAGACGGAGGCTCTGCTCATCACAAGCAGGAAAAAGGAGGAAACCATCACCATCACGGTAGGCGACCACAGCATACGCTCGTCCCCCTCCATCCGCTACCTGGGCCTGCACATCGACGCCAAGCTGAAGTTCGACCACCACCTCCGAACAGTCAGCGCGAAGGCAGCCGGTGTGATCGGTGCCCTTACGAAGATCATGCCCAACTCTGGCGGGCCCAGAAGCAGCCGACGCAAGCTGTATGCTCACGTCGTCGACTCCATACTCCTGTACGGAGCCCCCGTCTGGAGCACAGCAGCACAAAAGCGAGCCTACATTCGACAGGCGGAGTCAGCCCACCGACGAGCCTGCCTGCGTGTGATCGGAGGCCGGCCGCATGTCTCTTACGAGGCCACATATGTCCTTGCCGGCATACCTCCGCTGGCCCTTCTTGCGGACGAGCGAGCGCGACTCTACGGCCGCCGCCGAGAGGACGCAGAGGACGAAGAACGCTTGGCAACGCTAAGCAAGTGGCAGGAAGCATGGGACCGGTCGACGAAGGCCCGATGGACGCACCGACTGATCCCAAGTATCAGAGTGTGGATCGAGAGGAGGCACGGAGAGCTGAACTACCACCTCACGCAGCTCTTGACCGGGCATGGCTTCTTTAAACATCATAGCCGACGCTACGACCACAATCAAAGCGCACAATGCCCGGTCTGCCCCTCATCCATCGAGAACGCGGAGCACGTGTTCTACCACTGCCCGAGGTTCAGCGAGGAGAGAGCGAGACTACACTCCCTGCTCCACGAGGTCATGACGCCGGAAAACACCACCAGGCTCATGCTCGCGAACGAGCCGAACTGGCTCGCTGTTGCTTCCTTCGCCTGCTCAGTCGTAACAAGACTGAGAGACGAGGAAGCGGACAGAAGGTGACGACCGGACGATGCTGCTGGAAGAAGACGCCACCTCAGCCAAGCCTCAATGAAGCGCATAACGCCAACCCCTCCATCCCCGTGAAGTAATGCCTAACGGCGGTTTCCGCGGGGATGCAACAAAGGGATGTATCTACATATACACTATGTACCCTAAATCAATGTTACACTCTCACTTTTACTGCTACATTTTATGCAATGTAAACTTCTAATTTTACTTTCTGCTAAATAAAACATATTAATACATCCAAAAAAAAAAAAAAAAAAAAAAAAAAAAAAACACACACACACACACACACACACACACCTGGTGCTGCAACTCAAGAAAAACGTGGACAATGCCTCCACTCTTGGCGCGAAATTGGACCAAGTCCTCGGTGATGCGGCCACTGCCAGCGCTCTACAGCATACTACCATGATCGAGATCAGGGATCTCGATGAGTGTGCCACCAAGGAGGAGATCGTCGACGCGCTGAGCAACTCGCTGGGCGCCCCGAGTCTCAACAAGGAAGTAGTCAGGTCACTACGGAAAGCGTACGCTGGAACGCAGGCGGCTGTTGCCGCGCTCCCGGACGACCTAGCCACCAAGGCACTGAAACTCGGGCACATACGGATTGGCTGGGTCAACTGCCGCATCCGTGGTCGTGAGGATGCTCCGCGCTGCTACCGCTGCTGGAGCCCCGGTCACGTCTCAGCCCTGTAAGGGACCTGATCGTTTGGCGCACTGTTTCCGCTGCGGACAAGCAGGCCACCAAATAAAGGACTGCAAGAACAACCCAATGTGCGTTCTCTGCCGAGAACAAGGCGTTGCCCACGACCAGGCGTCCACAGGCCGGTACTGCCCCTCTTGCACAGAAGAACACTCAAGCCCGCCGATGATGAGGATTATACAGCTTAACCTCAATCACTGCAAGGCTGCTCAGGATCTCCTGAGCCAAGCCATCCGTGAGCAGCGCATCAACGTGGCCACAGTCTTGTCAGTATAAGTATAAGAACCTCGATTCGACCCTTATACATGGCTCGCCGATGCTAACAGCCCTAGCCGCCATCTGGGTGCAGGGAGGTAGCCTGGTGCAGGAGCACCCAGCAAGAGCGCGTCCTTTCTTCACCTGGGCCCGTATCAGCGGAATCTAATTTTCGCGTCTACGCACCACCAAGACTCGCTGATGTAGAATTCTCCGCTCTCTCACCAACATCATCGAGGAAGCCCGGGGCAAGAGACCGCTCATCATTGCTGGCGACTTCAACGCCTGGTCAACGGAGTGGGGATGCCGAGCGACGAGACAGCGCGCCACCACTCTCCTGGACGCGCTCGCCCCCCTCGAAGCTGTACTGCTGAACACCGGAGATACACCAACATTCACCGGTGCACTGGGCTACTCGGTCGTAGATCTCACCTTCGTCAGCGACACACTCGCTTCCCAAGTTACATAATGGGCCGTAAGCGAGCTCTACACGCATAGCGACCATCAAGCTATCGTTTGAGATAGAGATCGCCAGACCGCCTAGACCTACGACGCGCCAAAGCTGCAAGTGGAACGCACGCAGTCTTGACACAGAGTGCCTCACGGCCATGATGGCTGGTGCCGCGGTTCCACCCGGGTCTACAGAAGAGATGGCAGCGAGGCTCATGGCTGCCATTACCAGTGCATGCGACGCGTCTATGACCAAGGCAGGTGGACGACGTCGTCGTGGCGCAGTATACTGGTGGACAAGCGAGATCGCTGACCTCCGGCGCTCATGTCTGCGAGCGCGAAGGCTTGCCCAGAGAGCGCGTGGCCGGCCAAATGAAGACGCCTGCCAAGCGAGCTATGCCTCCGCAAGATGTCTTCTGCACGCTGCTATCAAGATTAGTAAGCGCCTATGCTGGAACAAACTGTGCGACGAGGTCAACGAGGACGTATGGGGCAAACCATACGAGACAGTCATGTCCCGTCTCAGAGGACCAAGAGCAAATTCACCAAGCTCACCGACCATGGTGCGCATCATAGTGACTGCTCTCTTTCCTCGTGTGCCTGACGAGCCAGCTCCGCCACCACCACTCCAAGCAGGAGCAATTGTACCGGCCGTCACACTGGAAGAGCTACGAGGAGCATGCAGGAGGATCAAGGACCACACTGCGCCTGGGCCAGACGGAGTACTGAACTCCGCTATCAAATCGCCATCGACCACGCACCCTGAAATCTTCATGGGTGTACACGGTATGCCTGCGTACCGGTGTCTTCCCCACGTGCTGGAAACGACAGAGGCTAGTCCTACTGCCAAAGCCAGGCAAGCCCCCCGAAGAACAATCGTCGTACAGGCCGCTCTGCATGCTCGACACAGCGGGCAAGATTCTGGAAAGAATCATCTGCGACCGCCTCGAAGCCATCACCGAGAGCCCTGAAGGCCTCTCGGACCGCCAGTACGGCGTCCGGAAGGGACGATCGACGATCAACGCCATCGAGAACGTCATCGCTACTGCTCGAGAGGCTATCGCGGGCAAGAGATGGAACCGCGGCACCAAGAAATACTGCGCCGTCGTGACCCTCGACGTGAAGAACGCGTTTAACTCGGCTCGGTGGAACAGCATCCACGCCGCGCTGCACTGGATGCGCACGCCTGAGTACCTGCTGAGAATAATCAGCAGCTACCTCTCAGCGAGAGTCCTCGACTACGACACGGACGACGGGCCAGAGTCCTACGGAGTCACAGCAGGCGTTCCACAAGGATCTGTCTTGGGGCCCATCCTGTGGAACGTCATGTACGACGCCGTTCTGCGGCTAAACTTCAGAGGCAACGTAAGAATCGTAGGCTTCGCGGACGACATCGCCCTGGTGGCCGTTGCTAAGCACCTGTGGCAGATCGAGTACGATCTGAGCGCTGCTATCGAGCAGGTGTGCGACACGCTTCACGAGCTCAGCCTTGTAACGGCTGACCACAAGACCCAGGTCCTACTGATCACTAGCAGGAAGAAAATGGAAAACATCACCATCACAGTCGGCGACTGCAGTATAAGGTCGTCCCCCTGCATCCGCTACCTGGGTCTACACATCGACTCCAGGCTGAGGTTCGACCAACATCTCCAAACCGTCAGCGAAAAGGCAGCAAGAATGGCTGGAGCCCTCGCGAAGATCATGCCGAACACCGGTGGGCCCAAAAGTAGCCGACGAGAACTCTACGCTCGCGTCGTCGACTCTATCCTCCTGTATGGAGCGCCCATCTGGAGATGTGCGACGGAGACGGAGGCCTACATACGCCAGGCAGAGTCTGTACATCGACGAGCCTGCCTGCGCGTGATCAGCGGGCGACCACACGTCTCCTACGATGCAACGTACGTGATAGCCGGCTTACCGCCGCTGGCCCTACTGACGGACGAGCGAGCGCAAATATACCAGCGTCGCCCGGAGGACGTCAAGGAGGAAGAAAGAAGAGAGACGCTGAGGAGGTGGCAGGACCGATGGGATCGGGCCCCAAAAGGCCGATGGACACACCGGCTGATTCCGAAGATCGCAGAATGGGTAGAGAGGGGACATGGAGAAGTGGACTATCATCTCACACAACTCCTGTCCGGGCATGGCTACTTCAAAAGCCATAGCCAGCGCTACGATAACATGCTTAGCGCTCTCTGCCCAGCCTGCTTAAGCATGATAGAAGACGAGGAGCATGTGTTTTTTCGCTGCCCGCGATTCCAAGAAGAAAGGGAGAGACTACAACAGGCCCTCCAAGAAGAAATCGAGCCGGAAAACATCACCCGGCTCATGCTCGTGACCGCAGGCAATTGACTGGCGGTAGCGTCCTTCGCGCAAGCAGTCGTCACTAGACTGAGACAAGAGGCGCAAGAGGTTTAAAAAAAAATAATCCGGACGATGCTGTAGGAAAAGACGAAATCGAAAACGACGCTTCTGGTTCCCGAACCCCTAATCACGGTAAGATGGACGGGGGATGTACGGAAAGACACAGATGTAGCAGAGAAGCTATAGAGTCCCCACCGAAGTAATGTTTAACGACGGTTTTCAGTGGGGTACTCGTTTCGAAGGGCCACTGGCTGCAGAGTTCACTCTGCCCACGTCCAAAAAAAAAAAAAAAAAAAAACATACACACGAAAGGCGCGTGCGACTCGCGGCATGACAACGGCCATGAACGACGGGCTGCGGTACCCGCAGGGGCAGACGTCGGTCGAGAAGTCCGGCGTGCCGGGCTTGACGGAGCGTGTCCCGCTCCCATCGCCGCTGACGCCTCCTTCCACAATAGTGAAGGCCATCTCAGGGAAGATCATCGTCGCTCCCTTGCATTGCAAAGAGAAGGATTCCAAGCTCCCGTCACTCGCGGAACTCGCAACCGGGACTATGGAGGACAAGCTGGAACGGATAGACGGCCTTATACGGGGTCTTGGCCAGTTCCTGCAAGGCAAGACCAACCTTCACAAGGAAGTGTTTAGCTACCAGCTAAGCCTTGGTATGGCCCTCTCAGCGCTGGAGAAGTCATTGGGGAGCCAAGTGCCGCCTTGCCCTCCCGCAGCAGATAAGGCGGTCTGCACTTCGCCCCTGTTTGCGGGCAGTGCGATGAGCAAGCGGCCTGCGGAATCGTCCCCGGAAATGCGCGTACCCTCAAAGCGTAGCGTGGGTGTATCGGGTCCCACACAGCTTGACGAGAACAACAACGTCACCGAGGACTGCGACAACTACGTCCTTGTGGACCACCAACGACGTCGCCGGCGCAAGCCGCAGCCCCAGTTGCCACCCAATGCTGAGCGTGACTCTGCCCGCTGGTCTCTGCAGACGCGTCCACCGCACCGCTGAGTTCACCACCGACCAGACGCAATCATAATCAAAGCAAATGATGCGTCTACTTACGCTGAGATCTTGATGAAACTCAAAAGAGAGCCAGCGTTGCAGCAGATAGTCGGCAGCCGCGTAAGTAACATCAGACGCAGCGCCGCTGGTGCCCTAGTGCTGCAACTGAAGAAAGGCGTAGAGAACGGCCCCGCCCTCGGTGAAGAGCTTGGCAGGGTGCTCGGCAACGCGGCTACAGCCAGCGCTTTGCTGCGCACGTCCATGATCGAGATCAAGGACCTGGACAAGTGCGTCACCAACGAGGAGGTCACCATGGCACTGGACGCTCTGCTGGGCGTTCAGGTGTCTAAACGCGACCTTGTGAAGTCTCTGCGGAAGGCATACGCAGGAACACAGTGGGCTGTGGTCGCACTCCCGCATGACCTGGCAGCCAAAGCGCTGAAATTCGGCCACATACGGATCGGCTGGGTGAACTGTCGCATCCGTGGTCACGAGGAGGCTGCGCGCTGCTACCGCTGCTGGGGTCCTGGTCACATGGCCGCTCGCTGTAAGGGTCCCGACCGCACGGAGCTCTGCTACCGATGCGGTCAGAAGGGTCATCAAGCAAAGGACTGCAGAGGCCAACCATCATGCGTTCTCTGCCAGGAACGAGGAGCTGACGACCATCGTCACGCGTTTACAAGCTCGAGCTGCCCCCTGGCCCGGAAGATCACTCAGGACCGCCGATGATGAGAATCCTCCAGCTCAACCTCAATCACTGCGAGGCTGCCCAGGACCTGCTTTGCAATACCATCAGCAAGCTGCGCATCGATGTGGCCATCTTGTGTGAGCAATACAAGAACCTTGCTCCACCCAATACATGGCTCGCCGATGCCGACGGCCAAGCAGCTATCTGGGTGCATGGAGGAATTCCGGTGCAGGAGCGTCCAGCGCGAATACATCCTTACTTCGCGTGGGCCCGAATCGGCGGAATTTTCTTTTTCAGTGTGTACGCTCCACCATGACTCTCTGAGATGGAATTTTTCGCCCTCCTTGCCAACATCACCGAGGAGGCCCGTGACAGAAGGCCCCTTGTTATTGCAGGGGACTTCAACGCATGGTCAACAGAGTGGGGATGTAGGGAGACTAGACCACGGGCGTCCATCCTGCTCGACTCGCTCGCTCTCCTCGATGCGGTGCTGCTTAACACCGGTGATGTGCCAACTTTCAACGGCAGGCAGGGCAGCTCGATCGTCGACCTGACGTTCGTTAGCGAGACTCTCGCGCCCCGCGTAAAATCATGGACGGTGAGCGGGCGGTACACGCACAGCGACCATCAGGCCATCGTCTTCGAGATCGAGGGCACCGAGACTTCCACCAGGCCCTCGACACGCGCACAATGCCCGGTCTGCCCCTCATCCATCGAGAACGCGGAGCACGTATTCTACCACTGCCCGAGGTTCAGCGAAGAGAGAGCGAGACTACACTCCCTGCTTCACGAGGTCATGACGCCGGAAAACACCACCAGGCTCATGCTCGCGAACGAGCCGAACTGGCTCGCTGTTGCTTCCTTCGCCTACTCAGTCGTAACAAGACTGAGAGACGAGGAAACAGACAGAAGGTGACGACCGGACGATGCTGCCGGAAGAAGACGCCACCTCAACCAAGCCTCCATGAAGCGCTTAACGTCAACCCCTCCATCCCGTGAAGAATGCCTAACGGCCGTTTCCGCGGGGATGGAACAAAGGGAAACCGACGTGGATGTATGTACATACACTATGTACCCTAAATCAATATGTTACACTCTCACTTCTATTGTTACATTTTACACAATGTAAACTTCTATTTTCACTTCCTGCTAAATAAAATATATTAATACATCCAAAAAAAAAAAAAAAAAAAAAAAAAACACACACACACACACACAGAGTTTATCGGGCACCTTGGCTCAGTGGGTATAGTTCTTGCTTGCTGATACAAGGTGTGCCGTAGGGGGGTTCAGTCCCCACTGAGCGAATTCTCGAGGCGCGTTTTTTCGCCTGGTGTGGTTGAGCCCGTGCCCGAGGTGGAGTGGGTACCACTATAAAAGAAGACCCGGGCTATGTCATTAGCCTCCGAAGCGGTAAAATCTCCGATCACTGTGCGAACTGGAAACGAAGAGGATAACCATAAGTAGGAGCCCAAGGCGAGGACTCACAAAGCTGGCGATAGACGGGGAGCACAATACTCCCATGATGATGTCAGAAGCGAGAACCACACTCATAAGATGGCACTGAGCAGCGAGTTCTAATTCTTAACTCAGAAGGAGACGCTAGCAATGTGTGACCAAGCAGTGGGAAACTACGGCTCCGAAAGGGGGACACGACAATCGAGTGATGGCATCGAGCAGGATTGGAGGTTCACCAAGTAGTAAAAAGATGAGTCCCTGAACCCCCAATCGTCGCATATCACTATGTGACGGATGGGGAATGTATGGCAACGACTAACAGCGAAGTAGCAGAAATGCTCAACTAACCCCGGCCTCACCGAAGCAATGCCTAGCGGCGGTTTCCAGTGAGTGATGTCCAGTGAGAAGGAAAAAAAAAAAAACACACACAGTTTGCAGACAGTTTAAATGCTTGAAATGTACGTTGCATATTATAAACTTTGGAAAGTAGTGAGCTGAAATCTGTGAAACTATACACAATAATACGAGCGTACGTTCATTAAGTACATACGAGATCGTACTGCGCGATATTTACAAACGGCTAGTCCGAGCTGTAATGTTAAAATGATGCACTGACTTGATCGCACTGCTTGCGAGGTGTGTGACGACGTGTTGTAAACGTCGATCGCTGCAAGCAAGTTGGAATCTACGAGTGTACACACAAAGACGCGACGAGGCGAGCGTACATCATCCAAGTATGTATATACGGTACAACGGCTAGTTCAAGCTGTATTTATACGAAGCCGCGAGATGAATTTCGATTTTTTGTTTTTAATTGCTACTTGCCGACTATTTAATCGTTCCATTTTTCATACGAACGTGTTTTGGCTTGTCGGTTTTGTAGCTTAGCTGTTCCACGCGCTGTACTTGGTCTGCTTTTTACAATATTGAGAGTTTTCCTCCCTTCACGGCGAAACATTTCTCTCGAAACTTATTGTGAATAGTTCAACTCAAAATTCAAACGTACTCGAGTTATATCCAGCTCATTTGTATTGTGCTTACTGATAACATCTAGGTAAATATTCATTAAATAATCTTTTTTTAAATTGTTATTGATTTTTATTCTTATTTAATAAAATATTTGATATGTAAATGTGCAGATGGGGAAAATCGTCCAAACAAACATCATGCGTCGATCACTATCGTCCTACAGCAAAAGGGATAGGAATAGAATGACCGAAAAAAATGGCGTCCGAATCTTTAGAGGAGATCAAAAAAAGTGAAAACGCAATCTCGTCTCAGAGGCAACAAAAATCATTAAATCAATCTTAAAATTCTATAGTTGATGTTGTGATGAGTGAATGTTTTTAAATTTATGAAATTACACCTTTAAGAGAAAATAATTAATTATGTATGGAAGAGGTGTCTCATATAGAAAACGAAAAATTACCATCAGATAATTATTTTGAAGAATCAGAAGATTTCTTAAAATTGGCAGAAGAAATTGATAACATTAGATTCGAAGATTTATATAATACTGATGAGATTGAATTTCAGTACAGTAGTGATGACGATGAAAATGAAAATTATGAAAATCGTGACAATGCATCAAAAATTACGATAAACGATGAATGTTACTTATCGTCATCGTTTTTATCGAACAAATTTTGAAGCATAATTTTGCACTGGTCTGTAAATAATAATGTAGACCACGCTTCGATTACCCGACTTCTTCATGATATTAGGCGTGAGTTACCAGATTTATCAAATTTGCCATTCGATTCTCAGACTCTACTTAAAACGTCGGAACTTAAAACGTCTTGAAAAAATGATCGCTTATCCTTTTTTAAGAAACGAAGAACATAGAATGATAAAATTATTTATCAATATTGATGGATCTTCTTTGGGGCAGTCGTCAGAAAAGAATCTATGGCCAATTTTATGTTCTGAATATGAATATTTGGAGGTTTTTATAACAGGAGTTTTTTCCGGTGAGTCTGAACCAAAAGATCCGAATATGTGGCATTTCACGTCAACTCTCCCAGTGCCGCACAGCGCGGCATTATTTAGTTGAATCGCTAAATTTGTAGCTCGCTGTAAAAGTACCTAAATGCACCTAGAAGAAAAAAGTAACGTATTATTTCGATGGGAAATTGCCTCAGCTTTCCGATAGTGAGATCAGATTTTCCAAAATTTTCCGTTTTACCCGGAAAAATTGCTGGAAAACTCTAAAGTCGATTATCTCGAAAACTTCATTTTTAAGATTTTCTAAATAGTTTAGATCGAAAGATTAGGAAATTTTCTATCGATATTGACATTTTTCAAAGAGGCGTTTTTTGATTTAGCAAGATATAGCGAGAGAAAGAAGAAAAACGTGATATATATCCTAAAATCATCGCAGACATAGATAACCCTTTTCGCGAGTTATCTCGCGTGACTCTACTTGCTGTCAGGTAAAACTAATTGGTATCACTCTTTATCATTATCTTTGTCGTTGTTTGCCTAGCCATTAGTTTTCAGCACTTTATAATGATTTGAATTTGTAAAATATGTTGTTCTCGTAATCATCCCTTTATCGGGTGTGAAGTATCTTTCAATTATAATTATTTACTCGCACAACATTTAATTAACAAATAGACATCGTATGATGTCGACAAATAATCTTTTTCTCTCACGGCGTGATTTTAAGAGCAATGCTATCAGAACCCGCCTGAAGTTATCTAATTTTTAGATTATTGTTACGCAGATCGTGACAAGATTATCAAAAATTATATGGAAAAACATTTGTAACTTACAACATTCATAATTTAATTCACCTAGTTGACGATGTGCGAAAGTATGGACCATTAGAACAGTTTCAGCAATCAGGTTTGAAAATCACATAAGAAAAATTAAAAAATTAAAAAGAAAGGGTAGTCAACCGTCGGTTCAATTGACAAAACGTTGTGCTGAAATTGATCATTTTTTAGCGAAAAAAATCGAATCAGCACCAGAATATCAGGTGGAATTTTCCAAATTTTCGCGAGGTTATAGCGAAGAAAGAGTACGAGCGTTGCAAATCAAGTTCCGGTGTTTGTGCTCGTAGAAGATGGCAAGTAAGTGGCTGATGTTCGTTTTGTGTGTGCTCGGCAGGTTATTTGAACGCGAGGCAAGTTTTGCCCAGTTGGGCCTGTGTGCGAGTCAGTGCACGAATGCAGAGACAGTTCGACGTCGTTGCCCAGACGTGGGCATAACACTGCATCTCGTAGTCGCACGCAGATAATCGACGCCCGGACGAGGGCTAATTGTTGCAGCCGAGAAGTAGAGTCCATCCAACGTCGAGGCGATGAAGATTTGGGGTTAGTTTATAAGATTCTTCTAGCGTTTCTTGGTCGACGCGACTGCTGGGTCGCAGGCATGTATGCTTGTGCGTGTGAGCTCGAGTATCGCAGCGGCGATACGCAGCAAGCAGAATATCGGTGTGTGTTGCGTTCAGCATCCGGGCTTGTAGCATCATGGCGGATCGCCCGCCGCAGCATAAGAATCGCATCACCAGGATCATTGCGTGAGTGCTACGTACACGTGCACTCGCCATCGTCGCATAGATCGCGCGCGCAAGCCGCCGTATTGACTCGGCCGATTAGGCTCGCATCACGAGATACGATTGACGCGAGCGCTGAGCACGCCCCTGGTGGGCAAAGTCGGAAGTAAAATTAGGTCGAACTTGTGCCTCGTCACGTAGTATTGTAAATCATCGCCCGTTGAGCAATTTGCTTCTAATTTGCTCAATAATGAAATCTGTTTGTCTTCAGATTACCAAAATTTATCAGAAGTTGTATTTTTATGTATCGATAAACATATTACAATTTGGCCTAATAGCTGGATATGAACTGTTTATTTTTTTACCTTTATGCTATTTTCATAATTTAGGGATTTGAGGTTCTGAATATGATTTTGGATGACAAATTTTAGTTCCACATTAAATTTTACATAAAAAGTCATGTTTCAACAATTTTTTCATATTCACCCTTGGGAAGCAGAATAAAATATGAAAAATTAAATTCCAACTTCGATTCAAGAGGGGGAGGTAGATGGACAGTTGACTCGATATAGCCCATATTAAAAGTTCACAAATTTGGTATATTGGGTTTCAATGGATTACTTTAGGGTACTTGAATCTCCTCATATCATTTATAACTGCTGAAAACTGGATAGTTCAGGTTATTTACGTTCACGTAGACATAGACCAAAAAAAAACTGCACGAGTTGGGTCGATTTAGTTACTTACGATTGCATGTTCAGGAATCAAAAAAACTGTATATTTTTGGGCGTTTAGATTACTTAAAAATGTATAAAATTTTAATTCAGTGCATTTTAAAATGTATAATTTATGAAGTAGTATATTGAACGTCGAAAATTTAAATATTTTTCGAATAAATTGTTTGATAAAATCTAAGAATTAATTATTTAGCTATGATAGAAATGAAATCATATATTTCGATAACTATTCAATTAATAATATCAGTGGTGAGAATCATAATAAACTTAACTTTACTTACGACTCTACTTGCCCGGCTGTCTCGGTCAAATTCAAAACTTCGTCATACTTTGATGAATATTTACAATAAAATTGTACAATGAAATTATTGATCTTAAATGAAAATATTTAGCTATTCGTCCAAAAAAATTTTAAAAAAATAGTAAAGTTAATTTTACTATGATTCTTACCAATGATATTATCAATTATTGTATTACAAACTTACAGTGAATTTATAGTTTGAAAAATAAAAATTTCAATAATGCTAAATAGATTTCGCAATATATTTGATTTCATTACCATTATCAGCTAAGTAATTAATCAAAGGTGGATTGAGATTAGCAGTATAGGCTCGCCTAAGACCCGGTAACCAAAGCCGTAGCTGCCAGCATGGAACGCTCTGAAGTACTGTCTATGTGAGTCTTTATTACTACGATTATATACACACCTAATACCCAATTCGCTTAAAGAAGTTTTACTTCAAAAATACGGCATAAAGCTTATGCCTGTAAAGCAAAAGAGAGAGCAATGCATATTATATTCGTCGGAATAGTTATATTTTCATGTTTTTATTTTTATACAATTTTGAGTCAATTTGAAATATACTCATTACGTGTTTTTAATTTTAGTCTATGGGAATTACTAAATGCAGAGAATTCTCACGTTGCACAAATGGCCGTACCCTTACTTTTGCATTGCGTCAAGTTCAAGTATGGTTCCGATACTTTCTGGTCGATTGTTGAAGAAAATTTCAATCATGGTGATTGGCGAACACGATTCAGCAGGTATTTATGCATAAATTATTTATACCTGAAACTTTGAATATGTAGAGTGTTAAGGTTTGCGCTGATTAAATAAGCTAGACACGAGTGTGTTTAATAAAGCTTTATTGAAGTGTTTATATTAAGTATTGAAAAGAAAATAGCAAGTGATGCAATCGCGGGTTATCTCTGCTCGTCAGAGCGTCTCGAGCTGTACTGCCCCTCTCGCGCCGTGCAACGCCACGGCCAGTACGCCGCTACAAAGAGGGAGCTAATGCCTGCGCCGATGGCGGGCTTCGAACACTTACTTTAACATAGAGATCTCCAGGAAATAGTTGATCTAATTATTCATTTTCAGGGCTTGAAAAATGTCACTAAACGCAATCAAACTAACTTTAATTTACAAATCAAAATGAATTCTTAAGTAAAACTTCAAATTTTATGATCTCTTTTTTTTGGATTTTCCATACCGCAGGTAATAAAAGTTTCCAAAAGAGAAGTTTTCGAGAGTTATAGTTCTTTCGGTTGTTTAGGCTCAACGTGCACTGAAGAGTCACATTATATTAAAGTAATTTTCTCCGGCTTGTTAAACTATTCGTGTTCTTAGAGTCGAAGAGGAAAGAAAGTAGTAAACCTAAACATTCGAGAAAAACCAAAACTACTCATAGATGTTTCTTTTTTAGCTATGTAAGAATCAAAATTAAAAAAGTTGGCTTACCGTGTAAAAATTCGATTTGGATTCACTGCAGCTTTGAGGTTATGTTTAAAGTCAACTCCAAGGTCACCATTGGATATTTAGCCTGCTTTTAGGAGGTTTCCATACTTTTGAGACACCCTGTATACACTACTCAACAAAATTATCGCAACAAAAAATGTCATTGGAATTTTATCAATTTTCAAATGCTTTCTATCGTGGTGTATTTTCATCGTATCAGGACGAAATTTTTTTTGAATTTTTGTAAATGTTGTCTTCTTTAAATCCATATATATATGAGGAGATTGATGAGAGTAAGAGGCACTCGTTGGAGGTCCCCAGGCCTCCAGGGTGGCAGAGAGATGTTAATGACAAGACGCAATTTATTGGAATAACCTTTATTTGATGCGTCGATGCGACTAGCTGATTAGGCGTCTCAGCATACACTGCCGTGGTACACGCGAGCTACTAGCGGCGAGCGGGGAAGGCGCGCGTAGAGGGGAAACGCTACAGTCGTATCCCCACAGTGCTCGGGGGTGAAAATGAAAAAATTTTTGCCTTGAATTGACAAGAGCAGAAATTTTTTTTACAATTTGACCAAAATAAATGATTAATCTTTAGTGCTTTGCAATTTTTACAATGATTTTTGAAGCAGAGTAATTTCTAGCTAAGTCGCATAACAAAAACAACAATCCTTAGTGCTATGCACTGTAAACAAAAATAACAATTTTTTTTTTTTTTTTAAGATACAAAAATAAGAGAATATAAGCGCTCAGCGCAATCTCTTAGACTAAGTACAAAAAATGGAAAATTAATCATTATTTCTTTTTATTTCTAGTTTTAATTTTAGATTTGGCCGAGTCGGCTTCCTTATTATAAGCGTGTTCCAAGTGGAACTTGATTTTTTTAGTTTTAGTGTTAGATTTCTTATTACTAATCTTAGGCAGTGCCTTTGGCAATACATTTCTCTTATCATTAATGTCAGTCGGCTCTGACTCATCCGCGTTTTCAGGTACATTTTGCGTGTAATCGCATTCGATATTTTCCTGATCGACAGTGTCGTCAAATGGATTGTTTTCTCTTACAAGTGCGTTTAAGTCGTCAAAGGTACCGAATGCAGGTTTTACTCGTAAGGTGGAGACAGTCTTTAACTCCTCGCGTCCTTGCTTGTTCGTCATTTTAATAACGAAGGTGCGGAGAGGGCGAGCATGGATTTTAAAAGGGCCAATATAGGGCGGATCCAAGGCTTTTTTAATAGGCGGTGAACGCAAGAACAGGTGTGAGCAAGAATTGAGGTCTTTGTGAACGAACGGTTGCGTTTCAGCGTGAAGAGTTGTCAAAACTGGCTTCACCTGCTGCATGTGCGCTCGAAACTCTGAAGTAAAGTGTTTACGATCGTTTTCAGCACTCTCATCGGAGAAAAACTCACCCGGAAGACGAAGGGTAGTTCCGAAAATTATCTCCGAAGGACTAGCGTCAATATCCGAGCGGATACGCGTTCTTAAGCCTAACATAACAAAAGGTAAGCTTCTATCCACGAATCTGACTTCTCGAAGCACATGAGTGCTGTTTTGAAGTCCCGATGCCAACGTTCGATTAACCATTTGCCCGGGGATTGTACGGAGTCGTGTGGATGTGATTTGAACCAAGAATTTTACAAAGATTTTGAAAAATGTCTTTCTCAAACTGCAGACCTTGATCTGACGTAATGGTCGAAGGCACGCCGTATCGAGAGATCCAGGTTTCCACGAAAGCTTTTGCCACCGTGGACGCCCGCATGTCGCGAATCGGAGTAGCCTCCGGCCAACGCGCATATCTGTCGATCATCGTTAACGCGTGGGAGTACCCGTGGCTTTCGTTAAGCGTAACTATGTCGATGTGCACGTGAGCAAAACGTTGGTCCGGCAAATCAAACTTAGCAGGCACCAATTTATTGTGGCGTGCTATTTTGTTTTGTTGACACGGGAGACAGGACTTACAAAAATTTTTGACGTCCTTTGACATGTTCGGCCAAACAAATTTCTATGGATTAATTTGTTGGTCGCTCCTGGCCCCGAATGAGACAAATTGTGAACGAGCGAAATCGCTTCATGCCTGAGCGGCTTTGGAATGTACGGGCGAATAATGTCGTCACCGATCTCGCAATAAATGTGCAACATTTCATTTCCTTGCTCTGGCCATTCCAAGCGTCGCAATTTTAAATTGAAGTCAGGTTGACTGATTATCATAGCGAGCTCTTCGTCTTCGCCTTGAGCTTCAGCGAGACGTTTCAAGGAAATGTCGGTGGGCAGAGCAAACGCATCCACATGGCCAGCGTCTTGTGATGAGCTGCCCGTGTCGATGCGTGAGAGCGCATCAGCCACCGAATTATCCTTACCAGGCAAGTATTTGATACTAGTAGTATATTGCGAAATAAAGGATAATTGCCTTTGTCTTACCAACGGAACCTGTTCGGGTGATTGAGTGAACGCGTATTGCAAGGGTTTATGATCACATAGGACGTCAAAATCTCGTCCTTCTAAGTGTGAATGAAAATTTTTAATGGCCAGAAATATGGCCGTTAGTTCTAAATCGTACGGAGCGTATTTCTTTTGCCCAGAGGTAAACTTTTTGGAGAAAAAATCTAGTGGTTTCCAACCTGCCACCGTCTCTTGTTCGAGAGCTGCGCCTGCCGCAATGGTCGAAGCATCAGTGACCAGCCGTAGCTTCGCATTCTCTTGCGGAAACGAAAGAAGCGTCGCGTTGACTAAAGCTTGTTTGCTTTCTTTGAAAGCGAGATCGGCTGCTTCTGACCAGAGTATCGGCGTCAAATCTTTCTTTTTCGCGCCAACTATGAGAGCGTTCAACGGAGCCAAAATATAAGCAGCGCGTTTTATGAAAGATCTATAAAAGTTCAACAATCCCAGATACCTGCGGAGTCCGTCGATGGTAGAGGGTTGTGGAAAATCCAAAATGGATTGAACCTTGTCATACAAGGGTGAATAGCCGAGCTCGTTGATTTTATGCGATAAAAAACTTACTTCGTGCTGAGCGAAGACACACTTCTCTAGATTGAGTCGAAGTCCAAATTTTTGTAGCCGATCTAGCACAATTTCTAGGTGTTTCCCTTGGCTCGTCACCATCTTCTGTGATGAGTGAAGAATTAAAATTTTCAATGCCACCCTGGTTGCTTTTAAGCTCGTCGTCCGACTTCGACATGTTCGCCAGCCAAAAAAAAATCAAAGAACGGGAGTGAAAAAGAAGAAAAAACAATTATTTCTGTTGCACGAAACAAAAAAAAAATCTTACTGAACACACAAAAAAATTCGTCTGCACTAGTAGTGACAGGTGGGGTTATGTGACCAACGACAAGGGAAACACGAGAGGGTCAAGACTGTCATCCAGCTTAGCATGGGTCTGCACAAACAAAAAAATATTTTCGTATTTGGGAGGGCCCGACGAAACTCACGAAACACGGAGCTATGACCTTTAGCTTTTTTTAAGAAAGAAAAAATATGTATATGATTTTCGCACTTACTTTCTAAAAAATGTTTGGTGTGATTTGCATATTTGTATTGAATTAATCTTAAAATTAATTTTATTGTTCGATGTGTTAGGTAACTGTTAACTGTAGGACGGAAAGAAAATGATATTAATCCCGAAAAAAAAAAATGTCAAGTGCACTAAATATTCACTGCTACACGCTGACACACGACGTGAGGAGCGCCGTTGCGTCGAATTGCCGCGTCGAGTCGAAGAGTCGTCGGCTGCTGTCACTGTTGCCGCTGCGAGAGAGAGACGGGAGACCGCGCTGTACACAAGATGGAGGCCGCGCCGCTGCTAGTAGCGAAGATGGCCAGCGCGCCTTCTGCTCTCCTTCTTACCTCGCCTCGCTGGAGCAAAGATGGCCGACGCGCGCACGTTGCTCCGCGCCAAAACGCCGGTGCCGCAGGCGCCGCACGTGGCTATGCCGCCGTGCCGATGATCCGGACGATGCTTCTCTCTACACCGCGTGACAGTTGCCGATGCGCCGGTGGAGTTTGGGAGATGAAGCCTCTCGACACCGCGTGGCAGTTGCCGATGCGCCGGTGGAGCCTTGGAGATGCTGCCTCTCGACACCGCGTGACAGTTGCCGATGCGCCGGTCGAGTTTGGGAGATGAAGCCTCTCGACACCGCGTGGCAGTTGCCGATGCGCCGGTGGAGCCTTGGAGATGCTGCCTCTCGACACCGCGTGGAAGTTGCCGATGCGCCGGTGGAGTCTTTTCCAAGAATTCTCGCTGCGCGTGGCGAGTGTATTGTTTTGCCAATTGCCACACAAAACGCGCACTGATCGACGCACTCGATGCGACAAAAAAATATGGCGTGTGTCGTCGTGTGCAAGTTGCAACACGAAATTTTTTACTGCTCGATGCTCTCGTCGCGGCCAGAAAGATGTGGCGTGAATCGTCGTGTGCAATTTGCAACACGATTTAATTGAAGCGCACTAATAATAGTTGCAATTAAATTTAGGCACGTGAAAAGTAACGTGTGATCGTGTGCCAGTCGCAGCACGAACAATGAAGAGAAAAAAATAATATTCAAACCACACACTTGAGATTTGGAACGCGAGTCGAGTTCCCGGAAATGAGAAGACAAAGTCAAGCGGCCGCGTGTGAGTAGCGACGCGAACGGCTATTGCGCACTTGTGTCACTAGCGGTGTGGGTTTTTTCTCGGAATTCGAGAGTCGTGTGCGAGTCGCAACACGAAAAAGTTTTTTTATATTTCGCACAATGGCGGCTCGTAGAACGAGACTTCTTTTTTTTTTATTAAAATTTTTTTGTCGTGTGCAAGTGCGACACGAGTAAACTGCACGATGAAATGTTCGATGCAGGAGTGCACTGTTGCGAACAATGTCGTGTGCAAGTTACAACACGAAACACAAAAATTTTCTTCGCACAGAACTGCGACGCACACAAACCACTACACTACTCACTGCCGAGTTGACCTGCTCGTCTTCGAGAGCAGTTGTCGAGGTCACCACTGAGGAGATTGATGAGAGTAAGAGGCACTCGTTGGAGGTCCCCAGGCCTCCAGGGTGGCAGAGAGAGGTTAATGACAAGACGCAATTTATTGGAATAACCTTTATTTGATGCGTCGATGCGACTAGCTGATTAGGCGTCTCAGCATACACTGCCGTGGTACACGCGAGCTACTAGCGGCGAGCAGGGAAGGCGCGCGTAGAGGGGAGAACGCTACAGTCGTATCCCCACATATATTATGCATGGGTTCAAGTCAATATCGAGTTAACAGTAGTATTTGAGCGCAACACTAAAAGTTAATAAAAAAAATTGATTTTTAGAGGTGTAGGTTGACCTGTAGGTCGTTTTGAAGGTACCAAAAATAAAAGTATCATTTGCAACTAGTCCGAAATGAAGTTGCTCACCCAAGAGTCTTTGCACCCTCAATACGCTCGGGTGAAAACAACTCCTGGATGAGTCAAATGCTTCGTTCACTTGTCACAAAATACACTATTTTATAATGGTCTGAAATGTCACTAGCTTTTGTAAAGTTGTTTGTTGGATTTTATACTGACGTTTCATCTTAACAGATTGAAAATTCTAGTTATTTAAAAAAAATTGAAAATTTTGACAAGAAATTATGCTTTTTGATGAAACAAAAAGTTTTCATCGTGAAGGTCTGATATTTCGGCTTGTATAAAGCTGTTTGTTGGATTATATCGACGCTGTTAAGGAATACTAGCACGTTCCAATTTATTAACGAAAACTAACATCAGAATTTATTCTGCAACGAAAAATAGCATTTTTCAGGATCCTCTATGGAAAACTAACCCTTTTCGGTGTTCTCTAACGAAAACTAACCCCTTTCGGTGTTCTCTAACGAAAACTAACACTTTTCGGTGTTCACTAACGAAAACTAACACTTTTTGGTGTTCTCTAAGGAAAACTAACACTTTTCGTCGTTCTTTAAGGAAAACTAACACATTGAAATAATAGTTTCAAAAATAATTTTTGTTAATGTGCAGAGACATTTTATTTACTTAACTTAACTTAAATTAACATAAATCAAATAATTATTAAAATTTTACCTTTTAAATTATTAATTAAAATTTTTTAATTTTAAATTTAAATTTTAAATTTTAACTAATTTAACTTAAATCTAATAATCGAATGCACGATTCTTCCTTATAAAAAAAAATCAATTATTTCTTTAATTACCTTCACTTAAACTGAACTTAAATTTCAATTAGTCGTACAAAAATATGCATTATATTTATCAATTTGAAATTTTATGATAAAATTTTTTTATAAAAGTCTTCGTCATCAGTAGGTATAATTCTTTATTTCAATATGTATACAAATCTCCTTTTTTTTCTCCGGTAATTCAAATTTTTCATAGTACGCACGCTTGAGTTGATACTCTGATATGGTAGTTGGGTCGACGCCTTTTTTTAAAATTGATTTTTTGCACGAATCATGCTTAAAGTCATATTTTATGTATGCGTTTGTATCATTTGGTTTTAGCATGATTTCATGAACGGTGGAAATTCTGCTCGAGGTCCAATTAAATTTAGTTGAGAGATCCTGGAAGTCAAATATATCTGACTGTACCCTTTGATTCACTTGATAATGATTCTTCTTTTTACACTCCCTCATTAAGTCGCACCATTGTTTCTCTGTATAAATCGATCTATGGCGAGTATATTTTTCAATGCGTGCGTGCATAGAATCACCATCACACATTGTGTGACCAACTTCCATGAACCTGAGAAACAATAAAATATATAATTAATTTTCTCTACCTATTACTTAGCGTGGGGAGTCTGTCCCTGTTTTCACTCATATCCGTACATTTACTCAATAGTTAATATTAATAATGTAATTTTACACAAAATCGAGAAAAATTGGGATTATAAACCAAACATGTTGATCAGAATTATATTATATAAATACTGAAAATGTATTCATAGTTGAGCGAAAATAGGGACAGACGCCTAACACGTATGTAAAATTATCGATTTTGAAATCACCTGTGCACGATGGACACGTTGAAATCCAACACAGCCTTGAAATACATGCTAAAAACCATCTTATTTCTATTTTGACCCGAACAATTATCACTGTAAAATATGAAACGACGAACTCCCACCTGAGACTTTTGGCGAATAAAGTCCCAGAGAAAAGATGCGATTTCATTCGCACCTTTTCTACCAACAGTCTCGTTCCATACGTTACAGTGACCTATTTTGTGACCCATTTCAAAAATAGTGAAATTCCATATCACGAGTTTCGTCATGTAGTAAAGTGGTCCAATATCAGCCTTTGGAACATTCAACGTTTTTTGTAGATCAAAGTTGGCTACGCATAAAAAAGGATCTTGCAGTGGAGTTGGCCTATCAGATTCAATCAAATCTTTTACTATATTCTTATTTTCTAAGTGCAAAGCTTGCTCCTTTTGTTTTTCAATTTGTTCTGCGGCAGGAAGCTTTGAGAAACGTTCACATTTTTCACATCTGCAAAACAAATACGTTCAATTATTTTTAATTATAAGCTCACGCAAGAACTTATTTTATTATATGCTAATAAAAGTGTGACATTTTTTAAGTACAAGGAAAATGTACTAATACCTTATCGTAATTTTTATTATATTTCTTTTTTTTTTCTTCATTTACAATTACATCAATTACATAGTAACTTCTTCGTTTACTTAAAAAATCTCACACTCAAATTAGGTAACTAATATAGTACCTAATATAGGCTACTCTGTGCACAAACAATTTTCGACCAACGTGAAACATAGAAAAATCCCATCGACCGTGAAAAGTGAAAATAATATAAATTCCATATGACAAAAACCATGAGTGAGCATGTAAATAATGTTCGGATTCAAAGACTTTCACGAAAAATATTGCAAGCGTTTGAAAAAATTGCAAGCTATGTAACAAAAGGTTAATTGGGAGATAGAACAAGAGCGAATACAATTGCTACTTGAGTTCGTCACTTTCACGTGGCCTACGAGGCTGTCTGTGTCCGCGTTGTCGCGAGATTTTTAGAGCTTGGGCAGGATCGCAATTTATCTGGCAAGCAAGAGGGACACCACGCTACACTTGAATGTCAAGAACGGACACGAGGTGGTGGTTGCCTTGTTGTTGAGGTAGGGCGCCGATCCGAATTTGCGGAAAAAATGTTACACTTACATGAGATCTAATTTAGTATTTATTATAGGTTTCTCCGCGCACGTAGAGTTATATAATATTACAAAAATATATTTACTTGTCTTTCTTAGGAACATAAAAATCCAAGTTAAATTCCGTGGTGAAAATTCTCCGGTATATTTGCTCATTCACGCAAGACAGTCCTCTATGGTCCATCTCTTTTTTATATAATTCATACATTTTGGCTATGCTCAAATTCTCATCCAAGTACTGCTTCGCACTAGTGGCACGGCAATAATGCGAATCCAGTGGTGGAAAGGATTTTATATGCTTACGCACTTTTTCCAAGTTCTCGTTACAAATTTTGTGTGGTCGATTTTTGTGCTTGCCCATTCTACAGCTTGGACTTTTGAAAAGCTCATTTTCATCTTTCTTTTTTAAATCTGCCGTTCTTATCATTTGATTACTTATATCTGTAAATAATTAAACAAGAAAATTTTATTCAGTCACCCAAATTGTAATAATGATGTATGAAAAGAATTTTAAAATGTCCCAGCGCTCTGAAGAACTGCAAAACTCTCGGAGTAAGTGTAGTTATCAAGTGCATAAGCACATCAAATCCTCATTAGACTGAGGCTTAATTTTTTTGTACTATTTTTAATTACTTTCCAGCGGAAATTAATTTTTTCGTTTTGGCCGCAGAGCCGAAAAGGTTGCTTTCAGCTGAGGTGTCATGAAAAATATTTTATTGCTTCATTTATTATTGCAATAACCATCGCACTAGGACATTTCGATAATTTTAATTTATGTATTCAAACAACATACCAAGTGTTTTCAAAAACATGGTTCCGCACACAGGCACAAAGACCCTTCATCTTTCCCAGGCAAAAGTGAAATAGTGACTAACGGATTTTGTCTTATCATTTTCATTAGATTCATCGTTTTTGTCTTTTCTATTTGGATTAGTCCAATTGTTAATAGTTCTCCACTGTTTTGCTCGATCACCTTGACCCCAAAATAAGGCGAATGCGTTTTTCCGTTCTTCAGTTGTAATTCGAGTATGACATTTAAAGCGGCAATCGATTTTACATCCTGGACCCATTTCTCTTTTTTGGATTATTTTTCCATTTCGGCCGACCCCTTCTTCGCCCATAGCTCTCGCTTTTTTATACTTTATTATCGATCCAGTTTGATTCCATACGTGGTTTCTTTCTGGTAAGAACCTTCGGATCTTTTGATCGATTTCTTTTTTTTGGCTGATTTAAATTTTTCCCTTCATTCAAGTTTTTTTCAAGAAAACTTTTGTTGACTAAAATAAAAAACAAAATTCAATTCATCAAAAGCATATCACTCATCATGCGATTTAGAGTAGATTAAAATTTACAAGAAAGAATTGTCATAAAGTTTACAATTCGTCATAGTGTATCGCACACACCTGTAATGCATGCGAAAAGTAATTTGCACGTACAATAAATCTTAAAAGCCCCCAAAGATCACGTTATCTTAGATCGATCGTCACCAAAGATCAAGATCAGTTATCTTAAAAACCATATCGATTCGATGCGTAATGATGTACACTGTGCATTGAGTACATTAGGTCCATGTACAGTGTTTTCGTTAATTGTGTACGTTAAAAAAAGGTATTGATAGGACCTATTTGTAATATTTAATAAAAATGTATTATATCTGCATTACAAATGTACGCCTAGTACCAAAAATACACTACACATGCTCTGTCAAAGTATGCATTTATATACACTCTTTACAATGGATGCGTACGTATGATACACACGCGTAAGTGAATAATACATCGATTATGACGTACATCTGTCACTAGAAAATTACAATATATTACCTTCCAAATTTCGTTCTGTCCAATTTGGTGTTTGCCAATATTCGCCCGTAGTTTGTGACCTCGACTGCGAATATTCGCTTGAAGTTTGTGACCTCGACTGCCAATATCCACCCGTAGTTTGCGATCTTGACTAACAATATTCGCTCGTACTTTGCGATCCTGACTGCCAATATTCGCCCGCACTTTGCGATCCTGATCGCCAATATTCGCCTGTCGTTTGCGAGTCTGACTGCCAATTATTTTGCGGTTGTTCTCGAAAACATGGAAAAGCTGTAAAAAATGTATTTACATAAATAAGAGTCAATAATTTTCGATTTGCTTACATTGTGCATTTTCATCAAAAAAATTATGCAACGGTGCTCTAGTTTGCAGCTCGTGATAATTTTTCTCAAACAAACTCGGTTGATACTCGTGTGTTTCTTGCATTAGAATTGCGGAGATCGATGACAATATCGTTGAGAGCTCGTATCAAAAAACTCTCATCCAATTCAGGAAACCAATTGAATGCTAAAAAATTGCATCATTTAGTTATTGAACCTTCATCAGATATGATTGATTTTCATTAAAAAACTATGAAAATTCTAATAAGTTTAATCTGAACAGAGTGAAAATATAAAGAAATTACAAAATATTATACTTGCCTTGCATGACGTTGTAATATCGTATAACAGCGAAAACTACAGTTGATAAATTAGTAACACTGCTTCTGACATCCTTTCGTTACGAAAACCTGAAGTCAACTGACGCACAAAACACACTAGAAACTGGTACGCACGTGCTCGACTGTGCATTGTTCTAATGGTTGTTTACATTCTTACCATCATGCCAAGTATGCTTTGGTCCAAAAGATAGTACAACCAATACTCGACTACAGCACATCACACTATACGTAAATAGTGCGATCGTAAATAATGCGATGGGATTGCGAATGCGACAAACAAGTGTGCTTTGACAGAACGTACAGTCAAAAACTCCGCTAGAAGAGGTCAACTCGCAAAATATAAACAGTACGATCTTCTATTATATATATTAGGATAACTGTAAAAAGTGTTATACGCATATATATGAAGCATCTCACGTCAAACTCCTAGCGTAACCACTTTGCGCTATTATTTAGTTCAATCGCTCCAATTCTAATTCTCTGCAAAAGGACCATAATTTACCTAGAAAAGAAAACTGATTCATCTAATCGATAGGGAATTTCCTCAACTTTCCGCAGGTGAGGTCAGATTTTTCGAAATGTTTCATTTTTTCCGGATAAATCGCAAGAAAAGAGAAAAAACCTCATTTTTTTAGGTCTGGACGGCGTAACATGGTAATTTACCCGAAAAAAATGGAAAATTTCAGGAAATCTGACCTCAACTTCGGAAAACTGAGAAAATTTTTTATCGAAATGATGAATTAGTTTTCTTTTCTAGGTGCATTAAGTTCTTTTAAAAAGAGTTAGAAGTGGTGCGATTGGACTAAATAATATCTTGCGACAGGCGTGGTACTGTATGTCCGCTGTAAAGCGGACACTTTGAAATTTAAAATTAAAAATAGTTAAAGGCATTAATGACTATATGTTATTCACATCAAATTAAAGGAAATTGTATGAAATTTATGAAATTAAAGTCATATAAGCGGTCCGAAGTAAATTTTTTAATAAATAACCGACGAAAGTTATAAGTGAGAAAAAAATTTTCGAAAAAGGGGTTAAATGAACTTTTTAGAAAGCTAATTTTTTTCGACAGTGTTTGCACGAAAAAAAATAACGAAAACTCTCATCCCTTCTTCAAAATGATTTATTTTCAGTGACTTGAAAAATTAATTTTGACACTACAGCGTCCGGCGCGAAACCCCCTTAGCAACGCCGGCCAACAATGAGCAACTTCACCTGCACATGCTTTTTGACATTGGAATTATGAAATAATCAATCAGGTCATTTAAAATTGATAAAAAGGCTTGCATTTACCGTCGAATCGATTAATAAATTATCGACCACCATGAACAAAATTTTTTTTTTCTAATCAAAGAACATCCATTGGTAGCAATGTTAAGTGCCGTATTCGTGCTTCAGCCAATTCATAAAGGGCAAAAGCCGTCGAAAGTTATTTTCAGTAAGTATACAAAATTAAAAGTAATTTTTACCCCAACGTATGAAAATATGAAATGATACATACTTGAAAGTTAACTCATGAAAGAGTACAACAATTCGTAACTGCGATAAATACATTTCGTGAGATGGATCACCCACGGCCGGTGCAAAGACCGTCGAATACTTTTTACAAATTAAAGTTGAATTTTTAAAAGCCTTGGATCACGAGGAAACACTTCGCAACGAAAAACTTGCACTCGACGGTCGTACTGAGCTAGCGCAAAAGACCTCGTGACCGTCATGGGCTTATTTAATGAGATCGATTGCACGCGGCTAGGGCAAAGACCGTCGAATACTTTTTTCGAAATGTTGTTCAATTTTCCACATCCAGGGTCATGGAAAAGAGATTTAAAAAAAAAACTTGCTCTCGTCGGTCGATCGATCTTGCGCGGAAAACCCGTGACCGTCATGGGCTTATAATGAGAGCGATGACACGCGGCAGGTGCAAAGACCGTCGATTCAATTTTTTGGAATAGTGTTCAATTCTCGATATCCATGGGTCATGGAAAGAGATTTAAACAAAAAAAATGCTCTCGTGGGTCGATCGAAGCTTGCGCGGAAAACCTCGTGCGTCATGGGCAAATTTATGAGCGATGACACGCGGCTAGTGCAAAGGCCGTCGATTATTTTTTCGAAAGTGTTCAATTCTCGATATCCATGGGTCATGGAAGAGATTTAAACAAAAAAACTTGCTCTCGTTGGTCGATCGAAGCTTGCGCGAAGACCCGGCTGTCATGGGCTTTTATGAGAGAGATTACACGCAGCTAGTGCAAAGGCCGTCGATTTTTTTTTCGAAAAGTTGTTCAATTCTCGATATCCATGGGTCATGGAAAGAGATTTAAACAAAAAAACTTGCTCTCGTCGTCGATCGAAGTTTGCGCGGAAAACCTCGTGACCGTCATGGGCTTATTTAATGAGATCGATGACACGCGGCAGGTGCAAAGACCGTCGATTCAATTTTTGGAATAGTGTTCAATTCTCGATATCCATGGTCATGGAAAAGAGATTTAAACAAAAAAACTTGCTCTCGTTGGTCGATCGAAGCTTGCGCGGAAGACCTCGTGACCGTCATGGGCTTATTTAATGAGATCGATGACACGCGGCGGTGCAAAGACCGTCGATTCAATTTTTTGGAATAGTGTTCAATTCTCGATATCCATGGGTCATGGAAAGAGATTTAAACAAAAAAACATGCTCTCGTCGGTCGATCGAAGCTTGCGCGGAAAACCTCGTGACCGTCATGGGCTTATTTAATGAGATCGATGACACGCGGCTGGTGCAAAGGCCGTCGATTCAATTTTTGGAAAGTGTTCAATTCTCGATATCCATGGGTCATGGATAAGAGATTTAAACAAAAAAACTTGCTCTCGTGGGTCGATCGAAGCTTGCGCGTAAGACCCCGTGGCTGTCATGGGCAAATTTTATGAGAGCGATTACACGCAGCTAGTGCAAAGGCCGTCGATTTTATTTTTCGAAAAGTTGTTCAATTCTCGATATCCATGGGTCATGGAAAAGAGATTTAAACAAAAAAACTTGCTCTCGTCGGTCGATCGAAGCTTGCGCGAAGACCTCGTGACCGTCATGGGCTTATTTAATGAGATCGATGACACGCGGCTGGTGCAAAGGCCGTCGATTTTATTTTTCGAAAGTTGTTACTTCTCGATATCCATGGGTCATGGAAAAGAGATTTAACAAAAAACTTGCGTCGGTCGATCGAAGCTTGCGCGGAAGACCTCGTGGCCGTCATGAGCTTGTTTCGTGCGATCGACGTAAGAGGCTCCGTCGGCGATGACGAATCCTACCCCACGGACAAGCTCAAGCTCGTCGCGGCGAGAGGCTACGACGGTGACTGGGACTCTTTGAGTCTTTGCGCCCGGGTGCTCAGACACGAGAGTCCTGTCAACGACGTCGAAGCCATCCTCGCGGACAAGCTGAAGCTCGTCGCGGCGAGAGGCTACGACGGTGACTGGGACTCTTTGAGTCTTTGCCCCGGTGTTCAGACACGAGAGTCCTGTCAACGACGTCGAAGCCATCCTCGCGGACAAGCTCAAGCTCGTACGGCGAGAGGCTACGACGGTGACTGGGACTCTTTGAGTCTTTGCGCCCGGGTTCAGACACGAGAGTCCTGTCAACGACGTCGAAGCCATCCTCGCGGACAAGCTGAAGCTCGTCGCGGCGAGAGGCTACGACGGTGACTGGGACTCTTTGAGTCTTTGCCCCGGTGTTCAGACACGAGAGTCCTGTCAACGACGTCGAAGCCACCCTCGCGGACGAGCTCAAGCTCGTCGTGGCAAGTTGCTACGACAGTGACGAGGAGCTTTCCCCTTTTCAATGAGTAGCTACATTGTGCGTTAGTGCTGATAAAAGCTGTACCAGTTTATGAGCCTCTGTCCGCGGTGCCCCCAAAAATTGACATTCTTCGTTCGTTTATATGGTGACTCAATTCACAGGTGTTCTGTTTATTAACCTACATATGGAAGTTATTGTCATTTTTATTCGTATCTTCGATCGCTGAATAATCATAATGAGCCTCCAAGATCACTTCGCATCATCGTACTTTGGGAAAAAACTCGTACAATTTCTCAGTTTTAGACGTTTTCTATTGGAAAATGAAGATTTTGTCCTTAAATCCTATCTTGATGCGTATGTAATAGTAAATGCCGTGTTTAACCTTGACATCAAGCAGCGAAAGTTTGTTGCAGAGAAAGTCCTGCATTACTTTTCACGCTTTGAATCAGTCGAAACATTTTTGGAAATTGAATTATTCGAGCATTCTTCTACCTTCTCGCTTATTTTTATATCCTTATTGTAAGTATTTTCTTTATTTATATTGTAATCATATATGATAACCATTCATTCATTGAAATTCTAGGCACAAGGTTTTTCGATCACGTTTTATCCTGAATGTGACGTCCTTGTCACTTGAAAAAACGCAAAAGATTGTGAAAATAATAACTGGCATTGATCCATCAAAAGCTGATGAGAGTGTGAAGTTTGTGCGCTCGGCATTACGGAAGGATAGACTCGAAAATCCAATCGTACCAGAATTAATAAAATATGAGCTGAAACGGATGTTACATAGATACACTGATCTCCAAGAAATTAAAAGAATCCTAATCAATAGTGTTTCTGAACTCTTGTAAGTTTTTCATTAATAGTTTCGGTATAGTATCATGAATTACTAAAATGTTTATTTCACTAGAGATCAGCTTGTACAAAATCCAGAGGAAAATCGTGGTTGTCCTGACGAAAAACTTATATCAAACTCTACTAAGTAAGTTTAAAAATGAAAAATTCTTTATTCTTATGAACTAATATAACTTTATATTACAGATTTTCACGCTCGGATAAAACTAAAAGCAGAAGATCAAACTATGAATTAAGATCTAAAAAAAAGCAATGATGATATACTACAAAAAATTCATTTCATGAAATAAAAAAAAGTTAATTGGTTGATCTATTCGCCTGATTGCCTACTATGTTCCTCAACGTGAGAGCAAGTTTCGGTCTATTGACCAAATTATATTTTTGATTTTTCCAAGCTTCAATGAAGAAATGAAGATTACCACAACGATGAAAAAAATTAGCTGCCAGCGAATAAATCAGCCACACTCTCAAATTACCATGACGCACAAAAAATGGTGTACATCGACTTGGATCGAACCGAAAAGCCCGTTCGGCCCTGATGAAGCCTTCCTCGCAGACAAACTCAAGCTCGTCGCGGCGAGAGGTTACGACGGTGACTGGGACTCTTTGAGTCTTTGCGCCCGGGTGCTCAGACACGAGAGTCCTGTCAACGACGTCGAAGCCATCCTCGCGGACAAGCTGAAGCTCGTCGCGGCGAGAGGCTACGACGGTGACTGGGACTCTTTGAGTCTTTGCGCCCGGGTGCTCAGACACGAGAGTCCTGTCAACGACGTCGAAGCCATCCTCGCGGACAAGCTGAAGCTCGTCGCGGCGAGAGGCTACGACGGTGACTGGGACTCTTTGAGTCTTTGCGCCCGGGTGCTCAGACACGAGAGTCCTGTCAACGACGTCGAAGCCATCCTCGCGGACAAGCTGAAGCTCGTCGCGGCGAGAGGCTACGACGGTGACTGGGACTCTTTGAGTCTTTGCGCCCGGGTGCTCAGACACGAGAGTCCTGTCAACGACGTCGAAGCCATCCTCGCGGACAAGCTCAAGCTCGTCGCGGCGAGAGGCTACGACGGTGACTGGGACTCTTTGAGTCTTGGCGCCCGGGCGCTCAGACACGAGAGTCCTGTCATCGATGTCGAAGCCATCCTCGCGGACAAGCTCAAGCTCGTCGCGGCGAGAGGCTACGACGGTGACTGGGACTCTTTGGTCTTTGCGCTCGGGCGCTCAGACACGAGAGTCCTGTCATCGATGTCGAAGCCACCCTCGCGGACAAGCTCAAGTTGTATTTTATTTAGTCTCGTTGTATATAGTAGTAGTAGTAGTAGTAGTAGCAGTAGTAGTAGTAGTAGTAGTAGTAGTAGTAGTAGTTGTAGTAGTTGTTGTAGTAGTAGTAGCAGTAGGTAGTAGTAGTAGTAGTAGACATTTGTGTATGGTATTTAATTTGTATATGTAACGTAGTTTTAGTATAGCATGATTGTATATATATTGTATATATAACACAATTAAATTTCATAGTGCTAAGTTTAAATTAATTTATTTATGAACACTGAACATTAAAAATGTAACGATCTAGATCTAGCCTAAAAGACGAACAATTTTAGGCGTCATACTTATTATAATTATAGGTTTGAACATAATTATTGTTGTGCAGCTTTTCTTCAATTAAAAAGGCCACTTCTACATTTCCTTTCTCTTTTTCTTCCCAGAACAGGCGCCTTATATTCTTTCCTGTAACATACGAAATTCATTAAATTAATAATTTTTCTCTCTTTCTCTCTCACTTTCTCTCTCTCTCTCTCTTTTCTCTCTCTCACTCTCTCTCTCTCACTCTCTCTCTTACTCTCTTTCTCTCGCTCTTACTCTCTCACTTTCTCTCTCTCTCTCTCTCTGTCTCTCAATCTAGACACGGACGCGAGCTTTAAATAGCAGAGGAAAAATATGACGACACGCCGAAAATTGGCTTATTTTTTATTTTCTGTCTTAATATTTAGTTAATTACCTGTGAATGCATTCCTCTCTCCGATTGTCGGCCCCTCCTTCAGGAACTTGGCCGCGTAGTTAAAGACTAAATTGAGATCGCACCCGTGCCCTGGATATTTCGTAATATCGCGATTCGAAGTAGTTGATCGCACGCCTCATGGCAATCACAAGATTCGGCTTGATAACTACTAATTCACGACGCGTAAAACCGAAATCTACTGACATCTTGATCTGCTGCTTGATTGGTTATGCGGTTGATGATGTGGTGTGCGTGAAGATATGCGATTGGAAATGACTGGAATTTGAGCGAATAGAAAACAAAAGCGGCTCATGAAAAAATTATACAGTCCCCGAAAATCGAGAGACGACAGCGCGACGGACAGCGTGTCGCTCGATTGTTTCGACGAACTTAAAAAGTTCGAAAGACGAGAGCGCGCAAGATACCGTGGGGCTTAATCGTTACACTTCGCCTGAAAAGCTCGAATGGGTCCTGGTCACCGTCGTAGCCTCTCGCCGCGACGAGCTTGAGCTTGTCCGCGAGGATGGCTTCGACATCGATGACAGGACTCTCGTGTCTGAGCGCCCGGGCGCCAAGACCAAAGAGTCCCAGTCACCGTCGTAGCCTCTCGCCGCGACGAGCTTGAGCTTGTCCGCGAGGATGGCTTCGACGTCGTTGACAGGACTCTCGTGTCTGAGCGCCCGGGCGCAAAGACTCAAAGAGTCCTAGTCACCGTCGTAGCCTCTCGCCGCGACGAGCTTGAGCTTGTCCGCGAGGGTGGCTTCGACGTCGATGACGGGACTCTCGTGTCTGAGCTGGTGAAGCTCGTAGAAATGAACGAGCCACAAGTATCCGCCAGCTTCGTCAGCTCGAGAGACAAAAGTGCATCACGTACCGAGCCGCTGAATCGTTACACCGAGCCTATAAAGCTCCAAGGACGAGAGCGCGCCGGATACCGAGCCGTAGAAGATCGTAGACAAGAACGAGCCACAAGGTATCCGCCAGTTTCCTCAGCTCGAGAGACGAAAGCGCATCACGTACCGAGCTGCTTAATCATTACACCAAGCCTGAAAAGCTCCTAGAACGAGAGCTCGCTGGATACCGAGCCGCTGAATCGTTACACCGAGCCTATAAAGCTCCAAGAACGAGAGCGCGCCGGATACCGAGCCGTAGGAGATCGTAGACATGAATGTGCCACTAGGTATCCGGCGAGCTCTCGTTCTAAGAGCTTTTCAGGCTTGGTGTAACGGTTGAGCGGCTAGGTATGTGGTGCGCTCTCGTCTCTCGAGCTGATGAGGCTCGTAGAAATGAACGAGTCACAAGGTATTCGCCAGCTTCTTCAGTTCGAGAGACGAGAGCGCACCACGTACCGAGCTTCTCAATCGTTACACCATGCCTATAAAGCTTGAGAAACGAGAGCTCGCCCAATAAACAAAAACATCCCAAAATAAATTTTTAAATAAAAATCTTTTCGATGTGTACGGTTTTAAATCTATTGAAGATTCATAAAAAAATTGCGTTGTAGGGCATTCATGAGTTAAATTAACATAACATCTCATGTTCTAATAACAAAAACTTAATATTTAAATATTTTTTTTTTCATGAGTTGCTGAAAGTGTCCTCCGTTCATTCTTGTACAAAGAGTCATCCTCTTCTTCATTTGAAGTGTTGCTTGACGAATAGATTCTCGAGGATATGTATTGCATTCTTCCTCGATGAACTCTATCATCTCATTGACATTTTGTGGATTCTGTGTAGATATAGATAATATTTGAAAAATAGAGTTATGTTTTACCATAAATACGTTATTAGAAATTGATTATTTTTACCCTTTTGTACACACGACGCTTTAAATCCGCCCAAAATCCATAATCACATACGTTAAAATCTGGAGAATATGCTGGCCACCGTATGGGCCCGCCGCGACCAAGCCATCTATCTTCAAATCGGCGATTTAAAAACTCCCGCACTGTATTACTGCTGTGGGGACTTGCTCCGTCTTGCATCCACCAGGAATTTCGATTGATTTGCATTAGCTGTGGAATGGCATGTCTCCTTAGAAAGGCGAGGTATATTCTGGAGTTAATCTTCCCTTCGAAGAAAAAGGGTCCAACAAATTCATCACCTATAATGCCAATCCACACCATGATCTAAAATAACATATGGAAAAATTTAAATTAATTAAGTGACATGAATTTAGAAGGATTGAGTTTTTGTTCTAATTACTTTGAAATCCGGAAATTGTTTTTTTTCGCTGACCCAAAACGGATTTTCTTGGGCCCACTGACGTTCTGTCTGCCTGTTCCGTGTTCCGATATTTGAAAAAATACTTTCATCGGTAAAACACACGTTCTCAAAAAAATGTGGATTTTCATCTGAAAATAAAAATTTTTCATAAGAATTCAATTTCGTAATAATTCTCCATCAAGAAAACTGCTCTGCTAGGCTCATGAAATTATACATTGAAAGAAAAAAAAATGCACCAAGCTTAATTCTCTGCTTGCCCTATGAAATTATAAAATTAAATTATAATTATTAATTGAAATCTATAATTTCATGAGCAAAGCAAAGAATTAAGCTTGGTGCATTTTTTTTCATTCGGTGTGATTCACTAGACAAACGTTAGTTGCAAAAACATCGGGTTCAAAACTGCGGCGATTTATGACCTCTTCTTCATCGGGCCACTTACAATACAAGGCGCCGCTACAATCAGGTGTAACGACTCGTTGAGCAAGAAACTCTTATTGTAATGCTAGCCAGAAAAAGTTAATTAATGAAACAATGATTTCTTACCAATCATATTAAGGCCCCATTGACAAAATTGCAATCTGGGAGCGTAGTGAATGGCTTTCAAACGGTGTCCCAAAAATGTCTTGAACGGTTTTAAATTCGATGATTTTAAAATTTGATGCACAGACGTACGTTTAACTCCTGTGAAATATTTATTAAAAGCAGAATTACACGTTAAAATGAGTAAAAATAAAAACAAATATCTGAATTGAATAATAATTAGAAGAAAAAATATACCAGTATCTAAAGATATTTTTCTAATACTTTTCTTTGTATTAGCACGATGAGCAGCTAGGACTCTTCTCCGATTTGGACCGTCCACAACCGGTTTTGCTCGAATTGCTCGAGGAGGATTGATGACGTCATGCTCAGTTACTGTTTTAAGTCTGAGGAAAAATAGCAATTTGAAAATGTAACCTAGTGATGAAAACAATGTTCTTACCTGTAAAACGATGACCTGCTCGGAACAGGCCTAACGCGTGGATTGCGCGCGACAAAATCACGTTTTGCTTGAACAACATTTTTATTGCACCGGCACAAACTTTCATACATAAGCGTATGTTTTTGCTCTAGCGTGAGCCGCATTTTCCTTACTACTAAATGATTATTTTAGGTTAAAGGAAACATTTGAAAAAAGTGAGATATACAATTTTCGATATTTAAATAAGATAATATTACTCTGTACCTATTGCTGACCGAACGTTATTGCTATTACGTTCACTTGGAATCTGAGAAAAGAAAAAAATTAGAATAAAATTCGATCGCGACCAAAGAGAACAATACAACAAAAGGAACGGGAGCGTGGCAAACACAAGTTCGTATACGCAGAACAGGTCAATTAACAAGAACGAAATATCTATTTTGTATCTATTTTTAATGTGCAATGGACATTCATCTTAACACCATTTATCCAAAAAAAGTATTCCACGTCGATTGTAGTAACAACAGAAATAACATCACGTGTAAATAAACGATGACAGCCATGAGGTCTACTGCGTCGGCTAAGTTCGACCGTCGAGCAAATCTTTGTTTCAATCTCTTTTCCATGACCCATGGATGTGGAAATTGAACAACATTTCGAAAAAAGTATTCGACGGCCTTTGCACTAGCTGCGTGTCATCTATCTCATTAAATAAGCCCGACGATCACGAGTCTTCCGCGCAAGCTTCGATCGACCACGAGAGCAAGTTTTTTTGTTTAAATCTCTTTCCATGACCCATGGATATCGAGAATTGAACACTATTCCAAAAAATTGAATCGACGGTCTTTGCACCTGCCGCGTGTCATCGATCTCATTAAATAAGCCCATGACGGTCACGAGGTTTTCCGCGCAAGATTCGATCGACCGACGAGAGCAAGTTTTTTTGTTTAAATCTCTTATCCATGACCCATGGATATCGAGAATTGAACAACTTTCCGAAAAATAAAATCGACGGCCTTTGCACTAGCTGCGTGTAATCGCTCTCATAAAATTTGCCCATGACAGCCACGGGGTCTTACGCGCAAGCTTCGATCGACCCACGAGAGCAAGTTTTTTTGTTTAAATCTCTTATCCATGACCCATGGATATCGAGAATTGAACAACTTTCCGAAAAATAAAATCGACGGCCTTTGCACTAGCGGCGTGTCATCTATCTCATTAAATAAGCCCATGACGATCACGAGGTCTTCCGCGCAAGCTTCGATCGACCAACGAGAGCAAGTTTTTTTTTTAAATCTCTTTTCCATGACCCATGGATATCGAGAATTGAACACTATTCCAAAAAATTGAATCGACGGTCTTTGCACCTGCCGCGTGTCATCGATCTCATTAAATAAGCCCATGACAGAAACGGGGCCTTACGCGCCTGCCTCGATCGACCCACGACAGCAACTTTTTTTGTTTAAATCTCTTATCCATGACCCATGGATATCGAGAATAGAACAACTTTCCGAAAAATAAAATCGACGGCCTTTGCACTAGCTGCGTGTCATCTATCTCATTAAATAAGCCCATGACGATCACGAGGTCTTCCGCGCAAGCTTCGATCGACCAACGAGAGCAAGTTTTTTTGTTTAAATCTCTTTTCCATGACCCATGGATATCGAGAATTGAACAACTTTTCGAAAAATAAAATCGACGTCCTTTGCACTAGCTGCGTGTAATCGCTCTCATAAAATTTGCCCATGACAGCCACGGGGTCTTACGCGCAAGCTTCGATCGACCCACGAGAGCAAGTTTTTTTTTTAAATCTCTTTCCATGACCCATGGATATCGAGAATTGAACACTATTCCAAAAAATTGAATCGACGGTCTTTGCACCTGCCGCGTGTCATCGCTCTCATAAAATATGCCCATAACAGCCACGGGGTCTCTGCGCCTGCCTCGATCGACCGACGAGAGCAAGTTTTTTTGTTTAAATCTCTTTTCCATGACCCATGGATGTGGAAAATTGAACAACATTTCGAAAAAAGTATTCGACGGTCTTTGCCCTAGCCGCGTGCAATCGATCTCATTAAATAAGCCCATGACGGTCACGAGGTCTTTTGCGCTAGCTCAGTACGACCGTCGAGTGCAAGTTTTTCGTTGCGAAGTGTTTCCTCGTGATCCAAGGCTTTTAAAAATTCAACTTTAATTTGTAAAAAGTATTCGACGGTCTTTGCACCGGCCGTGGGTGATCCATCTCACGAAATGTATTTATCGCAGTTACGAATTGTTGTACTCTTTCATGAGTTAACTTTCAAGTATGTATCATTTCATATTTTCATACGTTGGGGTAAAAATTACTTTTAATTTTGTATACTTACTGAAAATAACTTTCGACGGCTTTTGCCCTTTATGAATTGGCTGAAGCACGAATACGGCACTTAACATTGCTACCAATGGATGTTCTTTGATTAGAAAAAAAAAATATTTTGTTCATGGTGGTCGATAATTTATAATCGGCATTCGACGGTAAATGCAAGCCTTTTTATCAATTTTAAATGACCTGATCTGATTATTTCATAATTCCAATGTCAAAAAGCATGTGCAGGTGAAGTTGCTCATTGTTGGCCGGCGTTGCTAAGGGGGTTTCGCGCCGGACGCTGTAGTGTCAAAATTAATTTTTCAAGTCACTGAAAATAAATCATTTTGAAGAAGGGATGAGAGTTTTCGTTATTTTTTTTCGTGCAAACACTGTCGAAAAAAATTAGCTTTCTTAAAAAGTTCATTTTAACCCCTTTTTCGAAAATTTTTTTCTCACTTATAACTTTCGTCGGTTATTTATTAAAAAATTTACTTCGGACCGCTTATATGACTTTAATTTCATAAATTTCATACAATTTCCTTTAATTTGATGTGAATAACATATATAGTCATTAATGCCTCTAACTATTTTTAATTTTAAATTTCAAAGTGTCCGCTTTACAGCGGACATACAGTATGATTAAATCAATATGTATTACTAATACCATCATTTTTTTTTCAACCGAAATTCAAACGTGCTAGTTTTCGTTTGACTTTTTGAAATATGCTAGTTTTCGCTAATGATTTGGAACGTGATAGTATTCCTTAAGAGCGTCGAATATGCACTTTCATGCATTAATTGAAAACATGATATAATGCAGATAATGCTAAAATATAGCCTAAAAAAGTGCTCATTTATACCTTTGAAAGTGCTTGCGTTTGTAGTTATTCTCATGTAGAACAATCCCTGAAAATTTAAACTTATTTGCTCGAAGGGTTTACCAGGAAAGTTATGGCACAGAGTAATTTTGAGATCGAACGTAACTGCCTAAGAGTTGAAAAAAACAAAAATACCACAATATATGCAATAATAATACTTTTATATCACTGAAACTGCTCAAAACTTTTTGAGCAATAGAAAAACAGAAATAAATTATATATTTTCAACATGTTAGACCCAAAAGAACAGAGTATAATTATTCTAGATAACCGCACACAATCAAATGCGCCAAGATCATCATGACATTTTATAAGTTTTACTTAAAGGTTAGTACACGCTAGTCTTGGTTTTTTTTGTGATGACTGGTGACTAAGTTGATGATGCCCAAATGAACTTTTCATACAAATATGCACAATCTCACATTATAACTTGAACTCAGTCCTCTACCTATTCACTTATAGACCGGCAGATAGTGACCGATTATATGTGCTGATTTTTAAACTTATGCCCTTGCAATGTCTGAAAGTTACATCGATAACAAACTCAAAAAACGGAATATGACGCCGTATTAGCGCTGCTATATATTTTGAAGTATATATCGATTTGTAACAAATTTCGGCCTTGTGTGCTCATTTCTTAACTTATGCCATTATTAAAAAATGTTATTTTAGCACTAATCAAGTCTACATCTAGCTGGGCATAGGAGCACCTTACATCTTTCGCCGTAGATCGTAAGAAAATGTTTGATTGTATGCTGATTTTCTCACTTATGCCGAAGAACAGAATGAAATTGTGAAAATCATCGAATCTATAAAAAGTAATGGCATAAGTGTAGCCAGTAGATATAAAAACCTAGATTCTACGAAAATTGGGCAATATTTTAGATCTGGGGTAGTGATTTTTTTACTTATGCCATTAAAACTGCTTAACAATTATAAAAAATTCAATGCTTTTTTCCAAATGGCATAACAACTGAAGGTATCTGCATTAAAGGCATAAGTCATTCATGTGTACGAAAATTGATAGGTGGTGTGCTGATTTTACGCTTATGCCCTTTTGCAAAATAGTTAAGAACCCTTTCACAGATCTATTTTCAAAACGGCATAACTGTCCGGTGTAGATGTAACATATAAAAGTGTGATGGGATATGAATAAAGTAATTTTTTCATGTAAATTAAAAAAAAATGATACACATCTTATGCAAAATATTTTAATGCCTCACATACCATTTTATTTACTTTTGGATGTTTTTTACTTACATTCAAAACTCCATACAAGTTAGCTTTCATAAGCTGAAAAGTGACTTTTAGCTTACAACCTGCTTGACTTGACAATATACCATATTTTGATACATACATAGACCACAGACAAACTCTACACCTTAGATCAGTAAATTCTCAGATGCACCTCAGATGTTGCATCTGTGTATATTAACAGTATTTGTATACGCGTGCACGTATCTCATCTATGGCATAGAGTTTGGATGGTTACTTTGGTTTTTGTACGCACCAAAATATGGTGTATTGTCAAGTCAAGCAGCTGTGAATCTAAAGTCACATTTTAGCTTATGAAAGCTAACTCGTATGGAGTTATGAATGTATATATACTTGACAATATACCATATTTTGGTACATACATAGACCACAGACAACATTCAAACTCTACACAACATAGCTTTCGTAAGCTCAAATATGTATTTTAGCCCTGGTCAATATGACACTTTATCTTTTTTTGAGGTTATTAACACATAAAGTTAAACATCTATCGAGTTCCATCATTTTAAAAACTTCAATGTCAGCATTTGCTTTTTTCAAAGCAGAGAAATGATTTTTTTCTTCTTTAGGTCATCATATGTATAAATATTAATAGTTTGAAAATCTCTTTAAATTCTTTTTAAAACAACTAGTATTGCGATTGAGTTCTTATTACTGCTGTTAAGCAGGAGAGGAAAGTCCCTGTAAATCTCGAGGGTCAGAAGGTGCAATATCAATTGCATATTTACTGTTTGTAATTTATAACTTTATAATATACGCGAGTATAATTATCGCCGCTGTCGTCACTCGCGCTCGCTGTACAAAGTGTGTGGTTCAGCTCGTAGTTAAGCAGATTCTGAACTCTCGTCGGCCAACGACGGCAGACGAGAGGCACAAGTCCCGACAGTGGGGGAAAGCACGAGGCACGAGAGAGAGAGAACGAACGGCTGACGCGATCAGCCCGCAAGCAGTTCGCACACAGACACACACGCACACGTTCGCAGGCCGAGACGCAGCTCGGCGCAGCGACGTTGCCAACATATACATGCTCGCAGGAGTCAGCATCTCTGTGTGTCGCCACACTAGTATCTTTCAGGCGCGCAATACCGATTATTCTTATAATAGTATTATTCTTATTACTATTATTCTTATAATAGTATTGTAAAACATAAGTAATGTATAATTTCATTTATAGTCATGTATTTTAATTTCGTGAGGAAATAAGAAAATAGAACTATATTTGAAAAATACAGATAAATAATGCTTATATACTTATCGAATAATTTGAATTTTTCCGTTAGAGTAAACTATAAGTAGACAAGCTCGATTTATTTCTTCGTTGCAGTTCGCGCCGCACATTGCTTGTGTACAGTATGAGCGAGGTTTCCGTTCGTTATCATTATTAAATAATTAAAATTTTCATTTTCTTGGTTTTCATTATACATAGTAATAGTGCATAGTATTAAGTGCATAGTTTTAGTGTTAGTTCACTTTGAGTCGACGAATTTCGTTACAAACTATAATAGTGTATACACAAATTGCCGTTACATATTAAGACGTTGAGTGCCATACATATTGAAAATCATTTCATTTTTGCTGATCACGTCTTGTTATTGGAGTTTTGCAACGATTTTGTTTCAGATTACTACAATCGATTTACGTACGTAATATGTCTTTGCTAGTGCATGTTTATTTTTATTCAAAGGTAGAAATCTTTATTTCACAGATAAAATTTATTTTAACTTTTTTTTTTAATTTTTGTTGTAAATATCAGTATCAGAATACGGTTTGATTGGGTTGATTTCCTATGAAACGGGGCTGAAAATATCTTGAAAAATAACCGTTGCAGACATTCGAAGCCGTGCGTGCTTTTCGATTGGGACAGTCGACGCGACGTTTCCGTAAGTAGAATTTTTATTTATATTGCTTATTATATGCTGCGCTGTTATAACAGCAGCGCACACTTTTTGTTTATTTATAATATGTAAACAAGCCGCTAGGGGGCGAGCTTGCAATAAAGCTCACAACCCAAAAATGAACGGTGGCTGAAAATGTTTATTATTCGAGTGGAAATAAAGTTTTTTCATGTTCCGGGTTGACCTCAAATCCTGATTTTCATTGATTGAGAAACGGGTTAGTCACTCTGCCTGAGAAGTAAGTTCATTGCTTACTTTTCAAACAGACGACTAAGGAGAAGAAATACCTGAGAGTTTGAACGATCTACAGAAGGTAGCGATCAAAAGCCACTTCTACCAGACGATCAAATTCTCATGCCTAAGACACCTGCACAGGCACAAACGAGATCACCCCTGCTGACTCCCGTTCGCCTCCACCAATCACAACTTCATCGAGATCAGTCTCAGAAGTTACTGCTGCCACGTCGGATCCACGATTCCTCATCATCGTACCGCAACGCAGTCCACCGAATCACTACTACCTAGCGATTTTAACTATTATTTATAAATTATTTCTCTTTACAGTTATCCGAATACATTATAAAAAAACCCGTCGGAATGGCGGAAATCGAATGCTTCATTTGTCATGAGCCCAAAAATGAAGTTATTTTGCTATGCAATGAAGATAAATTCAATAAATTTTCTTTAAATTTAGCACGCAGAAGACGATTTAATTTAAAGTACAATGATTGCAATCTTCCAACACAATGGAGTAACGACGTGGGATATCACTCTTCTTGTGCCAGTCTCTTTAATGCGTTAAAACAAAAGTTTAGAACTGAAGAAATAATTTCAGTACCTTCAGTCGCCACAGAAAAGTAAGTTTTTGAAAGGCATTATAATATCGGTTGATATTTATAATATTCATATTTTTTTGCTTAGTTCTTTAGATATTCATGACCTCTCTGAAAATAATCAAGACGTTCCTGACCCCGCAGAAAATAATCAAGATGTTCCTGACCTTTCTCAACTAAACCTTTCTGAATCACACTTAGATAATGAAGTTTCTGAAACTAGTTCTGCAATTATGAATGATCCAAAATGTGTGATGTGTTCTAGATCAAGAAAACAAGTAAAAGGACGTTACGAAAAGTTATTTTCAACAAATAATTACACAACTTTTAATAATTTCAAAATACGCTACACTTTGGAACGATTTTCAACTACTAGATAATATTATAAGCTTACAGGAACAGAACAAATCGATCTTTTATCACCCGTTTTGCAAGTCAAATTATAATTATAAAATAGTCAAACAGAATCGATCTCGTAACGAGGCCAATAATCAAAAGTGGCACAAAACTCGAGAATATTACAAAAATGCCTTGCAAGTAGTCATCAATTTCATAAATAACATGTTATTAAAAAACGAAGTGTATGTACATTAAGTTTCGCAAAAAAATTATTTTTAGAAACTCTCATTGACAATTGCAAAGAAGATAATATTAATTTATCATTATTTATGGGACACTTGAGCGTTAAAATTAAAAAAATTTTTGGCAAACAAATAAAATTTCAAACTTTTCGGCGATCAGTTATAATATTTCCTTCGGGTAGATTTGAAGTACACATGATAATTGAAAAAGATGATGATATTGTACGACATGCTGCACTTATTTTACGGCGTTCGATTTTGAATTCCCCGGTCAACAAGATACCGGATAAAGTTCAAATTGAGCATTTACTTAGAGGCGAAAGTATTTGTCCTGATATATTGAATAATTTTTTAGTAACAATAATTGCTGCATTCAATTACAAAAGACGCTGCAGTACTAAAACATTAAGACGTATTTCATCTTTTTCGAGTGATATAATTTATGCTGTGTCAAACGGAACAATAATACCTTCGAAGCACATAACACTTGGCAGCAGTTTGAAGAGCCTAAGTAACTCCAAAAAAATTGTAAGAATATTAAACCGATACGGCCACATCTGCAGCTACGATGTACTTGAAGAGCTTGAAACAGAAGTAACATATTCTTCAATAGATCCCAACAGTGTATGTCCATCAACGGTTACTCGAAAGAAAGGTTCGAATACTGCGTGTGCATTCGATAATTTTGATCGTTTCATCGAAACTTCTGGTAATAAGACTATAATGAATGATACTGTCGGAATCATTTATCAAGACATTTGTATTAACCAATCTACTATGAATAATGAAGATGAAAATCAAAATTGTGATATTCAAAATGCAGCTAACTTGGGCAGAAAACGTAGAAGAACGTTCGAAGGATTTATCCCAGAATTACCGCAGTATTCAAAGAAACCTAGAATTGAGTCGGTTTTATTGCCATATAATTCACCATTGCGGTGTACTATTCCAGATAATTTGGACATTATTAAAAATCTTGATGCATTGTGGATGATATCCCATTCGTTAGAAATCGAAACACCTATGTGGGTGGGCTTTAATGCACAAATAACGCCAAATGACGATCAACATCAACGGGTATCTTATCTCATGCCCATTAATCAGCCACCAACAAATAAGTCAGTAGTTTTAGAAACAATGCAAAGAGCATTAAAAATAGCCGATGAGTGCGATGAAACTTATGCGCAAGTCACATACGATCTCGGAATCGGAATGATAGCTTTACCACTACAAAACACTGAATTACATCAGTTCAAGCGCTTATTTATTCATATCGGAGATTTTCATGTGCAGATGGCGTACATGAAAGCTTTGGGAACGTTCGTATCAGATTGTGGTTTAGCTACTATATTAGTGGAAAGCGATCTCCTTGGAAGTGGCTCAATAAATGGATTTTTATCGGGAAAAAATTTCAACAAGTGCAAACGGTTACATATACTCATGTCCTTGTGTTTAGAAAAGTTGCAATTTGAGTTTTTTTACAAGAAAAAAATATTCAAATAGACTCGAGTGTAAAATCTTTCTTAGAAAAATTAAGCGAGTATGACAATATACATGAAAGAATAAAAAACAATTTCAATTTGCAAACTATTTTAGATGACTTTAAGACTTTTAAACAACAAACACTGGAAGGATTATATGGAAAGACACAGCAGTGTGATAGCGAATACTTTCAACTAATGAATTATTTTCTACTTTTCGACAGGAGCATTCGAACTGCAGACTTTAATTTATATGTTTATAGTATAGAAAAAATGAATAATATATTTTTTTCATTCAATCAACAAAATTATTCACGTTGGTTGGTTTGGTATACAAACACACTTTTAAATTTAGATAATACGCATCCAGGATTAAAAGATCAATTTAAACAAGGATTTTTTGGCGTCAAAAGGACTATCAAACCGTTCTCTCGTATTCCCGTCAATCTTACATTAGAGCAAACTATAAATGCCGATGCAGGTAGAAAATTGACGGGAATTACTTTCATAACTAACTCTATTGGTGCTCGTCAAAGGTAAACTATAATATAATAAAATACATGAAAATTAGTGTAAATTAATCAGCCTATATTTAACTAATATTGTTTTATTATTTTCAAAGATGGAGTATCAATCATGGACTGCGATGTGCTTTGATATCGTCCGTAATGGAGCAATGTGGATTATCCAATGTCCACGAAGTCACGAATGACTTATTGCCTCAGAGATTAAAAAAAAGTAAAAGCCATATCAATCAGTTTACAACTGCGATCTTAAACCGCATCAATCCTTTTTCGATGTCAACTAGAAAAGAAGTTTTAGTTAATATTTCAACAGGTCAAGCTGCGCCTGATGAAGTTGCTGATTTTCTATTAAATATTGAGAATAATGGAGAGGAAATGAGAAAAAACATGATTGATAAATGTGCAGAAGACAAAATGAACTTTCAGCAATACGTCATGAAGAGAAATAAAATATTAAATTTTGCTAGCATTGTTAAGCAGAAGAAAATTAACGTTAACGGAAAAGTGCAAAAAGTTAAATTGCAAAGAGAACTATTTGGAAGGTTGCTCGGAATTTCGTTGTCCTGTACAGAAAATTTGGATATTAAAAGGGTATTTTTTCATGATATTCAGCTCTTTCTTATTACGAATTTACGATTTCATTTTTGTGTATACTCTATTTATTATACTTTTTTAGATTTTCATTTCCACTAACATCAGTTCCATCTTTTTGTCATTTGGATGGAACGATAAATAAATCTGACAAATCTGCTATGGTCAAAATTATTGAAAATTGTGTTAAGAACCACGGAGATCCTTCGTCACCAGACGTTTTAATAATTGATGGAATTTTCTATTTAAATCAGCTGAAGCGATTACCCCAAAAATTTGGCCAATTATCCTTAAAAATGTTGCTGTTTGTTTCTTACGATAAATGCTTGCACTACCAGGTCTTAAATAATTCGGTTCAAGTTCAAGTTATTAACAGCTTCAAATGTCCAAGCCACGAAGAAACGAGCACAAAGATTACTTTCTTTTCTCGAATGGAAATGATAATGAAGTTGTGATACAGAGCGCTGAAACAAATGTTCTAATTGTCATTTTGGCAAATAGAATGAACTTTACGAATGAATTGAAAATATGGTTGGAGTTTGGCACCGGGAATAATCGTCGTTTTATCAATGTAAACAAGTGTCACGAATCATTGGGATCTTCAACTTGCAACGCACTTCCTGCCTTTCATGCATTCACTGGTTGCAATGTTAATCCATCATTTTACAATATTGGGAAAAAAACCCTGGAATATATTTATAAAACATCAAGAGTTTCAAGAAGCTTTTTTCAATATTCAAAACCCCTGTGGTAAGTTACCAGGCAGCTTTTGATTTATTAGAAAAGTTCACTTGTACTATTTACGCAACAAAAAAAAACGGTTTGAACCACTACAAGCTCGTAAATGACGCTAGAGAACATTTATTTTTAAGTAATTATGGCACATTGGAACGTAGCGAAGAGTTCGAAAAAAAATTACTGAATTTCGATGCATGTACGTTACTACCATGCAACAGAGAATTGGAGCAGCATATTTTGCGAGCATCTTATATAGGCGCTTTGTGGAGAAATGCAACTTGTCCAAAACCAAATGAATTAGACATTGAAAGCTACGGATGGAAGCAGGATGAAACTGGATATACGTTTAAATGGTTTAATGGCAATGAACTACCAGAAGTAGAAGATGTTTTAATAAGTAAATATACAATTTATATACATAACTTCTTTTTTTGTGAAACTTATATTCGCGTTTCGTATGAGGGGTAAACCCGTAAAAACCGAGCGTCCGTCCGTCCGTCCGTCCGAGCGAGCGCACATTTGGTAGTATAAGTGCCTATACAGCGTCGGTTTGCGCTGCGCGCTGTGATTGGCTGCCGCGCCAGCTATACAGAACTGCTTTCTGCTGCTGCCCGCTGCCGAGACTCGACGCGCGTATCTCTTTCTCTCTCGCTCTCGCACGCGCTTTCGACTGTTTTACGTATACGCACGAGGCAACGTAACAACATAACCAACAGCAGTCAGCTTAGCTCACGGGATTGACTGAGTTGAGATATCTTTCTCTCTCTTGCTTATGCGTATACGATAATACATAGAATACGTATGTGCTGTCTATGCATATACGTCGCGAGACTCAACGCAATATCATGCATGTTTTCAAATCGGATATTGATTAATGCATGTATACGGTCTATGAGTGGTGTCTTCTTAAGGGAAGTCGAAATTTTTATCATGTTATTTTATTATATTAACATACAATAAACGATAACCGCTCAATGCACTAATTTTTTAATATTTCATTAATTCACGAATGAATAATTAAATAAAAATGGAAAACAAATTAAAAATTGAAAATAAAAAAAATCAGCTGTGTATGAACAGCTGCAAGATGTGAAACATCTTTATTGATTAATTAAAAAATTAGAGAATTAAAAAGTAAAAATAAAGTAAAAAAGTAAAAAACGAAATACAGACTAGAAACTAGAAAATGAAGAAAAAATAAATTTAAATAAATTTAAATAAAACCACGAATCAAACAAGTAAAAGTCGAAACAAAAAAATAAGTAAAAAACAGTAAAAAAGTAAAAAAGTAAAAACTATAAGAAACTAGAACATCAAGAAAAATAAATTCAAATAAATTTAAAAAATTAAAGAATTAAAAAGTAAAAAAAAAGTAAAAAAACAAAAAACAAACTAGAACCTAGAAAATCAAGAAAAAATAAATTTAAAAAACCACAAATCAAACAAGTAAAAGTCGAAACAAAAAAATAAGTAAAAAACAGTAAAAAAGTAAATAAAACGAAAAACAAACTGGAAACTAGAAAATCAAAAAAAAATAAATTTATATAAAACCACAAATCAAACAAGTCAAAGTCGAAACAAAAGTAAAAAAAAGTAAAAAACAAACTAGAAACTAGAAAATCAAGGAAAAATAAATTTAAATAAAAAAACTAGAAATCTGAAATCAAACAAGTAAAAAGTAAGAAAACAAAAAAACATGAATAAAAAACAAGTAAAGGTCGAAACAAAAAAAACTAGAAACTAGAAAATCAAGAAAAATCAAGAAAAAGAAAAGTCAGAAAATCCCAACACAAGCATCGATGTTTCACATCTGGTGCGTTAATGCTCAAAAAACTACTATGATTACTTAATTCAATGAGACGTAACGATTTTAAGAGTAAGCACTCATTGATTATGCACCAGATGTGAAACATCGATGCTTGTGTTGGGATTTTCTGACTTTTCTTTATCTTGATTTTTCTTGATTTTCTAGTTTCTAGTTTTTTTTGTTTCGACCTTGACTTGTTTGATTTGTGGTTTTATATAAATTTATTTTTTCTTGATTTTCTAGTTTCCAGTTTGTTTTTTTTTATAAATTTATAGATTTTTTTATAAAGTTTAAACTGTTTATATTTTTTTTCATTTATATACATGTTACTCGTGGAATTTAATAATTTTTATAAGTTTCTAGTTCTTTGGATTTCATCCTAAAATACCGTGTTCTACCGAAAATATGCCATGCCTTATATTTTTTTTTTTTGTAAAAAAAACGTATACGCCTTATTTTCGGAACATGCCTTATTTTTATTATAAAAATTTATGAAAAATATTTAAAATATTTAAAATACAAAAATGGAAAAAATTCATTCATAAATTGTTAAAAATTCATCTTCTTCTTCTTCTTCTTCGTACTCATCCGATTGAATAGCTTCATTGCTTAACCGCATTTGTTCTTTTATCAAATGACCCAATCGTTCGTGTTTAGCTATAGCAGTATCATTGAATGAATATTTTTTATCTAAAATCCAGCTTTCAATGCAGTTCCGACCATATCATTAGTAATTTTCTCCCAGGAATTTTTCACCCACAGACAAACTTCTTTTAAACCGGGCTTATAAAATTTCCGCGTTCGTTTCTGCTCAATTTATTTTCAATATAGGTATTTATTTCTTTTCTTAAATGATCCTTAAACGGTTTGTTCAAAACAATGTCGAGGGTTTGTAGATAGGATGTTGTGCCTGCTGGTATCATAATTTGGTCTTCTATTCTTCTTGCGAGAAAATCTTTCATTGATTTAGCACGATGAGTGCTAGCTGAATCCCATACAACCAATCCCCTTTTTTTGCCTCTAGAAAGTATCGGTAACACTGCACATATCCATTTTCTTATCACACTTTGAGTGGCCCAGGCGATGATTGACCCATGAAAACAGCAGTCTCATCCATGGCCACCATATGACTAAGATCGTAATCAGAAAAAGAAATATTGTCAACGTACATTTTAAAAGCAAGCACTCGTTTAATGACTTCTGAGTCTTCCAGCTTGAATAAAGTAGTAGATCTCCTTAACGAAAGATGGTAACGATTGAAAAAATTGTGCATCCATTTATCGGAGGCTCGAAACGAAAGAGCATCATAATCTGTGCAATGTGCAGAGCAAATTTAGATATATCAGCCCTTGTCACAACCAAACAATTCATTCTTTGATTTAGAATCCATTCAAACACGCAATCTTCTAGCTCTGGATAAAGACACTTCCGGCCTGAGCCACATTTACGCTTATCGCCATGGCCATACTCTGCCCTGATTGCTAAACTTCTGTATTTACTACGCCATTTTTGTACAAGTCGATATTCTAATTGTTTTTCTTTACAAAACGCAGCAAGATTTTTTCCTTCTGATTCTTCAACGATTTTCTTTTTAAAATCAACGGTATACGACTTTCTTAATTTTATTTGCTTTGCTTCCATTTCGGTGCTGGCTTAATTAACACTGAACTTGTTTACATATTAATCAGGAATTATGTTGACAAGTAGGCCTTATTTTCGGAACATGCCTTATATTCTTTCGAGACCCGAAATATCGACCACGCCTTATTTTCGGAGCATGTCTTATTTTCGGTAGAACACGGTACATATACGACACTGTTTGGAATGTACACCTCAAAACTCTACACGTCCATAAATAAAATGTTAACAAACTAAAAAGTTTATATATAGGTTTATAGAGTTTTGAAGTGTGAAGTTTCGATAACATCGCGTGAATTTTATTACAATTTCTCATTTGTTGATAAACATATTGAATAATAAATATATGAATGATGAACATATATTTAATAACATGTACAACTTTTCAATATTTCAGTCGCTAATAATGAAGATTCGATAGAAATCGATGATGATAATGAAGAAATTGACGGTCATGAAGAAAGTGAGGACGATTATAGTTTCTGATAGCGATGATAACAATATGTAAAATTAATAATTAAAAAACATTTTTGATAATAGAGTCCTCCTATAGTTTTCTAATACGAATTTTTGATGATTTTTTGAACCACCATAAAATATAATATTTCTGCGAGGTCGTTCATACTTTTTATCACTATATCTACACCGGACAGTTATGCCGTTTTGAAAATAGATCTGTGATAGGGTTCTTAACTATTTTGCAAAAGGGCATAAGCGTAAAAATCAGCACACCACCTATCAATTTTCATACACATGAATGACTTATGCCTTTAATGCAGATACCTTCAGTTGTTATGCCATTTGGAAAAAAGCATTGAATTTGTTAAGCATTTTTAATGGCATAAGTAAAAAAATCACTACCCCAGATCTAAAATATTGCCCAACTTTCGTAGAATCTAGGTTTTTATATCTAGGCTACAATGCCATTACTTTTTATAGATTCGATGATATTCACAATTTCATTCTGTTCTTCGGCATAAGTGAGAAAATCGGCATACAATCAAACATTTTCTTACATTTCGACGCTATCGATCTACGGCGAAAGATGTAAGGTGCTCTTATGCCCAGCTAGATGTAGACTTGATTAGTGCTAAAATAACATTTTTTAATAATGGCATAAGTTAAGAAATGAGCACACAAGGCCGAAATTTGTTACAAATCGATATACTTCAAAATATATAGCAGCGCTAATGCGGCGTCATATTCCGTTTTTTGAGTTTGTTATCGATGTAACTTTCAGACATTGCAAGGGCATAAGTTTAAAAATCAGCACATATAATCGGTCACTATCTGCCGGTCTATTACATTCATAAAACATTATCGCTGGATCATAGTTAGAAATAAAATCACTTAAAATTGATTAATTATCACTAATCATGTTTATCGCATACAACATACACAAAGTACAGTGACGTACATATGCACTGATGCATATATGTTAATTTACATTTGTACTGCTATATTTCTTGATTTACATGACATAAATATATCGGGCACTCATAAATTGATTCTACCTTTCAAAAAAACATAAATAATCAGTTTTGATTGCTAAAGTTCATCATAGGTCTCTCCTATAACTGGTGTAACGTCAAAAACGACGATTTTTGGACATTTTTTTTGCGATTTTTGGTGCAGTCAAGTTATACTCCTGAACAGGTAGAATAAATTTATGAGTGCCCGATATATTTTTTTTCGTTCATTTGCTTAAAGTTTGATTTTGAATGAAGAAAAACGAAAACTGACAAAAAAACTGAGTTTGACGTTGAGGTTGCAGTAGAAAAAATCATTTGTTAACATCTACTCAACGTTTTGTTATATACTCTTTTGCATGGGTAATAACTTTATTATTTGAATTAATTGTTACTGTTACTGTCTGAGGGGAGGAACATGAAATAAGTGTATAATGCTCGAGTTAGGTTCACACACAAGACTTTATTATAAACAAAACTTAATACTATTTGAACAAAGGTTACAAACTATGACGGCAGAAGATCGGTGAATCTTGATAATGGCTCGCTGTCGGTCGGCTGTTAGTCGATGTTGGAGGCTGCTGCTTCGCCGATGGTGGTAGCTGCTGCTTGGCCGATGGTGATGGCTGCCTGGCTGATGGTCGCAGCTGCTTGGCTGATGCAAGCTCGGATGCACCTTCGCAAGTTTTACCGTTCACATAAACAATAAATCGCTTAGATATCGCTGTTGTATAATTACAGTTACAATTAAGCTAGAGCGCTGTTAATTATTTTCAATTACTTTTTTCGCGAAATACAAGAATGTTTTATTCGATGTCTATTAACTGCGGAGTCTCTACTATAATAATTCGATCGTTCGCACATAGAGCTTCGCCTTAACCAACGGTATAGAATGATCTGCCCCGAAGCCTAATTTTTACGCCAGTTATATACTAATTTATTCATGTATCTTCTTGGTGACAGCACATCTAGGTGTTTTTCCCTCAATTGCGAAACAACATGTTATTCGTAACTTGTTGTCCACAGGACGTTCTATTTACCCATATTTGAGCAAAATCTTCTCGGAGCTCGGGTCGCGCTGTGACCCTAGTGATTCGCAGGTCAAACTCTCGGTGATAAGGGAACTTGCGAGTGCGCGTGCGACTATGTTTTTTTCTTCCGTGCCATTTCGGAATATGCCACGAATTTCATCTCCCGTGCATTTGTCATACTTTCCCTGTATTCGGCTTGCATACATATGCAAGTACACATACGCGAAATACAAACGTGTGCGGGCTCGATCTAATGCGTCGGCGCAAGTTAGTCGCGCACACTTACACATACATTCAAGCGACAGTTGGGCCTACGTGCGCTAAAGTATGCCTACCAGCCTCGCGTAACATAATGTACATCTTGGCTGTACCGCCGTTTCGCTCGCGAGATCATGCGTAACGCGTGTTCGTTTGCCGGTCTAATTCGCATCGTTTTTAATTATTATATTTTAATTTTACAATACTTAATACTAGGTTATTGGTACATAACAGTTTGTTGTTTTATTTGTTTAAGAGATTAATTTTGAACGCTATTAGAAAGTGATTTAAAATTTTTCGATCATTTAGCTCCACCCTACACGCTCAGGCTAAAAGAGTAAGAAAAAAACATTCGATTCGATTCGATAGAAAAAAGTTGTTGGAGAAAAAGTGTAATTGGTCGAATAACACTTTCAAAAAGAGTTAGAAGGGCAAAATACACTTTAAAGCATTTTACACTCTTCTTAAAAAAGGGTTATTTGACCAAAGTACACTTTTAGAAAATCGTTGCATGCGGATAAAGTGTATTTCAACTCACAAGGGACCACATGAGATGCGGGTCACCAAATGTTCTGAAAATTTTTTTATTGTCTCCTGGTACTTAACAATGAAGCCCCTTATGCTTATTTGATCCAATGGATCAATCAATCAATCCAATTCATTTTCGTATGAATATGGACATCTTTTTAATTAAATTTTAAATAGATCACTCAGGCCTAAGAAGCTAAAGGAACCTTATTTGATCAACATGAACTCCTGCGACAAAAATGAGTCAAGTCTTATAGAGAACGTTGTTTAATAAAAAAATATGATCCTGAAGTTATCGAAGTAATTTTTGAAGTTAAACTTTTACACGCACGTTGGGTATCGAAATTGATCGTCGAATAAGCAAGACGTGTCTTGATACGCTCTCTCGTGTTTACGGAAACTTTGTACCTACTGTTGCTGTGTGTTCGTACACTGCATGAGCTTCAGGAGACAAGTATATATCCATCCTAACTCATTTCCTTTGGTCCCTCCGGTCTTGCAAGTTGCACATGAAGGAATCATGTACAACATCTACATGCCTTCAGCTAAAGTGACCTGAGCGATTTGCTCCGAGGAAGGCCGTAGGGCCAAGTACTGCAAGGCAGAGGATTCTGAAGATGGGCAGGGGACAACTGCTGACGCAGCTCTGGTGCTGCTTTTGATTACTCCTGTCGCAGTAGTTGCACAGATGCCTCCGCCGCCGTAGCTCCTCTACGGCCAAGGCTCTGGCCTACGACTGTTACCAACTGGACTGAAAGCCCCCTGAAGACCCTTATCAAAAAGCTCAGACGACTTCATAGCGGACCAACGCCAAAGAGGAAGAACTTAGAAGGTGGTGAAAAATACCAAAGAAAATAGCACTTAAAGGAATAAGAATAAGAACAAAAAGATAAGGAGATTTCCCTCTCCATCAGCAGGCTCCCCGCTCAGTTAGTCCCAGCTAAGGACATTATATATAAAAGAGTCGCGTCAAGTGTCAACGGAACAACACGTACCACAGAGCGCTACTGAATAACAATAGTGGCTTCTAACATTACCGTTATCAAAATCGTTAAATTCGTTCACCGATAATACAAGCTTCGAAGGGCTCTTACCCTCAAATCTCAAGCAAAACATCACCAAACAAAATTCCTCCAAAAACACAATCAAAAAACCAAACCCAAGTTATTAGTGACCAAACTTCGAACAAGCGGAAAGCTTCTCCAACAAAAGACGCAAATAAACGGCCAAATCCGCTAAAGAAGGATAAACTGCCCGCCAATAAATATACACGAATACCAGCCCTCCAATCGTTAAAAATCCAGTGAGCGTGAATAATATAATCATGGCCAACGAGCCATCGAAGATCCTCAATCCAAGTCCAGCGCCGGCACACAAATATAGAGATATCAACAAAGCCGAATCCGGGCCAAACAGAGGCAGCAGTCTCTGGCAGTTACGTAACATCTGATAAACAAATCGATTCGCGTATTCTAGCAATAATAACACTCGGTTACACTACCAAAGACTTGCTGAAGGAATTAGGCTCGCTCCAAAATATAAGTGGCTTTCTCATCAAAAATACGGGTGCTAAAAAATGCAAAATCATTGCCTCGAACAAACCAGATTTCGACATAATAAAAGCCTACTTCAAAGAAAATAAAATCAATTCTTACTCCTTCACGCCATTAGCAGAAAAGCCACAATCCATCTTATTAAAAGGACTGAGCTCTGATACTTCCACTGAGGAGATAAAGGCCGCACTAGAGGAAATCACCTCCGATAATATTTCGATAACAAAAATAGACGAATTCAATAACAGTAGCAGCTGGTTGAAGATCTTCATCGTCCAACTCTCCCCAGACAGTGATCTGCAGGAACTCTTAAAAATAAAAAGCCTTCTCCACCAAGTTATCAAATGTGAGAATTTAAGAAAAAAGGTGATTACGCAATGTAAAAACTGTCAACGACTCGAGCACATCGCTACAAACTGCAACATGCCATATAGATGCGTCAAATGTACTCATGAACACGAGCCTGGTCAGTGCAACATCCCCAAAAACAACACCGATAAAGAAAGGCTGCAATGCGTGAACTGCCTGAACTTTGGACATCCGGCGTCATACCTGGGCTGTCCGTATATCCAGGAACACCTAGCGTTAAAGGTATCTAACAAGAACAGCATTACCCAAACATCAACTGCCAAGCCACAAGCTCGTAGCTCAAATAATGCACCCTCGTACGCGAGCGCCGCAGCCACGAGCAAGGAAGCCTCATCGACTAGTCATACGGTGGCGTTAGAACAAATAACTCGCATCGACTACACCCAATTTCTGACAAAAGACATGTTTTTGGATTGGAGTAACGACTTGAAAGCTACCTTGCTAACGCACGAGAAATTACAAACAGAAATTTCTACGAACTCGGCAAAAATTGAAGCTATAGCCAACCACCTCAAGATAGAATGGCCGAAGAAATGACGACATTCACAAGATCTCAAAATACTTCCTTGAAGATCCAGGCCATCAATGTCAACTCCATCTACAGTCACGTAAGACGGTACAACTTGCAACGATTTCTAAATAAACATGTCCCTGATTTATTATGCCTCTCTGAAACACGTCTAAAGTCAAGTAACCGGATATGCTTTAATAACTATACCCCCGAAAGAACTTACCCCCGAACTACATCGCAAAGTTACCATTCTTTTCAACATGCCTTGAACAACAGCTACTTCCCAAGTGCATGGAAAAAAGCAAAACTGATAATCCTTAAAAAGAAAAAAAAACAACCTACGCATCTGGACAACCTGCACCCCATCAGTCTGCTACCAGCGATAAGCAAGGTATTCGAGAAAAATAATTAAGCTATCCCTCCTCAGCAAATATAGCAACGACAGCATAATCCCCGCCCAACAATTTGGTTTCAAGAGTAAGCACTCGACAGTGCATGCTCTACATAAACTAGTTGCTGACCTGCATTGGCACCTGAACGATAACAATATGATAGGCGCATGTTTGATAGACCTAAGAAAGGCCTTTGACTCGGTCTGGCACGAAGGGTTGATTTTCAAGCTTAAAGAATTAGCACTTCCTACCGGAGCACTAAAACTTATCAAGAGCACAATAGCTAACCGTAGCTTCGTTGCGAGTATGAATAATCGGACATCCAAACATCCACAAATAGTCTCCAAGGACCTGCAACAAGGTACGGTCCTATCACCAATTTTGTTCAACTTTTTCACCGCGGATATTGTCAACAGTTGTGGCCTGAACAGCGGTAACAAAACATACTCAATAGCATTTGCAGATGATCTCATTATATATGTAGCAAACAAAAACCTCGAGAGAATCAAGACATCGCTGCAACACCTCTTCAACAGAATAAAAGATATATATACAGCTTGGAGACTACACACCAACGTGAATAAATGCGAAACAATTCTGTTCAGGTCGCAGCTGAAATCAAAGTCCGCCGCGACGAGGAGGTACTGGAGGGACTTCCACATAATGGACGTAGAGTTAAATACGCGTGTCCCTCACAAGAGAGCAGTTAAATACTTGGGTGTCGTCATGGATGACATGCTGAAATTCGACCAACACATTAATAATCAAACTCAAAAGGCTAATAAGACCTACATCTTACTTCGAGCACTATTCTGCAACACTCACCTGTGCAAAAAATCAAAAATAATTGCCTATCAGAGTCTTATCAGGCCCATGCTTACCTATGCATGTCCCATATGGTTCAACATCAACAACAGCCTGATGGAGAAAATGAAAATTCTGTAAAGAAAAATAATGCGGACATGCACGGGCCTACATCGATCTGAGAATAGCAACTACATCAAAAGAATAAGCAATACGAACCTATACACCTCAGCAGCACTACCAAGACTCGATACTTTTATAGTAAAAATAATCAGGCAACACATTAAAAACGCTATGCAAGTCGACACAAATAATTTGATCTCGGGTCCTTTTTTCTCGAATGACACCTACCTCATGCGCGCATGCAATACGGGCTTCACACCCCCGGAAACCTTCAAATTTCTCGATGAGAATAAATTCATAATAGGAGACAATATGGAGCACATCTTATACAACATCATTAGACACTGCCGCAACAAAAGAATCCCGTTTGGAGATGCACAGCCCCTCCCCATGGCAAAAGATACAGGTCTGCTCCCAATTGACACAGCGGCTTGGCGTAGGCATAACTACTCCGCAAAATAAGAGAAGAGCTCAGACGAAGACCAGTCATCCCGATATGTGAACGAAGCAGTTTTTGCACACGTTGTGCTTTTTATCTGCGTAGTAGCAATACTAAGCCACCTCCTGAGGCAATCGAAGAAAGAAAAAGAAAAACCTCATCAAGACCCGAATACAGCGAAGTAATCTGGTATTACATTCTGTGTAGATAAAATAATATGTTAGTGTATTTTTGTATGTGTTTTTATACACAATGTACCTATAATTAATTTTCCCTTTAAAAAAAAAAAAAAAAAAAAATATAATATAAAACCAAAGTAAATTCGTCCTGACCTACGACAAACTGCTAAAATTTTCAAGACATGACCTCAGAGATAAAAGAAAATTTCAAGTCGAGATATGAGGCCATCGGTGATATGCTCCGAAAAGTATCCATAAATTAAAGGCATGATTTTCGAAATACGGTAAGAGGCTTTAATTGGGGGGGGGGGGGGGGGGGGGGGGGGGGGGGGGGGGGGGGGGGGGGGGGGGGGGGGGGGGGGGGGGGGGGGGCGGATCGCACCTGTTACAGTGAATTTTGTTTTTCTTTTTATTTATTATTATATTTATTTTTATATTATTTAGCAGTTTTTTCAAATATGTACCACTTTCGTGCGGAGGGTTCTCGATCTGCCCCAAAATTTAGTATGTTATTTGGGTATATGAAAATAGCCTTCAGGTAAATTTTTAGCCCTCTAGGGGCCTTAGGGCCCAATTTTGGGCCCCTCGAAGGTCCAAAGATAGCCGTTTTTACGTATTTTTGCGTATTGTTCAAATAGTTGTAACTCTGGCACCGGTGGATTTTTTAACCCGAGGGTCGCATTCTTTAGGTCCAGACATGTACCTTTCATAAAAAACATTATGCAGAGCTCGATAAAAACACCCCCGACTACGGGGTGGCATTGAAGGGGGATGAAAAATCGCAAAATTGTCATTTTGACCTTTTTTTAAATGATGTAGAAGATGATTGGATTGACGTATCGACTATTGCAATATCTCATTTGAAGATATTTTTATCACCTTAAATTTGGGCCTCAGGCTTAAGATTGGTTCAAGAACGACGGAGATACAGCTGTTTGAAGATATGAACATTATGAAAAAAAGCGTTTTTTCAAGATTTCAATAGGCTGTAACTTTTTTCTAGTAACATGAAACTCTTTGAAATTTTATGTGAAAGTAGTTGATTATATGTAGTTTGAAGCCATGTAAGTTAGGATCTTGGTATTTGCCTCTATAACCAAGAGTGAGGCCCCAAAATCCGGTATTTTTGCCTTTGTATAGGCAAAATACATTATAAATTGGGCGGCGAAACTATTTGGTAACTGCCGAAATTATCGCAAAGTAAACATTAAAAAAAATCAAAAATCCCATATCCAACGTATTTTTTGACGAAGAATCCAATGGTAACCTTAAATTTGACCTTGAACATAACGACGACTTGAACATTTCAGAAATGAGACTGTGGAACCGCTGGCTAAGGAGGTAACGCAAATCTCTACAGGCCATGGGCCGCACACTCTACAGTCTAGGGGTCAGTGGGTCCACCATGGCCACGTCTTCTTTGATGGGTGCACCAATGTTTTTCTTACGTATTTTGGGCTGCTGAAACCGAATTTTTATGGTGCATGTCGCTAAAATTGGTCATAAAAAAGTTATAAACAAATAATTATGCAATGACTATATAATTAAATTTTTTGCTCCAAAAACATTTTTTTAGCATTTTTGGGTCATTTTAAAAAAAAAGTACGATTGTCATTTTTTCGTAAACTCAATGGTTTACGAGAAAAAAGTGATTCAAATTTGAAAAAAATTCCGCAATTATCCATTTGGTCCCAGTGACGCAACGAGCAGCATTATTTAATCGAATCGCTAAATTTTAACTCACTGTAAAACTACCTAAATGCACCTAGAAAAAAAACTAATACATGATTTCGATGAAATTGCCTCAGCTTTCTGATAGTGAGGTCAGATTTTCCAAAATTTCCGTTTTACCCGGAAAAATTGCCGGAAAACTTTAAAGTCGATTATCTCGAAAGATTCATTTTCATGATTTTTCTAAATAGTTTAGATCGAAAGATCAGACAATTTTCCATCGATATAGATACTTTCTATAGAGGGTTTTCTGATTTAGCGAGATATAGCGAGAGAAATAAGAAAAAACGTGGATTTTCATAGTTATTTGTTTGTAACTTTTTTATGACCAATTTTAGCGACATGCACCATAGAAATTCGGTTTCAGCGGCCCAAAATACATAAGAAAAACTTTGGTGCACCCATCAAACAAGACGTGGCCACGTTCATCTGTCCCATTTACTGTCACTGTATCTTAATATTATGAAAAACAACAATTGCCATCCCTGATGCCGAGTCAAGCCGAGATAAACGAGTCCGTCTGGGGCGTCCGTTCTTAGTCTCACTTGGAGAACACCCCAACTCCGGGTCATGAATTTGCTCCAACAATTTTTTGGGATCTCCTGGTACCCAATACTGAAGCTCCCTGTGCTTAGTTTAATCTCATGGGCCTTGGGGCCTATTTTTTATAGGATTTTCCACATCATAAAAAAAATCGTTGTTATTTTCTATATCGGTATAGGAGCACTTAAACAAAAAAATGCAAAGAACAAAAAAGTCTTAAAATTTTTCAAAGAATCTGCCAGAATTTTTAAAGCCGCCTGTCACCTATTTTCAAAGGTCTCTGGAGCCCCTAAGAAAAATGTCAAATCTGAGTCTCTGAAAATAGGTGATAGACGGCTTCAAAAATTCTGAAAAAATTCAGACAGAATCTTTAAAAAATTTTAAGACTTTTTTGTTCTTTGCATTTTAAGTGCTTCTATATCGATATAAAAAATATCAAAGATTTTTTTATGATGTGGAAAATCCTCTGAAAAATGGGTCCTAAAACCCATGAGATTGAACTAAGCACAACAAGCTTCAGCATTGGGTATCAGGAGATCCCAAAAAAAATTTGGGGCAAATCCATGACCCGGATTTGGGGTGGTCTCCTTGTCAGTAGCAATTTACATTTGTATGATCAAAAAAAAATTTCAATGTTTTAAAACTAAAATTTAATGCCCTTTCCAAATCCAGGCTTAGATTTGAGATCTAATGTGAAGTTCAAAAGTTGTAATCGTTTGAACATGAATAAACTTATAAATTTTCGAGGTTTTGCACAGATTTTTTTGTTTTTTTTTATGTTTTATTTTAAATCATATAAACTTTTTTTTATCGTAGAAATCAAAATTTCAAAGTATATTTAGATTAAAAATACCATAAATTGGTCAAAAAATCATGTATTTTCAATTTGACTTCAATTAATATCAATATTATTCTTAAAAATTAAATCTAGGACCCATTGGATCAAACGTTTTATGAACATCTTTATTAATATGTGCCAGTAAACTCTAAAAAGACTTTCAGGACATTTGGTGGTATACATCTCATGCATTCTTCTTATAAAATACATTGAAAAAACTCTGCTAGTGGCTACGATATACATGAGAATGTAATCAAATATTTTCAGGAGTAATTAGATTTGATACAAAATACTAACAATATTGAACTTTTTTTAAAAAAACCAACAGTTTTAATTCTCAATACTAATATGCAATATTCAAATATTCAAATTTGCAAAGAGTTTATAAATTATGCTATTTATTAATATGGAAATAATAATTAAAAATATCATTTTATTTTAAAGTTGGGAAAGTTACACTTATCTCAAGATTTATGAATCAAAAATTGATTGAATCAAGTCCTTCACTTCAAACATTAATGGCGAACATACTTTGTTATCTTATTAAAAGTATGGATGATTGCAACGTTCACGTCGCTCAAAAAGCAACATTATACTTAGGCACCATTCATGATACAGCTATAAAAGTGAGTAAAATTTTAATACGTAGTCGTAATGTTAAGTTCAATTATAAAAGCATTGTGAAACGGTCTTTTTTGAAAAAATATATTTATTTGTTTGATGTATAGGAAATTTGGTTTTCCCTTCCGATACATTTTTCAGAGTGGCAAAAATCGAATCGATTTTACTATCCAATTCGATAAAACAAAATTTGATTTCTCTGTAAATTGATTATTTCTGACTATTCCATTGCCATGGGCCATTTTGAACCCAATGCAATGGATAGACATCTATCCATCAGCTGAAAAAAAATCAGCTGAAAATCAGCTGAAAAATCACGCCGAAATGTCAGCTGATTTTTTCGAAAATTGGAAAACGCTCATAGATGACATTACAGCGGCCATTTCGAAAGACAAAATAAGATTTTATATTTTTTTATGTTAATTTTATAATTTTTGTGGACTTCATGAGCACTTTCATGAGGAAATTAGGATGAATTTATGAAGGATACTTAGAATCAAACAAGTTCAACCACATAATTTATAAATAATATTTTTATATTTTCATTAATTTATTTTCATATATTAATTTTTATTTTGTGTTTATAGATTTTTGTTGTAAATTATCCATCTGATGATTGAGGATTAAGAGGAAGCTGGATTTTGCACAGAGTGAAACAAATAAAAACTCAGACACGTTTAATTTCAGAGTTGAAACAAAAGAAACTTGTTTATTGATTATCAAAAATTAGCACTCTGAAAACTGCGCACTCATGCACAACACAAAGCACTCTTAATAGTTTATCTCGTTATTATTGCTATCAAACAGAAAAGAAATGGCACAAGGCAAAAGAAACAAAATAGCAAAAATGATAAAGACTTTGCAAAAATTAACTGCGGTCTGCACAGCGGCTCGCAAGGAAGTGAGGCAGGCTCGGCAGACTCATAGGGAAGGGGGGCGGCTCGCGCGCTCATAAGTCGCTACATCTACGCCGCGCTCTCTCCACCTAAAGTTCGCTCGGCCTGCCAACAGATGGGGACACCTATGGGTCGCCAACAATTTTTTTATTACATATTATATATAAATGTTGATAGTTCAGAATGAAAATTGAAACAAAGTATTTACTCTTGAAGAATACTTTGAAAAATGAAAATCCTGAAAATGTCAGCCCTCTAGGTCCATCCCTTATAGATCTACAGGGTCTCAAAGTTGAAATTTGATTTGTCAAATTTTATTTTGATTTCCTGGGGTGAATATGAAAAAATGTATGAAACATGATTTTCAATGTGAAATTGGATGAGGAATTGAAAAGGTGGATGAGGAATGGAAAAGAAAAGGAGGTTGTCAAAAATCATATTCATAAGCTTCTGCTCCATTAAAAAGTGAAAGTGGCATAAAAGTAAAAAAAAAATGTGTTCGTCTCCCGCGATTAGACCACTATTGTAATATGTTCATCTGTACATATTACAATATTACAATAATAGTTCAGAGTTTCAATTGCAGTCAATGGTGCAACTAAGAAAATGAAATCTTCCAAAACTGAATTGACTGATGCCAACACTGGATAATTAACGACAGTTAACTTGAGAGAGTCAAATGCTTAGCGACAAAGGTCTACAGTTTTATATCAATATACTATTTGACTGGTTTTATGTACCTAACTACTTGAGCTTTGACACATTGAAAACAGTTCTCATGCCTGTTTTTCAAAATTTTCAATTTTTGTGTTTTCCTACTTCAAGTTAACTGTCGTTAATTATCCAGTGTTGGCATCAATCAATTCAGTTCTGGAAGATTTCATTTTCTTAGTTGGACCATTGACTGCAATTGAAACTTCAAACTATGCACCAGACCAACAAAACCTTTTGGTACGTACAATTAAATATGATTTATTATCAATTGTTCATCATTTTCAATAAATCAGTTGTACCTTATTGTACGTGCAAGTAGTTACAGTTGACCTGATTCTTAATTTGAAGTAGCGACTGTTGCTAATGGTCTAAAAAACAAACTAAAACTACATAGAGCCAAGTAGATTTATGTGATCACTTGGTAGTTGACAACCGGTTTCCTTAAGTGTATCAAATGCTTGGCGTTGAAGGTCTCTAGTCTTATAACATTTCATTTATCTGTTTTTATATATCTGACTGGACAAAGAACTTTTAATGGGTTATTCAAATAAACTGTTATGCCTATTTTTCAGAACATAATTTCAATAATTTTTACAGCCTAATATATAAAATTACTAGGTCATATCTAAAAGTGTTGATGGTTCCAAAAGTGAAATTGAAACATGAGGAATTCAGAATTGTTGTAAAAAATCATATTTATGATCTTTTGCCCCATTATAAAATGAAAACACCATAAAAGTAAAAAAATTAATTTGTTTATCTCCACAGATTAGGCTAATATTGTAATATATTCATTGTTACATCAAAATTCAACTTTTTACACGTTTTGATCATCGGTTGAACATTTATCAGATGTTGTATTTTGATGTACAGATGAACATATTATAATATTGGTCTAATCGGTGGAGACGAACACATTTTTTTTTTTACTTTTATGCCACTTTCACTTTTTAATGGAGCAGAAGCTTATGAATATGATTTTTGACAACCTCCTTTTCTTTTCCATTCCTCATCCGCCTTTTCAATTCCTCATCCAATTTCACATTGAAAGTCATGTTTTATACATTTTTTCATATTCACCCCAGGAAATCAAAATAAAATTTGACAAATCAAATTTCAACTTTGAGAACCTTTAGATCTATAAGGGATGGTCCTAGAGGGCTGACATTTTCAGGATTTTGATTTTTCAAAGTATTCTTCAAGAGTAAATACTTTGTTTCAATTTTCATTCTGAACTATCAACATTTATTATAATATGTAATAAAAATCTATAACACACAAAATAAAAATTAATATGAAAATAAATTAATGAAAATAAAATATTATTTATAAATTATGTGGTTGAACTTATTTGATTCTAAGTATCCTTCATAAATTCATCCTAATTTCCTCATGAAAGTTCTCATGAAGTCCAAAAAATTATAAAATTAACATAAAAAAATATAAAATCTTATTTTGTCTTTCGAAATGGCCGTTTATGTTTATGTTATGGCGTTTTCCAATTTTCGAAAAAATCAGCTGACATTTTGGCGTGATTTTTCAGCTGATTTTTTAGCTGATTTTTTTCAGCAGGGTGGCTTAAAAAATTTAAATGAATTGAACACTTATAGTACGAATTAACTTTCAAGGAACTTCTTGAAATATTTTTTTTTATTGCATGTACGCATCGTTTATACTTTTAAGAAGCAGTTCCTAAAATTTAACGTCCTCCTAACGAGAGAAATAATTGGTCTTAGTGGAACATCAGGCTTATGAATTTTCGGTAAACTATAAGCCCGGGCTATTGATGTTTCACTCAACCATCTCTCAAACAGGGCACGTACATTATCCAAGTCAGCATCCAGGTACGTAATATTGCCTAGGTATTTTTATTAATTTTGATAAAGGATTTCTCTTCACAATCTCATATGTATCCTTATCATTAAATAAATCAGACAATTTTTGTTGTGAATGCATTTGGCCATGCACACCGGGGCGTTGCCTTTATCGGCTCGAGTGAAAAAGTATGTGCTAATTCTCATTATTTCATCTGGGTTTCCAAGAGCTTATTTTTTCCGTGTATTTTCGAAGTTTCTTAAAACAGTGTTACGTATTTCGTCTTTGACTTCGTTTTCGAAGCACGTATGGAACAGACACGATTCAACGCTCTTAACCACTTTAACTACATTATCCTGGCGCCATCTTGTCGTTAAATGATGTTTAGGTCTGAGGGACGCAATTTCACGTACATCAGCTGGTAGTTCTTCCTCCGATAAATTCACAACCCATGACTTGCTGATATCCTCCGTGTTGCAATATTAAGAATTGGTTTTGCTACGTACTGAATGATTTAATTTTTTCGTAAAAAGTAATGACAAACGATGGTACGTATGTGAGCTCATGTTGTTAATTATCTCAAAAAATTCATTACGTACATATGAAGGCATAGGCAGCTTTGTGCTTACGCAGTCCATTAAGACGTTTCTAAACATGTTCAACTTTTGTGTGTACATCCACAATAAATAAATCCAAAATTTCAAAGTTCACTTCGATTGGTAAGTTACCACACTTATCATTATAATCGACACTGTAGAAATGTAGAGATTCATACCGACGTTTAACAGTTAATATTCGAAGTAGATAGGTAATTTTGCAATTTCAAGATATTTGGGCTGTCGCATATTTACAACAAAAATGGATTACGGTCAAACTATCTTTTATCATACTTTAATAATTTTTTTTATATTTTTTATATTTTATTGAATAGAATTTATTTCAAAATTAAGAACATTATTATTTTTTATTTATTTGTCATCATACATATTATTTAAAAAAATGTTTAATTGAGAATGAAAGGCAACTTGAAATCGAAAAATTTTTTATTGAATTTTTGAGTAGGATTTTTCCTCCTCTTTTCATTGCATTTTTCGAAATTTCAAAAAGTTGATTTAGCACTGAGATACAACTGTTTTCGAAAGAATTTTTTCTATACTTTACGTATTTAATTTTTCTTCTTTTGCGTTTTCTGGCAAGTAGTGTTTTTGGTCAGCGGTCGTAACTTTCAGAGGGTACCGAGTGAGCTTTAGCGCCAGGGTCACGTACACTTCTTCAGAAAATCAATGCTTATAAATACAAGCACTGTAGGAATCAGACCAACGAGGGCAGTTGTGTTTTTCCCCCGTTTACCCCTTTTTCATGGCACCTCACCGGAACCGTCGTTAGACATTACTTGAGTAGAGGGGCAGGCATTTCTGCCACTTCGGTGATTGGTCATTTCCATACAACCCCCGTTCGTCGCATAGTGATATTCGTCTCTCAATCTTATTAAAACTGAGTTTGAAAAGAAAAGCAACCGCGAGCCAGTTCGGCTCGCTCGCGAACATGAGCCTGATGGTGTTTTCTAGCATCATTACCTCGTGGAGCAGAGCCTGTAGTCGATGGCGATGTCGTCCGCGAAGCCGACGATACGAACATGTCCCTCGAAGTTGAGGCGCAAGATGGCATCATACATGACATTCCATAGAATCGGGCCCAAAACTGAACCCTGTGGGACACTTGCTGTGACTTTGTAGGACTCCGGGCCATCGTCCATAGTGAAGTCGAACACTCTTGCTGAGAAATATAGCTAGTAGTTATTCTCAGAAATAATTCGGTACGAGCAAACGGCGTAGAGAGGTGAGGATGTTGTTCCACCTGGACGAATTGAACGCGTTCCTTACGTTGAGAGTCATTACAGCGCAGTACTTCTTAGTGCCACGGAGCCACCTCTTGCCTGCTACTGCATTCCAGGCAGTGAAAATGACGTCTTCGATGGCATCTATCGTTGATCGACCTTTCCGGAAGCCATACTGTCGCTCCGAGAGGCCTCCAGGTCTCTCTGTGAAAAGTTCCAGCTGGTCACATATGATTCTCTTAAGAATCTTTCCCGCCGTGTCCAGCATACACACCGGACGATACAAGAACAGCTCGTCTGGGGGTTTACCTGGCTTTGGAAGCAGGACGAGCCTCTGGCGTTTCCAGCTAGATGGAAAAACGTCGGTCTTGAAACCAGTCGTGTACACCCGCAAGAAGGTGTCGGGGCGTGCAGCGATGGCGATCTTGAGCGCCGAGTTGGGAACGCCGTTCGGGCCGGGTGCAAAGTGCTCCTTGATCCTCGACTGAGCTCCTCTGAGTTTCTCCAAGATAACAGCTGGGATAAGTTTTGCTGCTCAACACGGCAGTGGTAAGGCGGGCTCGCTCGCGGAAACAGAGCCGCCACCGCGCTGCACACCAGGAGTGGGGAGCTAGGCTGCTTGAACTGCGGGCATCGCAGGCGTGACATGGCAATTTTGTATATTTTGCCTCAAACGTCGCTGTCAACTGCATCGCAAAGCTGTCTCCAGCACTGGCGCTTGCTGGTCTCGATCGCCACGCGCAGTCGTAGTTCGAGCTGTGGGCTTCCTCGTCTTGCCAGCCACGCCATCTCTGGAAGAGTCTGCGAGACCGCAGACAAGAGCACCGGAGATCAGTGATCTCGTCTATCTACCAGTACACCGATTCATGACGGTGGCAAGGATTTGCCTTGGACATGAAGGTATCACATGCGCCGGTGATGACGGCCATGAGGCTCGTCACCATATCTTCTGCAACCATGGTTGGCCTTTGCAGTCTTTTGCTTGGTGGCCCTTCTGGCCACATTGATAGCAGAGCTCCGCGCGGTCGGGATCCTTGCAGCGAGCGGCCATGTGACCAGGACTCCAGCAGCGGTAGCAGCGCGTAGCCTCCTCGAGGCCACAGATGCGACAATTCACCCAGTCTAACGTATAAGTAAATTTTAGCTTAGATCGGCCTGCGAGCAGTCAGGCTTACAATTAATATTACTTTTAAAAATTAAAATTATTCAATCATAATTATTAACATGAGTTTTATTTTAATTTTTTTTTCTAAACTTTTAAGGAGGGCGGGGGGGGGAGGAATAGTTAATTTTTAGTTATTTTTTCTCATTTTTGAGACTTATTTTTTGCAATCTAGTAATGAAAATGTAGTAATATCGATTTGTACACTAAAAAGCATCACTTCAAGAGTATTCAACTAAATTTTTGTTGGAAAATATTGAGAAATGAGCCTATGGCATCGGTTTGAAGAAAACACGTCGAAGAATGCGATTTACACGATAACTTCTCCTAAAATTATCCGAAACAAGCCCAACAACATTTTTTTTTTAGTTTAGAGGATTCTGAAGGTATTGACGTCGAGTTTTTTTAAATATTTTCATTTTTGGAAATTTGGCGTGACTTTGAAGTTGAAAAAATAGGGAAAAAAAGAAAAAGTGCACTTTTTTCGGAAAATTGTTGAAAAAAAATGAAAATTTTCCCAAAAATGGGAATATCTCGACGTCACTACCTAGTAATATAGTTAATAAATAACGGTGTAAAATTTCAAAAAATATCGGTCGATAAGTTTTTGAGATATGATGTACACCGTCTCTGAAAATGTTATTGTTCAGGAAACGCGTTCAAAGATTTTGAGGTCCCAGTCTTTCCGTAGTCGGACGTGCATTAAAATGGTCATATCTTGGTTAATTTTGCTCGGATTGGCTTAAAATTTTAACTGAATACTCTTGAATATTTATACAAACAAATAAGACAATAAAAAAAAATCGAAAATTTTTGCGAAAAATACTAAACCCCTCCCCCGCCCCTCCCCCTTAAAAGATGTGGCTTTGGTCAGAGATTCTGTATTTGTGCAGTTACCCAGCGCATATACTGAGTTGTATGTATCTTTGTTTTGAGCTTGCACCTCAAATTTCATCCATGCAGCTCCGGTGCGCAGCACCTTGCGATGCGAGCTACTGCTAAATTTTGTCGCGAACTTGGAGCTGCAATAATATATAAAAACTACAATGTTGAATCACTTTATTTTTTCCCAGCCAATCAATAAATACTGTGACGATGTCACTGGGCGGCCAACCGCGAAAATTACGCAAATGGTAATGTGTGAGAGTGTGAGTGAGGTGCGCGGCCGAGAAGTATGGTAAAGTAGGAAAGTTGGATATCACCCGAGCGCGCGTTCGAGGTTCGTTAATTAACCTCGGACGTGTCGCTCGGGCCACGTGCACTGACGAGCAGATCGATCTGTGCAAATCGGGCGCTTCGAGCCCGATGCGTGGTCGATCTGCGCGACAGTGCACACACACAGAGAGATTCGCAATCAGACCGCGAGAGAGGAAAGACGTGTTGGGGAGAGTAAAAAGTCGCGTTGAGAGAGGCAGAGTTTTGGCCTTGGACGTTCGACGTGACGAGGCGATTCGCGAAGGCTCGAACGGAAGGGAGCCAAGCGAATTCGCTGTACAGCGACCTTCACGTAAATCGTCCGAGGCATCTCCGAGGCGAACAATCACGAGCTTGGACGGGTCGCGAGGATGGAGCAGCTGGGGCACAGAGGAAGGCAATGGCAGAGTGGAACGAAGTAGTCCGAGGCAAAGTAGCGAGGAAACAAGGTCGTAGATGGTATTTTACTTGGTCGGTCGCGCGTGTGTGCGTGTGTGTGATTGCGTAGCATGGATGTATGAGTGAGAAAGGAGGAATTGTTCGCAGCAGAATTGTGTATGATTAGTCGTGGAGTTCGGAGTAATTATTGTAGCGAGTACTTTGGACGTTTCGGGCATACGTGTCGCGTTGCAGGCCTATGCGTGGCCATTTTTGCGAAGCAGTACTTCCGCCTTGGACGCTCGTGAGAGAGCAAGCGAGGCGCGTATCGTCTTGGTCGTGCGCGACCAAATCGCGCATCTGCTAGCGCAAGCAGAGCAAAGACGTCGACCGTATTTCGGAGAAACGGGCCGATTGTGCGCAGTGCAATCACGCGGCACTTGATCGGGACTCGCGTCGGGCTAGCGTTGTAACCCGCGCGTTTCCCCTTGGACTCGCGTATTATTAATTATTTCCCGATGCACGAGATGATGATAGCAACGAGATTGGTTGTGCGATAGCGAAATGGAGCGCGATGGCAGTGATGATTGTATGAGTGATAGTTGAAGGTTGGAGTTAAATAAAGAACGATTATTTGTGTGCAAAAGTACATTTTTCGTCGTATTTTCGCGACCCTCTCTCACTTCTTTTCAGCTTGGACTGCCGAAGCTCGCGGTGCACTTGGTGGCGGCTCGACCCCTTCTGAGGTAAGAGTCAACGATAGGCTACCCGGAGCCTCTGTGAATAAATAATACGACGGCAGGCCGAGCATGGGCTAGGGCCCAAAACCTCGCACGTCGCAATACTTATTTACCACCAGGCTGTACAACAGCCATTTGCAGTTTTTTTATCGGCCATACTATTATCGTAAGTGCAATTATATAATTTTATATGTGTCTACTTAACGCTGCCTCTATTTTTTTCTATTAAAGTCTCAAAGGGAGCTTAAAATCGATAGAATTTCTTTTCATTTTCAAGTAGTATTTTTTGTACCCTTTCCATTGCATTTTTTTGAAACTTCAAAATGTTGATCATTTACTGAGATAAAGCTGTTTACGTGAGCCATTTTCGTATCATTTGCGTGTTAAATTTTTTCTTCTTTTGCGTTTTCTGGCGTTTTACGTTTTTACAAAGTGCACCTCGATTGTCGTAACATTCAGAGCGTACCGATTGAGTTACAGCACCAGGGTTGCGTACACTTCTCCAGAACATCAATGGTTACGGTCACAACCTCGAGCGTGCCAATCCGACGCTTAAGGCATCCTGCACAATTACTAAAGCACAATTTTTTTTTCACTTTGCGTTTTTTTGTGACCTCCTTCATGAGTCTACTGATTGAAAGTGACCTATGAGTTCGATCAGCTCGCCCGAGGTTGTGACCGTAACCATTGATGTTCTGAAGAAGCGTACGCGACCCTGGTGCTGTAACTCAATCGGTACGCTCTGAATGTTACGACAATCGAGGTGCACTTTGTAAAAATGTAAAACGCCAGAAAACGCGAAAGAAGAAAAAATTTAACACGCAAATTATACGAAAATGGCTCACGGATACAGCTGTATCTCAGTAAATGATCAAAATTTTGAAGTTTCAAGAAATGTAATGGAAAGGAGACAAAAAATCCTTCTTAAAAATGAAATAAATTTTTTTCGATTTTAAGCCCCCTTTTAGCCCTTAATTCAAAATTTAAAATTAAAATATTATCTAAAAACAATTCTTTTTTTTTCTCTTTTTTTTTCAAAATTTAAACATCAATATACATCTAAATTAATCTTATTGATATTTTCTTATATTTTATTTTAATTCCCTTCTTTTTTTCTTTTGTTCTAGTCTGCCTATGATTGATATGAGTGGTGCCATGTCGAGACGTGGGATACAGAGGTCGGGGAGAAAGTCCCCATCTGCCTCTCCTGCCATTGCCCCGTGGATACTCCGGGGCAATATGTTAATGACGCTCTCCATATGTAAAATTATAAAATTCATAGCTTTTAAACGTTTATTTATCATAATAAAAAAATATTAACCAAATACTACTAGTATTCATTCATAAACCTATCTCACCTCCCATTCCTTGCAACCTATTTTAAATATCCATCATATTATTCAATTATGTTTGTATAAAAACTTCACTTTTTATTAAAAACTATTTATAAAGTTATTGAAATTTCAATTCACTTATTTTAAATCCTAAATTTAATACTATATTCATATACAAATTTTACAAATCGGACAAAGCTGAATAATTGATGGTAATTTGAGAAGCAAGACGTAAGATAAATTTCGCGTACATATCATTTTCAACAAAATTTTTCTTTTTTTTTTCAATTACAATTCATGTAAGCATAGCCAATAATTTTAACTTCTCTTAATTAATTGAAGCTACAGAATAAGTAGCTATTCGATCTACTGAAACTCTCGGTAACGCTATGGCCGTAGCGATATAATAAAAAAAAAAATCTTAACTCAACATAAAAATCAATAAATAAATAATACCACAGCAAACTAAAAATAAGCCAAAAAAATGTTGAAACTTTTATACGCAAATGCTAAACTTAGTTAGATACATAGGCAATATTAAATATCTTACGTCAGACTACAACAGATGACATTGGTGGTTTACTCTATATAGGTTCTTTTTGGTAACCGCTTCAGCCTATTTGGCCTAGAAGCCGGGGCCACCCACTCACCACCTTGTGTGGGGGTGTATTGCCGCACCATTTCCTACCTCTCTCTACGGGCACTGAGCGAACGTCTCCGGTATCATACCATGACAGTAAGGCTGACACTCCCTGCACAACCTGGTGCATCGGTGCCTAGTTCGCCAGCGCTGCCCCTTCCCGGATATGCTGCCCTGTACACTGACGACATTCCTCGTCAGTTAAGCTGACGCTCTCTGCCGTAGCATCGGGTTGGGGCAATTAGCTTCACCGAGCCGCCTCGAGGGGTCAGCTCTCGTCGGTAAGGCCGACGCTCCCTGCTTATAGCATCGGTTCCGCTAATCCGCTATTACCGTACCTCTTTTAACTGTCTCGCATTTGCCCAGGCCTGACGACCTGTGGGGCAAGGAAAAAACCTGGATGTGTATACCAGTGGGTTCGCACTAGAGGTATACCCATGGAAAAAACCCGCCCCAAGACAGCTGGGGCTCCTGGAGTTCTCCTCCCTCCGAATGACACTCGGAAAAGACCGAGTGCCCTCACCGAGATTTGAACTCACGGCCCCTCAAGCGACGTTGTATCGGTGACTAGCACGCTAACCACTGAGCCAACGAACGCTCTTGGTTTACTCTATATATATATATATATAGATTATTTTTCTACTTTTTTAAAAAAGTGTGCGTGGTGGTATCTCAAAAAAAACTGATAAAAATATATGTTATCAAACAACATAAAAAGACTTTTCCTAAGGTTTTAGCCCGAAAAAATTTTTTTGGAGGGGCCAAACGACAAATAAGTGCCGAAAAACGTGGTTCTTTTCGCTGATTTTTGGCGATTTTCGAAAAATTCTACAAAGCGGAATTTTGACTCGTCAGAGACGTAGTTTGAATTATCTTTTTGTCTCAAAAAGTACTTTTTGAAAAAAACTGAGGTTTTCGATGATAGCCACAACTTGAGCTTAGTTCAAGTAAATAGCTAATTTTATGGATTTTTAGCAATATTCAAACGGCTCTACAGCTATCAATTTTGGAGCAATCAAAACTCTGAAGTAGGCAAATTAAGAATATAATCATTAACGAAGTTCAAAAATAGAATCGCGATTTCGAGCTTAACTATACGAAAGTGTCCTTTAATTTCCATCAAATCTCGAAAAAATTTGAAAACATCATGTTCAACGTATTTTTTGACGAGAAACCCAATGGTGACCTTGAATTTGACCTTGAACATAACCTCTAAGCTACAGCGAACCAAAATGGATTTTCTGTGTGGTGACCTCAATTTTTTATTGCAGATTTAAGAAGAGCGGAAAATTTGGATGCAATCGGTTGAACGGTTATTGAGATATCGTGTTTACAAGGCCTTTCTGTTTTAACAATAGTAGAACTTCGCTTCACTCAGCTGAATTATTCACTCCTCTGCCAACCCTTAAACTTTTTTAGAGGATGCTCACGATATATTCATCAGAATTTTTGTATTAATACATTGAACCCATACCCAAATGATATGATTGATGTACCTGGAGGATCAAATAAATCAGAAACCAGTTTTATCATTCCTTATCGTCTTCAGATATGACTTCAGAATTTCGTTTAAATCTATCTGATGCTCTATACCGAGTAATCGGAAGAACTTGAACAAAAAAAGTCACGGTTATGTTTTTTGATCAAAAAATTTAAAAAACAATATGTTTTTTCATATTTTTTCAGACACTATAATGTGCATTTTTTAAAAGGTTCAGTTTTGCGATCAATTCATCTGAATTTTTGTGTATTATTACATCGTGCTCATAACCCAATGATTAATAATTCGCGCATTATGAAGTACATTGCAGTTACTCATTCACATCAGTTGCGATGTTAGCGATGTTTTTTTATCTCAATATTATCACCACGACGCACGTTTTGAACGGTCTCAATTCCTCTTTGTTGTAATAATCGTCGTTACGTCTTCTAGAATCATATTTTATAGATATAGTTTTATAGAACGCTATTACAAAAGTATTCTGTATAATTTTGCAAATTCATTTACATAAATAATATTCAATTTTATTTATAAATAATAAAGTATTTCAAACTGTTATTAATTTCTTCGCTATTGTGAAAAACCTTCCTTCTATTGTAAGAATCCCTGGGTTATTTGGAGAATAATAAACGCTTTGGGTTACTTGGAAAATAATAATCATCCCTGTATCAAGGATATTCAATATTTAAACGTGCACGTATTAAATTCAATCGTAAACACTAATGTTTGAATTGTATGAAATCTTACGTGATAAACAATTAAGTATGATAATACTGAAAAATTCAAAGGATAATCATTTGTATTGTTATTATTTATCGATTGAAATATACTAACTATATGATGAGTAACTACAATAATCTTTAATCTTCTACAAAAGCTGGTAAAGATTTTAATACGAATTTTTTTTTAAAATAAATTATCTGACTTTTATTTTATATAATTTTCAGGCTTTCCTTACTTGCTTAGAAAATCAATTTGACCTTGTTATAATTGATAGACCAATAATTTTACAAACTCTTTATCAATTGCACAATTGCTTAAGTGATCGGAAGGTTATAAGCTGGAGCTTCTTTTTGAACCGATTTGATAGTATTTTTTTGGAAGCTCAAATTATTCTTGGAAAACTTGAAGGAGTCAACATGATACGAGGTAAGTTATCAATAAATAATTGAAACTATTTAAAAAAAAGGAATGAATGTCAAAGTTTTTACAGGATTGCATAAAATTTTCATGAGCATCAATTTTCATTATAGTTACCAATTCTCGAAATTATTACCCTGTTAAAAATTTTTGCTCGAATTTACCTCGAAATCGAGCCCGAAAATCGAGCTCGAACCTGGCTGGAATCGAGCACGAATCGACTGGATTTTGGCTCGATTATATAGCGCAAGATTTTTCAGCTGAATCGCGGGTATAATTTTTTTTCTGGATTTTTGCAGTATATATTATAGCAGTATTGTTGGAATAATTTGTGGGGCTTATGTAAAACAAGTAGTCGACTTTAATTTGATTAGAGCATTATAATTTATTCAATTAAATTAACATAAGTACCATTTTAATAAGAACTTGACTTATATATGACTTATCAGTCACGTAATCTTTAGAATTTAATAAAGGGCCAGCTATACTAATAAAGACGATAACGTCGGGGTACCACGCTATGTATGCTAAATCAAAGAAATTGGGAATGTTTCGCAAGTTTTTGAGTGGTACATTACTACACAATTCCCAATTTTTCTGAATTAGCGTTCATTGCATAATAAACTGTCATTATCGATTCAGTGCGTATAGAAAACCCTGACTACATTCATTTTTGGTTCATTCAACTTTTTTGGTATGATTCATAAATTAACAAATATAATTCTTTTCAAATTGAAAGATTCTTCTCCTTCGACTTTTCTATCTTCAGCTTCTCTACCTGAATGTGAACTCCAATTTCTTGAGTTACATAATGATTTATCTCATCAAGTCGCCGACTTTTATCGACTATATTAACTGCTGGTTTTTTTACTTTTGTTATTTTGTTTTTTTTTTTCTATCGCTCTTCGGTGGGATACTCTCTCTCTTCTCGATATAGTAATTAAGAGCGTCTGTAAAATAATTATTAATTAGTTTATATTATTTTTAACTACTTGTAAAAATTGTTAAAAAAGGGTATTACTTTTCAACAAATTTAATTTTTTTGGGCTAACTGCAACCCGTGCATGTTTTCCTCTCGGAGTTTTACACTTGGGATCACCGGCCACCGATCTATCGACAAGCTGCTCGTGTGAATATAAAATTCTCAGCAGATATTTCACACATAAACTGTCTGTACTAGCTGCCATTACTTCGAGCCACTTATCATAAGGAATATTATAGCCGTAGCCGAGGTGAATCATGTGAACTTTTTCGTTGTCTACTTTCATCTTAAATTGCTTGAAGATCGGCAACTCTTTCTTTTCATCGTTTCTTGCCGGTGTTGAGGCATTTTTAAGGCCGATGGCGCTACCATTAAATGAAGAAATTTGCTGAAGTGTATCATAATCTTCTTCATCTTCTTTACGATATAAATTTAATTTGGTGAGAGGTGCCTTTTTTTCATAGGAGTGCTTGATGGGGATATCCTTGGAGATTCCAAAAGTGTACGGCGAGAAGTAGCTACGATTTTATCAGTTTAAACATCAACTTCTGCACGAAATCTACCTTTGATATTTTTGAAATTATGCATCTGATTTATGAGATCGGTATTTTGTTGTTTTAAGTACTTATAAGATGTAGCGACTTTTTCGTATTTCTTTGCCAATAACTGGAGTTATTCTTTGATTTTTTCATTACTTGAGGTTCTTTCCTGTTTATATAATAATTTAATTCATTCAATTAAAATTAGCATAATAATCACAATATAAAAATCAGATGTAAATGTGGGCAAAATATTTTTGATGTGTATTACTTAGACTTAAAACTTAAACCGATTTTATTTGTCTCAAGTACAGTCGATAATATACTCAGTATTAATAATCGTCAGTTTGCACTTAAAAAAATGTCAAAAAATTACCATTTGCAATGATAGTGTAAATTGTATGAATCAATACATTTTTGTATAAATTTGATTTGATTACAACGGGCCAGTAGTAGTATTTCATGGAATAAACAGTTATAGACAGTGTAAAAATAATAATAATACCATGCTATACGTAGATATGCTAGGGGGACTAATTATTAATTCATCTTCATCGTTATTGTCAAGTTGAGAATATTTATTTTTTGTAATATTACTTCTATTACTTTTATTGTTGGCTACATCACTTTTATTATTGGTCTGAGAATCTACTGTTTTGGCAAACACATCTTTTTTTGTCTTACTTTGCTTATCTGCACATTTATCTATCACCTAGGAAATTAAATTAGAGATTAATTTTAATTAGTGGCAATGTTAATTTTGGAACAGTATAATAGATAAAATATATTTTACTTTTAAATAAAATGATAGATAATTGGAAAGTTTCTATACCTTGTGAGGAGTAAACCTACTGCTCGACAGGATCTCATCTGTATAGGTATTATCATCATTAATTCTATCTATGTCTAATGGAGAATATCTATTTTTTGTAATAATACTTCTGTTAATTTTATTGTTGACTACGTCACTTTTATTATTAATCTGAGAATCTACTTTTTTGGCAAACACATCTTTTTTGTCTTTCCTTGCTTATCTGCACATTTATCTATCACCTAGGAAATTAAATAATAGGTATTGCAATGTCAATTTTGGAGCAGTTTTTACTTTTAAATAAAATGATAGATGATTGGAAGGTTACCATACCTTGTGAGGAGTAAACCTACTGCTCGACAGGACCTCACGTATAGAGTTATCATCTTCATCAGTTGTATCTAAAATATTTTCTTTTCTAGGATTTTTTTTGGCTGTTCCCATAATCTATGACTAGGTCGCTTTTATCACTGATTAAAGTTCTCATTCTTTTAACCAACACAGTTTGTTGTTCCTTTATTTCCTCCTCTGCAATTCTCTTCTCTGTCTAGGAAATTAAATAAAAAATATTACCATGTTATTTAGAGAGCATAGGTTCACTTTTAATAAAGTCGTAAGCATAGAATATCATTGTATTATATCACTCGCTAAAAAATAACAGTGACAACAAATAACTAAAGAGAATCTAAAAAATTGTCTAACTTACAATCTTATTTTGAAGCTTCACTTGACGTACACATTCTTCATTGCCATCTTCTTCTGTTTGGCCTGAATTGGTAGCATCTTCTTCTTGTTCTGTTGAGTCTGAGCTTGTGTCGTTATTTCTCTGTTTATCATAATAACTTTGAATCGTACTATAATCAAGTTTTGCAAATTTTGGTCTGGAGGCTTTGGCGTTTTTTTTCACCTCTTCCAACGTTTCTATAACATTGAAAGTAACCAACAAATGTAAATTAGTTTACCAATTTTAATTGAACAGTTAAATGCTTTTGGAATATTTCTTACCTGCCATAAAAGCAATTTGCACAGCCAATTCCAAGTTGCCTTCAAAAACATCATCCACTAACCCCGTGTACACTGTTTTTTTTCAGAAATCATTGATTGATTGGGGTGGATTTTCAATTAATTCCTTAATTTCTTTAGTTGCAAGCACATCGAGTTTTTTATCCTTCAAATATTTCACTTGCGCATAATGAACTGTAACGCTCATTTTTATATATTTATAATGATTTTAGATAATATCTTAGAACCTATACATATCTCAGTTGCATGAGAGTCTGCGTACAATTACCAATATGCCAATCACAATTCGCGCGGCAAAACACACAATACATATCTGTGAGTTGATCGTCCCCAGTACCCACAGCCTCACTCACAGGCGCGTGAAAAGTACAGGACCGCGGGAGTGGAACGTGTTTGTTTCTTGTTTGTGCAACATAACCATTATTTTTACAGTATGAGACTTGAGTTCGAGAGCCGGTGACACTGATTTATTTAGTTAAGTCTTTGAGTATTGTAAAATTTTTGGAGTAATCACTTGATTACAAAATTTACAATGGATCCAGAATCATTACCAATCATTTCAGAAGTTCGTATTATTGTTGCATCTATGCAAAGGTTAAATTAATCGTTTTGTTCCCGAGATAAATTATCAATTTTTTTTTAGTTTGATTGCACTGGTGACACGACTATGGCTTTTCGAGATGCTGAAAATGCATCTTTTATTATGAACAGTTCGAATGTCACGTCTATCGATTTAGAATTAGATAGCTCCACAATTATAGAGCAAGATGACGATGCTGAAATTGACGATCAACATGAAAATTTATCAATAATGGGTGCCCAACATGAAAATGAATTATTAGTAAATCAATCAAATATTGGCGGCTCCAGAAATAAACATTCAATAATGGATCACTCAAATGAATTTGCAGTTGATGATCATCGAGGTAAGAGAATTTAAAAATTTTTACTAGAAAAAGATAATAAAATAAAGACTATTCAATGCGACACTAACAGTAGTTAATTAAAAAGAATCTTTCCTATAAATATTATATTGCTCATAATTATGTTTGAAAACGCACCAAAATGATTGAAGTACTTTTGCTTAATATTTGCATGGTTTTATTAATAGTTAATAAGATTTATTTGATGAATTCTGAGTTAAAAGTTACGGATAACTGAAAAATAAAAAATTATTGATTTTCATTTAATAATCATTTTAGTTTTGAGTCAATAATTATAAATCATATTCATGATCACTATGAAAGTTGAATTTTTTGTAGAAGTCATAATTGTGAATATCAGTGTAGAGCGCCAAGCAACTGCTAAATTTTAAATATTTATCTGCTACATTTATTTCTGAATGGTTAAGACCATTTGGTTATTCTTCGCTGTATGTTTATGACATTAAGTTGAAAGTAGTTTTTTGTTGTGACATTTAATTTTTTGCTATACATGCTTACATTGGTTTGCACAATGACTTAAATTATTATCTCCTTTTTTAACCCATTAAGTAATAATTTTGGTGGTTTTGAAGAACAATATTAAAATTGTTCATGTAAAATTAGCAGTTCTTTATAATTCTGGTGTTTCTTTTTAGCTACGAGCTCTGCTAAGGAATGGAAATGGGGGTAGAATAAAAAAAACATTCAATAAAAACCTTGCACTAATTTTTGTTGATATTAAATTATTATTACAGTAAAAATTGTTCTGAAAAATGATAAAAACAGAGTAATTATAAAAAAATCAATTTTTCAGATACTACAGACGATTATGTGGATGTGGAAAAAAGGTCAAATTCAAGCGTAAGGATTGATTTAAAAATGTTACATTCATCATTAATCTTACCTTGATATAGCTAAATAAATTTTAATAAATTAGGAAAATTGGGGTAGTGATATTTTTTCGCCTCTGGAATCAGATCATTCAGATTATGATAATGTTGACAACAGTGATGATGAATATTCTTGGAATGATTCAGAATTCGTAGAAAAAATTGATCCATTCGAAAAATTGAATCATTTATTAAACGAAGACCATTGGAATGATGTTGTGGATGCAAATTTTGTTGTTAATAGAATTGAATTGTTTTATTCAATTTTATCATTCTCTGCACAGCATAGTCTAAGTAGTTCTGCAACAACTTACTTATACAAAATGTTCAAGTCATATTTTTCAAAAAAAATTATTCCTGAATCTCAATATCGCATCGATAAATTGTTCTATCCCCGTGAATCGATTACATACCATGCTGTATGTCCACAGTGTAAAAAATTTTTAAATACGTTCAAGGCATCTGATAAAACGAAAAATTGTGACACGTGCGATATTGATATAAATCTAAAATCTCCCTTGTACAGAGATTATTTTGCTACTTTTGATGTAAAAACAGAAATAATTAATGTTATTGAGAATAATGAATATTTCTATAAAAAAGTTGGACGATTGTATAAAAATTTCAAACGATCGTTACCAGCTGATCAACAAAACGCTTACGCAACACTTACTTTTAATAGTGATGGATCACCACTTTTTAAAAGTTCCCAAGGTTCGGTATGGCCAATACAAGCATATGTAAATGAGGTGGACTTCAAAACCCGTTCTAAAAAACCAATAGTATTTGGAATGTGGTTCGGCAAGGATAAACCAAGCATGACAAACTTCTTGGAACCTTTTGTAGCATATATCATCACTTTATCGGAGCTGGGAATAAGATGTAACTTCGAGGATGAAGAAGTAAATATACACGTTTATGCTTTATGTTGTTGTGTAGATTCAGTTGCGCGTGCCCCTATGCAGGGACTAACGCAATTTAATGGACGCTATGGGTGCAACTGGTGTCTGCATCCTGGTCAGTCAGTTGGGGAAGGACGATCAGCTATTATAAAGTACCCTCTCTTACATTTTGTATCACCAAGGAGAAATGAATTTGATTCTCTAATGCAAATAAATGAAGCAGTAAATTCTCAAATAACTCTTTTTGGATTCAAAAATGCATCTCCACTTATCAATTTACAAAAATTCAATATTATTGATGGTTGTGTTCCTGATGGAATGCATTGTATATTTTTAGGCGTAGCCAAGCAATTTTACAATTACTGGTTCAACAATCCAGGTATGAAATAATAAACGACCTATTCAAATTTGATATTACGTGCACTTACAGAGGTTTCATTCGATAGCGAAAACAATAAGTAGAGGCTACTTGTGAGTCAAGATTCGTTGCTATAATATTAATTATAAACCGATTACAGGCGGTATCACTGCTCGTTACGCGATTAAACGATTGCAAGTGTTCGCAATATCAATATTTAAATGAAATTTTTTTCTTGACACTTACACATTATGTTTGTTTTTGTAGGTAATAATTTTTCGTTATCACCCGATGAAAAAGCTAGCATTCATGAGTTGTTTAAATCATTTAGGATCCCCAAACATCTAGCTCGGGCATGCAGAAGCATCAAATCGGTCAGATTCTGGAAAGCTAAAGAGTGGGAAAATTGGCTACTCTTCTACAGTCATCCTATTCTATCTGGCATACAGGGAATGAATAGCTTTTCTGCTCATTGGTTAAAACTTGTTGACAGCGTTTATTTGCTGATGCAAGATACCATATCGATTAATGAATTAACAAGAGCCAATGAATTGTTGAAAGAATTCGTTGCACAAATAGAAGATCTTTACTTTCCTGAAGCAATGACGTACAACATTAACCAACTACTTCACTTACCACAAAGTGTGTCAGACTGTGTGTGTGTTAGACTGGGGGTCTCTGTATGCCCATAGTGGTTACTCTTTTGAATTAGGAAATGGTCAGATAATACGAATGGTTCACGCTGCGAAAGTTGTTATCAATCAGATAAGCAGGAATATTTGTTTGGGTAGAACTGTCATTATCTTGGAAGATCATATAAGAACCACTAAAGATAATTCTTCAGTATTGAGATTTTGTACTGATATGAAAAATCGTTACACCAGAAAAACTTATAAAATCGGTGGTAATCGTTATTTCGGTAAAAAGTTTAATCCAGCTCAAAGCATTGTAGATGATGTTGATGGTCCAATTGAAAACCTTTTTGTTTATCGGCATCTACATACAGACTATTTTTTGTACACATCGAGCAAAAAACAATGGACTCGTTATGATAATACTTATGCACAAATTAGAGACGGAAGATTTATTCATATAATTGAGTTCATTGTTCAGTCTGATAATTTGAGACAATATGTCGTATGTAAACGAATTGAAACGAATGAAACGTCGAATTCTATTAAAGAAATTATAAAAGTATCACAAGATAAATTTTATGTGACTACTACCTACCTTAAAAATAGAATTGAACATTAAACAATTCAAGTAATTCAATCTAAAATTCGAGTAATCAAATCAAAACAAAATTCGAGTAATTCGATTTAAAAAATTCAAGTAAATCAATTTACAATAGAAATAAAAAAAAAAAGAAGCGCTGCAAGATGTGTAACTAAAGTCACATTTAAAGGTAAAAAATTAAAAAATAAATAAATAAAAAAACCAAATGAAACGAAAAAGTATTTGACGTTGCACTTCTGGTGATTTTTGTAAAATATGCTTAGACACCAGGGGTGCAACGTCAAATACTTTTTCGTTTCATTTGGTTTATTTTATTTATATATTTTTTTAATTTTTTACCTTTAAATGTGACTTTAGTTACACATCTTGCAGCGCTTCTTTTTTTTTTTTATTTCTATTGTAAATTGATTTACTTGAATTTTTTAAATCGAATTACTCGAATTTTGTTTTGATTTAATTACTCGAATTTTAGATTGAATTACTTGAATTGTTTAATGTTCAATTCTATTTTTAATGTTCATAAAGACGTTACACATCTACAGCTGTTCTTATACAGCTGATTTTTTTCTATCTAAATTGATTTACTTGAATTGTTTAATGTTCAGTTCTATTTTTAATTTTCATAAAGACGTTACACATCTTACAGCTGTTCTTATACAGATGATTTTTTTTTCTATTGTAAATTGATTTATTCGAATTTTTTAAATCGAGTTTTTTCACACTGCAATCACTAGCTTCGAATTTAATCGAAATAACTCAAACTTATGTAAAAATCGGCTCTACTCTTCAGCGATTCAAATGAGACTAATACAAATGCAAACTGTGATGAATTCGCTTACAGATCAGATCACTTTGTGTAAATAAAAGTACTTTTGATATTGTTCTCTTATTATTAAAATAAGACATAGGTCGTCACTGTTTACATATGAATTAAGGTAATGAAACTTACTTATGTATAGCGGGAGAGAGTCAAGTGAGCGAGAGAGATACAGACACACGACACTCTTGTACATAGCCGTTTCATAGACATGAGCGCGAAGTACTACATAGCCCGCGTTTGTGCCGCAGCAGAAGCGAACTAGTAGTAACTCGACACTACCTAGCGTCGACCAATCGCAGCGCGAGAAGCAAACAGACGCTACTGAGACTAAAAACCTACGATTATCGCGCTCGCTCGCTCGCTCGTTTTTCACGGATTCACTAGTCCAACGAGACATAAGACGTTACACATCAAAAAATGTGTGTGCATATGAGATTAAACAGAAAAATTTTATATCACCATTACCAAACAAACCTTTATCATCGTAGTCAAGGTATATATTGATACCTAAAAATATAAAAAATAAATTTTTTTCGTTTTCAATATTGTCCGAATCATAGCAATAAAATTTTTTTAAATAAACTTCTGCATTATCATTTTAATAGTTTACCCTAATGTTCTCAACGAATTATATTGTTTTTTATCGCAAGCTGTGGCAAGTGATGCTCACGGTTTTAAAATTCAGCTCGAAAATCGAACCTAAAAATCGAGCCAAAATCCAGTCAATTCGAGCTTGATTCCAGCCAGATTCGAGCTCATTTTCGGGCTCGATTTCGAGGTAAAATCGAGCAAAAATTTTTAGCAGGGTATTAATAAATGTTTAAATTGATTGTACATTACTTCAAAGATCCTGTCCAAATTTTAATTTAATCGTAGTTTAATTTACGTAGAATATTGAGTTTTATATTTCTATTTCAACCTTTTATTTTATTTTTGAAAAATTTATTTTGACAAAAAATGTTTGGTAACTTAAAATCGACGTCAGTACAATCTTAAAAAATTGAATACGATTGGGAAAATTTGAAATTGATTCAATACTTTTGGAATTGGATAGAATTAAGTAATTCAAAAAATTCAATAATTCTAAGCTGGCTCTATTCATTAAAAAACCAGCAAAGCAGAATTTTAAGCTAAAAAGTGCATCGTACAAAAACAGCTGTATCTCAGCGAATCTTGCGAATTTTTTAAACCTGAAAACGGCGTTGGAAAAGTGAAAAAAAACCTATCAGATAATTCTATTCAATTATTTTCATGAGTGATTATCCTCAGCCATTTTCTTTCCATTTTTTAATATCGTTTTTTGGGATAAAGTCGTACTTTTCTGCATTAAAATACTAATATAAACCGTTGAATTTGTCATAAAAAATCCTTAATTTTGGTAGTGTCAACAAATTTTCTAGATTTTTTCTGTTCATTTGCCGCTCGCTCGAAAATGAACTTTGCGAAATTTGCGAAAAAGAACGATCGAAAAAGTGTATTTTTTTCAATGACATGGTGTTGCTAGGTCAAAACTAACTACGGCATTCGATTTCACAGACAAAAACACGTAAGAAAATATATCGTAAAGATTATTCTTACACTCTGAACAGAGTTTGAAGTAAATCAAATGGTTGCCCGATTTGGCTCGTTTCTAGGAGCCCGTTTTTGAACTTCAAAAATCCATCGACACCATCTAAAATCATTTGTTTGAGTTCTCGTTTAAAGGAAACTTCATTTTAAACCTCAAACATTCAGATTCTGATGGATCCCCTGAGATACAAAAATTTTTTGAAAAAGTGGACCCCAATGTATACTTTAAATATTTATAATATACCTTAAAATTGTCAAAAATCGATTTTCTGTTTCTTAGCTTAATTTAATTGAAAATTTTCTCCCCTTTTCAGCACTGTTTTCAAAAATACGAAATTCGAATCCTGTCAAAAGATACAATCGATTTACTGAACAAATCTATTGTATCATTTCGCAAATTCTGTCATTATTTCGATTTTATCATGGTCATGTTGGTAAGCGTACCCGATGCATATAACGATCTCAAATGATCACCCCCGCTTAACAATGAAGTAATTGGTATCACGACCCCCTGGTACCACCCTAAAAATTATTATTAGGGTGGTTAAATTTAACATTCCTAATATTCGTTAAACTTAATAAGACCAGTGTTTGATATTTGTCACTACAAAGTGCTCCTAATAGTACTTTACGATACAAGTGCCATAAGTAACACGTTTTTGCACGACGTAGTTTAGGGCCCGAGCGCAGCGAGGGTCCTAATAGCTGGGCCGAAAAGTTTCCCCTATGGCCCGAGTATCGTACAACGTTTTATAGTACTGTGCCAAGTTCACATTTATGCCCCCTTTCTGAGCCATGAGTCGCACTTTCTGGTAGCGCGAAGTAAGGTTAGCGCACGAGCGTATGCGAGTGTGATGCGAACACAGCGGTGCCAGAATGTGCCATTATGCCAGAGAAAAGCGTGAACCTCGTGGTTATGTTTATGTTTACAAGGAGACAAATAAAGAGGGACAGCCGGCAGGTGGCAGTACGAGGCAGAGAAAGAGAGAGACAACAATGCAGACTGCAGAGTGCAGACAGATAGCAGAAGTGCAAATAAGCACATGTTGGTTGACGGTGGTGTTGCACTTATCCTCCTTTAGATATCAATATAAGTTCAATGTATATGGATTTTTTTTCAATTTTGTGTCAACTATTGTTGTAAAATGTAATATTTAATTTAATTTAATACTGCAATTAAAAAAATATTAGTTCTGTATTCATTTGTGCATTGAGTTGTGTTTTGTTTGAGTGATAATCAAGGGTGAATCATCAAAGGGTTTTTTTTATGGTTTTTACATGTTCATACCGTCTGACACATATTATTCACAGTTATGTGCTAATTGTTAATTGTGAAATTAATGTTGACAGTGGCTTTATGCATGCTGCTTGTAATAGTGTCATAATAAACATTATTATACAAAATGATGTTTTGAGTACTTTGGCATAGAAATTTGTATTGTCATGGTAAACTGAATGCAATGTACTAGATTGTATGAAAATGTATACATAAGTGATCAGGATGACTCTGAAAAAAAATTGTTATTTCATTCTGATAAACAATATTTTTATTAGAGAGAGAATTAACAAAGTTATATGAGTTTATTAAAGCTGTTTCTTCAAACGCTTTTCCTGGAAAGTTGTGTTTTTGCTTAAAAAACACAACTTTCGTAATTTCGTAACCCTATTTTCGTAACATTCCAACTGTTTGAACTTATAAGCCAACTACCACAAAAATTGTGAAAAAATGGATAAGTATTTATTAAAAAAGTGGTTTTACCGAATAAAAATAAAGTAAGATCTAATTAAAAATGTTGCTTGTAGTAGCGGCCATAGACAAGGCTCTGACAAACAAAATAATATGACTCTGGGGTCTCAAAATTAATTTTATCACATGAAATTCTACCGGCCAGGGGGGTATGATTAATTTTTAGAATTTTGACTTGCCTAGTAGATCTAGGCTGTATTCAAGTTAATTTGGGGTATGCCACGGTGATTTCTGGTTGAAAAAGGGCTGGAAAAGAGGAGAATTTTTTCATTTTACCAAATATCATTTTTTAATTATATTTTGATGTATTTTAAAATTATGTGATTTTAAGGTATATATAAGCCCTTAAGGATTATTAAAGGATTATTATTATTATTAATCATAATATTTAAGTTATTAAAGGATTATTTAAACTCTGTTATTTAAGGATTTTGAGGACACGCACATGAGTACTTGACTGTACAGAAATCTTCATCTAGAATCCTCAAAATGTTGGTGCCAAATAATTGCATTCTCCCACTACAAAGGATCTGTGACATTAAAATTCTTGACTGTTTTGACTCCATTGGTGATTTAGTTTTGTTAGTAATGTATAGAATGGTAGAGTAAGAGATTTCAAAATTTTTAAGCAAAATGAATTTGTATCTAAACTTGAGCCTGGTAGACAGAGGATTTTGAATAGAAGAAATATATAAGATGTAACGGTTGCCACTCCGGGCAAGATGTGGCCCGTTTGATTTCCTTGTATGCTGAAAATGGAGTCGGGATTGTACCAAATAATGAGGCGTATTATTTAATAGTAATAAAATAACAATAAGGGTATTTATTTAGCGCCAGTCACGGATGTGACGCCTTATCAAGCCAAATGATTTACAATTTAAAATAATACAATAAACGGTACCATACTTTACTTTACGACTCAGTTAATTCGCGTCGGCTATATGATGACTCTACTCGGTGGGTGTGAATCTACGGAATTTACAGGAGTACGCGACGAGAGAGAGAGCGCAACTTGGCAGGCGATTGCTTGAAAAATGCGACTTACTCGGTGCTGACTCGAGCAGGAGAATTGCCAAATATCGACGTCGACGACCTGGACCCAGTGAAAAGCGGTAGCGGGAATTAGGCAGCGGAAGACAGACCTCAGCACTCGGCAGCAACGCAGCAGCTTACACACACTCGCATAATATAAATTTGACGAGGAGCAATCTCGCAGAAGAACGGTTTCGCACACGTTCGCGATATGGCTTCCAGAGACAGAGTGCCTCGCGCTGGTCAAAACTCGCTATACAGGCCCAAGGCGCCGGAAAATTGTCGTCTGCTCTTCATCATCTTTGGCAGCAATCTCGCCAGCACAGAACGGTCCTGATCACGTGACCCTCCTTCGGAGTCGCGCTCTTCGTTTGCCCAACGTATCTCTCTCTCGCAGTTCGCATCGTGCAAGCATCGACTTGCGTATTTCTCATGACGCGACGGACTTCAGGTGAAAGGAAAGGACAAGGGATGTCACCCACCGGACTCTGTCTCGGCCAATGTGTCGCGTACACGCCACCGTGTTACAAAGAAGAATCAGTGGAGAGGAGTCAAGTCTCCCTACTTAAAAAATAAAAACAGTTCAGTGAATTTTATTTAAATTTAACTTCTAAAATTGCTACAGCTCGTTTCATCGTGGAAAGATTTATTCAAAGAATAAAATATTTTGACATGGAGTAAAGATACCATCAAATCTTGTACATTCGGCAGAAGAAAAATGACAGAGATTTGTGGTTACGTGAACTTGAGTGCACCGTTATTCACGGATGATAAGTGTTTTGGTTCTAAAGTACAGATATAATTGTAAAATTTCATCCGTTTATTGATTTATCATTCGTTAACGTCTTCAGAAATGTCTTCAGAACTTTGATCTATTCTAAGACATTTTTGTTCCATAAACTTTTCTTCTAAACTTATTATTTGACAAAAAAAAATTATTTTTCTAAACATCAGATAAAAGTTTAGTATTTTTAACTGGTTTTAACAGTGATGTGCGTCTATTCTCATCGATTCTTATTACCCTTTCTCCTATAGCTGAGCGGAGAGTGTCCGCGCGCGACCAAAAGTCGTTTGTAAATCGACGTTTTTCGATACTTAATTGTTCATAACTTTTGAACCGTTTGAGTCTCTAACTTGAAATTTTATACAGACCTCAAACTTTTATTATATTGCATCCGAAATATAATTTTATTTTTATGATTAATTTGGTAGTATGACGCTAAACCTCAAATTTTTACCTGCCAGGCGAAGCCAAAATGCAAGACCATTTTTCACTTAAAACTGCAATTGTTAAATACGGATATGTATTCTCTTTGAAAACTCGCGATAAATTATTTTATTATACCTAACTGAGGAAGATCATCGAAGCGGTAATTTCCTTACTCAGTCTTTTTTATTTATTCAATTATTGTATGCTAGGCTGAACGAGAAATATGAACTCTAACCCATTTTAATTACTGTTTATTTTATAGATATACAAAATACTGATTCAACAACGAAATTTTCTTAAAAAAAGTACAGAAAGCAAAGCAAGCTCTATCCCAGCTAGATGGAGATTCCATTTTAACAAGAACTCTAAGTAAAAGTTTTAACAAAAAATGGCCATATAGCAATAGTCCTTCAAATCTCAATTCAATACCATCAAAAATAGAATTTAAAAGAGGTAAGTCTTTAAGAAAATTATAAAAATATCATCAATTCGAAAGTCTATGAATTTTTTTTTTCAATGAAATAATAAAATTTCTAAACTCTTAAGTGGTATAATCGTAAGCCACTAAAATGTGACTGAAATTTCGATGCTGCCATAAGAGTCTATGTTAAACAACTTTACATTGTTATATCTTTTAAATAAGGTCGTTAATACATATTTCTTTTGCAATCAATTTGTATAACTGTCAAGAATCATTTCCCGAAGTTTCAGTCCTGTGGCTTATAAACGGATTTTCGCTCGAGCCTCCTTAATACACGATTTCAATAATTTTTTTTTTTGAAATTATTAAAAGACTTACAATATTGCTTTTCTAATAAAAATTAGCATGTAATTTAGCATTCTATTATTGAGGATTATTCGGGATGTACTCAGGATTTTATTATTAATCAAAGACAATTCTCTCATGCGCGTAATTTGAATGCAAAGTCAAAGTTTCTCAAAAATAATTAATCAAAAAAGTATTCTGGAGAAAATAGTGAGCATTCATTGGATATGCTGATTTATAACAGGAAGCTACGTGAGCAGCTATCATTTATAATTATATAATATAATTATAATCTCGTGACGAGTAATGACACTATTCATGCATGTGATTTACCACAAACAAGCTGAGTTGAAGGAGTCTGGAAGTACGATAAGCGGTGTCATCGTCAGTTGCAACGTGACCTTAATGCTAATTGACGAACAGATGCATGTGAGCAAGCTTTTCGCGTTTATCCCTCCTTTTTTAAACATGCACTGTACAGTATGTGTATATATGTAGTAGTATAATTTGTAATCGGGCTAGAGTAGCTAGCGCGCTGCAATAAACTAGGAGGCAGTCGGGCCAGTTGCAGCAAGAGCCATGACAATACGAGCAATCCGAGCAGTTGAAGTCATCTACATCGACACCGAGAATCATCCGCCAGGCCTACGTATCTTATTTGTAATTAGTTGAGTAATCCTAGGTGCAAGTCAATCATTGAATTTAAATGTATGAACGCCTGTGAATAAATAAATTGTACCCAGTAATAACTAACTAACGAATTAACTTTGAGAGTATTTGTAGAAATTTCATCCAAAAAATTTTATTTTTAAGCCTCTGAGAGGAAACCTACAGAAAAGTCGGAAAATTTTTGGTGAGACACATAACTTTTTTCAGGATCATCTGAAACGAAAAATCCAAAATGATATTATTAGTTACATAGTTCACTGAAGTAATGACGTTGAATTTTTCCATTTATGTTGATAGATGGATTATTTTAATAGATGATTCTGTGGATGTAATTTTGAAATTGAAAAAATCGCGCTATCAGAAAGCGCAACTCATGACGAGTGAGTTAGCGCACAAGCGTATGCGAGTGTGATGCGAATGCAGCGGTGCCAGAATGTGCGACTTATGCCACAGAAAAGCGTGCCATGATGTGGACTTCAGTTCTCAACGAGCCTCGATAGAGTAAACGTCCTCTTCCGTACATTTGTTTTGTTTACGATTTGCGAAAATTTCTAAGTGATCGATCGAGTAGCCCCTTTGCAGGGAATCTGCTCACATCTGAGCTGGGGACGTGCTTAAACTCTGTCCACCACTAGCACTCCTCGCAATTCAAGAGAGTATCCCTTTTTTTCTCAAGAAAAATAATGGCTTCCTCTCAATGATCAAAAATCCTAAAACGTTCAGGAACGAAAACTCTTGGCTACGAGCATGTCTTTTGCTTACGTTGACAGGTCTATGTGAAATCCAGTGATACTGACAAGATTCCCCCTCACCTGTAAGTCGAGGATGACGGTATTGAAGCACCATCCACTTCGCGTTGAGAAAACTATCTTGCTTTCTAAGCGGGGAAGAGGGCCACATAGCGAAGTTTTGCGGTAATCTCGAGAAACGAAAAAGAAAAACGTACAAGAAGTTACAGAGAACGAACCTAAGGAGACCGCCTCGATTCCGACTACCTCTGCCTCTTGGAAGCCCTTGACAGTTCAAGCCAATACCTCAAATTCGGTTCTCGACCCCCAGAAGAAGAATTTGGCAGCAAATTCAAATCTGCACCAATAAATACCTTCAAGAGACCAGCATCATCACTCGCAAATTCCCACCAACCGTCTCCATGGAACGATTTCGACATTAAAAGTGGATCTTCTTTCACTCGACACAAGCGAAGCTTAAGCGAGCTAAGAGACGAGATTCTTCCACTTTGCTCTCGGAGATTCAAAATTCTCTCGAACCTGCCAAAGAAAACATCGACAAGAACCACAACCACTATCCTCTATATTTTGAGAAACATAAAGAATTTCTACAGAAAACGGCAGCGTGTCGGACATTCGCTCGGTGTCCCTTCAGTTCACTGAAGATACGGACAGACTCGTGTACATGTTCTCTGACACAAGACGCAATATATCATGCACCAACCTCAAGGCTAGACTTTTGAGAAGCATCGACAAACTCTCATGTACGAACGTTATAGAGGCATTCAGCGACAGTTCTTTTGCATCCCTCCCCGAAAACTGAAGCTTTGTTTTTTCGGTTTTTTTGGTTCCTTTTCTACTTTCTACCCATCCATCTCTTTATTACAGGATCTCCATAAATAAAAAACTAAGGGGAGAGAAAAAAAGGAAAAAGAACATTGCTATAAAATGTCTAGCTACACCGCCTCTAACTTAAAAATATCACTATATGGAATGCTCGGAGCATCTTATGCAAGATCTGGGATCTGATAAGAGTATCCTTGAACTGCGATATCATTGCCTGTGTAGAGTCGTGGCTAAAACCAAATTCCATGTTCACCTTCTAGGCTTCCGCGAGTACAGGCTCGACCACTGCCACTGCGACGGCATTGTTATTTGGACCGGAGGGACTGCTATTCAAAGTATTGGAACTAGCCAGCCGTCTCGCCGCGGTAAAGCTGAGCGGTCTGCGCATCACGAAGGTCAAACCAGAACTCGACTTCATAGCGTTCTATAAAACCTCTCTCACGAGTGCTGGAATCAGTTGATGAGCGTAGCGCGAACAAACCACGCTGCGATTCTGGTGGGCGATTTCAACAGCATGTGGCTGGAGAATGCATAAGACGCAGCCAATCTCTCTGTCTGCACAACTTTTTCTCAAGCATGTTTATTGATCTTTGTAGGATATATGTCTCAACCCTCGATCTTGTATTCTCCACCTTCAATATCAGCAATCTCATAAGCACGGAGATCAGCAACGACACCGCGGGCTCGGACCACTACCCGGTATGCATAAATATTGCTCTGAAAAGACACCTTCACATTCAAAAGAAACGCAGAATAAATTTGGTGAGAACGCACTGGGCCGAAGTTTCAAGAACTCTCGATGAGGAGTATTCTCACTTCTTGACGCCAGCGTACGATCATCCGGATGTCACGGACAAGTATAATAAGTTTTTAGACACTATCACAAAAGCTATCGTGTCTCACACTCCAACAAGGCGATTGGTCTCAAAAAGAAAACACATCAATCCAGTGCCCTAGAAGGAATGTTTTCACAGATTTGCCGCAAATTTGAACTTCAGAACCAACTCCTTGCACGTCTGGAAGGTGTGCAAAATATTCAAAAATAAATGGGTCAATACAAAACCCATCGTCTAGGACAACGTCGCTCTCGACAAGTTCGATTTTGCACTAAAAAAGCTTTAGCGGCCTTGGGCAGGCTGATACTATGCCTGAGATTATTCGCAGAAACCAATTTTTTAATGCACCATTCTCCTATCATGAGATAAATGCTCCACTGAATTCGAAGAGGGATCTGCTGCCCCTGGCATCGACGGCATCAGCTTTGACGTCATGAAGAGACTATCCCCCAAATATGTGTTACTACTTGACATTTTCAACGAAATGAACATGCAGGTTTCTTTTCCGGACGCTTGGAAAAAAATCTTCATCTTCATCAAAAAGCCAAGCGCATCAGGCCTACGCCCTATTTCACTCATGTCATGTTTCTGCGAATTGTACGAGACCCTTGTAAAGAATAGACCCTAGTGGTAGGCGGAAAAAAACTCATGGATTCCACAGAGTCAACATGGATTCAGAAAAGGTCACTTATCTACCGACAACCTAGCCATCCTATTGCTGAGCACGGAGAAGGCCTTTTTGAGAGGTCAAGAAATTTGTGCCACCTTCCTGGACGTCGAGGGCGAGTTTGATCACGTGAATATTGACAAACATCGGTAAACTTGCGGAGCTGGGGTGCTCGCATAGCACCTTGTACTTCATAAACTTCATCATTCATGAAAGTATCATCCACACTGAGTATGAGCGGGTCATTTGACGATCTTACAGGGGGGGTCCCTCAAGGATCAGTTCTCAGTCCCCTCTTGTTTTCGATCTACGCTGCTTCTATCGTTGACGGCCTGCCAGCTGATGTGCATGTGTCACAGTTCGCCAATGACCTGGCCGTCTACACTACCTCCAACGACACTAAACGCGGCATCGAGACTCTCGAGGAGCCCATTAGCACGGTCGACCGCAATTTACTCTGTGTCGGTCTACGCGTTGCGCCTAAGAAATTGCACTTCATGATTCTCAACAAAAAAAAGATTATTCCCGGCAGCAGGACAATGAGAACCGGCGATGTGCTCGTTCGGCCGAGCGTGGAAGTCAAATTCTTGGGCCTTATTCTTGACTACGAGCTTTCCTTAAATCATCGAGTACGCCAGCTATATTCATTGCCCTACCACGGCTCACTTAAGACACAAACTCGAAAAAATACAGTACGCGGCCGTGAGAATCGCTCTGAGCTATAGAGTGAGCATGCTCACCAATATACGACTCGTGGAGGCATGCCTGCCTTCTATCTACGAGCGCGCAGGTTTTTTGTGTAAATCTTTCATTGCTTAAATCTTGAGCAATAGCAGCTCTTAGTCTCGCTCATTAATAGTTCAATTTTTCAACTTCTTACAAGATCACAATCGTACAATCGAACGAACTCCACGAGTTAAGTTTGATTCAGATTATGCGAGATTTCTGATATTCACGGATACTGATCCTCCAAAGAGATCAGATGGTAGTCTCCTCGATTGGACCAGTGATACCACACTTTCAAAGTAAAAAAGTTGCACGCGACTGCCACTGCGTCACGCACAACGCCGTGCGAGCCTCATTCATTCAAAGTTGAGCCGTAGATATAAATTTGGGAATATCTTTTCATATTCCAAAAGATATGGGAGTGATAACGGGGTGGGACTCTCATCTCTTTGGAGGAGGCCCTCGTATAATCTGAATCGAACTTCACTCGTGGAGTTCGTTCGATTGTACAATTATACTTCGCGCATCCTCCTTCAGAGATCAAATGGTAGCTGTTTGAAGCTATCTACGGCGAGTGCGAGTATATGATAACGAAATATATATTTTTTGACCATTGATCTATTCAAATATGGTGGTAATACCAACATTATTATTATAATTATGATAACTAGTAAATTCAGATTTTTCCGGATTTACTGTGAAGGTTAAAAATTATTTATATAAAAATCGACTAAATGTAGTCACGCTTTTAATCAAGACTTGAGATATCTACAAGTTTTGACTAAAGACTAAGACAAAGTTTTAACTAGTCTAGTTATTAAATAAGATAATTTTTCGATCAATAAAACTAATAACTTAATTATTTCTTTTCTTATTTAGATATTTGTTTATTTATTTATTTTTCGTAACTCCAAAATGTAGTCAGAAAGATATTGCATTCTTTATATTCATTTAATAAAAAATATAAGAATTAGTAACAGTTATTCTCCAAGAATAATGATAACAAGTTGAATTGTAAACGCTCGAATCCGATGAAGTATAAATTTATGAAAATCTTTGGCCCTGTTAAGAATTAAAAATAAGAATTCACCCCTTTGACAACAGTTTTTAGACAAACTCTGTTTGTCTAAGATTTATCGGACAACTTCGCTGCAACCAAGACTAGCGATATTCATAACAGGCAGAAGATCTTCATATGTCTCAGTTAGTCAATTGAAAGAACAATGTGTTGATCTGTCGTGAACAGGGTCAGTGTTTTAGGAAATATGTCTTCATTCGCACCGCTAGACGAGTGTTCTGGTCTTAGCACTATTTCTTATCGCTCAAAGCGCTTTACCTTAAAGAATTTATTCGCTGTTATCATTAAGCATAAACCGTCGTTTTGCTATACGTTGATGGTCAAGCTGTGCATTTTGCAGCATTATTCTGCTAACCTAATAATCAGTAAAGTAACATCGACAAAAGTTATAATTAGAATAACTAAATCTTCCAATTAAAACCTTTGAACATCGTAAGATGCTGCTTTCGAATCACAATATATGAGTAAATTGTGAAGCTTTGAATTCAAATGTGACAAATAAATATAGAAGCTTTGATCATATCAAAAGCTTTAAACTCTTCTTGAAGTATGAGGACGAGTATTCTGGCTCATTTTTAAGTTAATTAACTCTATAGATTCACTGGAACTCTTGAAGTTTACAGGTATCCGGTGAAAACTATTGTTCAAACTAGTCACCGTTAGGTGGCGTCGACATGGATCGTCGCTCACGCATCAGAAGAAGACTAGTTCTAGGCATATAAGAGATGCAATCTCTCGGCATAAATATATTCTAGCGAAAGCTGGTAGCAGGTGCACTGCTCGCTCAAGTTTCGCGGTTGAAGAAGACTTGTCTTTTAGCCCGTTGCGAAGCTCGAGAAGTTGTCGGTAGAAGTAGACTTGTCTTCTAGCTTGCTGACGGCTTCGAGAGTTGACTATTGAAAGGGGCAACCCCTGGCTCGTGGTCACTTGAGGGGCGATGTGCTGTCTGCTACTACTCTGCTTTTCGGTGCAGACCGGCTTGCTGAAAGCAAGGTACGGCTGTGATTGGATTCGGCGTGTCCGACAAACAATCTATAGAATTTAGACTGAGGACCGAGTATGACTCGATGGTAAAAGCGAGTTCTCTACGATTATTACATTCTATACGACTTGTTCACACATTTATACTCGACATTGAACCATACATTGACTACTACGTTAATTAAATTGCGACGGGCGAATCGGCCTTATTGGCTAAGACCCAGCTCAAATGCCGTCGGCAAAAATTTTATTATTGGGACTTCTTGTACTTACTTACCTCTCCGAGGAGGTTCTGGACCTTCGACCGAGTCTGGGCTGAACTGTTGGCCCAAGTCACTCACCTTTCAATTTTAGCCGAGGAAATCTAAATTTTACGAACTCCGTAACATCTGTGTAATGTTGTGAAATTACTTTATCCTCTGAAAACTAAGCAAACTGGGCAATTTACCACGCGATGGTGAAATAATAATGACTCATGATATTCAATTTCAAATAGGGTCACTTTATTGAGCTTTCAACATTGGCCACCAGGTGCGCTGGTGGCATTCTCGTTTGCCTTCCGGCAGAACCTTTCTACTCGGCAACAGGTTATGTTCGTGACTCTCCTATGCCTTGGCCAAGATGGCCGTCGAGCGATGTACGCGTGGTCGAACCAGCTACCTCTTCGCCAGCTCTTCTAGTAGACGATGTCCTTGGCAGACTGCTTGGGTACCATAGCCTTGGTCGGCTGCAATCGCAGGAGGCAGAATTTCACTATTTGGCCTAGGTGGCTATCGAGTCCAGATCGGCGCCGCGTTTCTAGAGGCAGAAACTAGCCTCACTTGGCACTCGCACAATCAGTGCTGTTGACAACACAACACTCGAACTTGCTCGATAACTTTCTCGTCGGCGAATTCTCCTCGCCGAGGACGTACACAATCGCGAACTATACCGTTTTGTAACCAACAAAATCACTCGTTACTTCACTTGCTTTTTTCTGCACGTGCACACACTTGCTTGGCTCGTCATGATCTCCCGGTGCGGTGGCTATCCGTACGGCGTAGTAGATTGCGCAGTTGACGCGTGACTCGCCTGCTAGTGTTACGCGGCCCTGCAGGCTTCTGCTCGGCCGAGGCTTGTTGAATCTTGAGATGCGGTTCGTTATTTTTGGCCTCGGTGTCGAGTACTCGGTCTTCTAAGCCGACTTCTTCTTGGTCTGAAACTAATGTTAAACGAGGAAAACACGCAAAATCATTCATTCATGCATTCTCGTGGCGAAATATCTCGTCGCGTTTCGTCGGTGTACGGTGTCGGTCAGGCGCGACGTTCGGGTTCGCGGACTTATACTTCGTCACAAAATAAAATACTATATATATTTTTGTTAAATAAAATTTTTATTCCGATCATTTACTCAATCTTTTCCTGCTGCAAGGTGGTCTTCCGTCATAGCCCCAACTCTAAAGCTCAGCAATTCTAGTGTTCATACAACTCATAAATGCTGCGGCTCATACATACTGTTACGTGGGAAGGGATTAAATAAAAGGCGAAATAACTAATTAGGCTCAAAATATATCAGAGGGGAGGGGCCGTTCGCTCGAGGTGTCCCCTTGTCGCTTGATGTACTGATACTGCCGTCGCTGATGAGCTATGCTCATCACTCTCATTGTCGCTGGGGGGGCCTTGTCGTCCCACGTTACACGACCGAAGTTGCTACGCGCCGACCCCGGCACGATATATATTTTTATGGGCCCCTCTTTTGATATTTATTTATTCATCAAAATTTTCAGACAATATAAAATATTTATATATAAAACAATTACAAAATTGGATCAATGCCAGTAGGCCTTTTTTTCATTGATTTTTTTCATTCATTCATTTTTTTTCTTCTAATAACTTTTCCTCAACATTAAGCTTAGATTGGCCTGCGAGCGGCCAGGCTTACAATTAATATTACTTAAAAAAAATTTTTTCTCAAATAAAATTATCAATTCATCATCATAATTATAAAATTCAGCTTAGGTTGGCCTGCGAGCGGTCAGGCTTACAATTCCCAAAAAAATAACCTTTACATTCTATTTCATTCAATATCCAAAATTATATTAAAAACATATAAATCCTTAAATATTTCTCCAAATTATTTAAATTTTCCCATCACTTTTCCATATTTTCACAGAAATTAAAATTTTCTAATCCAATTATATCCAAAATTATACTAATTTTATTTATTTATTTTTCTTCTTCCAATTTAATATCAAATAAAATTTACGATGATTATTGACTTTTTTTCAAATCATTTTCTCTGAATAAAATATTATTTTTAATTGTTAATATATTTTGTTCAACAACTTCTGCTATAAAATCATTTTTTTTTTAATTATTTTCTTGGGCAAGTGTATACGTGTAAGTTTACTTGCTGCGATTGTTAGAGTTCTCTACTAACATCCGTGGCATTTGTTTTTTGAGTAATTGTGTATGTGAGTTGATACATGCGTTTGCAATTGTGTGAAATTGACAAAAAGAAATTTATTTTTAATCTTCGTTATGTAATGTTGCCTTGCCGAGGAAATTCGTTGGAAAGGCTAGTTTTGGGCAGCATTTATATTCGTGAACTTAGTTTCTCTTCTCGAAGGCTATATTGATTTAGGATCTTCCTTTTCTTTCTTCTTTTGAACCGTAAGAGCTCTGTAATTAAAGGAAAATCCATGCAAATGAAAATATCTTTGCGAACATACTTTTGATCCGGGTGACCTCATATTCTGAAAGTTCCCCAATGGATCGAATGTGCAGGCGTTTGCGGCCATTTGGTTCGCATGATGAGGATTAGATGGCGTTGCCTTTGCTGCGTTCAAGACAAATCATATTTGCCACTGTAGACGAGAGGCTTCCATATACTCCAAAATTATTCTTTGCATCTATTCATTTATCCATTTCTCTTTGTAACTTCCGCCATGAAGATGAGAGCCATTGTAATTGACAAAATTATTTATATTCTTATTTCAATTTTTACTTTCTAAATAATTTATTTTAATCAATGATCATCGTTATTTCAAGATCTTTTTTTTTTGTTTTACTTTTCTTTTCCATAAGCTTAATTCTCTTTTAACTACATTACTTATCAATTTAATATAATAGAACATTCCATTCCACAGCAACTTAATATCATTTCCCCATAATTTCAATCTATAAAACAATGCATTCGTATCGCATGTCATCATTCTCATTTAATTAATAAATCAAAAAAAAAATCATCGATCTATAGGCAAGGTGCTGCAGAAGTTGAATGTAGACTCCTGCGATTTTGAAGTTTTTGCCGGCATGTCACGACCCCCGATCGTCGACGTCGTAACGGATGTAAAATTCAGTGCGCTTGGTCCGCACATATATCCAACCAATGCGCTTGTATTATGTGCACTGATGACTAGCTACTACGACTGCACATAAGCGCAACAATATAACAAAACTATTCAAAAGCAACTCAAAACTTTAAATCAATACAAATTAATTAACTTATAGCAAGTGACTCTAATGCATCGGTCTATCTCGGTCGACACACTGTTTAAAATTTCAACTATTATATAAAATAAAAATTCAAAACTCTAACTAAAAAAAAAATACATTTACTTTAATTTCATATAAAAGCTAACCGCTGACGCCGGTGTGACAATTCCGATACACGGATGCACTACCTGCTCACGTGGTAACTTTACCCACATGCAATTAATATATATTATTATTGCAACGCCTATGTTCAGCTGCGCCAGCCATATCGTATATCATGATGCACTCAATCCCAGCTACAGCCAAAGCTTCAATCGTCTTCTTCTTCTATCATTAACCAGACAATTGATACAACAAATTGTTTGCCTATAACAAAATACAATTATTAATATGCACGGGGCACAATGGCCCCGCAATTGACCAAGTTGCAAGGTACACATTGCCCTGTCATACTCTTCACGCTCAAAAAACAAAATCAAAATTATTATACTATCTCTTCCTCATATATATTTTCTATGATAATCTCCTTTCTCTCTATTTCTTTTTATGCAACTTCCGGTCATTCCACGACCGAAGTTGATAATTAAAAAAAATATATAAAAAAAGAACGAATGCCCGTTTAAGCCATCGCATGCCAAGGAGGTTTATGAGGAGGTCTCGACTTCGCGACATAGTATTTGCAAAGTGCCGAGTTGTCGTGACATTGTTGCATATTTTCGGCTTCCTCCGCTGTATGTGTAACGTCGGCATTTTGCAGTACGCTGCTGCCGGTGTCGGGCGCCGAGGTATTATGATCTCGTGCGTTTGCTACCTCTCGTGAAGGCAACCGGTTGTCTGGGAGATGCGTAAAAGGAGACTCGACACGCGTCGATGTATTATCGCTGTTGTAATCATATGATATGTTGTCATTCGCTCGTTCATCGTAATCGAGCGGGCCGTGCTGCGCAATTTGAACTTGCTGCATGTTGCGCGTACCGTGCATTGTACGCGGCCCTAGTCGAGCTTCTTGCGATATACTGTTGTGCGTTGGAATCGGCAAGGGCACCGACGGTATCGTCTCAGCGCAGCGATATTGTTCTGGTGACTCTACGATTTTGGCGTCGCAATGCTCGCTCAACTTTGTCCGCGGCCTATTTAAGCTCTCTCGCTCGTCCGCCAACGTATCAAAATTTTTCGCGCGGATAATATAATTATTATCATTTGGTTGTTTAATGTCTTGCGATATTTCAATATCGCTTACCAATGTGCCGCGTTCGGAAGCCTTGACCTGTACGATTTCTGGGAAAGAGCGCCTAACGTATTCTTGCTTGTTGGAGTCCAATATCGACTCCGGTACTGCATTAAATTGCGAATTATTATTTTCTATCGATGACTGGGCACTTGCCGATGCAGGTGTCGAGTCACATGGATCTTCCTGGAATGATATTAGATCGTCACCACAAGCTTTCTGGCATTCTGTTCGTTGCAAGTCTAAATTTTTGAATTGTATTGCGGGTGCTCGTGGCGGTACCGCTGGCTTGAGTTGTCTTTTGCCTGCGTTCACGATTTCAGCAATTTTTTCTTGCGCTTTCGCTTTTGCTGTACGCTCCGGCAACGGTAACATGCTGACGTCGCCGTCCGCGTCGACGTCGCTGTTGCCGTCATTCGAGATTTCCTCTATTTCCTCGAATTTTTGGGCCGGATGCAGAGAACCAACGATGAATCGTCGCTAAATTTTTCTTTGTCTTTATCGTTCTTTGTCTTCTTATATCGTCTCGTGCGTATTTTGAAGATTCTACCCGGAGCATGGTCCAGTTGAGCTGGTAATATTATTCGTGCACCTATGCAATTTAAAGTCGGCACCAAATGCGTTGTCTTCTTATCGTCGTGCCCGGCACTTGAGGATTGAGCCGGACACGCTACTAGTCAATTATTCTTCTGTGTAGTCGGTGGCTCCGACGCATTTGATAAGCTTGCGTTATTAGAATTAGGATTGTTTCGATTGTTATTATTATTCGAGGTATTATTGCCACTAGTTATTGTTATTATTATTATTATTTTGCTGACTTGAATTTGTCGGTGCATCACGCGAGTCGTTATTGGCTCTATTGCATGTGCTTGCCTCGTGGCCGCGTCTATTTCAGTTGCTGCATTGGAGCAGTGCATACTTTACCTTATTACAATCTCGTGCCGAGTGACCCGGCTTCTCACATACCTGACAAACTACCCGTTTGTCGTTGCTGGCATTCATATTGCCGGATTGTTTCGTGTGCAAAGGCACGCCGATCAGCCCGACCGACGTCATATTCGATCCAATAACTGACCGGTACCGCGACTTGCGCTCGATTTCTCCTGCTGCTTCGATTGCATCGGATAAGGTTTTCGGATTTTTGCAACGCACCTGCACCTGTAATGGCTCAAATAACCCGAGCACAAAACAGTCAACGACGCTATCTTGCAAGCTATAAATCGCGGACTCACGTTCAAACGCATTTATATCGGGCGCCTGTCTATATGCCGCCACCGCCTTGTCGTATAGTGAGCGAATAGTGCCACCGAATTTCCGCACATCTTCACCCGCCTGTGGTTTCGCGTCACCTAGCTTCATTGCCAGGTCGTCTGCGACATTTCTATTAACGAACCTATCTCGCAGGTCACGTAGTAATTCTTGCGCGCTCTGGTAATCAGCTAAATTGCCGACAATATACGCGGCATCTTCGACTAACTTCGGTTGCAGCGCTCGGACAATTTTTTGCTCGAAAGAGGGCAATTGTTCAACTGCTTCCTCTACTGCCGTGCAAAACAATTTGAATGTATTGGGTTTTCCGTCGAATTTGGAATTTGTTTCACGACGTCATTAAATAATCTGAAGGAAGACGGAGTGTAGGGTACGTGCCCTGTCGGATACTCAGTATGCACGTCTTGTCGTACGAGGCTTAAATCAGTTCTGGTTTGCGAAGGCGCCTCGTACCCTCGGGCTGTACTGATACTGTCCGTCTTGCCACGGATCATGCGCATACTCACGCCATTGCGCGCTACCCGGAAAATTCACCGCTTGTTGTGTACGATTATAGTCCCTAGCGGCCGGGCCTGCATACGCATATCTTCGATCTTGCGGCTGGCCATTATACCCATTATGGCCTTGATTCCGCGATTTTACATAATCATCGATGCGCGCTAGCAATCCCATTAATTCGTCGTCTACTTTTGATGCATCAGCACTACTATTGATTTTAAAAAAAAGGATTATTATTTGAACCCGGTTTCGGGCTCGATGAAATCGCCCCCCATAACAATCCGCAGTCATTCAAGGGCGTCTCCTTCATAACACGTGCTCCGGTCGCCGTGGCCGGTGTAATGCTTCATTTACTACTTTCGTATGCCTCTCTATCGCTCCATTATTTATGAGGGGACTCTGAAACCTCACGCTACGCGCTGCATTGCTACGATTATCTGTCGGTTGATTGTCGGTTGGCCCGTAAGCAGAATTGTGCACTTCCACCAACACTTCATTCGAGTCGTCGATAACGCAACCATTTAGCTCGTATTGAAGTTTGTGTTGCCGAACATCGTTGCTAGCTCGTCGACGCTAGCGCTCTGTTGTGCATTAATTCTGGGCTCCTATTGAGTCTTTGACTCTGGGTGCCCGTCACTCCGCGACGTACCAACCGACTGCATTTCGATAAACGAGTTTTGCCTATTGATAAAATCTGCGAAGCTCGGATATTGTTCTCCAATGAGCGCTCTGCGCTCGGCCTCCGAGGCCTCTGCGAAGTAATTCCTCGAAACTTTGCGTTGCGACACGTACGGAGTATCCACCTCCTCACCCTTATGATTATTTCTATTCATGATTTTAAATAACAAAATGATCTTAAAAATTTCAAAAACATGAAAATGTTAAGCCGTGCAACTCGCAACTTGATTGCAATAATTTTAAAAATAATTTTAGTTCTACTTACCTGTCGCAATGGTATAGGCAGCTTGCGATTTATCCCATGCCATATTCATAACCCTGCGATTCACTCTTCCGACGGTGTATTGGTACTGCTGCGTGCGGTGTCGAACTCGTTTCTTTTTGTTAAAAAAAGACAAAAACAAAACTTTGCACCGATCACGAATAAACAACAGTCACCGTCGAACACACCTAGCACCAAAAATTAGGGGGAGCGCCCAGGGTCTTACGTGGGAAGGGATTAAATAAAAGGCGAAATAATTTTAATTAGGCTCAAAATATATCAGAGGGGAGAAGCCGTTCGCGCGAGGTGTCTCCTTGTCGCTTGATGTACTGATACTGCCGTCGCTGATGAGCTATGCTTATCACTCTCATTGTCGCGCGCCGTGTCACTAGTGGGGCCTTGTCGTCCCACGTGACAATACGTTTGTTTATTTACTGTATTGTAATATGTATGTATTGTCTGTGACATTCGGCATAGCCTTGCCAAATAAACTAGTAATAATAATAATAACATATTTGCTATTTATATTATTAATGATAGTTAAGACGTTAAATCTTTGCTGTTCAAAGACGTTTGAAAAATCTGAACACAATAGCTCATGCTAAATTTGTAAAAACTTAAAAACTTGGAAATTCGACGCAAAATATACATAAATATGCAAAAATAATATTGCATATGCATTTAAAAGAAAAAGGAAAAATATGGAATTTCATATGAAACGTATGTATTTGCATATAATCCGGGCTCTAATAATTAACCTCGGATAAAATTTATAAACAATTTACTGCGAAAAAACACTATTTTGAAAAAACTTTAACTGCAATTTTTTTCACTAAACAGACTTAAACTGTGGCATGTAACACCCAGAACTGTGGAATAAGAACCTAAAGTTGGATGTTAAGTAGGTGGGATTTGAAGAATCAAGATGATATAAGCACCACAAAATACACTTTTCCAAAAAAATTAACAGAAAAAATTTATCAAAAAATGTAATTTTTTGCTTGTAAACTATCAACTTAAACGAAAAAAATTTTATTGAATATTCAAATTTCACCTACAGTACCTTAAACTTTAGGTTCTTAATCCATAATTTTAGATATTATTGGCCACAGTTTAAGTCTCTTTCATAAAAAAATTTTAATCAAAGTTTTTTTTTCAGGATTCAAAATAGTTGTGTTTTTCGTGAATCTTTTTGTGTGAACTCGGATTTTTTAGGGTCGGCTTCTCTTTCCTAGCCTACAACGCCAAAAAAGTAAATCCGCCTCTGAGTGTACGTGCTGCTAGGTCAGCACCACAGCGATGCCAAAAGTTTATCAGCTCTGCAAATATAGCTGGTTAAACGTGACAAGGCATTCGTGGCGAAAAGTTGGACAGCATAAAGCCTGTGCGATGCATAAAAAAAGAAAACTTCCGTATATTAGAACCAACCGACGACGACTTACTCCGAGGAAATCGAAGTTTTTAATATATAATATTTAAAATTTATAAAAATAAGATCTACAATTTGAAACAGTAAATAGTATATTTCTCAACGGGTGCAGCTAGAGTTTTGTTAAAAAACCATATCTGCACCAGTTGATGATGGTATTTCTTCCTATAAGAGCCTAAAATTAGCGGCAAAGTTGCGTATTTTAGGTAAGATTGGGAAAAATCTTATTTTTGGCTTTGACGCATAGGAATTGTACCTTTTGTTGAAAAATAACAACTATTCATGCTAATGATCTAAGATTTTACTAGCTTATAAAAAATTGTTAGTTGGAATACATACTTAAATTTCATAATAATAGCTTGCAAATTCTGGTTTTAAACTTTGAAACAGTAAAATCTCATTTTTTACCTTGACGTCAAGAAATTGTACCTTTTGTTGAAAAATTAAAACTATTTATCGTATGATTCTAAGAACTTACTAGCTTGTGTAAAGTAGTTAGTTGGATTCGAACACATAATCAAATTTCATGAAAATTGTTTGCAAATTTTGGTTTTAAAATTTGAATTAGTAAAATTTAACTTTTGAGCTTGACGCAAAGAATTTGTACTTTTTACTGCAAAATGAAAACTATTCATGGTATGGATCTAAATCCAATTAGATATTTTTCAACTTAACATAATTCCTTATAAATAAATCTCAATCCACCATTGTTCAATTGACTACCTGCAACCAACTACTTTACACAAGCTAGTAAATTTTCAGATCCATATGATGAATAGTTTTAATTTTTCAACAAAAGGTACAATTTCTTGGCGTCAAGGTAAAAAATGAGATTTTACTGTTTCAAAGTTTAAAACCAGAATATTATCATGAAATTTGAATGTTTTCCAACCAACTATTTTTTATAAGCTAGTAAAATTTTAGATCAATAGCATGAATAGTTTTAATTTTTCAACAAAAGGTACAATTTCTATGCGTCAAAGCCGAAAATGAGATTTTACTGTTTCAGAGTTTAAAACCAGAATTTCTAAGCTATTATCATGAAATTTGAGTATGTATGTGGCGACTCACTTCACCGCAGTCTTACATGTATAATGTAAGTAATTAAACTGCTAAATGTTCACCTTTTGTTTATCGTCACCAGGCGATAAAACTAATTAATCGCGACAGTTCAGTTTATTTTCTGCCTCCGAGACGCGAAGTCTCGAATCGATAAAACTCCTCACGATACTAATATTTATCTCCTGCCTTACGTTTCTACAATTTGGTGACCCCAACGTGATCTACGACGATGGTATTGGAACGTGATAACGAGTTTCGTCGCAACGCCCATCTCCCGCAGCAGATAGAGCCGCGAGATCAGCCCGATGTGCAGCAGCGAGTTCCCGCCGATGACGCAGCCGCCGCCGCCGCCCTTCATGCAGAGCAACAAGAATGATCCGATGCAGCCGCTGCAGCCATTGCTCCTTCCTGATATGTCAATCGCGTAGCTGTAAAACTTCCAGCTTTCTGGATGGACAAGCTAGCCGTCTGGTTTGCACAAGCTAATGCGCAAATCGCTTTGGTTGGCGTCAACGTCTACCATGTCATCTCTCAACTGGATGTTCGTGCAGCCGCAACCCTCCGGACGATCTACCCAACACGAATTTGCAACGACATCTCATCCAGCGTCTCTCGACATCAGAGGAGCAGCGAGTTCGTCAACGGCGACCGCAAGCCCTCGCAGCTCTTGCGACATCTCAAGTCGCTTGCTTCCCCGACCGCCGTGCAACCTAACTTTCTGCGTCACCTATGGCTCCGGCGACTTCCTGCTCACGTCCAGGCCGTATTAACAGCCCGACCCGAGCTTTCACTCGAGCAGCTTTCGACTTGGCAGAAAAAATCGTCAAGATTTCTCCGATTTCTTCGGTGCACGCGGTCGCAGATGCAGCAGAGCAGGTATGCCCTCCCAATGACTCTCTCTTGCCTGCAATTCGAGAGCTTACCTTGAAGGTCAGCGCACTACGATCTCGTAATGTCGAGAGATCACCTCCACGTCGTAGCCGTAGCTGCAACTACAGTCGCAATCGTTTGAAATCATCGAACCAACCACGTGACTCTGACAAATTATACTGGTATTGTTTCCGTTTTGGCAGTAAGGCGAAGAAGTGCCTTTGCCCAGGAAACGGCAAAGACGGTCAGTAGCGGTGACAGACTGTCTCTCTTTGAAAAACCACCTGTTCCTGACGGATCAATCAACCAAGCACCGATTCCTCGTCGACACCGGCTCAGATGTTTGATGTTTTCCTCGACGTCTATTGCGTGAGCGTCGAACGCCAACGGAATTTCGACTTCACACCGCCAACGACAGCACAATCAAAACGTACGGTTCTCACGGATTGACTCTCGACTTGGGCCTTCGCCGACTTTTCTTTTGGCGTTTCATCGTTGCGGACGTGTCGCAGCCGATCATGGGCTCCGATTTTCTCGCACACTACGACCTGCAGCCAGACTGTCGACGAAAGCGTTTGATTGACGCTTCCACCAACCTCTTCACGCCTGCGTCGATGCAGTTTTCGTCGCAATGCAGCGTCAAGACTGTAGCAGCAAGTGGTGAATACTCGGACATCATCTCGGCATTTTCGGATCTTCTTTGTCCTCTTGGCTTGCCAAAGATGATCAAGCACTCGACTGTTCATCACATACCCACGACTCCTGGCCCGCCTTTGTCATGCCACTTTGGCGCACGAGAAACTTCAAGTTGCTAAGGCCAAATTTGACCAGATGTTGCAAGCTGGTGTGTGCCGTCCTTCTGAGAGCCAGTGGTCATCGCCATTGCACCTCGCACGTAAGGGTAAGAATAGCTGGCGACCTTGTGGCGATTTTCGAGGACTCAACAGCCCAACAATCCCGGATCGTTACCCTGTTCCTCACATTTACGACTTTGCCAACAAAATCGGAGGATCGACTATTTTCTCGACGATCGACTTAGTCAAAGCATATCAGCAGATACCTGTCAACCCGGATGACATCTGCAAGACTGCCATAACCACACCTTTCGGACTGTATGAATTTCTCTTCATGACATTCGGATTGAAGAACGCTGGCCAAACGTTTCAATGCTTCAATGACGAGGTGACTCGAGGTTTAATCTTTTGTTACATCTGCATAGACGATATTTTGATATACTCAAGATCACAAGAGCATACTTACATTTTTATATAAGCTCAAATTTCGATAAATATACTATCACATCATTTTATTGCTATTTTTGACATTTCGATTTTATTCAGCGAATATTTGAAACTAATTTCTTCTTAAACATTTTTACAAAAACGTTCGTATAACAATGTCAAAGCGTAAATTAGTTGAGATTTCCAGTGATCATTCTGATACAGATGAAGACATATCTGACAAGGAGAGCCTTTCATCTGCGGGTCACAGATCCTTACCAAACTTGTTTGGGGGTCTTCTTGTAAATAATAATAAAGCCCCCTATAGTTACTTTTGTTCCAATGGGCCCTGGAAACCATTATAAAGCACCATGAAGTATATAATATAATATAATGTATGAAATACCATATATTAGCGTATAATGGTATCAAGTTTACACAGTCAAGTCTAACTGACTGAGAAGTATTTATACTTTGACTTTTCAATGTCCAAACAGCTTTTCAATCAATAAACAATTTAACTCAATTGGTTTACTGAGAAAGTCTTAAAGAGCGAACCAATTTGAGCTAAACTTTATGCATTTATCAACTAATATTTACATTAAATCATGTAAAAATGTTTTCATTTATAAAACTTACTGTTCTTTTTTTCTCACCTATTTCTGACAATGATCTGGAGTGAATCTGAATCCAGATGAGTGTCAGGAATAGATGAAGAGAAGGGATTTGTGAGTTATACAAATAAAAACATTTTCATATAATTTACATCAATATTTGTTTGGTACGTTAATTTTAGCTCAAATTGGTGCGCTCTTCAAAACTTACACAGCAAACCAATCGAGTTCAATTGTTTATTGTTTGCGAAAGGGATTAGAATGCATGAAAGTTTATGTACAAATATTTTTGAGAGAGTTAGACTTGACCGTACAAGGCCTGATACCAATAAGTGGTATTTTTTAACATTATATTATATTTAATACTTTTTTCTGCTTTATAACTCTTTCCAGGGCCCATTGGAATAAAGTAACCATAGGGGGCTTTATTATTATGTACAAGAAGACCCCCATACAAGTTTGGTAAGGATCTGTGACCCGCAGATGAAAGGCTCTCCTTGTTAGTCCAAAGGTGTCAAATTTCTCCATGGCTTCCTCACCAGCTACATGAAGAAGAACGGCAACTTTTCTTTCGTCGCCTTTGTCTCCGAGGGCTGTAGCTTTTAGGTATACCTCGAATTTCTGCCGCCATCTTTTCCAATTCTCTTTTACGTTGCCTTCGAACGAAAGAGCTGGTGGAGGTCTCATCAGGTTTTCCATTATGTATGCGGCGTTTCAAAGTTGAATCGTTTCACACTTTTTTTTTATTTTTATTTTGTGTATTGTGTGTACACTATGCCTTTGTGGCCCTTTATATGTATTCTTTTTTTATCGAGTGGTCCAGTACAACACACAGGTTTCACTTCTTTTTTTTTAACCTGTTTTTTTTTTTTTTACTTTTTTTTTGAACTACACTTTTGTAAATTTTAAACCGACTGCGCCATGTCAGGTTGGGAGAGGTGAATAAACACACAAGTGTGTATAATAATAAAACATAGTTTATTGTAAAAGCGTGTTGATGGTATGCGGTGTACACACGTAGCTGGCTTAGCTACCACTGACTATACAGTCACGTACACGCAGAGTCAGGACTGGAGGTACACGAGAGTGCAGCACCACCTGACATGCAACGGCACTTTCTGTGGATGAAATGTTGGTGTGATTTTTGGCCAAACTAGTTGAGGCAGTACTTACCTTCAAAACCAGATAGATATGGTTTGAAATTGTGGGGACTGTGTGATGCCAATGGGTACTTGTTCGATTTAGATATTTATTGTGGAAAAAAAAGTAATGACTCAAATTAAAAATTACATTCATGTGCTCTTGGTTCCACTGTTGAAGAACATAGTTTGAAAGCAACTGGTACAGTACGTCGTAATAGAGTAGAAATAAGCTTGAATTTGAAAAGAAAGCTGTTAGAGGTTCGTACAAAATTCATCATGATAAAATAATGGAATGAATTTTATCAGAGTCATTGATTCAAAACCAGTATCTTTTCTCTCTACAGCAGCTTCTGTCAGTCCTGCCAAAAAAATTAAAAGGTCATTCTGATTCTCGTAGTAAGGCAGAAATTGAGTTTCTTCAGTTCTTACAATAAATTTATGGGTCCCAACGAAAATTTTCCTCATAATAAGTTTTATAAAGTCTTAAAAAGTCTTTATAAGTTTTATAAATGTACGAAATTCGTACACCCGATTAATCATTTTAAAGAGTTAATAAAGAGTTTTTAAGAGTTTTTAAGATTTTCTAAAGACTTAGTGTGGCGATCAATTTCTGTAGGGGATGGTGTGGATCTTCATGATTATGGATGCAAAAAAGTTTTACCAAAAATAAAATCAAGAAAGTGGACATGGTTAGTATTTATTCGTTTAATAGAATCATCCATCGTAAATGCAACGGTCATCTACAATTCGTGTCAAGAAAGCGGTAAGTTATTAACCAGAAATGTGGCCCAAAAAGTGAGTGAGTCATATTTGTTACGTAAGTCATGCAATTTGAAAGATCATAAATATAAATCACGAGAAAGACGAATTTGCTCTGTTGAAAAGTGCATCTTGAGAACAACACGGTATTGTTTAGATTGTAAAAATTACTTTTGCGTTAAAATTGTTATAAAATAAATCATAAATGAATCACAAAATACCATGAGAGAAGGTAAAATATCTGGAGACTTACCAAAATGAAAAATTATAAAAAAACAAAAAAAATTAAAAAAATAATTAGAAAAAATTAGAAAAAAAAAAATAAAAAGGTACTAAATGACTCTTTAAAAAATCGTCTACCTCCACGTTGGTCAGAGTTGGGCAACGGAATAATTTTATTACGGCTAAAGGACGATACGGCACATGTTATAATGTTTTGGTATTTTTTTACATTTTCGGCTACAATGAGCTGTTTTTGTGACTGTCATCTTAAATCTGGATGAACCACCGACCCTAACTTTTAGTTTAGGCCTGTATGCCATCAGATCCAGAGTTTCAAGCCGATCTGAATGCATAATCATGGTGACAAAAACGATCATTTTGAGAAAAAATGTTCAAGAACCACGTTTTTTTTTATTAAACAAATGTATTTTTAAAACGGCTGCATAAATCGTAAATCTGATGCCAGATTTGAAAACAGAGATAAAAATCCCATAAAATATGGTATTTTTTACATTAATTTGACTATGGATTCATGAAAAAGTAACGCGTGGAAAAATAAGTCGAAAATAGGGTCTCTTGGTATTAGACGGGTTAAAATAGACTTTCTTGAAGCACGTTGTATTGAAAGACCAAACACATTATCTTTAATATTTTGGATTATAATATCGCCGTTGCTTATGAGTAAAAACTCACTTCAACGAAATACTGTGAAAAAACACACCTCAACGGATGCTGTGAAGAAAAACACACCTCATTGAAACGCTGTGAAGAAAAACAAACTTCATTAAACGCTGTAAAGAAAAACACACTTCATTGAAATGCCGTGAAGAAAAACACGCCTCTTTGAAAGACCAAAATATTTTCGACGTGATTCGATAAATCGTGATTCGATGATATGTTTTTCTTTACGACATTTCGATAAAGTGTGTTTTTCTTCACGGCGTTTAAATAAGGTGTGTTTTTCTCACGGCATCTGACAAGGTATGTTTTTTTCATGGAATTTATAAAAGGGTTTTTTTTCATAGCATTTTTTACTGTGTTTTTACTCATAAGCAGCGGCGATATAATAATCAGAAAAAAATTATTTTCGACGAATAAAAAAAATGTTTAAAAAGTATCTTAATACCTTTCCAAATTGTCAATAATTAAAACAAATTTAAAATGATGAAATTTTTTATAAATGTGTGAAATTATAAAAAAATTTTTTTTTGTAATTTAGAGAAAAAGTTTTTTAAAAATTTTTTCCAGCGTTGATAAAAAAAAAATGTTACGGTCTTCATCCTTAACCCGTCGAATACAAAGAGACCTAATTTTGACTAGTTTTTTTATAAAACCAATGTCAAATTAACGTGAAAATACTATATATTATAGGATTTTTATCTCTCTTTTCAAATGTGGTGTCAATCAAATCAAAATACATTTGTTTCAATAAATACAACGTACTTTTTGAACATTTGTCTTCAAAATGATCGTATTTTTCATTACGATTACGCATTCAGATTGGATTGAAACTCTGGATCTGGTGGCATACAGGCCTATACAAAAGTTAGCGGCGTTGGTTCTTTCAGATTCAAGATGGCAGCCACTAAAACAGCTGATTATAGCCAAAAATGTAAAAAAAGCTTTGGTAATTTTTCACTCCGTAAGAATGGACCCTACGAAAAAATTTGATACAAAAAGTGCTTACAATTGATGAAAAATTCAAGCATGTCCTTTGATCAATTCTGATTCGCCTTAGGCGTTCAGTTCAACTTACATCATGTTTCATAATGCTAGTCCTGAAACAAAACAAATTTGATATCGATTTTTAAGAAAAAATTTGTTCACCAATAGAGTTATCCTCAATTGAAGTAATTATAATTAACGATATATTCTTTTCTATTAAGAATGTACTGAAATATGACCATTTTAATGCACATCTGATTTTTTCGTATTTTAGCGTCGCTTAAATATTTAACGCTCTTTCATTTCCGTGGAAGCATGAATGGCCCTAACCCTAAACATTTTGATAAAAATTTTTTTCATATGTATGTAAACAGAGACTTTTATGAGTACACAAGTTGTGTATTTCATTTGTTTACATTTAACCAAGCCAATGTTTGTGTGATCAGTATAAATATCACCTAGTTACAGTTAGCAATAAATCTAAATGTTTCCCCGAGCCTTCAAAAACCAGCATAAAATTTTTATTTTTTGATTGAAAATAATTGAATTTCCCTTAAAAAATGCAAAGAAAAATTAATCAAAGCGAAAGAGCAACAAGTGCAGCCTATTGAAGCCGTTCGAAAAAACGAGTTCCTCCGCATAAACAATAGGCAGAAGAAGAGACTCTATCTAGTACTTCATCGAAAAAAATTAAAACTAGTACAGCTCAAAATATAACAATCAATTTGAAAAGCATTATGCAATTTTAGATTTTTTTAGATTTTACGAGTCTATCAAATTTATTGAAATATGCTCGTTGTAATGGCAAAATTGCATTTCAAGAGTGCTAAAAGGAAGGACTGGGACCTCAAAATCTTTAAACGTGTTTGCTGAACAATAGCATTTTCAAAGACGGTGTACATCATATCTCAAAAACTTATGGACCGATCTTTTTGAAATTTAACACCGTTATTTATGAACTATTTTACTAGGTAGTGATGTCGAGATATTTTCATTTTTGCGGAAAATTTTCATTTTTCCAACAATTTTCCGAAAACAGGTGCACTTTTTTCGTTATTTTCCTATTTTTTCAACTTCAAAGTCACGCCAAATTAAAAAAATGAAAATTTTTGAAAAAATTCGACGTTAGTACCTTCGAATCCTTTAAACTAAAAAAAAATGTTTGGCTTGTTCGGATGATTCTACGAGAAGTTATCGTGTACACCGCATTCCGACGTGTTCTTCAAACCGATGCCACAGGCTCATTTTTCATATTTCCAACAAAAATTTAGCTGAATCCTTCTTTGAAAAGTGATGACCCTAAAAGTGAAGCCAATCTATTCGGCCTCTGATTGGTCGACTACTTTGACTTTAAGACTAAAAGTAGAGCGACCCCTACATGCCGCGAACTACATGCCGCGAACTAAGTCTCAATTCAAATCTGATGACTTTACTATTATGTATGTATATATTATATATTTTAAGAGAGGATATTATATCTTATTATAATATCATATAAATATAATAAATAATATTTGTGTGCAAAAAAATGCTAAGCATCTGCATCGAAAGTGAAATTGGTGCGACAAGCCGCGAAATCGTCCTTGGAGAGACAACAACACCTATATCACATAACCATTTATTCTCTTCTAACACAATTGTAATTCTATAAGCATGAAGAAAATGCCGTGAATTCAAGTTTTAATTGGAGGATTAAAATTAGATGTTATGAAATGAAGCATTAAGTTTTCATCAGCAAAAAAGAAGCATTAAAAATTGACAAATTATCATTTGCTTTTACTTCTGAGCTCTGAACATATTACATATATTAAGCTGATATGTACAAACCACATTTTTGATAATTCAAGTAAATGAGATAGTCCTATAACTTTTTTAGCATATATAATATAATAGTATTATTGTGTAACACAATAGTATGAAGCTGATACGTACAACATGTCACACAATAATGCTACTGTGTTATAGAATTAATACGCTAAAAGTTATAGGACTATCTCATTTACTTGGATTATCAAAAATGTGGTTTGTACATATCAGCTTAATATGTAATATGTTCAGAGCTCAGAAGTAAAAGCAAATGATAATTTGTCAATTTTTAATGCTTCTTTTTTGCTGATGAAAACTTAATGCTTCATTTCATAACATCTATTTTAATCCTCCAATATACTGATACTCAAAACATTAAAACTTAAATTTACATCAATCTCCTTTATGCTCATAGAATTAGATTTTTGTGTAGAAATAAATAAATGGTTATCTGATAAATAGATAATAAATATATTATCAATGCTATGGAATCATGTACTATGGAAGTTTTGTGTCTGTTTTATGTTTTTCGACTCCCATTTAAAGACATCAGTGTAGTCTCCAACTGATTTTCCAACTTATTGTAATATTTAAAAAAATATATATAATCAAATACATAGTATGTAGATATTAACTCAAAAAATGTGGCATGTTTGTAGTTATAAAGTAATTGTGAAGTTTTCAGAAAAAAGGACCATTGAAAATTGTTAAATTATCATTTGCTTCTACTTCTCAGCTCTGAACATATTACATATATTAAGCTGATATGTACAAACCACATTTTTGATAACATTTTTAAAATCTCAATCAAGTTTACACGCATGACTTCATATGCAAGTCCAAGTAAATGAGATAATCCTATAACTTTAGCGTATAACCCTATAACACAGTAGCATTATTGTGTGACATGTTGTACGTATCAGCTTCATACTATTGTGTTACACAATAATACTATTATATTATATACGCTAAAAAAGTTATAGAACTATCTCATTTACTTGGACTTGCATATGAAGTCATGCGTGTAAACTTGATTGAGATTTTAAAATTGTTATCAAAAATGTGGTTTGTACATATCAGCTTAGTATATGTAATATGTTCAGAGCTGAGAAGTAAAAGCAAATGATAATTTAACAATTTTCAATGGTCCTTTTTTCTGAAAACTTCACAATTACTTTATAACTGCAATCATGCCACATTTATTGAGTTATACATGTACACTATGTATTTGATTATAATATATATTTTTTTAAATTACAAACAAATGTTGGAGACTATACTGGTTTTTTTTTTCAAAAGTGATGGGCATAAACCAGTGTTTACAAAAGCTGCTCCAAATGTTGGTTGACTACCCGCCATCGTGTGCCTAAGTCATATGGTGACGATCAGTCTACCAACATTTTGAGCACTGGTATAAACTGAAGCCACATAAAACGGCTTCTGATTGACTGTCGCAATCGTCCCCACATGAGCGACTATACGTACGTAAGCGACTGCTGTCTGCAGCGGCACGATACGTTGTTATGTGTATATAATATATATACGGTCTTGAGCTGCGGCTCGAGCGCGAAACTCTGTGCGAAAAGAATTCGCACGTGCGAAAGAGAAGGGGTAAATTGCGGCCCTTGGCCGTGTATTCTCCAAGTCTCTTTCTTTCTTTTTCGAAACTTCGACAACGACCGAGTGCTGGTTGCTTTAAAATTCACTCGCCTCACCATCTTTGTTTAACAATAAAGTAAGTATAACATTCATTTGTTTATAACTCCGTTATAAACTACTTACTATTAAGTTTTCTATTGAAGTTATATTAAAGTTAGTCTAATTTAATAATGTTATTCTAATTTAATAATAACATACGTGACCTTCGCGATTTATATTAGCTTATCCTTATATACATGGAAAACAATGGCCGTATTTTCACATACTATGTGATTTATTCTTTTATTTTCGTTTCGCGCATTTTTTCATTAATTCAAGTCCGATATGATTATAACATACGTGATTAGTGGCTTTCGCGATTTATTCTAGATTATTCTTATACATGGGAAACAAGGGCGGTATTTCCACGAATTATGTGATTTCTTTTATTTTCGTTTCGCGCATGTTTTCATTAAATTCAAGTCCGATATGATTATAATATACGTGCGTAATGGCTTTCGCGATTTATTCTAGCTTATTCTTATACATGGAAAATAATGGCGGTATTTCCACGCATTTTGTGATTTCTTCTTTTATTTTGATTTCGCGCATTTCTTCTTTGATTAAATTTCGATATAATTATAAGTAACAATTATTTCGTTTTCACCTTCTAGCACTTTCTATATATTCAACATGGGTGATTTCGATCTGGAAAACAATACCACTTTCAACAATCTCGTCGATCGCGACTTAAGAGCGTAAGTGATAATATCATCATAATATTAATTAGAGTTACATTATCATAAATTTTTATACTTTGTAGTTATGATTTTTTATACTTCGTAGTTATGATACGTTATTAATATTTATGTTTCAGGGAAGTAATTGGCTACGTCAGCGAAATATATGGGACTTCAATCGTAGGAAGAGTTACAAAGTACAAATTATTTAAATTTGTTTTAACCAATGGAAATACGGATGACAATAAAAAGGTGATGGTGCTCATATGGGATGAATCTCTCATTGGAAAATACTCTTCCAGTATAAGAATTAACGAGGTTGGTATAAATTTCTATTTTATAATTATTTTAACAAAAAAATTTTAATTTCAATCCTTAAATCCTAATGAATATTTTCATTTGCAGATAGTACACCTTGATGGAGTACATGTGAAGAGCGCTATTCTCTCTAACTCTAGAACCAATGCAGATTTTATTGCATTCGATTTGTTAATCCAAAAATCTACAAAAGTTAATTTCTATGGACTTCATCGTGCTCCGGCAACATTAGGATTACTCCAACAAGATTAACCTCAAGAGGTTAATTTTGAGAACGCAATGGACGCTACTGGCCCTATAAGTAAGATTTTTATACTTAATATTATAAAATAAATTATATTTATGCACTAGACAATTATGGGCTAATTTATTCATTTTTCTAATTTTATAGTTCTGAAAGGATATGTTAAAACCATGTTTGTTACTGTGTCCAGCAAATTCGATAATGGTTCCTATGGGTCTGGAGCTGTTGGAGATGGTGAATTTAAAATATCAGTGAATATAAATAATTATACCCCAATTGCATTCACTAAAGGGACTCCTGTCCTCCTCATAAGAGAAATAAAAAAGAACGGTAACGTACAATCTAACCTACTTATAATAATAATAATAACTAATTATATTTTTTAATCTAACTTATAACTATTGTTTGGCTTTATTTCAGTACCTTGTACGATTGTATGTTCTGATTCATCCTGCATTCGTATAGACGACGAAAGAGAACCAATCCTACCCATTATACTGATTAATGGCAACAAAACTCCGAAGAGAACTACCAGACCCGAATAGGCTGCTATCTATCTACTACTTAAAGAAAAAAAGTTTTTATTCATTATTATTAATGACTAAAAATGTATAATAATATATTTTCATTTAAAATTTTTTTTAAAATTTAACATAAGCTTTAAAAGCAGTAGTAACTTTTAACATTGTAATAAGCTTTAAAAGCGATAGTCATTTTTAACATTATAGTTTTAAAAGCTTTTGTTTAAAAGTGTTTGTTTAACTGTATTAATTTAAATACGTTCATTGAAAAAGTGTTTAGAAAAGCCATTAAAACTTAAAATTTTTATCACTAAGTTAAAACGAGAGACTGATTATTTAGTCGTAGAAATATTTAGTCAATAGTTGTATAACTTATAGTAATTATAATGACTTATTAAAATTTAAAAGTGTTCAATAATATAGTGTTGACTAATTAGTTTAGTAGATTAATATTATGTAATAATTATAATACAACCATTTATTATGTATGATTAATATCATATAATGCCATATTGTCAACATATATTTCATTTGTAATGTATTCATTTTTAATATACATTAACTAAATTACAATTGCATTTAACACCCATTAATTCTTCCTTTCTTCTTCGCGGTACAATTTAAAATTCACTCCAGTTTCGCGTGCGTTATGGACGCGGCACATACGTCAGCAGTCGCCGCGGGTTCGGAAGTTCAGTTTGATTGATTCGGGTCATTTACGGTCAGCAGATAATGAAGCTGAAAAAAAAATTGAAAATTTCTTCACGCGCATACATCGCTGCCCGCTCAACTGTGGCTCGAATGTTTCAGAGTCTTGCCATTTGCGGCGCTTATCCTGCACAGACTATGAACGTAGACGGTAGAGCCCACTGAAACCAACCCAGTTTGCAACTTACTTTATGACGTCATTGACGTGTAACGACCTCGCATCACTTTTCTTTACGACAAGAGAGAACAAAGATTTGTTTACGTTAATTACACATAAAGTATACACAAGTTCGCGTTGTTTTCACGAACATAGTGCCATACGCGTGAAACATTTTGATCGTTGTCAACGCCTATATTGTTGGGCAACAAAAACTTTACAGTACGTTAGTACGATGGATCCTAACGTAGAGCCTTGGATATATCCATTGTTTTATCCATACGGCACTCGAGGCTGGCATAGAAATATTAAACGTACAGACAATGACAAAAGAGTTCGGCTATCCAAATTATCCTAGACGAGATAATACTCATACAATGATAAACGGGAAACAAATTGATAACCGATGGGTTGTACCGTACTGTCCTAAATTAATACAAATGTTTAATTGCCATTTGAATGTTGAAATTGTTACAATTATTCGATCGGTTAAGTATATATACAAATATGTTTACAAAGGACACGACGCTGCAAATGTAACGATTGAAGAACATCCTGATCAAAGAACTGTCGACCACGATGAAATAAAAAATTTCCTTGATACGCGATATGTAGGTCCAGTCGAATCATGTTATCGAATATTTAGTAAACCTTTAGATAGCAAAAGCCATTCGATCTGTCGATTAGCAGTACATCTACCAAATCAACAATGCGTGATAATCAATGATGATGAAACCCTACTGATTTAGAACATGCTAGCAGTACTTTGATCGATTATTTCACTTTGAATGCTCACGATAAGGATGCTAAACAATATTTTTATAAAGATATTCCTACTTTTATACTCACAAAAAGGAAAAAAATTGATGAAATAACTACTACTAGGTGGGTTGTACGACAAAGAAACAGAAATGTTCTTGGCCGAATGTATGCAGTTAGTCCAACACAATCTGAATTATTTCATTTAAGTTTATTATTATTACACGTAAAAGGAGCCACATCTTTTGAATCGCTTCGAACCGTCGATGGGATTGTACAACCTTCATTTACGGCAGCTTGCTTGGCAATGGGCCTTATAGAAGATGACGAGGAGTGGTACAGGGCAATGACAGAAGCAACTTTATGGATGATGCCTTACAGATTGCGCTTACTGTTCGTACGTATCTTAATACATTGTCAACCAGTACGTCCGGAAGAATTGTGGAATAAATTCAAAGTTTCCATGTCTGAAGATTATGCTCAAACTTACAGTAATGACGTTAGTCTAAAATTAGCGTATTCTCATATAAATGAATTGTTAATTTTTGAAGGATATAGTTTATCTAATTTTCCATCTATGGATCAGCAAACAGAACTTGATTTTTCACAAACGAATAATAATGTCTCACTGACGGAAATGGCAGAATCCGGACATACGCAATATACGCAGTTGAATGAAGAACAAAAAAAAATTGTCGATACTGTTCTCAACGCCACACAAGCCAATTATGATGGAGAAAAATGTTTTTACATAAACGGACCAGGAGGATGTGGAAAAACTTTTATTTATACAACCATTTACAAGTTGTTAACATCTAAAGGCATCAATGTATGTTCGATGGCTTTTACTGGTATAGCAGCACTTTTACTTCCTAATGGTAAAACTGTGCATAAAACTTTCGGTCTTCCTGTTCCATTATTTAATGATTCTTCATCTAACATAAAAGCACAATCAAAACAAGGAATCTTTCTTAAAAACTCAAGTATTTATCTGGGATGAAGCCCCAATGGCACCAAGATATGCTCTTGAAGCGGTCAATAGAACGCTGAAAAGTATGATGAATAATGATTTACCCTTTGGTGGTAAAATTATAATTTTAGGAGGAGATTTTAGACAGCTTTTACCAATTAAAATCAATGGAAATCGCAGCGAAACATTAAATTTATCGATTAAATTCAGTGAGATCTGGGATAAATTTATAATATATAATCTTAATAAAAATATGAGAGTTTTGCCAAATGAAATCGATTTTGCTAAATTTTTATTATCAGTTGGTGATGGCCACATTAACGATGTTGTAAATATATCTATCCCCAGAGAATGTGTTGTTGGTAACGATTTCGTTCAAAATCTTTTTGGTTCTTTAATTTCGGGAAAAAAATTTGAAGAAATGAGTCAATGTGTAATATTAGCTGCTCGAAATATCGACGTCGATGAATTAAATCAACAAGTAACCGATTTATTAGAAAAGTCTACTGAACATATTTACACAGGAATCGATAGTACTGAAAATTGCAACAACGGTGAATTAGATGAGGTACTATTGCCAGAGTATTTGAATACATTAAATCCGTCAAGCCTACCGCCTTATAAATTACGTTTAAGAATAAATTGTATTGTAATACTTATTAGGAATATTAGCATAAATGAAGGTTTATGTAATGGTACAAGATTAAGGATAATCGATTTTTCTCACCACTTATTAAAATGTAAAATATTAACTGGAGAAAAAGTGAATGAAATTGTTTTTCTTAATCGAATTACATTATATTGTGAAAATGAATATCCTTTCACCTTTAAAAGAAGGCAATTTCCTGTAAAACTAGCTTTTGCAATGACGATCAATAAATCGCAAGGACAAACTTTTAACAAAGTAGTTATCGATTTAAGAAGAGACGTATTTAGTCATGGGCAATTATATGTAGCAATGTCTAGAGTTCGTTCATGGGATTCATTAAAAATCTACCTTGGAAATCATCCTAGAAATGAGTACAAAGTGAAAAATTATGTTTACAACGAACTTTTTCAATAACTTGCTTCAATCAAATATGATTAATTATGAATATTTGGTATTACATCGAAGTCGCTAACTTCACACTTGGGTTAACTCGATACTTTGGGTGTGGAAAATAACTTGGGTTACTTGGATTGTGGTCGTTAATTGAAGCACTTGGGTTAACTATATAACATGGGCTAACGCTATAACTTGGGTGAACTGGGTAACTTGGGTTTACTCGGTAGTTTGGGTTATCTCGATAATTTGGGTTGCGAAAATAACTTGGGTTAATTGATTACTTTAATACCATGAGTTACTTGGGTTGCTGGGGTTGCGCAAATTTTTAGGGTTCAATAGGATACCGAGTTATTACGGGGTTTTCAATTGGCTTGAACAACAAGTTATGTTTCTTTTTTTTCGGAATATATGTATGAATGTGATCTCACAACAGTACCTGGTTCTTTGATTGTTGAAATCAATCGTTTACATTTTATTCAATGGAACTGACGAGAATTAGTTACTATACATACATCAAGGTCAAATTAATTTAAGGCTAAATAGATTACAACAACCGGTAAGGATTTACAGTGAGAAATTAATGATCATTTTTAGTATTAATGGTTTTTCCCCACGAATGATTAAATCATTTTTAGGGCATTCCAAATTTATACGCCTTTGAGATATTTCGATGACTAATGGATTATTGCTTTTAGCCTACCAAAGGTAAAATACGATAATTGGATGAAAACGATTCTCTACATTATTGGGTTTTCGTTTCGAATAAATCATGCCCGGTAACAATGTTTTTCTATGCATGTAAATGCAAAGTGATGATATTTCGATACACACCCTGCTTTTATATTCTTGGGTTATTCTTGGGTTATTTAGGTTTTAAATAGATCATGACCAGCCATACTTTACTTCTATTTATTTCAATATGAACAGGTGATAATTGGATATACACCATGCTTTAATATTCTTGGGTTATTTCGGTTTTAAATAGATCATGACCGGCCATACTTTACTTCTGTTTATTTCAATGGAAACTGATGATATTTCGATACACACCATGCTTTTATATTCTTGGGTTATTTGGAAAACAATACATCTCTTGGGTTAATTGGAAAGCAATATATATCTTGGGTTATTTGGAAAGCAATATATATCTTGGGTTATTTGTTAAGCAAGATATATATTTTGAGTTGCATGTAAAACAATACACCTCACGGGTCATTTTGAAAGCTATACACTTCTTGGGTTATTTGAAAAAAAAAAATACACTTCTTGGGTTATTTCGAAAAAAATACAATTCTTAGGTTATTTGGAAAACAATACACTCTCGGGTTATTCGGAAAGCTATACATCTCTTGGGTTTTTGGGAAAACAATACACTTTTCGGGTTATTTGGAAAGCAAATATATTTTGAGTTGTTTGTAAAACAATACTCCTCTCGGTTTATTTGGAAAACAATATACCTCTCGGGTTATTTGAAAAACAATACGCCTCTCGGGTTATTTGGAAAGCTATACACCTCTTGTGTTATTTTTAGAGCTACCTACCTCTTTGTTGGTAAATTAAAGATAAAAATAAATACAATTTTATTAAATCATACATCTAGATCTGAAACTTAAGTTTCAAAGATAGCAACATAATGCAAAAAATCATGGTCCTCATGAGGCGATGTGTCTATCATTTAAACCGATATATGGTTATTTGATGGCGAACTTTTATTAAAATATTACAAGTCCTAATAATGTATTCACCCGAATGTAAAATTAATCTTATTTATATGGTATCATGAGATATATATTGGCAGTGGCTCACTACAATGATAAATGTTTTTAGAGTCTCATCTGCTTAAATAAATCTTAATAATATTGTGTTTTTTGAAACATACAATTTGAAATTTTCATTTTTTAAAACGATATACATTTTCTTAATTTGAAAAATGTCAATTTATGAATTGATTTTTACAGTTTATTCAAATGATATAAAATTAAAAATAGACTTGAATTTTCAAATTGAAAAATTTGAATTAAGAAAATTATTTAAATATTTAAATCCTAAAATTCTCAAATAAGGATTAAATTTTTATTTAAATTTATTTACAAAAATAAAAATGCTGCAACAGTGACACCTTCTCGGTGGGATACATATAGTTAAAAATTCATAATATACTACTTTTGACCATAATTCTATTTTTATTTGCCCCATTTCGACCTATTTAATTTGGTTTTACGATTCAATTATGTACTACATACACATCAGTAAAAATTGAATTCAAAGATAAAACTACGCGCGCGTAGCGCGCCCTAAAACTCTAGTACTCTTAAATTGATGCTTTTTAGTGTATAAATCGATATTATCGTATGTCCGGGATAAAGCGCACTTTGAAAAATTAAATTAATAATATTCAGAGGCACAATGTACTATACTTAATTTATATCAAATTAAAGGTCTTGGTGTGGAATGTTTTATACCACATCTCGAGAAGCCAAAAAAAGTCATGATTTCCAATGGTAACCGATGGAAATAACATGTGAAAAAAAATTTCGAATATAGGTTAAAAATTAAATTTATAGAAAAGCTAATTTTTTTCGACGGTGTTTGCACACTTAATATTGGTGAAAACTCTCATGATTTTTCAGGAAAAAATTATTTTTCAGCAGCAGCGGTCTTAGCAACGGCGGGAAACAATGGAGTAGTTTCCAACAATGGCCTACTTGCTCGACAAATTTTTGATACGAACTGATGAAAAATAATGAATTAAATGTTATTGATACACATACCTCAACTTGAATTACCGTCGAATCATTAAATTTATTAGTACGGTCATTAAAAATAAAATCCACGAAGAAGTTTATAATGACGTACGAAAGAATTAGCCCCGCCATGCATGTAACGATCAGTATTCGCTTGAAGCATACCTAATGGCTGCGGCAAATGTCGTCGATTTATTTTTCTGAAATCTGGTTTAGAGCTGAGTGTCCATTGGCTATTGAAAAAAAAGTCAAATAAAACACTTGTAGGGTAAACCACCCATATTCTGAACACAGTCCAATAATTGACCGCTTGGCATATATAGTAGATTATTATAGCATTCATTAATAGTAAAAACTATTTTTAAATTTTATTACACTTTCTAAACCATTGCTTATTTCATTTCATGTGGCCGATAAGTCAATTTATTGCAATCATATTTTAAATTAATTAATAAACATGCTGCAGTGTGAACCTTCCCGAAAAGTTCGTAATTTTTAGTAAAACTTGAGAATAATAGGCATACCGAAAACTGTTCCTGAAAACATAAATTTGTAAATTTCTATAAGAGTAATGGTACTAGAGTATTGTGAAAGGTATTAGATGTAAGTGTATATATAATATAATAAAAAAAACGATTAGAATTATGAAATTTTACGTTTATTCGGGTGGTCAATTATTGGGTCAGTTTTTAGACACGTTACGCCAATTAATGACTGGTATGATACGAGCGGTCAATAATCGACTCGGCAAATTTTTGCAGACACCCTTTATTGACCGGGCGATAGCGGAGCTATAAGTAGGGTTAGGATTTAGACTATTATTTTAATTAAATTAAATACGATAGTATTATTATAATTTAACAATGGCTAAGGTTAAGAAAACAAAAAAAACGACGAAGAAAACACCAAAAATTAAAGATAAAAGTGATAACAATAGTGTTAGAAAAACTGATCCCAAGATAATCAAGAGATCTTATGGCCCTCGTTTATACACACAAGATGGTCTGTCTGAGGCTTGTGCTAAAGTCAAATCTAAAATTTTATCAATAAACAAAGCAGCTAAACTATACTTGATTCCAAAAGGAACATTATTTAGTAAATTACAAGACACAATACCCATTATTAAGAAAAGAGGACCTCCAACTCAGCTGACAAAAGAAGAAGAGAAGAGAATCGCTCAATGGATAATTGATAAGGCCAGTATTGGATACCCAATGCATCCTAAAGTTGTCAAATCCTCAATAAAAAAAGTCTTAGATCAAGCTCCTCGACCAAACAATTTTAAAAACAACTACCCTGGTGATAAATGGTTCCAGTTATTTTTAAAAAGGCATGAAAAAATTGGCTTGAAGAACTCAGAGGTTTTATCTAGAAGCAGAGCAGGAGTCACCGAAGCCAATATAAGACAATGGTTTAAAGATTTTCATGAATATCTGAAGTCTGAAAATGCTTTAGATATTTTGGAAGATCCTGCAAGAATCTATAACTTGGATGAAACAGGTGTGCAGCTGTGTCCGAAATCTGGAAAATTATTGGGATTAAAGGGTGAAAAGAATATGTATTGTGTGTCACCAGGCCAGGAAAAGGAAAATATCACTGTGTTGTGCTGCTATGGTGCTGATGGAAAGGGAATATCTCCTATGATAGTGTATGCATACAAGAGATTTCCCTCTAAAGATGTTGCAGCTTCTGTTCCTGATGGGTTTGTAATTGGACATAGTCCTAAGGGCTGGATGACAACTGAATTGTACAACAGTTATATCATGAATGGTTTTTATCCAGAGTTGGTTGAACGAGGCGTTAAATTTCCAGTAGTTCTTATCTTTGATGGACACAGCTCACACATAAGTTTGTCACTCCATGATTTTTGTGTAGAAAAAGGAATTTTATTATATTGTTTATATCCAAATGCAACTCATATACTTCAACCATGTGATGTGGGTATATTTAAGCCATTGAAAAAATGCTGGAAAGATCAAGTAAAAACTCATGCACAGGCATCTAACAACCCCATAAATAAAGTAAACTTTGCTCCACTGTTCAAGCCAGCCTACGATAAGAGTTGTGATCCAAACATTATAATTAAAGCATTTGAATGTTGTGGCTTATATCCCTTTGACCCTGACAGAGTCGATTACACTAAATGTCTGTCTAATCGCCATAAGATAATAAGAGACAGAATAAATCAAGAAAAGGAAGAAGAAGCAGCTGCAGCTCGTTTGGACTCAATCTCTTCAGATAAAAGTGATTCTCATAACTTATTTTTGACTGTCATGGAGAAAGATATTCCCAGCAATGTTTTAAATGAATTTCGCTCAGCACTAATCAATGGTTACACACCAACATCTGAAGTTCTTTTGTTTAACATATGGAAAAGCCATCAAGATAATAATTTGATCAACAACACACAGAGTTTTCAAAGTGTACCCCCTGGTATGTCAGAGACTGACAGATTTTCAAGTATTAAATCTCCAAAGACATGTGATCAAAGTGTAATAATTAAAAATGATAGTATCAATGTATTGGATATTGAAAGTTTACCTATCATAGATATTGATTTAAATAGTATAGCTCTGCCCGGTCAATCATTGATTATAAATTCTTCAGACATTTTAGGTAAGCATATTCAATTACTACTACATACATTGCATTTAAAATATAACTATTTAATCTGAAACTTATTATTTCTAAAATGTTTGTTTATTATATTATAGATTCAAGCTCAATTGACATTGCAACTGAATGCGCTCAACTTGATAAAGAACTATTAGCTGATCTTAATTCTATAAGCTATGAAGAACAAAATTCAACTGTGATTGAGTCCGCTGTTTCTTCAGGTACACTTTAAAAAATATTTTATTTAAAACTCTCTTTCAAGTATTTCATAATCATATTCTTTTCAGACTTTTTTGCATTTCAAATGGACAAGAAAAACACTTCCTTTAGTGAACTTCCAAACATTCAACAAACCTCAGAGGTGACCAACATTGATAATAATAAGACAGATGATTCACCAATTGATCTAAGTACATTAAGACCAACTGATTGTCTTAAACCAGAAGTAAATTCAAGTTTAAATGTTTCCCATGAGCTGGCATCTACTAGTCAAAGTTCTACTAGTTCTTCAGGTAAATATCACTATCATGTTTTTAAATTTAAAATTTTATTTTTATTTTAACCTTTTTATTATTTTTAAAGGGTCTTCTCTCAAAAGATCATTGAATGAATTGTGGGATAAAGAGCTTCATTTTCCTAAAATTGAAAATAAAAGTAAAAATAAAAATGGTAAAAAAACTAATGGTACATATGCCATTTCTTCAAAGGAGTGGAAAAAAGACCAAATAAATCAAATTGAAAAAGACAAAAATGCAAAAAAGTAAAGAGATCAAAAAATTCGAACAAGAGCTTCGAAAAAAAATGAGATTAGAAGAAGAAGAAAATAAGCAGAAAGAAAAAGAACTGCGCCAAAGAAAAAAACTAGAAAAAGAAAAAAAAGAGAAGGAATCAAAAGCCAAAATTGCACAGTTGCTTGAAGAAAAAGCTAAGTCATTAGGATTAAGTAATTATTCTACAAAAGAAAGAAAAGTGTTAAAAAATATAACAAATGTTAAGAACTAAAATGTTAAAAAATATGAAAAATGTTCAAGTTTTAATTTTAAGATGGTTGTAAAATGAGTTTAAATGAATATAATAAAGTTTGACGTTCACAACACCTCAAATTTATACTGGTCAATATTTGGCATATACGCGGTCAAATAATGGACGAAAACGGTCATTTATTGGACTTTCACCTAGACGTTTGGTTTTATTTTAATATAATAACAATCACTATAGTTATGGTCATTTTTATATTTTTTAATCCATTTAGCACATCTAAACTACACATAAAAACAATATTTAGTTAAGTATCGACATTTTTTCCCTAATAATTTTGGCCTCCTGCGTCAAAAAATGACAAATCGGTCAATAATTGGGCGGTTTACCCTACTCGTGGGTCGACCGAAGTTAGCGCACGCGAACTATTGTATGTCATGAAGATATTTCGCGCGTTGGACAATCTCGACTAGTGCAAAAGCCGCCGATTTATTTTTCTGAAATCTGGTTCAGAGCTGAGGTTCCATGGGCCATATAAAATAAATCTCAAAAATGAGCAAAAATAATAAAAAAATGAACCCCCCTTAATTATAATCACTTTTTGATGAAAAAAAAAATTATCAAAATATACAAAGATTAAAATAAATTAAGTGTCATGAATCGTTAAGATAATATTAAAATACTGTTAATTTATAGATAAGGAGAAAATTTCAGGACGACCATATTATGCACCAATAGTTAAGCGTAGAAGTTCTAAATTTGGCTTGGGACAATTGATTGGATATACATTACCAAGCAACAGTATTACAGGTAACACTTTTCAATTTTCAATGATTCTTAAATATTCACAAAAATCTCTAACCAGAGCTTAGATTTTTTTAATATGACAGAATTATGAAATCACTCAAAATCCATTAAAACCAATGTACGAAAATTCATACACTAATTCACTTTTCTTTGGCATTTCTGTAATATAACTCAAATTTTAATGTCAATGAGCAATTCCAATACTTTTCGCATGATTTTGAAAATCGGATTCATGGATTTTTTTAAAAATTTGAGTATGTTTGAAAACATACAAAAAAAAATTTTTAAAAAAAATTATTGGTCCTCAAAGTGCAAATGGGCCCTGTGTTGGGCTATTAAACATCGAAAAAATGGCCTATTTTGCTCTGTTTTGAAATGCTCGTCGATAAGGGCCCCGAGAACGTTTTAAGTCCTGTTGGTATCATTTTTTTCGCTAAAATTTCAACTTTTTTTTTTAAAACAATTTCAACCCGTAGCTATTAGGGTTCATTTTTGAGAACCATTCGTGTGGGAGGTAAGATTGATAAAATCGGCCACGTTTCAAATTGCTGTATAAATCGTAAATATGCTTGAAAATATTTTTTGAATAGCTCATTTTGAAGGCCTGTTTCAAACCTTTAAAATTTAACCCACAAAATTATAAAATTCAATTATTTTAGCTTCGTACAGAGCTTATCTAGCTTAACTATTATCACGGAAATCGCGATTTTACGCATTTTTGAAGTGTCTAAAGTTTTTCCTCAAAACTCGAAACGTCACCAAAATTTTTTGAAAAATAGTTTTTTGAATTTTCTAAAAAAATCTTGTAGGTAAATTTTTTAGTATCAAGCCAAATTGATGTTTTTTTTAATAATTGAAATATCGAATTTTTACACCTGAAATAGCTAAAATACTCAGCTTCATTAACATTCAAAGGAGCGAGGGGTTAATATAACTTTTAGTAAGATTCATTTTTTCAAAGAAGAGGTCTACACCTTTAATTTGAGCCTTCAACGAACTCATTTGGTGTTTTGGAACCAAAGTTATCGGGATGAGAAAAGCCAATATTAGAAAACCTAATATACAGGGCAGGCAATATTAATACAGTGGAGGCCGGTTATAACGAGATTCACGGGACCATCGAAAAGTTCTCGTTATATCCGGTCCTCGTTATAGCCGACATGAGCATTAATCACAATATTTTTTTAGTTATTTACCAGTTTCATTTATTTATCAGATAAGATGAGATTATTATATGTATTGATTATTTTTTTACATTGGTATAAATAATAATATAATAATATCATAGATAATAAAATATAAATTGATTGTATTAGATATAACATTAGTATTAGTTTTTGTTCATGAAACTCAAAATTTTAGTTTGTACTTGCTTAAGTGATTTTTGTTTTAAATGAAAATTAGAAATACTTGATTTCATTCTTGATCAATAAGTGAAAAGATTATCATCATTATGATCGTTGGTCTCGATAAATCTACTCAAAACTTCCAGGGCAGACAATGCTTCACCACTTGAAGCGAATATGACTTGATTTCCTGATCATTGTCATTTTCTTCTTCGTCATTTATATTTTTCTCGTGCTGAAGGACATCTTCCAAAATTGTGTTATTGAGTTTGCGTACGAGTATCTAGCTACGAGTGTAAACACGCAATTTCTCTTTATAAACGTCAATTTTTGCAAAATTTTTCCTAATTTTGGCTCGTTATACCCGACTTCTCGTTATATCGATCTCGTTATATCGATGAAATTTCCTATACCTAATGCATTGGAACGAACCAAACGTCCAAAATCTTCTCGTAATAGCCGGTCTCTCGCTATATCCGACCTCGTTATAAACGGTCTCCACTGTAATAGCAAATGAACACTGTTAGAAATATCGTTTCGTTGGAAGAAACTGGTCCGTTTCTAGGTACAAAACAGATTGAATTCGGCACCTGCAACCGTCCTAGGAGCACTTTGGGGTTATGTTAAGTGTCAACTGTAAATGAAAACACAAAAGAAACAAAAAAAAACTCATAGGTGCGCGGGCTGGCCACTGTAACGCAGTATAATGTTTTTCTGCTTATTTTAAGCAGCTTGTGTGTGTAAGTTATTCATATAGAGAGGCCAGCCAGCTCACGCGCCCACCTATGAGTTTTTTGTGTGTTTATTTTGTGTCTTCATTTACAGTTGGCACTCAACATAACCCCAAAGTGCTCCCAGGACTGTTGCAAGTGCCAAATCAGTTTTGTACCTAAAAAACGGAATTTCTATCAGTGAAGAGACCCCTAGAAATCTCATGGAGTGAATTTGAAAAAAAAATTAAAAACCTCTTATCTGACGTATTTTTCAAAGAGGAGTCTAATGGTAACCTTTAATTAGACCTTGAACATAACCTCTAAGCTACAGCTAACCAAAATCGATTTTTAACACAGTGACTTCCTTTTTTTTCTTTCAGATTCAAAAAGAGCAAAAAAGTTCATGTTCAAATGTGTTTTCTGTTTATTTTTCATAGTGATTTTAAAGGCATCACCGCGTCAATGCGTGCCGTTCTACGTGTTGCAACTGTATGAATTTTATGTTTATTTACGATAATTAGACCTACGTTATTAGTTCATAACATAAGTAATGATTGTATGGTAAAGTTAATGTTAAACGATTCTTGTCGCAGTAATCAGAGTTATTCACTGTTTGCATACTATTGTTAGACGTATGCTTATTATCCCTTATAATCAATGATACAAATATGTTATTTTACAAAAGTAGAAGTAATTATCTTTTATTTGAGCCCACCTAGGTATTCTTACGATGTCTGTAAGTCCCATTTATTGTTATTGACAATTGATGCGTTTTCAATAAACTAATGAACCGATTCCTATGTTATATACATTAAAATGAAGGTCTTACAAAGACCTACAACTTTTGTATGAAACTTTTTTTCATACAATGTACGGTTTTCAATCTGCAGCCAAAAAACCGATTTTTCTTAATTTTAAAGGGCCCAATTGTTTAAATTCCAATTGACTCAATTGTGGCATTTGTTATTACTACATTCCTACCATCGAACCCTAACGAATCCCGGTGAGAAATGCCAGTTTCGAGTTTTTTCACGTTCAAAACTAATTTGACTGGATTATTATGGTTCCCTACTTGATTGCCAGACTTGATATTTCCTATCACACCATCTACATTTCAATAATAGCCCCCCTGCAAGTCGACTGGTTAAAAAATCTAACTTTTTCGACACATTTTTATTTAATTTTCTGTGGGTAGAGAAAAAAAAGATTATTATTATGACTGAATTAATAGTATTGAATAACTAAAATAAAAAAAAACCTATGTTAATAAAATGTTTATTTTTTATATCAAATGATTACAATACAAAGCTTAGGATTTTCCATATTATCCTTTAAAAATGCTGTAACAAAACAATTCTAAGTTATTCTGGTAAACGAATACATGTCACATCATTAAACATAGCTGTTTACAAATCTAGTACTTCAATATCTTCTTCTACTAACTCTTTGATTTTGATTTTAATCATAAGAATATGAATTCACGATAGTTGGAGTAAAGTTTTGCAGCATTGTGTTTTTCACAACAAAATCTTTACAGCAATTATTTTTTGAGCAAAGTCGAATTTTTTTTCGAAGAATTACATAACGAAAAAATTTGCTCCGCTACGACATTGCTTGTAGGCAAAAAAGTACATTAAATACAAATAATGCTAATTCTTTAAATACGCATTTTCCAGATGCGTTTTTTTGATTTAAAACTTCTGCCCAAAACTTGTACAGATGCATGTCGTTCATGTTTTGATTCAATACCTTTTCCTAGGCCAGATCAACTAATTTATTATACGGATTTTAGAAAAAACCATGATTCTGGAGTTGAGCATACATTTTCAAGAATATCTCTGAATTTGAATCTATTGAATTTTTCCAAGCATTCTTGTAGTAAAAATACTTTCAATTTCTCAAAATGCTCTAGATTGTCAGAAAGACGATGAACTAATTCCAAACGAAGTTTTTTTATGTAATTGAATGCTCGAAGCTGGACTTCCTTCATCACTTCTTCTGTACTTTAAGTTCAATCGTAGCATAATAATATTCTGTACCAAAATCACATTCATGCTGGGGTAAGAATGATTTATCTTTTTCTACAGCTTTAAGGAGAAATTCTATATTCTTGTAGGATATAATTTAATGATTTTTCGCCAAAGAAAACTTATTAAATTTTCTAGATCGTATTAAAAGTACGCTTGACCTATATCAGCATTATCCGCTGAAAGCTTTCATTAACATCATTTAATTCGTATAGGATAGGTTCCACTATTTTTAGGTATAAAATGTTGGAGTCATCTTGAAGGATTCTATTTAATTTACGAGCTTTATAACATCTTTATATTTTTATAGAACTGCAAAAAAATTTTAATTCGCCATAGTGCTCTAATAAAACTTTAACTACATTGAATCAAGATAACCATTTAGGGTCAGAATTATGGACAAACTGATGAAAATCTTTCTTTTCACTGAATTTGTGCAGAATATTCCAGAGAATCTTATACTCTGCTCTACGTGCATCACTTCGAGCAAACCAGTTATAGATTTCACTGCACAAGTACTCCACTGCAGCTGGAAATTCGGTAGAAGCACTAGATGTAGAATTATTTAGGAAGTGGCAAATGCAGTACACTATAAAAAGATCCGGCACATCTATTTTTAGTAAAGCATGTAATGACTGGTTTTTTGCACACAAATTACTGCCTCCGTCTGAACCTAATCCCCTCATTTATTTTTTTGAAGTCTAATTTCTGTTGAATAATCACTTAATTTTGAGTATAAAGTATTTGCATCAGTTTTTTTCACTTCATAGACTTAAGAAATCTATCGTGATACAATTATCTTTAATGCTAAAATATTTTATGCAAATACACATGTACTTGATCGTGGACATGTCAGTTGATTCGTCTACAATAAGCGAATATGCCATGTCACCAATGTCATCGATTAGTAGTGGAAGGAGATCACCTGATATATCCTGATATATCAGGTATGTTCTGAGCACGGCGGTAACTTAATTCATTTATTTATTAATTAATAATAATCATCTTCCGCTCAATCTAATTCCTTTGTGTCAATTGCATGCCTATGCACTCTCCCTTCTTATTTCTCTTGAGGTAACTGGACCCGGTCGCTAATTTGACCAACCCAATATTTTTTATTTTATTTATTAATATTTATTTACCCTCTTCACTCGTAACTTTCACCATTACAAAGTTTCAAGATTATTGATACATTATTGTTTAGGAAAAATGAGGACAAAATAATTTGGTACTGAAGGCGGACGGAGGGGATATTCAACACTTAAGGTACCTTAAACCTGCATTGTAAAAAAAATTTTTTGGACTATTCAGAGAAAACTCTGTTTTTTTCAATTTTTTTCCAAAGTTTTTCACTCTGGAATATGCAAATTGAGGTCCCAGTCATCTTAGAACCCTCCTCGATGAAGCAAGCCCACAATCCTGATAGGTACCCCTGTGCCGTAGGATCTAGCTAGAACCGATGATTCAATCATGGTCATAGTCGTGTCATTATGTTCAGTAGATATGTGGTTACAAACGCAAGCACTTTCAGATATTTTAGTTAATAATACACAATTTGACAGCCATATATTCACTTTTGTTTATTAATATAATATGATAAAATAACAGATTATACTAGGATATGGTCTGAAAAAAGTGCCAATTTGGTCGAATACCTATAAATGTGCTTGCATTTGTAGCTATTCTTATGTAGAACAACCTCTGAAAATTTCAACTTATTTGCTCAAAGGGTTCATATAGAAATTTACGGCAACAGAGTAATTTTGAGATGTAATAGAACTTCCCCAGAGTTGAAAAAACCAAAACCAATTTATGTAATAATAATACATACATTATGTCTCTGAGACTGCTTGAAACTTTTTGAGTAATAGAAAAACATCAATTCAATATATATTTGCAACAGGACAACACATAAGGACAATATTTAACTATCCCAGACACAGTCAAATGCGCCAAGTTCATCATAACATTTCATAAGTAGTACTTAAATGCTAGTTTACGTTAGTCTTGACTGTTTACTGATAGTCTACTGTTGACTAAGTTGATGATCAAACTCACTTTTCACATGAATATGTAAAACTTCACATTAGAAATTGAACCAATTTACTCATATTTATTACATACTTGACACTGAAACTTTGATTGAAAATAAAACTAAAATCACTGAAAATATATAACTAATTTTGTTGATATGTATGAAACATAAAGAATTATTACATAAATAATTCATACAATAACATTACACAGTCACACACACATATGAAGAAGAGTGACATATATTCACTTATTTATATGATTCAATGTACATATGTAATTACTGATGTATTTCTTGATTTTCATTGCTACAATTGACATATTTTTTACAAAAAACTATTAAAACTTCTTCATATGAAACACTATGTCGAGTTGCAAAGATATAACTTCACTTTCAAAAAAATGTAATTTTTAGCCATTGGAAAATCAAGAAGCAATCAGCAGACTGTTATTGACATTTGATCCGGGCTCCCGCACGAAACAGGGAGAGACAGAAGGTATGCTGAAACCCACGTGCTGCGAGTGGTGGCGTTACTGTACACCTATAGCCATGTAAACAAACAAATTTCTGCTAGATGTACTCTAACCAAAGAATAAAACGAGTATCAATAGATGGCGCTACCGACTTTTGAAAGTCTCGAGATTCATGAGAGAATGGCAACGATTCTTTCATGAATATTTGAGTTTTTATTCATTTTTTCTAAAAAAATCATAAATGTATTGGTACTAAATAGGCTGTATCACGTTAAGTTAAAATTTTGAAATTCTGATTACGGCACTGGAAAGCTGAGGAAAAATTCTATCAAAAAAGTCGATAAAAAAATTTTTTTTGTTGAGATTTTATAGAATTACTTATAAGCATCAATTGGTATCATTTAGTATTCAATCGATATCACTCGTCGACGTCTTCCCTACAGAGCATACTTACTTCCACAAAGGAGCAGTGTACATATACATTGACCGTCAATTACTTTTGCCATACCTAAGTGAAAAATGAGTAAACTTCAAAGTTTTGTAGCTCAGTCAAAAAAAGGCGGATCAATATTTTAGATATGCCATTCAAAAAGGTCTTTATAAGCACTTTAAAGCAAAATAAATTGTTATTATGTTTATGTATTTATTTATCAATTTTTATTAACAATTAACGAATAAAAAATATTTTTTTTTGTCTCGGCTATTTCTCTTGCCATTTTAGTTAGAGAGGGTGTAAAAACATTTCAAACTTATGGATTTGTAGGTTTTGACGAGACCTTCAAATCCTTTTTTTAAAAATTGTCTTACGACCTTTTTTTACAAATGTATAGCCCTATTACTGCGAAAACTACTTTTTTATTTATTCACACGTACACCGCGTTCAAAAGGGCGTAGAAAAAAATTGTATATACAAAAAAGGTTGGTTTTTATGTGTACAATAAGAAGCAATAGTAACGATCCGTTTGTGGGAAAAATTTTTTTTTCTTTTTTTATGCATGTTAACCCACCAACGATCAAAGTGACGAAATTTTTTGATCGCGATTGATGCGATTTTTTTCCATGTTTAGGTCTTTGAAATAACTTCGCACATACGTAATTTCATGTCAAATTTAATGCCTTTCTCACATTTGAGATTTGATTCTTAGTTAAAAAGTTATAGTTGTTTGTCGAAAAAGAAAATTTTAATTTGGGTTACTTCTGAAAAATTAACTTTGAGAATTTTTTTCACTTTCCGCACACTGTGATGAAAATATTTTTATTACTGGAATAATTCTACCGATAGTGCTATACTGCTCGCCACACATTAATGAAGTTGGATCCTTGATAATAGCAAGTAAATTTATGTGGATATCAATTTTATTATAATCTGACGAATCCAAACAAGGAATATTTAGCCGCTTAAACCATACTCCTCCAAAGCAACTCTTAACTTTTAAGGGGAGGCTCTTATCTAGCACCTCAAAAAAAAATTTTTTTTTACATTTTTTAATGTAGTTTATTTGCAATCCGTCTATGATAAAACAATAGGCAAACATTTTTAATATATAGAAAGGAAACAGGTGTGGGCTCAAGTCCAGTGACTCGGACCCTTATAAATTTATATACATTTTTATTTTCTTATTTTTAAAGATAGCCGTGTTTTTTTATGTGAATTTGAGCTCGACGGCTGAGCACGCTAAAGTACGTGCATTTAAGCCCATAGCTCGAGCACGCTAAAGTACGTGAGCTCAAGCTCAACAGCCCAGTTCAAAAAGTACGTGAATTTGAGCTCGACGGCTAATTTTAAAAATTACGTGCATTCAAGCTTGACAGCCGCAAAGTTCATCAATTTAAGTTTTAACAGCCGAGCTCGACAAAGTACGTGGATTCAAGCTCCCGCTCTGAAGCTTAGAAAAGCACATTTATATAAGCTACTTGAACCGTTTATTCAAGTACGTGAATGAGAGCTTTAGCTGTAAAGCCAATGATTTTTGCCTTCAAAACTTAACTAGTTGAAGAGGATATTGCGAATCTTCGTTCCGGAGCAGATCATACGTAACGTAACTCAAAATTCTGTCACAATTTCGTCGCTTCGGCCTTAGTTTTGAGACCCACGGTCGTTCTTCGGCGTAGTTTTATATGAGACAATCATCACCTTGTTTCATTTGTCAAATTTTAAAAACACGTGCTCGCTTCTTCGTTTATTTACATTTTGAGTGCGGCCGACTCGCTTGTTGTCGCTCGTCACAACAATTGCCGAACAAAAACTTTCGAAGGACCTTTCATTCATTGAAGCAGTACACATGGTGTATTGTCTATAAGTTGGCTACATACGAGACTCGTGAGCCGATATTCGCGCGTATACAACAGGCAAGCAGAAAGGACACGCATTTACGCAGCAGAGACGAGCCGACAACGAGGCAAAGCGACGCACACACACACACATGCGTCGAGCACATATGATATACATACACATAGGCACACATACACGACGAGACAAACCTGCAGCGACACGCACCTCTGAACTACTGTACGCACCGCCAAGATAGGCGCGCGCGACGCTGCTATCGATCGATCAGCGACGAGATCACCAGAACCTCTCGTGCAACGAAACAGAGACAAGGCACTTAACCTCTGCCTACGAAAAACCGAAGAAAAACCGAGTTATTTTGTAATAGGGTGCTACTACGAACGACTACATATGTTCTTGTCTGCGCCTCTGAAACTAAAGTGAAAAGTAATCGATATAGATACAGTGTGTGTGTGTGCTGGACGAACGCTTCAACCTTCTTTTGGACTGACGAGTCCAAGTGAAGCTTATTTGCATCGCCGAGACGACGAGCAACATCATTAATCCTCTCGACCAGCGTCCACCATCACCAACGTAGCCGAGACGACGACGACGACGACGACGATCCAACGATGTACTGAAGACATTTAGTATAAAGGTAGCTTTAAGCCATAATTAACCGTCGAGTCACCGCGTTCGTCGCGTACATAGAGTTACTCGCACCTGGGAATAGCATCTCGCCGACGAGACGAGCCATTCAATCCGAACAAGCGAAAGCACGAATGAGAATACCAGTACGACGGTCTGCATTGTCGTATCATGCAGTGGCGCCCTTTGTTTATTAATTTCTAATCTTTATTTTAATAATTATGATCCAATTTAGTTCAGTAATTCTAGTGTTTCTCTCTCTTTATTTATTTTTCCCCACCTAACCTAACGCTACAAAATCGCCGCCCGGTATAACGTGGTGGTCATATACAAACGCGACGAATTAGCACGTGTGCACAAGATGGTGGCACACATATAAAACGACGCAAGTCTACGAACGAAGTATGCGAAGAGAACACTGAAATTCTTTATACGTCGATGAAAATATTACTTGATACATTAATAATTACCATATATATATATATTATATCATCCGTAGGATATGAGCAACAGGACACAATTTGATTCGTCTAAGAAAAGAGTTTTATTATTTACATAATAATTATAAAAACTATTTACATTGTTACTACTAACCTAAGAAAAGAGAATCAACAATTAAATGCCGTTGCTTACTCTTCTCTCCTTAAATATTACTAATTTATTATTTATTATATTTCTTATGTTCGCTTGTAACGAACGTTTACACAGTATTGTTGTGCTGTTCAACTCGGCACTTTAATTCTTCGAGAATCGGCTTCCCAAGAACCGCCTCTCCTATTCTCCCTTCCTCTCTTGAATCAGCACGACATCTCTGGGGTTTAAGCGTGTACCACACATGGCTTACATATATACCGAAATTTAACGACATTTAGTTGTTTTATAAGAGGATTGACGCCAATCCGATCCGATACGACTCTACGGGATTAGCATTCGATATAGTGATTTTTTTTTCTTCTCTTATATTTCATGTAAAATACAAAACCATAGCATTTTTTCCCCTTGCCCAGCTATTTCAAATTATAATATCATATAATATACATTTTTTGACACTACTTTACCCACATGAAAGACGATAAATAAGTTCCGAAAAGTATCGACAGAGGTCGCGACGTTGATTTTTTTTTGGTTACTCACTGCGAACGAAAGCAGACAACGAAGAACCACAGCAGCCCCGGCTGCTACTGCAGTTGCTACGGAAAATAGTCAAATCCGAATTAATTCTTTTTTTCTCTCTTTTTTTTCTTTTTTTTCCTTTGTCTGCATTTGATTTAAACATATAGAAAGACGACAGAACACTGCTGCAAAACAGCGACTTCGCTGATTCAGTGCTTACACTTATTCTTATATCTCTTCCCCGTTCCCTCGAAACAAAGACGATAACACATAAGCAAATTCGCACACGATGGAGCCAGAAGAAATAACACAGCAGACGAAACTCATACTACAGAAAACAAAAAAACATAGTAATCCAACACTGCTGACACACATCACAGAAAACAACCTCAATACAGATGGCAATCGGGAAACAATGCTCGATAGGTTATATAGATATCAAGTGAGAAAAACCTTAGGCGAAGGACATGCCGAATGGAATGCAGAAGTAGACGAAGCACAAACCGAGCAAACAATTCCAAACATAGTAATTGATGAAGCGAAAGTAACCGATAAAGACAACGATGAAAATATAAAAAACATTGGACCTCATTCTACAATAAATTCGACATCAAGCAGTAACAGATTCACATTAAACATAAACAACGACGTCAAATTACAGGAACCAATAAAATCACCAACCGGTTCAGTATACGAGGACGCAGTTAACAAACCGACCGAGATGATACAAAATCTGCAAACGGCAGACCCGACACTTCAAATGATACAGGCACTCCAACAGGAAATAGAGGCAAACCAACGCCAATTCCAACAGCACTTCAAACTGACGCAAATACAAATAAATAAAATAATAGACACGAAAACTACACAGCTCACACAGATGCAAAACAGCTTCAACACAAATACACGAAACACGACGAGTCGAGTAATGAACAGCACCATTAAACACGACCTTAAAGAAACAAGTATCCTAATCCAAAGTTTGAGCTATCATTTAATGGCCACCAGACAGAAGATCCAGACGTATTCATCAGCAAATAAAAATCTTCCAAGAATCGACACTGAGTTCCGATGCAGAGGTCTTGTTACTTATGCCCACGATCTCTAAAGGAGAAACCAGAATATGGGCTAGACCATACTTAAATAATTGGACGACGATCGAAGAATTCGAAGCAGACTTCAAGCTACAATACAAAGAACCCCCAAGCGTAGACGATACGATATTTCTAGAAAATGCATACAAAAGCAAAAAATCAAAATACAAGGCAGCAGTCGTAAATTCCATCTCAGATGATAGCGACACAGAAGACGTAACAGCAATCACAAATAAACTAAGAACACAATACACAAATAACACAAAACAAATAAAATTCACTCAAAACACACAAACCTCACAGCGATCAGAAAACACACAAAATCCAGATACAAAAACCGAACAGAAGAAGAACAAGATAAGATAAAAAGAGGAGCCTGCTGGACATGCAAAGAATTAGGGCAGTGGGCAGCAGAATGCCAACAGAAATCACTCTTTTGCTTCAAATGCAAAACGCCCGGAGTCAAATACCCGAACTGCCCGAAATGTAACGAGAAGACAACGAATAAGGGAAACGAACAAGGGGCGTAGTAACGAGAGCAACTACAGCCCAAACAGTATCAGACGGAAAGCCTCTCGGTTCATACGAAAAACGAACAATAGAACTCAAAACGGAAATTTTACACAGAAACCAAGTAGACGATCGAACAGAAATTGTGCCGATAAGATCACGAGATCCGCGAGCTTTTGTCGATGTAAGAATACTCGGTGAAACGTTTAAAATGCTAATAGCGGAGCAGTATCATCATGGATCGGAAGGAAACCAGCTGAGTTGCTACAAGACAAAATAAAACCATCAGGATCGTACATCAAAGCAGCACTAGGACATATCGAAAAAGACAGCGGAAAAGTCAAACTGAAACTAAACATGACGGACGGAAGTCAATAGAATTTCAAAATTTCCATGGGTCTGGGCTACGATATACTAATGGGCATAGAACCTTCAGATCAAACTAGGTATAACATTAGACAATAAAAACCTAATATTGTACATCGACGAGAACACAAAACACCCATTCTATCCGGATCTAAATAACGAAACATATGTCGTCGATGCAGTAGCTGCGATTAGTGGGCTAAAAGAAACGGACGAAATAAAAAAAGAAGAAATTGATAGAATCATACATGAACTAATACCGAAACCAACACCACAGTTACAGGCAGCACAAATCACACCACACAAAATATACGTACAGGGACACGAACCCATTAGGCAAAAATACCGGAAAATATCTCTAAACTACAACTGGCAGGATATGACGAAATTGACAGTTTATTGCCGAAGACATTATAGAGACAAGCAAAAGTCCATGGAGCAGCTGTCCGTGATGATAGTTCCAAAGAAGGACGGCAAAATACGATTTTGCATCGACGATAGAAAAGTGAATCAAAGAACGAAGAAAGACGCTTATCTCATGCATGACATCGACTACATGCTAGACAATCTAAGAAACGCAGAATACCTATCGACGATAGATCTCTCACAAGCATATCACCAAATACCGTTAGACATCGAAAGTAGAGAAATTACAGCGCTTATGATGCCGAACAAAGGACTTTACCAGTATAAAAGATTACCATACGGCTTAACTAATGCACCAGCGAGCTTTCAACGAGCCATGGACGAACTGTTCGGATCGGCATGGGCACCGCAAGTGTTCATATACATGGATATTATAATTATAGCGACGAAGACGTTCGACAAGCATACGGAGTGGCTAAGACGAGTTTAACAAGACTACGAGATGTGCAGCTCAGAGTGAATAAAGACAAGTCAAAATTCTGCTGCTCAGAAGCAAAGTTCTTAGGTTATGTAGTTGACCGACACGGATTACGCACTGATCCTGACAAGACGAAAAACCGTACTTGAATGCAAACCGCCAAATAATATCAAGAAGTTAAAAGGATTTTTAGGCATGGTCGACTGGTATGCAAGATTCCTACAAAATCTAGCAGATGTCAGACAACCATAAACCACAAAAAAAGATAGACCATGGAAATGGGGAGAAGCAAAACAGAAAGCGTTCGAAACAATAAAACAGATGCTAACAGAAGCACCCGTCCTGGTTTTTCCGAATCCAAACCTTCCGTTCACAGTACAGACGGACGCCAGCCACTTTGCACTAGGTATCACAAGAAACCGACAGACATGAACACCCGATAGCTTACGCTAGCAGAACACTTAACAAAGCAGAACAGAACTATACGATGACCGAAAAGGAGTGCTTGGCAGTGATCTGAGCCGTCAAAAAGTTTAGAGGTTACATCTTGGGCTCACAATTCACAGTAATAACAGATCACAGCTCACTAAAATGGCTGCATAAATCTCAAAGATCCAGCAGGCAGATTAGCGAGGTGAGCTACGGCACTTTAAGCATCCAACATCAACATAGTTCATCGTAAAGGATCAATGCATAAAGTACCGGATTTTCTGTCTCGATCCATAGAAGAGGCTGAGTGCATAGCAGCAGCTAAATCATTTACATACAATAGATGAGTAGTACGCGATCTGACTGCAAGACGTGACACAAACACCAGACAAATATCCGGACTACACAATACACAAATCACAACTATACATCAATAAACCAAACACATTCGTAGGCCCATTAACACCAGATTTGAACAGATGGAAACGTATAATACCGAAACCCGAACAACAAAGATTGAAGCAAGAAATACATACATCGCCGCAAACAGCACACTTAGGGGCCGAAAAAACATACGAGAAAATGGCGTTAATATATTATTGGCCAACGATGAGACGAGACGTCACAAAATATGTCAAAACATGCCTATAATGCCAAAAACACAAGGCACCAAACAAAGCACCGGTGGGGTTAATGAAACCGAGAAAATTAGAAGGCCCTTGGCTGCACATAGCAGCAGACATTCAAGGCCCCTTACCGAAAAGCAAAGCAGGGTTCCGATATATAGTGGTATTTCAGGATTAATTTACCAAATATGTAGAAGCAAGACCGTTAAGAAAAGCCACAGCAACGATGATCGCGAAGGCATTTGAAGAACTTATATTAAACAGGTGGGGTTGTCCGAAATACTTCATCACTGATAACGGGACGGAATTTGCGAACAACCTGATAAAAAAACTAATGCAAGAACTCGGCATCATCCAAATGACGACCACACCCTACCACCCCCAAGCAAATCCGGTCGAACAGACTAATCGAACATAAAAACGATGATGTCAATATTCGCCGAAGCAGATCATAGACTTTGGGACATACACTTGAGTGAATTCATCTACGCGATCAATACAGTTAAACACACATCGACGAAATACACACCTGCGTACCTAAACTTCGGTAGACACCCAAGATCAATAGTTACTCTACGAAACGAACTACAAACGACGGATGATAACTTGCCCAACCTTACGACAGAGTCATGGGCACAAAGGATCGAAAGACTTCCCGCGATCTACCGGTTTGTGAATGAAAATCTTGCAAACGCGAGCTTAAGGCAAGCCAACTATTATAACAAAATAGACGCGATGTAAGTTCCAAGTAGGAGACAGAGTACTACGGCGAAATCATGTTTTGTCATCAGCGCCCGATAACTTTGCGAAAAACTTAGCGTCGAAATTCACAAATCCGTTACTAATTACAAAAATCCTTTCACAAACCGTGTACGAAGCGACGGACGAAAAAACCGGACAGACGCACAAAGTCCACGTAAACGATATTAAAGAGTTCACCTCTAACGACGACATTACACAATCCTTTTCAGATACACTCGAAGCCACGACCAAATACGACAATGTGACGAAAAGTAGTGACCAAAGGAATAGGACGAGGTTGCCGACCAACACCGACGGAGAAAGCGATAGAGATGAGTCCACAAGTTCAGGACAACACAAATACGATCTCCACAAAAGAGCTTAACGAGAGGCTGCAGGAATGGCAAAAGCTCAGTGACGAATTAAACGCCGTACAAGACGAAACCAACCAATTGCAAGACACGGGCACATAAGACGACAACGAAAGGTACGGTTGGATCCGCATTGTAGAACACCTGTTCAAGCTCGAAACGACCAACGATTACATTGGAAAATGCCCGCCGAACGCCGAGTCAGCCGACGATAGTACCAAAGAAAGCTCGCTCAACATGAAAGCAGCAGATAATAACATCATCGAAAATTTTGCTAACATTGAGACGGTGGACGGTAACAAGAAAACACACCAGCAAATTGCCAGCAACACGAAAACTATTTAGAGCTAAGCGAATGGTACAGATCACAATTCAAAGAAACCGAAAACTTGTTGGAAGCACGTAATGCTAGAAACGAGCTAAAAATGAATGAGAATAAAACTGGCCGAACAAACAACTCAGGCAAGATGGTTCGGTTCAATATATCTTTTTATACACCCGTGATACAAAATAAAAATACAAAATCACGAGCAACAACGAAAATCCCCTTCTACACACCACCACAACAAAGATCAAACTTAAGCATACAGACGTATGTAGGAGACGAAGCGTTTCAATTTATGACGCACACAGGTATACAGACCGAACCAGTGTGCCCGATCGACGAAGATTGATATAAGCCGTACCCACGTAGCACAAACGAAAGCTCGCAACCAAGGTACAGCGATCGCGACAAAAGATGCATGATTGGAGGAGTATCATTTTACTGGACCTGCATGCAAGAAGGTCATAAAGCCAAAACCTGCCCGAAAAAAATAGAAGAATCCATTTGTTGGAACTGCGAAAAAGGACACCTATGGGGGTGTTGCCCACAAGAACCACTTAAACGCTTCTGTCCCACACGTGGCCGAGAAAATTATGACAAAAAGTCATGCACCTGGTGCAAAATTATTGAGGACAAGAAATCAACGCCTCATAGAATAATCGAGAAAAAATCAGGAGACGGCTAACCAGAAGCAAGAAAGATTGGCGAAAATCACTTCAACAACCCGTTTAAACGTCACAGCGGAGAAGAGCGCAAGCTGCTCCCTGTTGAAAAAAATTACGTCAATTTCGGACGTCATTTTATGACATCATTAATGACGTTATTAATGATGACATGCGTGTCAGGTTTTGGAATCAAACAAGACGTCATTTTCGTCAAAAAATAACGTCATTTCTGCAATCAGTCACGAGCCGGCAAATTAAAATGATAACATTTTTATGAAAAAAATTACATCATTGCAAAAATTAAATTATGTCATTTCCATAAAAAAATACGTCATTTTTGCAAGCGGTTTGGAGCTACTGAATTAAAATGATAACATTTTCATTGAAAAGTAACATCATTTCGGCAATGAAATTATATCATTTTCATACAAATTAACATCATTTTTGCAAGTAGCCGGGGGATACTGAAATAAAATGATGACATTTTTATGGAAAAAATTATGAAATGTTGCAGCTGCGAATGTAAAACTTCTATTGTGGAATAATCTATAGGTTTATAAGAAAAATTAGATCTCATTATGGAAAGACAATTAATTGCATTAAATAAATACTCACACTTGGTAATCCCATATTTTTATTAGACAAAAAGTTTACATGATTAAAGAGAAAATGAAAATAAACAGTACAATACTGTAATTTGTAACTACATCAAGATAATCAACAAATTTGAATCATTTAGCAAACTTAATTGTAAATTAAGTTCCTATTTGGAAAAGAAAAATTTGTAATTTGAATTACATTGATACTATATCAAGTTGAAACAACTGAAACGTCAAGTCATTCGATACGATTTGCAGTACTTTCTACGGTTTTCTTATTAACATTAATTTACAACATAGTGTAATTATCCAAACAAGACTAGTTCAGTTTTGCGAAAATTGTTGAACAAAATACTGCCTATAATATCGAATTACGCCTGACATCAAACCAAAACTAAATGATAATCGAGTAACTGGTAATGGGCTCTGAACTATCTTTAATGCTAATTGATCAATGAAAAAGAAAATTTGTTTTTTTTAATTATCCTAATAAAAATAATGAGTTTGAACAACTTAAACATACTTAAACAAGGCATTCGATATGGTTTACAGAATTTTTTGGCAACAATTTCATCAAGAATAATTCTCACTTACTGTTATACATTATCACAATATGACTAATTCAGCTTAACAAATATTGTTGTAAAAAAATGACTTGTACCTCGAATTACGCCTCTGACATCATACCAAAACCAAATGATAATAGAGTAAATGGTAATGTGTTCTCAACTATACTAAATGCTAATTTATCAATGGAAAAGAAACTTTGTTTTTTTTATCATCTCAATAAAAATAATGAGTTTGAACAACTTAAACATACTTAAATGAGGCATTCGATGTGGTTTACAGAATTTTTTGGCAACAATTTTATAGAGAATAACTCTCACTTACTGTTATACATTATCACAATATGACTAATTCAGCTTAACAAATATTGTTGTAAAAAAATGACTTTTACCTCGAATCGCGCCTGACATCAAACCAAAACCAAATGATAATAGAGTAACTGGTAATGTGTTCTCAACAATATTAAATGCTAATTTATTAATGGAAAAGAAACTTTGTTTTTTTTTTATCATCTCAATAAAAATAATGAGTTTGAACAACTTAAACATACTTAAATAAGGCATTCGATGTGGTTTACAGAATTTTTTGGCAACAATTTTATAGAGAATAACTCTCACTTACTTTTATATATTATCACGGCATGACTAATTACGATATGGAAAAATTGTTGTAAAAAATACTGTCTATCATACCGAATCGCGCCTAACATCAAACCAAAACTAAATCACAATCGAATAACTGGTAATGTGTTCTCAACTATTTTAAACGTTAATGTATTTAAAACATATCTTCTTATTATTGATTGTTGTGACGGTTTTTTTCACTTTCATTTTGAAGAATGTGCTGAACGATCGGTCGAGCTTTATTTTTAGCTCGCTGCTGATCAATTATTACCCCTAGGGCCCGGCCATACCCCTTTATCATTGTCATCAGTTGCTTTTGATCATCGTAAGTCGTAATTTTACGTGGCACTAAATTTTTATGAAGCAAAAATTGTACGTATCCTTCTGTAATAGGAATTCAAAAAATGTTGAATTTGGAATAATTTGATGAAGCTAATTTGTATCAACTACGACTACTACTCACTTTTTAAGGCTTCTTTTTTTTTTGGAGTTACTTTTTCTCTGCTTTCTTTATCTGCAGTTCTGTTAGGCTGGATTGATTTGGTTAAAAATATTTGTGGATCCCAAATGTAATCAGTTAATTCTCTTAAAAATCCATAATCACTTTTGGCCGCTAATGCCTTCTTCCAATTTCTATAAGGAACTGAAATTCCGTAATGAATATGGAACATATGTTTCTGCAAAAAGCGATGTATTTTGTTAATAAATTAAAATAGGAAAATATTATAAAATCCACTCACTTTTTTTGTATCCCCCGTTTCTTCATCTATCTTTTCTTCAGTCCACTTCTTAAAAGGGCTCATTTTTTGCCCCGGTTCATCGTTGTAATTATCTGTATCGTATTCAACAATATTCACTTTTTTTACATATCTTTTATTCGCTGGTTGTCGTTCTAAGATTTTGATGACATCAAAAACTTTACAACCATTATTGACTTTCGAGGTATATGAGTTTTCTTTTACAACATTTGAAGTATTTTCATTTTCCGCATTGTCAAGATTATGATCATTTTCATTTTCCGAATTGTCAAGATTATGATCATTTTCATCTTCCGAATTGTCAAGATTATGATCATTATGAAATTCTTCAGTACTTGAATTTGGGAGCGAAATATTTTCATTCTCTGTACTTGCTATATAATTGAATACTTCTGCATTTAATCGGGCCCTGAGAGCGCGATTCTTTAATTTTCCTATATCACGAGAATCAACAACTTTTTTCAGCCTCCCACGATAACCGTTTTCAGTGGCCTGAAAATTATTTATTTATTGAAATAAGAGACCAAAAAAAAAATACAAAAAAGCCTCAATTATTTTACCTTTTGACGAAGCGGCATAGACCAAGATTTCTGTAATAATCCTTTTTTATGCCCGACAGTTGATGCCTTCGAAAATGCAGAAGAATATGAATTTAATCGAGGTGACATAATCGGTGTTTTTTCTGGTGTAAGATCCTGAAAATTATTCATTCATTGAAATAAGTGAACAAAAAGAATTACTAAAAAGCCTTAATTATTTTACCTTTCCACGAAGCTGCGAAGAGCAAAGTTTCTTTGATAATCCTCTGCTATGCGATGTCTTCGAAAATGCAGAAGAATATGAATTTAATCGAGGTGACATAATCGGTGTTTTTTCTGGTGTAAGATCCTGAAAATTATTCATTCATTGAAATAAGTGAACAAAAAGAATTACTAAAAAGCCTTAATTATTTTACCTTTCCACGAAGCTGCGAAGAGCAAAGTTTCTTTGATAATCCTCTGCTATGCGATGCCTTCGAAGATGCAGAAGAATATGAATTTGGTCGAGGTCGTATTACCGGTGTTTCCAAGGGAGAATCATTGAGGCTTGCCAAATTGGATTCATGTTCATATAAATTCAAGCTTGCTCGGGATTTATCCACACCTTTTGGAAGCTTTGGTGTACTTAGGTAACTAGATAATGGGTCTTGATTTTTTGATACTGAAAATGAGCCTTTTGGTTCATTACTAATGTGAACAGGTTCCAAAGTCTTCAGAGCATCCAATTGTCTTTTTAGCTGCATGATTAATTCATCCTTCTCTTGCAATTTTAATTCCAAGTCCAGTGAGGCTTTCATATTATTGGTATAATTTTGCATCTTAACCTCAGCGAGAGATACATCTTCTTCATTGACATTGTTACCCTACAAAAATAATAAATGAATTAGTTTCATAATTTCACAGCTAATATTTTCTAAAAACCTAGTAACCTTTAATTGTTGTTTTTGTTGATTAGGATTTTGCACTTCTTTCAGTTTATTATTTTTCTTTTTGGAATTTGACAATTTTATTTGTTTTTTGGGTTTGGCTAAATCGTTTATGACGTCGCTTCGACGCTTATTTGGTTTTGAAAATCTTTTAGGTGGGTGATCTAGTTCTTCCCGGTTATCTGTAAAGTATAAGAAACCACATAATCAATTAAAATTCCCTTGTTAGTAACTTCATTATTGTTCACATGTGTACATACAAGAGACAGCTAAAACAGATGCAGGTTCATATACTTTCTCATAATTTTCATCTACTTTGCCAGTCCCGACATAAGCATCATAAGGAAACTTTGTACGTGACTTGTCGAACTCTAAAATCTCTCCAACCGGTACACTTTTAACTGAGGAGTTGCCTACATAGAATTTCACTGCTGCATACAAATTATTAATTCCACAAGCCTGCATGTCCAAACACGGTGGCGGTGACAGTGGTGGATTGGTGGCGGTGACTGCATTTGTACTCCTTGTGAAGTCTTTATCAACTCTTGTATCAATGTCCTTTGTCTGGACATCATCATGGACAGCACTTGCACTGCCTGCATACTTTTTTTCAGCTTCTTTAACACGATCAAAATATTTTGCTCGAGAAACTGCACAGTTTTTATTTTTCCTCCTTGCCATAATTTCAATTTTTCTGTACAAAAATCAGAAAAATGTTTCCATGAATTTCAGGTTATAGTTACAATAAAAACACGAAATAATAATAAAGTATTGACGGTTATGCCCAAAATCTTTGAAAAATAACAAAGCAAAAAAAATTTTGTTCAAATGTAGGTTATACATGAATTATCTCTTGAACCTATCTAATGTATTATACGTAATATACTTGCGTTTGATTGAGTAGATCCTATTTATATGGCCAAGTCACTAACTTTGAAATAATCAATATTACACGCCTTCATTAACTCAAAAACAATTGTTATATAACAAATTAATGAATTAAAAGTCGGAATGAAATTTTTTTTTAGAGCCGGTATCTCAAGCTCGGCAAAACCTGTGCTGACAATGAGAAAGGCGCGAAACTTCTTGTTCTTTCCTTGGTGGCGCGACTGTGAGCGAGCTGTGTATGTCATTCGGCCAAAAGGCGCGAAACGCGATATTCGATAGTCGTTCGATAGTTTGAATTGTAACGTTATAACAAATCGACCAAGATTTAGCGGGAGCTCTCGCCCGAGTGGTTTTTGATATAAACGGACTTCAATGGTTATACTTGTTAGAAAAGTTTTGAATACATAATTGCCAAGCCAATATTCTACATTTTTGTATTTCATATACATTTGAAAAAGGCAATAACGATATCATTAAGCTGTATCGCACACGGATGGTTTAAACGATTATTATTAAAAAAGTAATGTGAGTGAAGTTTCATTTCTTGTACGGTTGTGGCACAAGTATTTTTCATATACATTTGAAAAAGGCAATAAAGATATCATTGAGCTGTATCGCACCCGGATGGTTTAAACGATTATTATTAAAAAAAAGGTGAGTGAAATTTCATTTCTTATACGGTGGTGACACAAGTATTGAACATGTTTCAATTAGTTCCACACATTTTTAACATAAATTTGACATATACACTGTACATCATTGTTTAGGACCAAAAATCAATCTTACTTATATGATATTATAAAAAACTAGTATAAATCAAGTTTATTCAACATGATTGATATCAAATGTCAAAATACCATTGATTAATGAAATAGATTTGAGTGCTTTTGTCGAGAAACATAGCTATGACACATAAATGAATAATCCCACAAAAAGCAAAATAAACTTTTCAAGATCTTTGTCGACCTTTTATGTTGATAAATCTTGTTGATTCTTAATCTATTTTATGTGAATAATTAAATTGCTTTTTGAGTAGCTAATGGATTAATTACGATGCCATTACTTTTATAATAAAAATCATTGTGCAATAAGTGAATGCTATTTGTCAGGGTTCTAAAGATAAATCAACAATTGGATCCGGATACCAAATTAACATATCAAGTTAATTCATTTTTGTGTTAGTGCTTCTTATGAGATAAGTTGTCATGTGAACATTTATTTTATTCATCTATAACAGAATGATTTATGATAAATTTTTGAAAGTATACTTGTGGATAAACTCATGAAATTTTAAAATTTCATAAATTTTTTTAATTTTGATTTAGTCATAATTTTCTCAAATTGAATGACACGTATACTTGGAAACGACAATTATTAATTTTAAATTCATTTTATAATAATATTATACTAATTTCATACTAAATTTTTTGATAATATTTTTGTGTTTACAAACAATATACTTTAAAACAATCATCTTAGGATTTCTGTTACAGATAAATGAATCAAATTTGTACATAATTACTTGTCTTATGACAAACGCTAAGTAACAAATAAATTAACTAATAACCAAATTACAACTAATGTATAATTAGGTTTGTGCGTATTAAGATGTGTTTTCAACGTTTAATAATATTAATATTTTTATAGTATCAATAAAGACACATGATAATTAATCGCATGGCTTGCTAAAGAGTGATATTCAATAACAATTAGTCTCAAATTCATTGAATAACTATCAAACATTAGATTTGAAACCAAATACTTTTGAAATGAAAAGTGAAAAAAGATTTATCATTTTTTCCTTTATCATGCATGTACTTATATGCTTGACATACTAGCAGACATACTTTTAAAACTTGATAGCAATTTAAGTAAGGTAATTTGCCTTATGATAATGATTTCATCAGAGAATAAACTAATGATACTTATAGTTCTACTTATTTGACATTTTATTACCACAGCAGGGAAAAACTAACCTCCTCCTATCCAGAAAACTCAGTAGTTTGCTAAAAAGTACGTGAAATTTGAAATTGGTAAATTGTTAAATTTGCAATTCAAGTAAAAAACAAACATTTTTTTTCATAATATATTTTTGGCTGGGTCTAGCGGTACGTCAGATATAGGGATTTTTTTTAATTTTGTCGTACGGCTAAGAAAAAAAACGTAGATTTTTGGAATATTTTTTTTTTCACTAAATAATCACAAATAGCACTTTTAGAGACCTTTCAAGCAATAAAATTATAATTGAATAAAAAGAAAACTACGAAAACTCAAAATCAGGATAAACTAACCAACATTTTGGTCATGTACGACGGACGGAGAATTGCACTAGCAGACTGAAATTTAATTTTTCCTTAAGCCAATTTCAGAATACATTCGCAGAATAAAATAACTTTTTGCGTAAAAGCGAAATTTGAGTTTTAAGAAATCAAAAAAATGTGCTTTTATTATAACACCGAAAATAATTCAAAGTGACAATTTGAAAATAAAATTTGTGATTGTACCACTATATAAATGGCTCAAATACTTAGAAGTTTTAACTTTAAAATTTAAATAGAAAAAACCAGGGCCCACCCCCGCCGCCCTCCCAGGTGAAAATAGTATGTAAGATCTGTCTCCAGATCTGGCATCAGATCTGGTATAAGATCTGACAAATGTACACCAGATCTGACATCAGATCTTGTATTCGATAATCGACATCAGAACTTATATCAGATCTGACATCAGATCTAATGTCAGATCTGGAGTGACTGTATTGACTCTAATTGATTAAACAATAAGTTTATTAATAATTAAAATTTTATAATAAATCTCAATAATAAAAGTTGTTGAATCAATTTAAATTCACATTATCAAAAACCTAAATATTGTAGGAATTTTTCTTAAAGATATTATCGATGTGATAATTAAAATATAACTAAATTTGTTATAAAATTTTAATTATTAATAAACGTATTGTTTAATTAATTAGAGTCAATACAGTCACTGCAGATCTGACGTTAGATCTGATGTCAGATCTGATATAAGTTCTGATGTCGATTATCGAATACAAGATCTGGTATCAGATCTGATGTCAGATCTGGCGTACATTTGTCAGATCTTATACCAGATCTGATGCCAGATCTATAGTCAGATCTTACATACTATTTTCACCTGGGCTTGGCGTCGGATGTCTTGGGCCGTTAGGATAACCGATCAAGTGCGTTAGATTTCGGTCTATCGGTTGTACCATCGACTTAAAAAATTTAGTAGTCCCTTCATTGAATCATTGAAAAGAAGCAGATTGATGGTATGAGTAAAGGCTTAGGCGAATCCAACCCGTGCAGTGGTCTCGGCTCGTATGCAGCCTTATCAACCTTAACTAGAACTTTTGTTCTATTGAACAATCATATAACATTATACGTAATAATAAATCCAGAAAATATAAATCGATTTAGGATTCATAACTCTTGTCCATAAATTGTCCAAAAATTGATCAATGATAATCGCGCGGAACATATATAACATACGTGAAGTTGGTTTGAGAAAAAAGGTTAAAAGGAATGCCTATATAAAAATCACTAGAAAATAAAAGCTGTCGTACTGATAGTCTCACCCTGAATTTTTAGACCTGAATCACACGAGTGGACCTTTTTAATATCTTTATTAAATTTGTCAGGATTAGAAATGCTTATGATTCTACATAAATTTCGTCATTATTATTCGTGCAGTTTTCAGCAGTTTATTTCATAGTCAATTTCAAATGAAACTGAAGGTTTAGCTCATAAATTGTCGTGAAACATTAGAGACGTTCATATGAAAAGTTCAATGAATTTCTTTACATTTTCTCATCCGCATACGATCGAGGAGTCTCACCGTTATTATCTAAGAGGATTTATTTTTTATTTTGTACAGATCATACGAGCAACATATCGATTACGATGCCCTTAGGACGCAAATTTTCATCTGTATCAACGCCTAGGAACTACAAATTCTAACGAACCTAGAAGAAAGAAAAACGAAAAAAAGAACGAGTTCAAGCTCTTCTACCGACTCTAATTCAGGGAATGAAAAGTGGCGTCGTAATTATGAAGTAAATATAACTCCCATAATTTCGTTTTTATGTTTGACCTATGACTTTTAAAAATCAACAATTATATCTACTTAAATTATGAATATAGCTGGTCCATGAAATTATTCAAAAGTCCCAAAATAGTCCACAAAGTGAAGATGAACCATCGGCTGAATCAGTGAGTGAGCATGATTCCGTAAGTGAAGCAAATTTTTTGACGGCATCACCACATACAGTTCAAAATAACTCAAATAATTCACCCGAGGTAAGCCATACAATGAAAGTAGAAAGAAAGTTTTTTCAAAATAATGAATTGTTATAGGATTCAGATTCTTCAGCAACTTCCTTAAGCACTGATGGGAACTCAAACTCCCCTTTCAAATATAATGGCAGTTCAGAAACGAATGAATCACTCGAAACAGTAGAAGATGATGATGAAAATTATGGCGTAAGTCTTCGTTAATTGCTTTTTTTACTACGTCGTGTTATTAATTTTTTGTGTCTCTGCAATTGAATCATTCGGTATCATTGATGATCGAGTGTAGTGCGGCATACTACTGATAAAAATTAAAACGTAACTGAATCATGTTCTAACATTATTGGAGACGATGATTTTACTAGTAATCTTCAAACTTCTGAACACTTCCACAAGAAAAACCATTCGAATGAGCATGCACTAATATTCGTTTCTTTTCTATTGTGCCTAAATTTTTATGAAAGAAATACTTTTTAGCTTATATTTTATTTGAAGTATTTATTATATTTGAATTATAAAATTTTTTTTATCATTCATTACAAGGATAATTGGGAACTTCATGTACGTGAGGATATGATGGAACAGTATCATGAATTGAGTGAGGATGATGAGGTGTATAGACCTATTGAAATAGAAATTGCAGATGATATACCACTTAAGCAACATCCCTTGAAAGATTTGCTGGATATGTATGAAGCAAACGAGAACATGTCTGCACGTGTTAATGTTAGCGTCCCCGAAATTCTCCTGGCTGTCTTGAAGTTTTCTCTTATCAATAATTTATCGCAAACAGCGATTGCGGATTTGTTCAGAATGTTAAATTTGTTTTTTTCATCGTCCATTCTTCCTCAATCAAGATATTTGATTGATAAATTATTCAATCACAAGGAAGATATAACTTACCACGCATTATGCCCAAAATGTAAAAGATATGTTAAACAGTTTGACCGTGACAGTGATTACGTGGCAGAATGTCAACCTTGTGAATTTGAATTTGGTCTAAAGGATCCCTCATATGTCGATTATTTCGTAACGATAAATCCCGAAAAGGAAATAGCTTATTATTTGGAAAAAAACTGGTCCTATTATGAATCAGTGTCACAGAAAAGATCAAATGAAAATAATAGGGACTTGAAAGATTTCTACGACGGTTTATGTTACAAATACTTGATGAATTCGCTGCCGGATGAAAAAAAAACAAATTTTGTAACTGCCACTTTCAATAGCGACGGTTCGCCTGTATTTGAAAGCTCAACATTTTCTGTATGGCCGATTCAAATTATTATCAACGAGACGCCACTCAAAGTAAGAATGAACAATCCTATAGTTTGTGGTCTGTGGTTTGGGAAACATAAGCCGGATATGAATGTATTTCTTGAACCTTTCGTACACCAAATGAATCAATTGGCAAATGATGGTATTACAATCAGTATGCCACCAGAGTCACACAAAATTTTCGTGTTCGCAATCTGCTCGTGTGTTGACTCAGTTGCTCGTGCACCTATGCAAGGTATTACCCAATTTAACGGATATTTCGGGTGTAATTGGTGTTTACATCCGGGGTATTACGTACATGTGGGAAGAGGTAGTTGTGTTAAGTATATCCTCATGGACGATATTATATTGAACAGATCTGCTGCAGGTACATTGCAACATATGCAACACTCCATGGAGAGTGGAGAAGCAGTATATGGAGTAATGAAACAGTCAACCTTGGTACAATTAACGCACTTCAACATTGTAACAGGATTTGTTCCATGCTCAATGCATTGTATCAACCTTGGAATTGCGAAACAATTTATAAAATACTGGTTGGATACAAGCAACAACCTGTATTCATTAAATAATGAAGATATTGCGTTAATTGATGACATTTTGACAAGGATTAAAGTTCCAAGTAAGTTAACTCGATATTCTCGTTCAATTCGAGAGAGAAGTTGCTGGAAGGCACGCGAGTACGAAAATTGGGTACTATATTACAGTACAATCGTTCTTCTTCAAATTCCAAGATTCAAAAATTATGTTCAACATTGGTCCTATCTAGTGAAAGCTTACTTTATTCTTTTACAAGATAATATTACTCGAGAGCAAATATTTGAAGCAGATCATTTACTTAAAACATTCGTCGCCCTCACAGAATATTACTATTCTACAACTGCCATGACTTTTAATGTCCATCAATTAGTTCACCTTAGTCACAGCGTAATTAATTTTGGTCCATTATGGTCTCATTCTGGTTATTGCTTTGAAAATGGAAATGGAAAAATAGTAGAACGAATTAAGGCTGCAAAAGGAGTCGTTCATCAAATTTGCAGAAATATTGGATTAAGTAGAAGTGCGTTGATACTACAAAAATATTTAGATGACCAAGATCCAGATTCAATGATACTTGAGTACATAGATTATTTGGAAAATAGAGAATCCATAAAGACCAATAAAACAGATACATGTCGGTACTTTGGAAAAGCAGATCATGCACCGATGAATTGGAGAGAAAAGCTAGATTTATCTGATACAGCTTTATTATATAAAAAAATGGTGAAAAACGATTGTTTGTATGGAGCATCTAATGATAATCAACATCGCTCCAATAATTCTTATGCACTCTTAACTAATAATACATTTGTAAAAATTCATTATTTTATTGTAGATAGAGCAAAAAACATTGAATACACAATTTGTAATTTTGTAAATGTAACAGATATATTTCAAAATGACAATTTGAACAACTTTCACATTAAAAAATGTTCATTGATTGATGATACTCTAAATGCTGTAAACACTTGTGATATCGATAAAATCTGTTTGCACGTTCAAAATGAACATGAAATGTATATTAGTCCAGTACCTAATTTAAGTTCATATTGATTATATATAATTATATAATATTTTATACAAACTTACCTGTACTATTAATTTCGTATGACACATTGTAATTTTTAATAAATTTCGATGACTCTTTTCCAAGAAAAATTGTATGATTGCTTGTTTTCACGATAAATAGTTTACATGATTTCTAGCTACTTTTTTAAGTTATAATTATTTGATAATCCTGCATTTATTATTCTTTTTGAAATAATGATAAATATGGTCAATAAATGTGCATTTAAAATATTCGTGATGATGAGTGTAAAAATAGTTTGGAAACTATAATAATAGTGAACTTTCTCATCGTAAATTACGTAATTTGGTTAATTATCCGGTCAATTATCCAATTTGAGTGATTTAAAAATTTATTTTTATTGAAAACGAGTTGACAAAAAAACAGGTGAAATTTCTCAGCGAAAATCCAATTTCGTTCATTATTAGTACTTCACTGTCTTATAGGTCGGTCAGGAAAAAATAAAGTCCCGGTGCACGTATAATACCCTGGCGAGGCTTATGTGAGTACGACAGTGCACTATTTTCCATACCTCATGACCGGAAAATAGCGACTTTCTGTTTAGCGCGGTAACTGGAAAATTCAATTTTTCAGTCGCTGGCATGATATTAGTAGGTTATTACTCAATGGGAGCAGGAGGTTTTCAAGTTTGCCGCCTGAGAGTTTTGCCATTAAATGTAATCATTCAACTCAGTGGCTCACGACCGCTAGTAAAAATTACTTTTTTTTTTGAAAATGACATGATTTCATTGCCAAAATGATGTAATTTTTTCATAAAAATGTTATCATTTCTATTAAGTGGCTGCCGACTGTTTGCAGAAGAAATGATGTTTTTTTTTATAAAATGACATAATTTAATTTTTGCAATGATGTAATTTTTTTCATAAAAATGTTATCATTTTAATTTGCCGGCTCGTGACTGATTGCAGAAATGACGTTATTTTTTGACGAAAATGACGTCTTGTTTGGTTCCAAAACCTGACACGCATAATGTCATCATTAATAACGTCATTAATGACGTCATAAAATGACGTCCGAAATTGACGTAATTTTTTTCAACAGGGCTTAACGCAACACCAAGACGAACGCTGCTACCTACACCAACGACGACCTCGAAGACCTCCAACACCAACACCTACACAATATCAACAACACACGACAACACGCACAACACACCCACTAAACAACACGCCCATGGATACGGCGACATAATTCAATCAAGCGTCGGAGACAAACTAACAAGCAACACACGAAAAAGGGCCGATACACATCTACATGACAAATACCACAATACATTACACACGAAAAAACTAGTCGGCGGCTTAAGCTCCATTCAAGCTCGACTACCGAGCAGTCTCATTTTACTTCTTTTTTTTCTTTTTCTATGTTTTTTTAATTTATTTTGTTCCTAGCAGTGAATATTTAGTTTTATATCAATCATTTAAAGATTCTCACAGGTGTGAGCACTTAGTCCGATTAAGACACGAGGGTTAAGGTAAACCATGATTACCAGTATGAATAAAACAAAAACTTTTTTTTTCTTTTCTTGTCCAATCCTCTGAATTATCAGAGATAATGACTTTATGGTTTTGTATTAACATTTTATTTGATATTTTTGAATTAATAAAGATGTGTTAAAAATGGAAACAAAAAAAATACAAGCGAATGATTTGTGAAACATAAAATTACTTATATATAATGAATATGAAATAATGCTGATAACCATGTATATAATTAAGTCATAACTGGCCACTGCATGCATGAAAATGACTGGACGCGAAGTAGCAAATATAAGGTGTGTGAAGCGTGCCCGAATACCCTCGACGCGACGATTGGCTCTCGTGGAAAGATCATACGACATTGAAAAAAAAGCTTGAGCTTGCGCGATCAAGCTTTTTCGTGTAAGGAGGGGGGAATTTGTAGCAGTACACCTAGTGTACTGTCTATACGTCGGATACATACGAGGCTCGCGAGCCGATATTCGTGCGTACACAACAGGCAAGCAGAAAGGACACGCATTTACGTAGCAGAGACGAGCCGACAACGAGGCAAAGCGACGCACACACACACATACACATGCGTCGAGCACATATGATATACATACACATAGGCACACATACACGACGAGACGAGCCTGCAGCGACACGTGCCTCTGAACTACTGAACGCAGCGCCAAGAGAGGCGCGCGCGACGCTGCTATCGATCGATCAGCGACGAGATCACCAGAACCTCTCGTGCAACGAAATAGAGACAATATCGAGTTTTTTTGTAATACGGCGCTACAACGAACGACTACACGTGTTCTTGTCTGCGCCTCTGAAACAAAAGTGAAAAGTAATCGATATAGATACAGTGTGTGTATGTGTGTGCTGGACGAACGCTTCAACCTTCTTTTGGACTGACGAGTCCAAGTGAAGCTTATTTGCATCGCCGAGACGACGAGCAACATCATGAATCCACTCGACCAGCGTCCACCATCACCAACGAAGCCGAGACGACGACGACGACGACGATCCAACGATGTACTGAAGACATTTAGTATAAAGGTAGCTTTAAGCCATAATTAACCGTGAGTCACCGCGTCCGTCACGTACGTAGAGTTACTCGCACCTGGGAATCACATCTCGCCGACGAGGCTAGCAAGTCAATCCAAACGAGCGAATGCACGAATGAGAATACCAGTACGACGGTCTGCATTGCCGTATCATGCAGAGGCGCCCTTTGTTTATTAATTTCTAATCTTTATTTTATGAATTATGATCCAATTTAATTCAGTAATTCTAGTTTTTCTCTCTCTTTATTTATTTCTCCCCACCCAACCTAACGCTACATCATAAAATTAAGCGTTTTAATACGTCGATTATCTCGGAAACTATTAGAGCTAGAAAAAAATTTCCAACGAATTTCAACCTAGAATTTTCCAGCTACACGTCTGTTTCGGTTTGCCAAATGCTTTCCGATCACCCTGTATAAAGTATGTAATTAACTATATTTTCACATTTTTTCAGACCCAAATATCGAATTATGTATCCCCTAGCAGCGTTTGATGGAATTATAAAAATTGATAAAATGGCGGACTTCGAAAATTTCATTTTGCTTTATTTTGTCTCTTTTAAGGAAACTAAAAAATAATAATAATAAAAAAATTAAAAAAGTTTTGGTTTATGATCCAGACAATTTAATGAGCTTTAAAATAAAAAAAAATTGTATCTTTAAGTGCAGTACTTTTTGAGATATCTTGCTGCCCGATTCAGAAAACGTGGTTTCGAGAAAAATGCGTGTGAAGTCTTAGTAAGCGAATTTACATACATACATACATCGTTCGCTCGTAAAAAGACAGCTCCGATTTTTTGCCTATAACTTTTTAACAAAATGGATTTTGGTAAAAAGGGTTTCAGAGGGGGGGGGGGGGGTTCTACGGGATATTTGCTAACTAAGTAAGCAAAAAAAAATAGATTTTTGGATCCAGTCTCGTGAGAGCCTCCTCTTAATGCGTGCAAACATGTCATAGCACAAGTCCCACCTTGTCCTGCAATACTGAATTAATTTTAGTGGCGTCTCCGAGTGCTCAGAGAGTCTTGTTGGAATTCGTCTAAAAGACGAAAGGAGTTAGTTAAGCAATCGAAATGTCCAACTACAGCCCTAGCTTTAGAATAGGCGCACAATATTTGCCTTGCAGTCATCAACGCAAAGTTGAAGCGTATGAGCCAAGCACGGTAGTCTTTTCCATTCTTGGATCGTTGCTATTGCTGCTCAAACATTTGAGGCGTTATCAGTCACCTAACTATTTTAGATTTGGTACTCAGATCTATATTCCACTTCGACAAAATCTCCAACAAATGAGAATGGTTATCGATAGCAGTATGTGTATCACAATACTTTTACCCCGAAACAAATATTTTGTAGTTAGAAATTTTTGTTCAAGTAGTGCATAGTCAGTGACATATAACCGTCAGTAGCTCGAGACGTCCAACCATCTATCGTGAACGATAGAGTTCGCAAATCTACACAATAATAAAAAATACAGTTAGGAAATAAATTTTATAACAACGATGTTTCTAAATCAATATTAAATACTATGTTAGTCCAGTTCTAATTTAGTGCGTAAAAAAGCTTCTTGCTTGTTGGCTTTTGGAATTACATTTCTTGCAGGTCACTCATAGCGAGGTTATAACGTTCTTATTAGATTTTTAAATCCATCGTCTTCGACGATGCTAAAAGGTTCGAAGTCTTCATTCATCATAAAAGCAATAGCGTTCGTAATCAGCTTCATTCTTGTAGAGTCACTAGGACGGGGTTGAACTTGTACTCTTAGATTTTTTTTTTAAAGTTTTTTATCGGTTTGCTTATAGGTGATACAATAGTTAATGTGATGGCGCAAATAAAACTAACAACAAAAGCCACTGATTCTTATATAGTATGTATATACATGGCCGTGTAGGCAACTCGTACATAGTCGGATAGGACAGTATTGGTGAAATGATCACGATTATGATTATTTTTGCGATGTGTATTGTTAGTAAAAGTTAGGGAGGAGAGTCGGGCAAAAAGCAGCGATGAGTGGGATCGCAGAAAAAGACCCGAAGAGATATTTTAGAGGGATGTGGGGGTAGTTAGCATCAGCGCGGTATTGATAATTATTTTTTTCCGATGAAGGGTTTGTTGTCGCTGAAGGAGTCGGTAGGACTGACGAGTTCCTTATTCTATTTTGATAGCATTAGTGTATCTATCTGCGAGTCTTCCTTCCACTGGGGCGAGCCTTTGCTGGTCGTTATTTAGCCACCAGTATTTTTTGTTGTTACGGTAGTTGGTGCTTTTATCCACCTCAGGTATAGCCATTGTGTACTCTTGGAATTTTGTTTTATTTGAGTTGCGTCAGAAGATCCATGGGATTGATTGTAGTTCCTTTGCAAAGCTTCGTACTTCCTTGAGAGATTATAATTTCTTTTTGGCAAATAAGAACTTTAATTCGACTGATTCTTTGAAAGTTCTGCCAAATATTGCTTTTCAATTTGTTTTTAACTGTTCATTGATTTTCGATGGGTCATTTAGGTTTAATGTGTCCTGTTCTTCTGTATTTCTGGTACCTCTTGATTCGATGAAATGGATGTTTCTTAGACTCCTTAATTTTGTGACAATCCAAAAAAAATTTATAAATGATTCATGAAAAAAAAAATATCAAGCTATAGTGTACGCAAAAAGTATCAACAAATACTTTATTCTAGTCAGTCATAAATACATTTGAATTACTCGATTTTTCCGATGAAAATGGAAAATTTCGGAAAATTGGATAGCACCATTGGAAAGCTGAGAAAAAATACATCGAAAACATATTATTGTTAAATTTTTTGAGATAAATTGGTAACTGTTATTTGCACAAAACGGGAACGTAGCGGCTACGGCGCGCGCTGGTCACGGCCATGCGGTCGAGCGCCGACTTTAATCTCTCTTGTAGCTCGAAATTTTCAGTTGTTGCACACGCTGGAAAATAGTGTTTTCGACGTAAAAAAAAACCTCCACTTTCGATTGGAAACATAAAAAGCAGAAAAAAAACGTTGTTTTTTGAGATATTCAACTTTCAAATATATTTTTTCAATATTTTCCGGGAAAATGGAAAATTTCGGAAAATTTAACCTCACCATCGGAAAGCTGAAGTAATTTCCCATCAAAAACCTATATCACATATTTTTTCTAAGGATGTTTAGTGGCTTTCCCGGCGAGTTAGAAATTGAGAGATTTTGCTTAAAAAGGCTGCTCGGCCGGGTTTGCAGGACAGTTCAGGAATTTTGCCCCATATACATATATATACGTATATACTATACTTCGTGACATGGAATCACATTCGAATCTGCATAAACTCGGTGTTATCAAAATCGGAGCAGTATGCGCGAGGCCCATGACATGGGAAGCGACGAGGATGAAAATGACATAGCTATCCAAGAGGTGGTGGCTACATAATCCCGTCAAAGTAGTTATATTATATAGGTAAAGTGTATTATACGAACAGTATTTTATATGCATAATTTATACAGGGTGGGGAATAATTATGGAAACCCTTGGAAATCTCGCAGAATAAGTTGGAAAAAACTTGAGAAGTTGGGAATCCAATGGTGACCTTGAATTTGACCTTGAACATGACCTTCAAGCTCCAGCGGACCAAAAATTGATTTTTTAAATAGAAACCCCCATTTTTTATTGCAATTTTACGTTAGAATATGTATTTTTTTTTCAAGGTCATTTTAAGGGCATTCAGACTCAAATTAAACCTCGATTTATCCTAAAATTACTTTAAAAAAAATAATAAAATACCTATTTTCACGTAAAATTTTCCGCTCTTTTTAATGGTGACCTTCAATTTTGACCTTCCCACGCCCTTCAAATGACGTTGAAAAAAAAACAAAATACATGTTTCAACGTAAAATTTTCCATTCTTTTTAAATCTGCAATAAAAAATGGGTGTTTCCATTTGAAAAATCGATTTTTGGATCGCTAGAGCTTGAAGGTCATGTTAAAGGTCAAATTCAAGGTAACCATTGTATTCCCCGTAAAAAAATACGTCGGATATAAGGTTTTTAATTTTTTTTTTTCAACTTATTCTATGAGATTTTCAGGTTTTCCATATTTATTCCCCACCCTGTATAGGACTGTGACGTCTTACACAACTAGCTACGTCTCCTTTCCTTCTCAACGTGGCCATCGAATGACAAAGCCTCAATCATACCAACTAGCCTGCGTCGGTACTTCTCGTTCATTTCTTTACCATTTTCTAGTTCCCATAAATCTGTTTTACCATAATTCTGTTTTACCATACACTGTTCTACTCTATTATAATTAATAATTATTTTAATAAATAAATTATTAGAAATTAGTGGAAATGCGCTAGATTAACTGCACTACCTTATAATATTAATAGTTATCAATAATTTCTATACAAAGCTAATACAACAAACTTCATGCAGAAAAAACTGTCACCAACCACTCATCCGCTGATCCCCAGCCTGCATAACTAGCAGGAACTTCCCAATTAAACTACACCTGCACTACAACTTTTCTATATAAAATTTATACATAAAACTCAATATCAACAGCTAAAAAACAAATGTAAAGATCACCATGTGCATTCACATGGCGAACTTTTATTTGTTTTAAATTATTAAACAATACACTCGTAACACCTAGCGATAGTGCACTACGATGATTCTGCCTTATATCAAATCAGTACGAACCTTTAACTATAATTTGTCATGAACAATTAGGTGTATTAATTGATGATGACTAGGCGTAACCTGAAAACTTGCCGATTAAGCTTTGTATTTACGTTTTTACTCTCCATATCCCCCACATATTAGAGCGATTTAATTTGTGCCACGCTTTACTTGAATTACCCCAAAAATAAGCAATTGTCAGTGGAATTCTACTTATTTGGCATCCACAAAGTAATAACTTGTGGTAAAGCATTCATTCTTGCCCAATTATATTTAGAAAAGTGGTGCCGATAAGTTTTTAAACACAGTTTTTCTAGTTTATCTAGGTCTAATACTTTTTAGATTAAAAATAAAGTTTTATCTCTGCCAATTTTATTACCAACTCAGAATCGAAGGCATTTGGAAAACAATTATAGGTCCTCGAAACATGTTATGGCAACATTTCCAGTGTTCGTTGTACCATGACAACGAATTTTTTCGCAACGTAAAATTTTTCGCTCTTTTCAAATTTACTATAAAACATAAAGGTTTCCATTTAAATATAGATTTTTGGGTCGCTTTAGCTTTGAGGTTATGTTCAAGGTCATATCCAAGGTCACCATTGAATTTCCCATATAAAAATGCGTCGGAAATGAGGTTTTTGATTTTTTTTCTCCTCATATTTAGCCCGTTTCTAGGAGTTTTCCATACTTTGGTGACACCCTGTATACAATATATGCAGGAACAAGCACATGCAATGGGGACATTCATCGGTTTGCTAATATACATTATCTACTTAGGTAAAACTCGAAAACATGGCGAGTACTCGTGTAAATACATATACTGCCCGTAAATTACTTTTGCCATACCTGAGCGAAAAATGAGTAAACTTCAAAGTTTTGTAGCTCAGTCAAAAAAAGTCGGATTGACTTTTCGGACCCGCCATTCGAAAGGTATTTACTAGCATTTAAGGCTATATAAATTGTAATTAGGTTTATTTATTATTTATAATTTTTATTAACAATTAACGAATCAAAAATATTGCTTTTTTTTGTCTTCGCTATTTTTTTGCCATTTTAGTTAGAAGGGTTGTAGAAACATTTTAAACCGATGGATTTGTGGATTTTGACGAGACCTTTAAATCATTTTTTTTAATTGTCCTACGAGCTTTTTTCACAAAGTTACAGCCTTTTAGTGCAAAATCGACCCTTTTTTTCGTTCACATGTACAGCGCGTTGAAGGGGTCGTAGAAAAAATTTTATCTAAAAAGGACGTTTTTATGTGTATAATAAAAAGCAATAGTTACGATCCAATTCTGAGAAAATTATTTTTTTTCGATTTTTTATGCATTTCACCCACCAACGCTCAAAGTGACGAAATTTTTTGTTCGCGTTCGATGCGATTTTTTGCCATGTTCAAGGCCTTGAAAAGACTTCACACATATATAATTTTATGTAGAATTTAATGCTCTTTTAGATTCTGTGCTTAATTTTGAGTGTTGATGCTTAGTTAAAAAGTTATGGTTGTTTAAACAAAAAAAAGTTACAAAAAGGTTGTTTTTTATGTGTACAATAAGAAGCAATAATTACAATCAGTATCTGAGAAATTTTATTTTTTTAGATTTTTAATGCATGTTAAGTACTTATAAAAATAAGAATACACGAAGTAGTTGTAGTGTACAACTCATACATAGCGTAAAATATCAACATAGATTTTTGAACCTATAAATAACATAAGAGCAATAAGCTAGTGAGTTAAATACTACTTATAACTATGTAAAAAAAATGGATAAATTTGGTAAAAACGAGTATAAAATCAAACAGTAAAAATAGTCTAACAACAAAATTAACTTTAAAAGTTATTTTAGCATTAATAAGAAAAAGTTAATTTAGTTTTTGTCTACAAGCACTAGATTAAACTTTTTTCTCATCAAAATGACCACCTTTACTCTTGATAACTGCCATGCACAACCGTGACATTCGATGAAGTAACGCATCTAGTGTATTGTTAGAAATACACTGCCATTTTTCCTGTAATTTATTCCATAAGTCAATTTTAGAGGTTGGTCGAGTTTGTCTGATTGACCAGTCGAACTTTTCCCACAGCAATTCGATCGGGTTTAAATCAGGTGACTGGGGAGGCCACTCCATAACGTTAAGTTTTTTTTTTCCAAATTTTGCAAATATTCTTTGCATAATTTAGAAATATGTTTGGGGTCATTATCGTGTTGGAAAGTAAATTTAGATTTTACCAATCGTTTGCCTGATGGAATGACATTGTCTTGCAAAATTTGACCATAGTCTTCTTTCCTCATTGTGCTTTCAATGTGAATTAAATCCCCAACTTTTGGCCCTGCAAAACATTCCCATACCATCATTGAACCGCCACCGTGCTTTACACTCGAAACGAAACAATCATCCATAAACTTTTCACCCACTCTTCGGTGCATGTATGTGCTCCGCTTAAAACCAAAAATTTCAAATTTCGATTCATCTGACCACAACACTTTTTTCCAATAATCTATTGTCCAGTTCTTATGTTTTTTCGCCCATCTCAATCTTTTTTTTTTGTTGATTGCTCTGAGCAAAGGTTTTTAACAGCCACTCTTGCGTTTAAACCAGCGTCTGCGAGTCTTCTGCTTACCGTTCTATAACTGACTGGGTTTCTTAAAGATTTATTTACGTGCGAAGTAATTTCAGGGACAGACATTTTTCTATTACGTAGACTAACTTTACATATGTATTGATCTTCAGAGATCGATGATGTTTTTTTCCGTGTATTACAACGATCTTCGTTTCAGCGAAGTTAAAAATAGACTAAATGTTTATATACATGCTTAGGACAAATAAGAGAAGATAAACAAATGAATGAAATAATCTATGTTCATAATTTACGCAACGTAGTAGTTATTTCTGTTATTACTGACCAGCTTATTGTTCTTATGTTATTTGTACGTAAAAAGCTTTTTTTACGAACAAATTTGTTGTAACTTTTTTTTGTTTAAACAACCATAACTTTTTAACTAAGCATCAACACTCAAAATTAAGCACAGAATCTAAAAGAGCATTAAATTCTACATAAAATTATATATGTGTGAAGTCTTTTCAAGGCCTTGAACATGGCAAAAAATCGCATCGAACGCGAACAAAAAATTTCGTCACTTTGAGCGTTGGTGGGTGAAATGCATAAAAAATCGAAAAAAAAATAATTTTCTCAGAATCGGATCGTAACTATTGCTTTTTATTATACACATAAAAACCGTCCTTTTTTGTAGATAAAATTTTTTCTACGACCCCTTCAACGCGCTGTACATGTGAACGAAAAAAAGGGTCGATTTTGCACTAAAAGGGCTGTAACTTTGTGAAAAAAGCTCGTAGGACAATTTAAAAAAAATGATTTAAAGGTCTCGTCAAAACCCACAAATCCATCGGTTTAAAATGTTTCTACAACCCTTCTAACTAGAATGGCAAAAGAAATAGCGAAGACAAAAAAAAGCAATATTTTTGATTTGTTAATTGTTAATAAAAATTATTAAATTAATAAATAAACCTAATAACAATTTATATAGCCTTAAAGTGCTAGTAAATACCTTTCGAATGGCGGGTCCGAAAAGTCAATCTGACTTTTTTTGACTGAGCTACAAAACTTTGAAGTTTACTCATTTTGCGCTCAGGTATGGCAAAAATAATTTACGGGCAGTGTATAAAGGCAATGTGTACTGATAATTAGTGTTGACTTTTTTCCTTGACTTTCACAGAGATCCTTTTAAGTTTAATCGGGGTTTTATTTGAGCCTGTAGCGCCCTTAAAATTCCCTTGAAAAAAAAACGAAATGCATGTTTCAACGTAAAATTTTTCGCTCTGAAAAATCGATTTTTTGTTCGCTGGAGGTTTCAGGTTAAGGAAAAATACGTTAGATATGAGTTTAAGACAAGATATTTTGGATCATTTAGGAACGTTATCTGTGTGAAAAACATACAATTTTAACGTTAATTTACCCCTAATTTTATTTTGATGTATCTTTCGATGCCAAGCACCTAGAAATATTTAAAAAAAAATGAAATTACAGGTCTCTTTCTCGTTTTTCAAAATAAATTATCATCTGGGACAATTTTTCTAAAGAAAGGATGAAATTACCTTTCGAAAGACAACACCCTCATTTTTGGAGATACTTTTTATCATTTTTATTAAATATAACACTGTTCGTCGTCTTGAATATTGTTTTCTTGAAAAAACGTATTTGAAATTAACCAATATGATAAAAAAAATCGTTTCGGTTAGTAATCGCTTCGATGTATTGCAAGTAGAGGCAAATGGACACGCGTCAATATTTTTATCCCCACTCGCGCGATGACCACTGCGTGCGTCCCCACTCAAACGACGTGCGCTGATGCACTCGTCCCCACCTTGCGCCGACGGCCAATCAGCACGCTCTTGCTTGCTATATAAGCGAGTCGCCCGGCCATGCAAGCGAAGTCGTCTCTCGGCTGCCAGCCAGAGCACATAGACTCTCGTCCTCGCGCTCGCGACGACGAGCTCTCGAGAGTTTTGACCTAGGGCTACTTCTCAATAGTGAACTTGGTCAAATTACAAATACTCGCCTCGTCATTTCATCACCTTTCCCCACTTTTCTATTTTGGAGCTTCTGACTCGACCGCCAGGTGGCGCAGCGCCACGAAAAACTCGTGCCCGCAAGAAGAAGAGCCGAATTCAGAGTACTAGTATAAGTGCCTCGCTGACATATTCAGTCAGCTTTTGACTGTTCGACTTGTTACAAGTGAGAACAGAAAAGTGGATCGACTTTTGACTGTTCAACTTTACAAGTTGGAACAGAAAAGCGATCGGATTTTTCGTCACTCAATTCTCACGGGTCAAGTGACAGCCAAGCCTCCCGGGCCAACAACTACGCCATCAGCCATTCGGACTTTCATCTCCAGGAGAAGACTGACCTTGCTAAGGACTACTCATCGGCTGCATGAGGTCACCATCGGTCTAAGACGGTCAACATCGGTCACAGCCGGTCACAGCCAGTCATCCTACATAAATTGAGCGCCTGCATCAAAACTAATCCTTCTCAGGACTAAGCGTAGAGTTGCAAAACGTTGTAACACTAAGAGGCAACAATTAATATTGACCCTGCTCAGGGTCACTCGTCAGACATGAGTCTTGTGACTGTCAAGCTTATCTCAACTCTGACTAACTAAACTTTACGATGTCGACGCAACTCTGTAAAAACTCGCAGACTCGCTCGAAATCGTCCCCTCCACAATACATTGTACAACAATATATGACCGATACATGTATATTGTATTTTAGTTGAACAAATGATTTGTAATTAGCCGCAGTAAGAAGAGTGACACAGTTAAAAAGTAAGCTCAATTATAACTCCAAACACTTTATTCAATAAATAGAATTAACTCTGCTAATGATTGTTATAATGAACACAAGGGACGTTAAGGGCGTCGATGTCTAGCTAGGAGTTAGGAAGAGTCTGCAGCTATGGAGAAAGGCCCTCCAAAATATTGAAAATAAAAATGAAAATTTTTTAAGCAATATATTACCAATATATACCTGAATACTACCTGAAAACTTAATTTGAAAAAAAGCATCAATTTATCGTTGTCTACGTATAATTAAATTCGCATTTCTTTCATTGTGTCACAGGGCGCCTGATGACGCAGATTAGACGAACACGAGCGAGCGAATGTGAGTAAGATGCGTGATCGACGATAATGATAAGGTCGGAAAAGGACGATACTATTTGAACATGTATTCGAGGTTCTGGGAAGAGCCAAATTAACTTCGGACGCGTCGCTCGGACCACGTGCACTCAAGCGTAGCTTCCACTTATACAAATCGAGCGCGCCGAGGATGTGTTGGGAGGTTAAAATAGGAAGTCAAAATTAAAAGTGAGAAGCAAGAAAAGAGGAGAATTGAATTGAAATTGAATTGAAAGTTTATTTGAACGGATGGGGTAGAACCCCGTATGGCCCAGTATGAAAAAGCATTTACAATGTTTACAGCAATGGTTTTAAGATAGGTGTACAGTTTACGTTAAATATAGTATGTACAGTGAAAAAGTATTAACAATATAGAGCGGTAAAACAGTTCGATGAATTTTTAAGCTGATCTATAAAGCAGAAGCATGATTAATCGTGCTGCTCTCTCTACGTGTGAAGATGAGGGCGGGCTAGTAAGGGCGAGGGAAATGAAGATGGAATATACTATGTGGAGTGACTGGCGTCGAATAAAACGGGAGGGATTGAGTATGTGTGAGGCTGAAAATAGGATTGTTACAGTTATAGTACGAAAAGGTTGTGTAGTTGGAGTGAGCTTCGAGCGATGAACATGTTATTCGGAATAATTGTGATTTAATGAGGATGGCAAAAGAGGGATGATATCGAGACAGTAAGAGAACAAGCAGATCCTCAAGATGCAGTAGCAGTAGCATTCAGCATGAGGTTCGCTGACGAGTTGGAAGCCGTTGTAGAAGAGAGCAATGAGTTGAAACGTATCAGGTCAGCTTCTGAACTGATTGCAGTGAGTTGAGAATCTCGTGAACGGCGCATGTATATGCGCATATCACGGATCACGGGATTTGGGATACGCTTCTCTTTTCGTATAGCCCAACACTTCTGGAGAAGTCGGTACCGCGCAGGTGGAAGTAACGGTGATAAGTTGAGCTGGCTAGTGGTGTCCTCGTTCAGCGCGAAGATGCTCGATGCCTTCATACTTCGGAGAGTCGGTGCAGCAGCGAGAAAAGTCTCGCGTGCTATCGCTGACGCAAGGCGGACGACTATTGCTCTCTCAGGACGGGCAGCTGGGCGCACTCCAGCGGTGGCCGAGGCAGATGAGGTGTTCGATGGATCTGATCGTCCAGGAGTCCATGGGCGCACAGAGATGACGAGAGGGATGAGGCGTTCAAGCTGCAGTTTTTTAAGTATGCTTTCGGTGATATTTATGTCGGAGGCAGAGACAGTCACGGGGATCCCGGTCACACGGACTTCACAAGAGTTGACACTGGGTGTAGTAGGTGCAGAAGAGGTAGATGTCACATCTGGGTCGCGCGCAGTAGAAGCAAATACTGTCATCCTCTTCTACAGCTCAGACAGCATTTCACTGCTCTCGTTCTGCCTCCAACGAAGCTCGTTCAGTTCGCCAGACACACGTTCGTCCAACTGAGCAACAGTGCGAGTGTTCTGCAATATAGCAGCACCATGTTTGAGCTGGGTCTGTGCGAGCCTCTCGTTGATCGCAGTCATACGGGCATCCAACCTGTCAAACCTGGCATTCATACTAGCCTCGAATGCCACAAACCAAGCTGGTGGAGTGCAGGCTTTATGTGGAGCCATGCTTGTATCAGCCATTGTAGTTTTTAGGCAGACAGAACACACAGTAGATTACCTCCCCGCTATGAAACAATTGCACTGCACACGCGTTAATTTGCTGATGATATTCTACATGTGACGAAGTCCCAGGAAATGGCACGATGTTGTGAGCAGTGTAGTAAATTGGTCTGCTAGGCTCCTCAGTTTCCCTGCACTTTAGCTGTACAGTGCACAGGCTGGCAAGAGATAGCGCGGCCGTGCGCAGGGAGAGCGAGAAAGTGGTACGGTTTTGCGCTAGTTAGCCAGGCCAGCTGATGATGAAACGGAAAAGATGCCAATTTGACTAACCTCCAAAGCAGAATTCCGAGCAGACTTTTCCAATTTTCTTAGGGTGCAAGGGTGGAGAAGCTTCAAGCTTGCAGCCACGACCTTGCGATGAGTAGCGCGCAAGAAAAATCTGGAAGAAAAAAACGCCCGTGGGCGAAAAACAGCAGAAAAGGCACAAAACGAGAAATGGGAGCTCGACAAAAACGTGTGTGTTCGTACTTACAGAGAGAGAGCGAGAGAGAGAGAAGAAAGATCAAACCTCAGACGTAGAATTAGTTGTACGTAGAGAAGCTTTGTGTGCAGCGGTAGTCCGTGGTGATCTATACACTGCGAATCTGTGCAAGTTGAAGTCCTGGAGTGTATAGGTATTCGTTGAAAATGGGATTTTTTGAAGTCACGGAGTATATTTCGGTTTGCATGGAAGTATGAGAGTAAGAGGACTAAGTATTTTGCGCAGTTCTCACAATTTATAATTCGATAGTCGTTGCGATTCAAGTATAATTATCGTCATGAGCACCTTGGACAGTTCAAGGCATATACTGAAAACCCAAGAGTATACAATTTACTGTGGAATAGTGATCTTTGGTCAGTTTACACTATTCAAAAGTATTTAAAGCACAGTTTATACTTTTTAAAAATTTTTATTTGGAAAAAGTGAAAGGAGCTCAGTTTGGACTTCTTAAAAGTGTAATTTGCTCTTAAGAGCTTAAATACACCTTACATTCAAATTTTTTCTGTGAATTTGAAATATTTTGAACAAATCTTTCCCTTTTTATAACATTTTTCGAAACTCGGACACTACCACAGGTGAGACGATTGAACTCATAAGTCACTCTCAAACGGTACTTTTATGATTTAAATTTCGGCAAAAACGAAAAATGAAAAAAAGGTGTGCTTAACTGTTCATGCAGAGCAATTTAGGCGTTCAATCGTCTCACCCTTCGTAGTGGCCGAAAGCATTGATGTTCTAAAGAAGTTTACGTAACTCTGTTGCTAAAGCTCTTTGAGTGCTCTCTGACAGTTACGACAGATGACCAAAAACACTACTTTCCAGAAAACGCAAAAAAGAACAATTTTAACACGCAAAGTATACGAAAAAGACTCATAAAAACAGCTATATCTCAGTGAATAATTAAAATTTTGGAGTTTTGAACAATGCAATGGAAAGGTGAAAAAATCCCGCACAAAAATAAAATAACATTTGTTTCGATTTTAAGCTCTCTTTGAGCCGTTAAGGAAGATCAGGATCGTCTCCCAGTGATCTGTGAGCCTCTATTTGGCACGAAAAGTTTAGAAGTAGCAAGAAGTGACGATAGAGGTTAATCTAATGATAAATTATTAGCATTTGCTAGCGTAACGGTCAAGCACTGACTGGCGCAAGCTGTCTATTCCTGCATAAAATTTAAAAATATAAAATCAATTCATTTGAATGAATAAACTTTTTTTATTTTCCTTTAGATATCCACATACCTAATGCAGGAACATATGAAAATATGGAGTTGTCAACTTTTTCTTTGAAAGTTGTTGAATTGGAAGAAAAGGATAAGCGGACCATACACTTGCTTATATTTCTTTTCATGCAATTTCTCTCAAGGACCAAGCAAGCATTAAAATTTTTTTTACCATTCAATACCTATCCATAAAATTACTAAATACTTATAATTTTCCTTTGAGGACTTAATTTACAATTAAAATTCACTTTTGCCGGTTAATCTGTACTTCATTAAAAATTGATAGAATCTCGCTTCGTTACAGTCTGATCGTAGCATCAAGTGACTTTAATGACAATACCTCGGGTTTCCGATCACTTCCTGTGTCCGTGATTCTGTTGATGGTGGTCACTATCAGAAGCGTTCTTCTTTCAGAATTGACTCGATTCGCACAGATTGGGACAGGGTTGGCAACATCCTAATCAGAATTCACTAGATTTCTTACCCCCTAATATGAAGAATTTTCTAGCCTCGATAAATTTGACTTTTTTTACGATCGTGGAAAGTAAAATATGTCATGTACATCGGCAAAAGAACTATTATTATCCTCGCTGCGCTCGGGCCCTAAACTACACCATGCCAAAAAGTGCCCCTATGGCACAAGTATCGTACATTTTTTTATAGCACTGTGCTAAGTTCACATTTATACCCCCTTTTCCGAGTCATGAGTCGCACTTTCTGGTACTGCAGAGTTAGGTTAGCGTACGAGCGTGTGCGAGTATAATGCGAACGCAGCAGTGCCATAATGTTTGACTTATGCCACAGAAAAGCGTGTCATAGATGTGAACTTATGTCACACAGTGCTATAAAAATAATTTTTTTTTTGGAACGACAAATATTGAAATTTCACAGCATACCTGATTTTATGTGTTTAAAAGTTACTGCGCAGTTGTCGTGTAATTACGTCATGGCTGCGTAAGGAGTGAACATGTCTCTCACGACACGTTGTCTGCCTGCCGCGTGTGCCGACTTGAAATTCTTACTGCGTACACTTGATGTGGACGTAATGGTTATGCGTGATCAAGATATGAGCGTACGAGATGTTAAGTTAGTTCGCAAAAGAAAAATATTATATAACCTCACGTAATTATTTAATAATTAAGAAAAAAGAAACACTTGCATTGGCGTCGGCGCTCCATGTGCGAACATTGTGCGCTTTTTGCGGTGGGCCAGAGAAGACTCCGTCTCCCAAATGTTTACCACTGTCAAGTACAGATACAAAGGAGTAAACTCAACTTACAAGGAGACCACATGAGATGCGGGTCATGTGTTAGGTCCCCCTTGGGACCTAGTTTTATTTTTCCTCGCTGGTGAGTACCAGGAGGAAGGACGCTCCTCAGCGACTCCTTATGCAGAAGCGCTCAAGGGTGTTGAGCCGGCAGTCTATATAAAGTTGTTGAATTATAAGTCTTAGGTGTGCGATCCACGGGTGGCTGTTCGTCGATCGTCCTGCCCTTGCAGGAGACGACCAACAATCACACGTCTTCCTGACTTGCCTTTTATTCGTGTAACGGTTGCTTGTAATCCGGTTGGAGGTGTAGGATGGTTTTTACTGGTCAATAGCACAAAGGTGCACTGTTTGAGTTGGTGTTATAAGATAGGGGGCAAAGGTGCACTTTTTAATTTGAGATTATAATATCGCGGTAAAGGTACACTGTTTAATTTGAGATTAGGATTAATTGCAAAGGTGCAATGCTTGAATTGAATGTTAGGAGTGCTTGCAAAGGTGCAATATTCAGACTGCAGAGGTGCGGTCGCTTGTTCGCTGGTCGAGGGACGCGAGAGAACTGACTTCGCAGTGTAACGAAGTCTTGAAGTTTTAGTTTCCTCACTTCGATTCTGTGGGTTTGATTGCTACACGTGTTCCTCGTCAGCTTTTCTTGGACTTTGTTTTATCAGCTTTCTGCGTAGTTCCTTTGTAGCGGCAGCCGAAACTCGAGAGCTTCTGTCCCACGGCTGCGTTGGTCTGCTGACTGCTCGTAAAAATATGACGCGCTTTGTCCGGTCTTCATTTTTATGATTCGTATTATATTTGTATCGTATCGGTATCCGGCCGGTTTTCCTAGGTCACGTATAAATAGATATAAAAAGCTAAACAAAAATTAGTACAGAGGAACCCGGGAGGCTGCGGCAGCCAGCGAGTTATTATGTATACATAACATCATGAAATGTCCTAAAAATTTTATTTGGAGTCTACTGGCACATAAATCCTGTATGGTTAATTTAACCCGTTTCGGACAAACGGATAAAATTTCAGTTATTTCTTTACTTGCTGTAAACTCTGTGCAGAAGATTATGTGAGAAATGTCAAAATGGTCATTACCGACATAAAATTTTATGAACTGTTTGAATCTGGCGTCAGAATTGTAAAAAAATTGATGTTTAAAAGTTATGGACAATTAAACAATAAAAAACACGATTTTTTGAAGAAAAATTTTCGAGTCGAAAGAGACTTGGTCGATAGGTCTAAAACTTATTTTTTGCGTCCATGGGGTGTAAACTAAGGATCGACAATACTACTCGATACTTGAAAATGTATTCGAAACTTTTTTCTGAGAATCGATAATTTACTCGACACTATTTCTTACTTGATTATTGCTTAGTCGATACTTTTTTAACGAAGTATCGAGTACTTGACATCACGACACGCCTATACAGACACTGCTGTTTGTTTACAGTTTTTGTATAGTTGACCAGAGTTTGTACATACTGTGTATAGTTGCGAATTATATTTGAAGTTCAAGTAAGTATCTGAGCTGCTATAGACCCTGCTCCTTGTTAGCTCGTAGCTATTATTGTCCTATTTTATTATATTTTTACGCTCTAATTTTGTATTGTTCTTTTACCTAGTTAACGATAAGTCACCTTGTTTTTAATATTATTTCAATGAAACGTGACTGTGTAAAAACAGGAATTTAGGTTTTATTTCTGTAATTTATAGTTGAATATCTCGTGGAATTTACAATTTTTGAAAATAATATGGTTTATGAACGCGTTGATGAAACTGAGAAGGGTCATGAGGATCCGCCGAGTTTATGTAAAAGTAAATGAAAACGAACCAATCAAAATATCCGATTTGAAATTACAACAATACATTAAATTAAAATGTGAGTATTTAATATTTATTATTATATAAATTATTCATTAACGATTTCACGTGTGTTTTAGATAATAATGAATATTTATTGAATTATTGCAAGAAAACGTAATAAACCAAACTATGGCATTGGAAAAGCTTTTTCGGTCTATAGATGATGTCAATTAGTATGGGATTTAATTTTTTATGTATATGTTTCGGGGTATATTATATAGTGGTTATAAAGATCTTTTATCGTTTCAGTACCAGAGTAAAATTTGATACAGATGAAAAAGTAGATTTAATCCCGCATGGATTAAATCAATTACATCTTCTAAAGAATGTGAATTTTACCAACAATAAAATTCAAAATGAGAATATTCAAACCAATTTGCTCAATAAAAATATGAACACGAATGCTTATAAAAACCAAGATGGTATGACTCAATTTAAAAACCCATCTCAAGCTTCAAAGTAAGTGAATTATTTCATTACGGCTAAATTAGAGTCTCGATTTGATTTATTACGTAACCATGTAATAAAGGAAATTGAAAATGCATATTATTATTGTTTAACTTGTGTTGTCTGGACGGACTCTACAAATCAAAGTTATTTGGGAGCTATTCATCATCAAGTTAGTTTATCACCTTATATGAAAAACGTTTGTCTTGGGTGTTAACCATTAAGACAGACAGATATACGCAGAAAATTTAAAAAGAACTATGTTGTGTTTAACAGATAATTAAGATCGACGTTAAGAAAATTACAGCTCTCATAACAGATGGTGATGCAGCTATTAAGAAGGCCTCTATTCAATTAGTTGGTAGATCCAACATTTAGTACGTGTTGAACATGTTTTCGACCACATAATACCAGATACTCTGAATAATTTCAAGTCTTTGTCCAAAATTTTTGATCAAATCGAATCGATTGTCACCATGATCAGAAGAAGCGGTCCAGCATCGGATACCATGCGTTCAAGCGGGAAAAACGCAGGGTACTGCTTTAAACCTTCTTAAAGATGTACCGACTCATTAGACTTCTAAAATTGATATGATGGAGATACATGACTTAGAAAATACATATCCAACATTGGCTAAATTTAAAAAACCAGTAGATCTTATTAATAGAGACGATATGAAAGTTCTGAAATATGTATTTCCTACGATGATTAGTATTAGAAAATATATTACTGAAATTAGCGGTCATTAATATCCAACATGTAGTATGATCATACCGTTAGATAATTGTTTAGAAAAAAAAATTAGTGACTATGAGACTACAACTGAAATCAAAGAAAAATTCAAGACTAAAATTTTAAGTAAAATGTCACACCGATTTAAAGATTTTGAAAAATCGATATTATTAGCAATGAGTACAATTTTAGACCCACGGTTCAAGAAAGTACATTTTCGTGACCTGCCTGCAGTTGATTCTACTATTTCAAATATTAAATCGTTATTAGAGAATGAAGCATCCAGTATTAGTAGTAATTTGAGTATTAAAAAAGCATGAACCAAAATAAGTAATAGCATATGGAATTTTCATGATAATCTTGTCAATGAAAATGTTGACAATACAAGCTTCCCTGACTTTGAACTACAACAATATTTAAAATGTCCATTAATACCGAGAACATCTAATATTTTTGATTATTGGATTAGTAATAGAAGTACTTTTCCTAATCTAGAAAAATAGCTCTGAATCATTTATCAGTTCTCGCTACATCTGTCCCTTGTGAGAGACTGTTTTCTCGAGTCGGGCTGATTAAATGCGACAATCGAAGTCGACTTACGCCAAGTCATTTGAATATGTTATTATTTTTAAGTTCTTTATCAAAAGAAGAATGGTGAGTTTGATGTTTGATATATAAGTTTGATATGAGAGCGTAAAAAACGGTTCATTTAATAGTTTAATAATGAAAGATAAATTATAAGTTGAAATGTAAAAAATTAAATAATAAATTTAAAAAAAGTTTAAATATAATATGTAAGCTAGATATGTAGATGTGTAATAAAATATTGAGAGTGGCTATTGAGGGGAAAGCTCGTGCACGAAAACTTTAATCGAGCGTCATGTAATTGATCATTCTTCGTGTACGAAAAAAAATTTTCCGACTCCATTTCATCCACGAAATTTTCCGGAAAATTTTTCGTGCACGAAAATTTCGTCTTTTGAGTAATTCAAAAACCTACATTTCGTGCACCAAAAACATTATTTCGTTTATGCAATTTGTATGCTCATACGTGCACCAAAAAATGTGTTCGTACACGAATTATTTTTGGTGCACGAATAAGTATTCGTACCCACTGAAAAAAGAATAATTTATTAGAAAAATTAATAATTTATTAGAAAAATTATTCTTTTTTCAGTGGGTACGAATACTTATTCGTGCACCAAAAATAATTCGTGTACGAACAAATTTTTTGGTGCAAGAAAAATTATTCGTGTACGAACACATTTTTTTAGTCCACGAAAAATAATTCGTGTTAGAACATATTTTTCTGGTCCACGAAAAAACGAGGAGCGCGTGTCGCGCTCCCAATGGTTAGAATGACAGACATTCGATGGCATGCATATGAGCAGCAGCAATAATTTATCTGTAATTGGATAGGAACGTTTCGAAGACTAGTAGCAGCAGCTGTTGTAGTCGTCTTAGAAAGTACTATGGTATTCAGAGATAAGATTAAGAGAGAGAGAGAGAGAGAGAAAGAAAGAGAAAGAGCGCGCCTAAGGGCGTTTAGGCATTTTTATGATCCAGCTTCAGAAAATCTTCATCTTGACTGCAGCGCATGTGCACTCCCACACCTCGCCACTTTTGTAGGTACAAAATATTCATCAGACGTGCGAATAAAACAATAATTTTTCTGATCGCTGCTGACACACGGCACGAATCCAAACCTAGCCAACGCAGACGGATCGATACCTCTGCACATTATAACCAAGACGAGTAATCAACTGGATAATGACGTGAAGATGTTTTTCGAGTTCAGCAACGATAAGTACGGACCAGTGCGGGTCAACGCCTTTGACAATTCGGGCCGGACACCGTTGCATTATGCTGCGAGTGGTTACCTGCCTCAGTCGATTATTCGAATTTTGATGGAACAAGGCGCAATCCGAATGCGACCGAGGAAGATGGGCCGACCCCTCTTCATATCATTTTTTTTTCTTTTTTCTCTCTCTTATTACTCCTTCTTCTTAGAAGGGCCTGCAGGAGGCTTAGAGCCCGTGCGCAGGAAGAGATTATTACTATACCCCCCTCCCTACTTTCTCGCATTTGCCCAGACCCGAGGACCTGTGAGGCAAGGAAAACCTGGGGGTATACGTAGTGCATATGCACTACACCCATTTGCCAGAGTAAATTTAGCGATGAATCGTCGAGATACTTGAAGATATTTTTTAAAATCAGTAAAGAAGTCAATCGGTCGTTGCAGATCGGAGCCCGAGACAAGTGGAACCGCACACCTCTTCTAGTGGCTGTGGAGAGCCTCAAGCCGGACGTGGTCAATGTACTCTTGGATCACGGGCTGATCTATCTGGCTTGATTTTCCCTTCTGAACTTCACTTCGACGAGGGTTTTAACAAAGATACAGATCATTTACATTATTATTGCAGGGATAAATTAAAATTTTTTTTCGTGACTGATGTTTTCGCCGTCGTCGAACGCCTCGAGAAACGAGGATACGAATTGGTTCGAGACGACGTCTCGACGATCATGAAATTGTTCGCTAAGCACAAAGTTTTCGAGAAATCGGTGGATCTACTTCAACGCCTGCCAAACGACGAAGAGTTGACGAATATATGGAAACATTTTATCATCAAGCCAAATCTATTGTTCTACGACCTGACCCGAACAAGACCCGATGAGGCGGCAAAACTACTCACGTATACGGACTACTTCAACTTTTGGCGCTTGGACGAATGATGGCGATTCCCCAAAATATCTCGCCAATTGAGTTTGACGTACATGTGCGAGATAATGTCCAAAGAATTTTGTCGACGATGGGCGCTGGAGCTTTTCTTTACAAAGCTGGCCTGCCCATGCTTGCCGATTCTCTGCTACGAAATGATCATCGATAATTTGAAGAACGAAGATTTATGCCAAATTTGCTTGGCGGCTACAGATCACAGCTTGTGAAGCGACTAAGACTATTTGCATTGTTTTTTTTTAAGGCCAAGTGAAATTTTATGTTGCAGATTTTCAATATAATTCAAATAATTCAAATAAATAAACTATAAAAAAAGATTGTTTACATTTATTTGCTTTTTATTGTAACATTAATAATTTACATGATACATTAGTGTACATAAGAGGTAAGTTATGTTATTATTATTTTTTTAATGTGCAACTTTCATGTGCAAACAACTTAATAGCTGAATTATTTTTATTTATATAATACAATGCAATTAGAACAATAAAAATTTTTCTTTTCTTGGTCATTAAAAGAAATGCAAGTTACGTGAAACTTACTTAGACAGGAATCGCATTGTAACATTAAATTTTTTCTTCCTGCTCACAAATTTTACAGGTGAAAATTCCCATTGATAATTTTTTCTTCGATTAAATTTGAAATGTTTGAATGCTGCTCTTGTAAAAAAATATTTTTTAAATGTCAACATCAAATATCTTTTTATCGTTAATCAAGAAAATATCATGTAAATTTTTAATCTTTAGCTCTTCACATGATTCACTTGGATGGTATATTACGATCAATAACATTCAATGCGTATGAAAGTCTAGGAAAGAATGAAGCAATGTTTTTTCCATTTCTTTTTTATTCTTCTGAAGAAATGGTTTCAAGTTTGATTCATCTTCAATCCAATCGCATTTTCCTTCACTTTTTTTTTGGGTGCTCCTTTAGATTTAATTTGGCCTTTTTTGGGAATTTTGACAGAATCTGAAAATGATTTAAGAAATTTCATATGTTCAAGTTTAGTAGAGTATTGAAGGCTTTTTTTTTAGAGTTTGGCAAGGTTGCAAATACCTTTAGGTGTAAATCATTAGGTGCATCATCGTTTCCAGAAGGAACAAGTAATGTTGTCATAAGCTGCTTGTCATCTTATCTAGCGACACAACTGCTACAGCCTCATCTGGTGTGGAGTGCTGCTGCTCGCCATCCTCATCAGATGTTGAAAGCTCTCTTCATCCTTATCTGGCGACAAAGACTGCTTGCAGCCTTATCTGGTGTGGAGTGCTGCTGCTCGCCATCTTCAGATGTTGAAGCTCTCTCATCCTTATCTGGCAACAAAAACTGCTTGCAGCCTCATCTGGTGTGGAGTGCTGCTGCTCGCCATCTTATCAGATGTTGACAGCTTCGTCATCCTTATCTGGCGACAAAAGACTGCTTAGCAGCCTCATCTGGTGTGGAGTGCTGCTGCTCGCCATCTTTATCAGATGTTGACAGCTTTCGTCATCCTTATCTGGCGACAAAGACTGCTTAGCAGCCTCATCTGGTGTGGAGTGCTGCTGCTCGCCATCTTTATCAGATGTTGACAGCTTTTCGTCATCCTTATCTGGCGACAAAGACTGCTTAGCAGCCTCATCTGGTGTGGAGTGCTGCTGCTCGCCATCCTCATCAGATGTTGAAAGCTGCTCGTTATCCTTAAATGGTGACACAAGCTTCTTGTCATCCTCATCTGGTAGTAAGCAGCTTATAACACAATCTTTTAAAATTTCTGCAATGGCATCCTGCCCTGATTTATTTACTGTAGGTGGAGATGATGTAGAACCAATGTCGGAACCATTGTCAGAACCATTTTGGTTCACCTACACAAATTAATTTTTTATAATTAGCAAAAACAATACAGAACGTATGTACAATTTATGCGAGTGGATTTTGCATGAAAACACTAGAAGTTATCATAATTTAGCTAGACCGCGTGCATGCGAGCCAACTAAGTTGCTTCAAATGCCATTACATAGCAAAAAAAAGTTGAACTGCCGTGTATTATTCGCGCGCGTCGACGAAATATTTGACATAGGTGCATCTTTGTGAGCGATTAGTTAACGCTAAGAACACCACGCGCTTCTTTAGAAATTGACGAAGAAAACATAGCTCGAGTGTGTGCTGTGTGCGTGCAACACGTCAAGATTTATTTGATATTTACATTTATATGTATATATAACGCGCACAAACACTTTATGACACGCACCTATTGATGTAGTGGTACACTGATAGACGTTTAAGAATGACGCACACCCTCTCCGAGCTGTCGCGCTCTTATTCACAGCTTGGTTGCTGCTGCCTGCTGCGTAAGAGAGTCGCGCTGTTATACGAGCGCGCAGACGACTTGTACAAGCGTGCGTCTAACCTACCTCAAGAGCGGACAGCTCTTACACCCGAGTTCAGCGAGTACAGTATGCCAAACAGAAAATTCGTTTCGCTGACGCGCATTGCTCTCTGAGCTGTAAGAGCTGCCCGCTCGTGCACTTGTATACGCTCCTCTGCTTCTTACGTGGGCAAGCGTCGCGCTTACTGCTACGGAACGTGGCGCGACTATCATAAAGCTGCCTCCTTCTTTAAGGTCTATCAGTGTAGCTACGTGCGGTAAAAGACAACCGGTTAGAGGATCGATTGATTCCAAGAAACAAAACATTGAAATGCATGCCGTTTCGACTGAATTTACGATAACGTCGTAAATAGTTTAAAAATACTCGGTTATTTATTGATACACTAAATGAGTTGACGACAAAAACACCTTGCGCGTGATTCGTAGAGAAATAAAGAAAAATACTTACTGTTATAGGGCGATGGTTGTGGTTCAGATCGGCATTTTTACATACAAATTCGTCCCATCTTTCGATAAAAGCAAGTGAACAAAAAACGAACACCCAGTCTTTTTACTTGACCTCTTATAGTTAGTCGTTGATTTACTAACGAACTTTCCCGAATTTTCACATACATAAGTGACGGAATAAAAAAAAAGATCTGGGTCAGTTTTTCGGTGAGGACTTACTTTGCTGATGGAATTTTGACGATGATATGCAAAGCTTAAATCCATATTGTTCTTGATAATTATTAATACGATCTTTTAACTCGCGTAGAGAGTAAAATTTTGTTGAAGAATCAAACATTTTAGCACTACAAAAACGTAAATGGATGATGCTTGCGCGTGCACCCTTCAACGATCAATGACTGATTGTCTTTTGTATATTAACACGCTTATACGCCACGGGTGAAAATGTAGGCTCTGCAACTATACTAGTCAATAAAAGTATTGTTTGACAAGTTGCAGCGAGATATGTTATAGGCGATAGAGGCCACTGCTCTCGCTCCGAATATACCTCCCCCACTGCCGAGTGCCTGCTTCAACGCCAAACAGCGCCAACTGACTCCCGCTAACCGTGGGCCGCTTGTATGCAGCACGCTTGATGTTCAACGAATCATGCCATTTCGTTGATGTGCGTTTGGCGCTTGTTCCTACGCATTTGCGTTATTTAGTTATTTAACATGGAAAAAAAGATTAGAAAAAAACAAATATTCAGTGACTGGGGCGAGTTTGAAGAGTGCTTGATTCAATACCAAAACAGTGTAAAGCAATTATTTGTTAAGCGTAGTGGCTGGATAAAACGTTTAAAAGAAACTGATGGAAACGTGAATAAAAAATGTGTGTACAGGTCGGTACAATTGGCGTGTAAATATGATCCACAAATTCATCTATCGCAGGCCAAGTCGAAAAAAACAAGGTGATTTACTAAAAAAGTGCACTAATATTTTATGATAATATAATTAATACACGGAAATAGTTTGCTCCTTAAGTTTTATTTGTGTACGGCATACATAGAACTCGGACATATGTAGTATCTTTCTTACTCTCTCTCTCTCTCTCTTCCTGCTGTGCTCAATATATCTAACCTCTGATCATGCAGTGTCTTTATTTACACGTACATACGAGCTTACAATAAAGTTAGATTCAATAGGAGCAAACTTTTTTCCATGTGGGTTATTAAAATTAATTATGATAGTAAATAGTTTATGATTAATTCTTTTGTTGTGTTGCAGCACTTTTAAATTCAATTGCAAAGCTTTTATACACACATCGTTTTGACGCAGGATCTACAAAGTCTATGTATAGAGGATTTGAATCTCACACACAATGGTCATTATGGTTCAGAGGTAGAGATAACGAATAATGTGTATATTTTTTTGTTAATTATCCTTGAAATAATTACAAGATAATTTTGTGTTTTTTCAGAAATTTTTTGAATATTTACCTGAAAACCGAAGATTCGATGATGCAGAGGAGAAAAAAGCGGTAAAACTACTAGGTTTAAAATGTCCTGTGAAAGAAGTTCAAAATTTTATGATGCCGAAAACAGGAAAAGTAGTGAAATGTAAAGATCTTCAAAACCATCACCAAAAAATTAAAGAAAAAAATGATGTTTTTTTTCCTACAAAAATAATTAAATTTTTTACTTTTTTGATTTTTTGATTTTTTTAATTTTAAATTTTTTTGATTTTTTTCCTTTTTTACAATTATATTTTATTTTTGTATAATGGCGACCTTTACTCAAGCCACACAGACTATTATTTTCATCTATACATTTTAAACTATGAAACGAAATTACACTTTGTGACGATTTATATTCAAGCCACAAAGAATATATTAACTATAATATTCATTATATAACTAATAAAATAAGAATACAAAACATATTTCCCTACGTTCTTATTATATACATATATTATTATTCTTATACAATTGATTATTATTATTATTATTATTATTTTATTATTACAGTCGACCCCCGGTATACGCGGTTTCGGTATACGCGGATGTTTTGAACTGAGGCAATGTTCAAGATGCTATATGTACGCTAAATGTAAACCGATGTTGGTGTATTGAAGTGAAAATCCACGAGCTCTGAAGGGGAAAAAAAAGGAACACTTGCCGGTTTTTTGGCGATCTAACAAAACAGCATGGGTCACTAAAACGAACTTCAAAGAGTGGTTCTTTCAAAGTTTCATCCCTGAAGTCAAAGAATATCTTGCCAAAAATGATATTCCTTTTAAAGTGCTGCTTTTACTCGACAACTGTAAAAGTCATGGAGATGCAGTATTTTTGCAACACCCAGAAGTGGATGTTCAATTTTTGCCACCAAACACCACTTCGTTACTGCAGCCAATGGATCAAACAGTGATCGCTACGTTCAAGTCATACTATTTTAAACGAGTCATCAAAGATATGTTGCGCACTGTAAATAGACACAGAGACTCTGACAATTTTTATTCCGAAAATGTCGTGCGAACATTTTGGAAAGATTTTTCCATTCTTGATTGCTTAAAATTCATACAGGAAGCGTGGCAAGAGTGTGCAGAAGCTACTCTCAACAGAAGTTGGTCAAAATTGCTGCCAGTATTTGTAACTGACCCACGAAGACCTGCTCCATCTTATGAACAAACAATTCCAAGTGTTGTTCAGTTGGCGAGATCAGTTGGTGGAGAAGGATTCCTAGATGTCCAGGACTCTGAAATTTTAGATTTGGTCTTACCGGGATCTGAGGTTTTAACTGTTACAGATATTGAAGAAATTATCAACCAAGCTTACGAAACAGTAAAAGAAGACGAAGAAAAACAAGACGATTCAGAACAGCAGTTTCACTTCAGTAAATTGAAGATAATCATAAATTCCATACAGAGTGCAATCGACGAAGCCATGGCATACGATCCGATCATGATTAGATCGTTACGTTTCAAATATAATTGTGAATTAGCTTTACAAGTATATGAAGATTTGCACAAAAACTATTTACGGCAAATGAAACAACCCGAAATCACTCAATTTTTCAAGAAATAAAAAAAAATTTGCATAAAAAATGGTTAATTTTTTTTTCGTTGGAACGTATCCCCCCATTTTCCATAAGCCATGGGTCCCCGTATAAGCGGTTTCGGTATACGCGGTACCCTTCAGGAACCTATCTCCCGCGTATACCGGGGGCCGAGCTTTATCATACTCTGATGTTATCAACGGAGTTTGCACAGAGTACGATTACCTCATGTCTATTACGTTTTACCGACATAACTTCATAGCACCGAGATACTGTTAGCCACGTGCGTTAGTTTCTATTGTGATATCCCGTGTGTATTCAATGCAGAACATCGTTCCAACTAAGTTTGGTTATAATCGTAAGTACAATTATTTTATTATTCCATGCATTTCTGTGCGTATGTAGTTTACACCAATCACATTACTCAAATGTGCTTTTTATTTTACAGTTCTTCTTCACTTTAAATATGTTTTTTCACACATTTCATTACATACACATTCCAGTGACGCTTATTGTGGCGCTTCGCTCCAATTAATATTATTATGTTTTTAAATTCTTTTATTACACGTATCAACATTTATATTTGTAGCCACAGCAAGGTACGTTGAGGGAAATCATGGATGCAGTTCACACACTGCAAGAAAAACAAGCCATTGCAATTGTGACATTGCAAGATACTGTGAGACAAGTGACATCAGATCTCCATGATACGGCGAAGGTAATTGCAATACCACAAAGTATACCATCGCCTTGTGTCCAACCACCTTTGCATGCAACAACAACTTCACCGTCGACCTGCTACATTCAGTCTACAGAGCAGATACAGCCAATGCAAGTACTGCCGTATACCCAACTGCAATTTGGCTCATCCACCGAATATGCGCCTACGCCGGTTACTGCACCGATCAATTCGCCGGTTCCAGTGTTCATAGTACCTTCCACTTCTTACTCGTATGGTACGCACTCTGCTTCTCAGGTTTTATTCTTTCTTCAGTAGTTCAATTTGTTTTTTATGAGTTCCATAATTTAGACCATTTCGTTAATTGTAATTATTGACCTTCATTACATTCTCTTGTAAATTATTTCGAGTTTCAAACCGTACTATGTCAGCATAGAGTGCATATAACATTTATTATTTCAGATACGGTACGAGTCCGTTATCGTGGGAGCGGGTGCCAAAGTCGCCGAAAATGGTACATCCAGCGAAATCAGCCGTATCGTCCAGGACGTGGACGTAACAATTATTACCATAATTAAATGTAATTAACTAATTAAACATACTCTTAACGTAACATAATAAGCCTCAACAGCAAATATAACTTATTTGATTGATATTTATAAAATTTCCTTATAGACAACATTTTTAGTATAATGACTTGATTTATCAATTTTCCTTTTACCCAATCTAGCGCTGTTATGCGTTTTGACATTATTGTGCTGTAAAACTACTTTAATTCCTGCACGTGATCTTACTCTAGACAAGGCAACGTATAATTGTCCGTGACCAAATACTGGGGCTGGTAACAAAACTCCTACTTTTTCGAATGACTGTCCTTGTGATTTATTGATGGTAATTGCATAACCTAATCGCACGGGTAATTGCCGTCTGACCAGTTTGAACGGCATTTCTCCGTTTGTTGGAGTTAAATCAAGACGTGGTATAATTACTGATGATCCTACTGCATTGCCGCTTACAACTTCAGCAAAAATGCTATATTTCATTAACGTCTTTATCTTCAAACGTGTGCCATTACATAATCCATTGTTGATGTTTAAATTTCTCAATAGAATAACTATGGCGCCTACTTTCAGTGTTAAATTATGCGGTGGCAGTCCGTTCGGTGTTAAAGTATTTAAAAATTCTACCGGCATTGAAGTGTTCATTTCTTCGTCATTATCATCGACAGCCACATCTATACTTAAATATTCAACTGCTTTCCCTTCAACTATAGACAATATTTCCTTATTTAATTCTATAACATCAGCATTCGTTGGGGCTAAAATCACTTTATGTCGCGAACGCATGTCCTTTACATCGATTTTCGTTCCATAAGTTTGATCAACCAGACTTTCTTTCGTACATAACATGTCTTCAGGAACAAGGATTGATTCAGTCTCTTTTTCGTACTGGTTTTTAAATATACCATCTCCTATATTTAATAACCATTGTTGAAACTGTTCATCTTTATCTTTAAGTCTTTTATTTTCGAATAATGCAAATGATCTAAATTTATGCCACATGCTACTGTGCTTCACGCAATTCGCAATTATGTGGGCTTTAGTTCCATGTCGCATATCGGTAACGTCTGCCTAAAGTCGCCGGCTACAACAATAACTTTTCCGCCAAATAATTTATCGTTGTTACTTACGTCTTTTAATAAACGATCGACCGCTTCAAATGCGTCTTTTGACGCCATACTAATTTCCTCCCATATGATGATTTTAACTTGACGTAAATGATCTCCATAAATTGAACTTGGCGATACATTACAAACGCAATCTGACGTGATGTCCAGAGGTAATTTAAATGCTATATGAGACGTCTTGCCATTTTTTAATAAATTGGCTGCTATACCGGTCCAAGCAACTGGTAATACTTCCACATTTTGTTCTATCATATAATTAATGATATAATTCAGTAGAAAACTTTTACCGCTGCCTCCGGGTCCGTCAATAAAAATCAATTTTCCATCGCTCGATTCGCTTAGACTTTCAACAATGGTATTAAATATTACTTCTTGCCGTTGTGTTAGACGTACATCTTTAACGTTTGCAACTTGATGAGATAAGTCTGTAACACTTTCTTCGTTGTTATAGTCGATACACTCTTGCTTTGTTATATCAGGTAAATTGAAATCTTTCAACTCGTAGCCGTGATTTTGCAGCGTTAAGGGCTTATATACACCTTAAATTTGAAATTTTTTTTATTGAATTTTTGAATAGGATTTTTCCTCTTCTTTCCATTGCTTTTTTCGAAATTCCAAAATTTTGATTTTGCACTGAGATACAGCTGTTTCCGTGAGCCTTTTTCCTATACTTTACGTGTTAAATTTTTTCTTCTTTTGCGTTTTCTGGAAAGTCGTGTTTTTGGTCCCGTGTCGTAATATTCAGAGGGTACCGATCGAGCTTTCTGCACCAGGGTCGCGTACACTTCTTCAGAACATGAATGGTTACGGCCACTACCACGGGTGAGACGATCGAACTCGCACATTGCTCTGCATGAACAGTTAAGCCCACATTTTTTTTCATTTTTCGTTTTTGCTGAAATTTAAGCCATAAAATTACTGTTTGAGAGTGACCTGTGAGTTCGATCATCTCACCCGTGGTAGTGGCCGTAACCATTCATGTTCTGAAGAAGTGTACGCGACCCTGGTGCAGAAAGCTCAATCGGTACTCTCTAAATATTACGACACGTGACCAAAAACACGACTTTCCAGAAAACGCAAAAGAAGAAAAAATTTAACACGTAAAGTATAGGAAAAAGGCTCACGGAAACAGCTGTATCTCAGTGCAAAATCAAAATTTTGGAATTTCGAAAAAAGCAATGGAAAGAGGAGGAAAAATCCTATTCAAAAATTCAATAAAAAAAATTTCAAATTTAAGGTGTATATAAGCTCTTAATTGTATTTTGCCTAAAGCCCAATTCTCACCATCTTCGCTGGACATATGCGGAAAATAAAATGTACTTTTATATTTGTCATATAAATCTCCGCTATTTATTGGATTATGATGAATGCAAATGAACGCAAACAATTCACAAATGGCATGCATGTCTACTGACTCAGCTAAACACAAATCCCATTCATTGTCGATTTTTATTAAATTTCTGGCTCTGACGACTTTCAAATACGTATTATACTTTATTCCATCGAATGTCTTCAAATCGTCGAACGATTTTGCTCCTCAGGTATGCAATAATAATATTCTCAAATAATACCGTTCTTTTTGCTTGGGACTGACCAAATACATGCGACTTATTATTGGTTTCGTTATTCTTTTACGCGTTTTCCATTTTTTGTTTTCGTACACGTAGTGATAAGGAATGTCTGTGTAGAACAAATTGTTTGCTTTTGGATCTTCTTTATTTAAAGTAAACCAAGACGTCAGAGTAGTTTCAACGTTTTTGGTTAGTACTTTAGTTTCGCAACCATCTTTAAAATATACATTTTATTCATCTTCATTGTGAATTGCCAAGCGTATAATATAGCATGTGATATATCATTCATTTTATACTTATTAATCCTGTACACTGCTTCTGGCGGACATAAATATCTTGTATTTATATATGACTTAATTTCATCGTGATTCAAAGTTACTGATACTTCTTCGGATTCATCTTTTCGGGTATTTGTCATTTCGATCAATGCGCAGTCATGGCCTTTCTAACAATATTTAAATAAATATTTAATGCATAAAACTGTCGTGCATACTTCAACGTTGATATGGCAATTGTACTTTAGCAGTAGATAGGGATTATATGGCACAACAAATCTAATATCCGCGATCCTTCTACCATTTTTATGATTATAAATTATTATATTGCTACTTCGTGATCTTTTATACAAAGGATAGCCTGTAGTGTCATATACTGTCGAGTCTACAAATGATTTTGGAAACTTTTTAGTACAGATTTGTTTTTCTGGATCCATACATACAGCAAAGACGTTTTCTTCACCACGTGGCCCATGTATCATGAATTTTTTTACAATACTGAATAATCGTGGATTTATATCTTCATCGGGTATTTCAGCTTTAATAACTTTGTCAACATCATTTGCATTCCTGATTTTACAATTTTTACTAAGCCAAAACAACATATGCGCGTGAGGTAAACCTCTTTTTTGAAATTCGATCACATACGTGCACGTCTAACAACTACATCAGGTCTATCAAGTGTGGACTCATGAGATCTCATTTTATCTGCAATTTCAGACCAGGCTGAATTACATGTCATAGTTATAAATAAATCTGGTTTACCTTTCGATTGAACCAATGTCATTGAGTCTAGGTAGTTTCCTTTGCAGGCCCTAGGACTACCCGTAAAACTCGAAGGTAATATAACCATTTTGCCAATTTTAGTTTTGCTTTCTTCCGTCTTTTTTACGAGATGATCCATCAGTCCTCGGTACATTTCGGTTCTTAAAAGGTCTTGATTTTTTTCGACAAAGTATAACCTTGAATGCTCAACTTTAACCCATGCATCTACGACGAACTGTTGCGATAATCGACCCATTTGAATAAATGGATTGAAATTTCCTCTACTCGCAAATTTATATCTGTAAAATTCGCATGTACTTATCATATCATCTGTTTCTTTCTTTTTCTTATTTTTCGGTGCGGGGTTTCTTTTCTTTTTTTTTTCCTTCTTCATGTACGGACGCCATCCAGCTCCTCCGCATGGATACATCAGTGGATACGACATTGGATCGTTATGTTTGCTAATCGCAAATACATTGTGGTCGCAAATACACGCACACATCGCGTTCAAAAGGTAATGCACCTTCGTCACCAACAAACACAACAGCTACTTCGTTACATGTTGCAACATTATATCGATTTTTATCCAAATTTAGATTATTATTACGCGTTATAATTATTTGTACCTCTCGAGAACATTTTCCATGTACTGCTTGGCGTTCTATTTCTTCCTTTTCTACTTCATACATCATTTTGTATGAAGCGGCATACGGATAAGATTCATTCAGTATTGTTTTAATCGTTTGAAATATACTTTGTGCACATTTTGTATTACATTCATTAAGCATGCGCTCATTTATGGCTGACTCAGAATCTAATATGTACAACTGACCATATTTGCGAGGCGTTTTTTCTTCGGGGTGCAACGAATAAACATTATGATAGATTTGGCCACAAATTTTAATAATAGGAAGTCCTAAATTCGGACTTATTGCAGCTCCAAAACTTGCAAAAGCAAATGCACTGTTGTATTGTCTAGATGTGTTTAGAAATTCTCGATCATATGTTAATTTTTCTATGGCTTTGGGAAATACTGGATCTTCAGGTAATTTTATCTTGCCTTTACAGCAACACATTGTATATTCTTTCCGTGTCGTAAGTTCGGTTATGAAATACGATGCACCACAATATTCACACTTATTATCCATTTTACCGATATTATTCTCTTCGTACATCTCCTCATCGATAACTACATTGGCGATTAATGCTATTTCATAATGAGCCGTTTTCTTTTTATTTTTGATTTCTAATTTATTTTCTTCACTGTCGATATGGACGATTTACGATTTTTTCGAACATCCCTTTTCCCTATTTCGCACGCGAACTTAGCCAATTTCTGTTGAATCGATTGTTTTTTTCTACTTTCTTCATCGCTAATATTTTCTGTACATTTAACATCGTTCTGTCTATTCTATTACCACGCAATTTCAATGTTTTGTCTTCTAATACTGTAACACCGTTTAGACTGTTTTTATTACAGTCGGCCCCCGGTATACGCGGGAGATAGGTTCCTGAAGGGTACCGCGTATACCGAAACGACGTATACGGGGACCCATGGCTTATGGAAAATGGGGGGATACGTTCCAACGAAAAAAAAATTAACCATTTTTTATGCAAATTTTTTTTTATTTCTTGAAAAATTGAGTGATTTCGGGTTGTTTCATTTGCCGTAAGTAGTTTTTGTGCAAATCTTCATATACTTGTAAAGCTAATTCACAATTATATTTTGAAACGTAACGATCTAATCATGATCGGATCGTATGCCATGGCTTCGTCGATTGCACTCTGTATGGAATTTATGATTATCTTCAATTTACTGAAGTGAAACTGCTGTTCTGAATCGTCTTGTTTTTCTTCGTCTTCTTTTACTGTTTCGTCAGCTTGGTTGATAATTTCTTCAATATCTGTAACAGTTAAAACCTCAGATCCCGGTAAGACCAAATCTAAAATTTCAGAGTCCTGGACATCTAGGAATCCTTCTCCACAACTGATCTCGCCAACTGAACACACTTGGAATTGTTTGTTCATAAGATGGAGCAGGTCTTCGTGGGTCAGTTACAAATACTGTGCAGCAATTTTGACCAACTTCTGTTGAGAGTAGCTTCTGCACACTCTTGCCACGCTTCCTGTATGAATTTTATGCAATCAGAATGGAAAAATCTTTCCAAAATTTTCGCACGACATTTTCGGAATGAAAATTGTCAGAGTCTCTGTGTCTATTTACAGTGCACACATATCTTTGATGACTCGTTTAAATAGTATGACTTGAACGTAGCGATCCACTGTTTGATCCATTGGCTGCAGTAACGAAGTGGTGTTGGTGGCAAAAATTGAACATCCACTTCTGGGGTGTTGCAAAATACTGCATCTCCATGACTTTTACAGTTGTCGAGTAAAAGCAGCCACTTTAAAAGGAATATCATTTTGGGCAAGATTTCTTTGGACTTCAGGGATGAAACTTTGAAAGAACCACTCTTTGAAGTTCGTTTAGTGACCATGCTGTTTTGTTAGATCGCCAAAAAACCGGCAAGTGTTCCTTTTTTTCCCCCTTCAGAGCTCGTGGATTTTCACTTCAATACACCAACATCGGTTTACATTCAAAACATATAGCATCATGAACATTGCCTCAGTTCAAAACATCCGCGTATACCGAAGCCAAAATCCGCGTATAGCGGGGGAATTCGCAATTGGCCAACCGCGTATAAGCGAAATCCGCGTATACCGAAACCGCGTATACCGGGGGTCGACTGTATTATCTTTGACAAATGCTGATAATTGAGATGTTACGTTTTTCTTCCCATGACGTTTTATTCTTGTCAACTTCGATGCTATACTACGTTTTCAGTTGCACTCAGAGTCTGAAGAATTGATTGTAACTTTTGTTTGTTTCCTTTCAACTTTGATTACTTTAGATCTCTCCTGCTTTGAAAAAAATGAGCTCACAGCTTCTGTATATTCCAAAATGGCATTATCATCCAAAGACTCCTCTGCACTATAGTGATTTTCATCACCTACTACCTTTTCATTCTTATACTGAAATATGGAATTGTAATTAATATAAATAAATAAATATAAATTTTTTACGTAATATGACTTATTCTACCGACCTTAACCTGAGTTGACTGCTATGCAATGACTCATTCAGCTTTGTTTCAGCGTTTACTATGTCAAAAGAAGCAAATACTGACGACAGTGGTATTATATTACTTTTCCTAACATTTGCTATTACATTTGGAAACTTATTTTCCTTTAACTTAACATACTCTGTATTTACTTTTAATGGAAACATCTGCACTTGCTCATTACAATACATCAAATGCAAATGTTCCCTCATTCTAAGAATATCATATTCTACATATGCAGGATTTATATTATTACTATACTAACTACATTTGCAATGGCAAATACGCCAGAATCAAAATTATTTGTTTGGGCTTGAACGTTTTCAAATATTATATATAAATCGTCCTTATTGGGAAATAATTTATTTATATACAATTTAACATCATCATGCATGTACCTTTTATTTGCACTATCATATACGTGAATTATTCGTTTACTGTAATACTATCCAGTGACCTGCCACTGATGACCACTAAATAATATTTGCACATATGATCTTCTATATTGACAGTGCAATACATTCTAATCTCTGCAATAAAATTGGTGATTGCATCTCATAACATGAATATAATCGTAATAATTGATTAAATTGATCAATATGCTCCGTAGCCAATTGACTCTCGTAACCAGACGACAACACAATCTGTATATCGGCCTCAGACAGCATGATAATGCGCATAATTAATCCTTACTATAATCTAAAAACTGATCTACACTATTAATGTACCGTATTCTTCGCAGCTACTATATTTCAACTTTTTCACTATCACCACCTACGCAGTCGCGTCGTTATATTATTTTGTAGGTAAATGTTTACATTCACCTTGAACTATAATAAATTAATTCACACTCACCACAGCGCTCACTTTTTTTATCGTACTATCTACTATAAAAATTATAACAATGTATGTACCTTGATTTTTAATCTAATAATAATATGTTATTGCGTTGATATAACCACCACGTGGATGTTTTTCCATATATAAATCGTCTGCTTTATCATAGATACGATTACATGATCCTACTGAATAAACGATGTATCGATCGTATATTCAATCGGTCATATCGAAATCGAGACATTTATCGATATCGATCGGATTAAAGAAAAATGCATTATATGTCTGCATAGTTTTTCATAAACATTTACTGCCCCCTTATCACAATTAATACTGACTGAATACTGAATTAATACTGGACTTGCAAAATTATATGCAAGTTCATTACTTCATTTAGAAGATATTCGTATTTCAATTTAACATTGAGTCTTATAAGAAAGTCAGCATACAAGTGAATATCTCAAAATTTACCGAAAAGATTCGAATAAAATTTTATGTGTATCATAATAAACTATCAAAGAACGTACAGTTCAATTTTCGTAGACATTGGATACCTTTTTAATGCTCAATTAATTAATAATTAATTGACACTAATCTAGGGACATTTGACGTGGAATTTCGCTGGAGGGAGCAGATGTCATAACCTAACTTTTTCAATTTCTCAGCGAAAAGCAAATATCTATATTAACCGATCAAATATGGACCAATAATTGATAGAAAATTCACAATTAGAATAAATAATGGATTATTTAATTTATATCAATAATGTTTTATTCATAAACATTAGTGTTGCATATTTAATTTAGTGACACCAGCCGAGCAGTATAATATTTAATTTTTCACAGTTGGTAGTTCTGCTCGGTGTCACTCTCGATCGATACGTTTACCATGTGAGCGCACTTGGATATTATTATGACGTCTTTAATGTTCACTCTCGATCGGTAATTTTCACCCGTGAACGCATATGCGCACACGTCAACGCACATGCACTACGACTCGACTTTCTTAGCAGTTCGATCCATTCAACGGCTTGATACAGTACAGGCAACAGCTATTCTTCTAACCTAAACCACTCGTTCGTTGAAACAATTGACCACGTGCATCTTCAGAAGCAATCAACTTATTAACATGAGTTTGACGGATTCGCCAGTTCCGACGAAAAAAACTAAGCTAACCGAATCAGTGCAATCACCGATATTGTTAAAATCAACAGATTTCACTCATTTACACCGAACATCAACAAGTAGTGAAGTGATTCCTACCATTATTACGCTATGATCGATTGCACCTCGATTGCACGTTGCGATAAAATTACACAATGATACAATTTCATCATGATTTTTTTCATTTACAGATATCAAATTGAATGTCGGGTATTATTCAAGTCATCACTAATTGATTCAAAGATGTCGGATGGTGTGAAGGCAATCAGGTCATGTTTTTCATGACACTGCTTGATATCGCTGGTGCGAAACTTAAAGCCACGGTTTCTGTTCATGCAAGATCTCATCACGAGGCCATTAAAGTATGCTTTATATATTTAATCTCATTATATTCATCATATCGATTCAAAATAAAACCTCTCTATCGTTTACTTTTCATTCCAGGTTGATAATGTTATATCAATTTCAAAAATGTTCTTTTCGCCGCCAAATACAAAGTATAACAACACGGGGTTTCCTATGGAAATTCATTTTGGACCCGTAACAACAGTCCTCGACGTGACATCAGACCATCCTAACTTTCCAAGAGCCCCGATCGAGTTCAACAGTATACCGGATGTAAAACGAATGACAGCGAAAAATACATGCAGTAAGAAAATACAGTAATTATTCATATTTTTATACTCATACGCTGTGTACATTTATTGTTTTTCCAGACGTTCGTGGTACCGTTTTATTTATTGATAGCGAGGATGAATGGAAGGGCGTCCGTTTCAAAAGCCTATTCATCGCTGATGAAAATGATGTCTCCGCAAGTATCATTATCATCATTATTTAAGATATCATTTTTGCTTTTAATACGTTCTACTTTTATTACTATTTTTTCTAGATTAAAGTAACTATGTGGGGCCAAAAAATTATTCACTTCAAGCCGAAAGATCGAATCGTCATTTACAATAGCATTACGACGACTTACAAACATGCGACCGCCATTAGTGTTAATGCATCAAGCGATATCCAGTACGTTTCTATACATTTATGAACTAATACTTTTCATTTTTAAAAATTATAAATATTATAACCATTACAATTTGATACATTTCTTTTTCTTTTTCAATATAGGCTGGAAAACCCATGACCGATCGCTTTCCGACTACTGATCCCTGTGAAAAGATGGAAACTTTTTTTCAATTTATATTTTTTAATATCTACTTTATTCTACCAATGAATCTGAACGAGCATTTTCATTCACAATGATCATATTTATTTCTACATATAATAAACTGTTAATTTTTACACTAAAACTTTTTACTGTTTTTGATTCATTAATATATGCATTCCTTCCTTCTATATATTCTCCTTCCTTTAATTTAATGATAATTCATTCCACAAGCTTACCATCATCTGCAATAAATTTTTAAATACCACATTATTATTTACCATGAATATTTACCTGCATAAACATAAAATTATCATCAACCTCATCATCGTTTTCATTCTTTAACAAAATTTTTCTTCGCGCAGATTTCATCCACTTGTCGCATCATTCATCTTCAAATATTTATTTTAATAACTATTTGCAACTGTACATATAAAATAAAAACATACCGCACGTATTATTTTTATACATCTGCTTAATATCGTTAAACCACACGTCATTACGTTCAATTGGCATAAATGATCGATTACTTGTATCGTCCTCTTCATTTTCGGATCTAAATAACATGTCTGTTAATTCATACACTCCTATCATTGCGATTATATCCGCTATCTTATACAATAACTATTACTTAACAACGTACACACATATTTACATATAATTAATCATAAAGCGTCTGCACAGTTTCGTACGAAAATTTTAAAAATAAGTTTCTCAATCCACCACTTTATACAGTGCATGCAAAAAACCTTATACAATTCTAGCTCCCCCGATAATTCTATTATATATTTCATTCACCCGAGTGAGCGACAGCGAGCGAGGACAGCGCTAGTATTCTATTATTTAATGATAAATCAGAAAATAAGCCAGGTGAATTATTTTCAAAACAGCTCACGACTCTAACAATTCATGACTTAAAACGCCATAATTTTCTTTGTATGCTTCTATTCCTACTGTACATGTACACAAATACACATTAATTATGTAAGTATATATAATAATAAAAAATGTCATAAAAAAAATTATTAGTGATAATAATTAAAAAAATGACGCGGACGACTACTATTCCCATACTACGCTGGCCCCATTTCAATCTCACGCGCAATGGCAAGGAGGTGATGCTCAGCTTTGCCTGCAGCACCCAGCTAGCCTTCAATCTCACTAAAACCAAGTACGACCTGATGCTTAGGCCCTTCAAGAAAGTTATGGCAGCAGCTGAGGTGCAGCATCGACTCGGTCGAGCGATTCGTGCAGCCGTTGCGCAACGAGATCAAGACCGAGGAGGAGATCAAAGCTGTGAATTTTTACAACGCTTGGGTCGAGCAGGACATGAGGCTGAACGACTGGTGAGTCACCAAGGACGACAACCAGACCATCACTATTTTTACGACTACGTCGACCGAGCGGATGCAGGTTGAATATACCGCCAAGCCCCTGCCCAATGACAACCAGACGAGCGACAACCAGATGAGCGAATACTACGAGCAGTGTATTACGCCAAGATCGAGGCCCGATGTCGCGAGCAACTGAGCCGGGGCTTGGAGCGCTGCAAGCTCGCCTACGGTCAAGCCTACGACAAGTTCTTTAAGGCAGTCACCTGGTTAGCCCGTTGGATATAATTCGTTTTTTGATGTGAAACATCTATATTCGCGTTTGGTATGAGGGGTAAATCCGTGAAAACCGAGCGTCCGTCCATCCATCCGTCCGTCCGAGCGAGCGCACATTTGGTAGTATAAGTGCCTATACAGCATCGGTTTGCGCTGCGCGCTGTGATTGGCTGCCGCGCCAGCTACATAGAACTGCTTTCTGCTGCTGCCCGCTGCCGAGACTCGACGCGCGTATCTCTTTCTCTCGCTCTCGCACGCGCGTATGACTGTGTTTACGTATATACATGAAGCAACGTAACAACATAACCAACAGCAGTCAGCTTGGCTCACGGGATTGACTGCGTTGAGATATCTTTCTCTCTCTTGCTTATGCGTATACGATAATACATAGAATACGTATGTGCTGTCTATGCATATACGTCGCGAGACTCAACGCACTATCATGCATGTTTTCAAATCGGATATTGTTTAATGCACGTATGTATACGTGTCTATGAGTGTGTGTCTTCTTAAGGGAAGTCGAAATTTTTATCATGTTATTATTATTATATTAACATACAATAAACGATAACCGCTCAATACACTAATTTTTTAATATTTTAATTTTTTATATAATTCGTTTTTGTGCTGTCCGATGAAGCTCACCTTCGCCTGTAATCTCGTCTCGAGTATCGGTGGCGATTTACAATCGTCAGTTGCTTCATCGTACACTCACGCTAATAAATCGAACTTGTTGGAAAATCTGCCGTTCCGAGGGCAACGTCGACGCTGGTATCGGGGTTCTCGTCAAAGGCAATGGCGAGCTCAAGCGATCGGTGAGCGACGCCTAGGTCGAGTATAAGCTGGACACGTGGCCCGTGGTGGAGGGGGCCCGCGAGGCCGCCCAACTGTTTCGTGACATACTTTTGTTAAAGTATCGAGTAGAGAAAATCGAATTCTTTTTTTTTTTCATCGATGCCAAGAAGTACTAACTACTTTTAAGAAGTATCGCCGATCTCTAGTGTAGACTTAAAAGTCCAATAGTTACGATATCGAAATTCAACATGGCGGACATCAAAATAGCGCTTCGTAGAAAAATACCTTATATGAACTTAGTCAATTTTTTTATATGTCAACCAAGCGCCTAGAAAAAAAACTTTACAAAGAAAAAGTTCTTGGAATTGTTCAAAGAACGGGCCTGAATTTTTTCATAATTTTGCGGGAAAAATATCTGAAAAAATTCTGGCGTATTCTTTTAACAATTCTAAGACTTTTATCACATATAAAAATTTTCCATTTAGAGCTTCATCTCCGAGTTAAAAATAATTGTTTTCCCTAAGCCTCTAAGAACTATTTTCATGGATCCCAATCTATGTTGCTGAGGCAAACATAATTTAAGGAGAATATAAAAATGTCGAACAAAAAAACATCAAATAAAAAGCGAGTACATGATGATATTGAAGATGAGGAGATTGTTCTGAACGATTGTTTCTGAACTTGAAGAATCTTGTGAATCTGACTGTGTTTCAGAAGATTTTGATAACTTAAAAAATTCTGATTGGTTTGATTATACATCAGACTTAATCCATAGATGAACAAAAAAAACTTGCATCAGACCACGAATATGAATAGATAAACGGTGAAAAAAATTTTCCTAGTGTTGTGAAAAAGGAACTTCTGCTTTCTGGAGCAACGAAAAAGAAAATTCGCAATGCTTTTTGTACAAAAGTTTTTGAATATTTTTTTTAACTGGAATGAAAAATTATTAGACTGAGAGTACCAAGGAGAATGATTACGAACTCTCTATCCAAAATTTGAACGTTTTCATAGGTATTACTGTGATCTCAATTTTCAATGTTAGGAAAGATCAATGCGAATATTGGTCAACAGTCCCATTACTGACTTGTACTCCAGTGGTCGAAGCCATGAGTCACAGAGAATTTAAAATAATAAAATCGCGGATGAAACTCTCAAAAATTCTGATGTTAGTGATACTGATAAAGCTTGGCGCGTGCGAGTAATTTACAAAATTTTCAGAACAAATCTGAGACAATTTGATTATTTTTCTACTGCTTTATCTGTCGATGAAAGTATGATAAAGTACTACGGAAGGACTGTAATGAAGCAGTACATAAAAGATGAACAAACCAAGTGGAATATAAAACAGTGGTCATGTATGGTATTATCTTGTAATGGGTCGCCTGACGAATCATTGGCGGTCAAGGCCAATAATAATTATTATATATTGCGAGATACTGCTAGATGTTTTCTTTTCTGTTATATGTCAATAGGAACGGACGATCAGATTTGAATGAAAACAGAGAAGCGAGGTTGAAAGCACGTGTGTCGCAGAAGTACCGTTGGACCTGTAAAGGCACAGGGCCATTGAATAGTACAATTGTCGCGAGTCGTTCGCCGTGTGCGTTACAGGGTGTGATAATATTTATTGCAAGGTCGAGGTAGTTCTGAAGACTACCTACGTTGAGCCGCAGGTGTGTGTTGTCACGGGTGTGAACCCTAAGCTCTCGTAACGAGGGGTGCGTGTGTGATTGCGTGCTCGAAGTCGTGCCCGTGTGTGTATGTGTGTGCGAACGGAGCCAATTCCATCACCGCTGCAGAAATCCGGTCTCCCTCTCCGAGGCCTGTGTAGTTTATAGTTTTGCGGAATAAACCATTCTTGATAGTTTTATATAGAACTCGCTGTGAGTCGTTATTTACGGATGAATGTGTGTGTGTGTGACTATCTTTCCCTCCCGTGTTGCATGCTTTTCACAGGCAGACCCCGGACGTACAGGAACGGACCTGCAAGCCAAGAGGACATACGTAACCGACAAGTTGCGTCGGAGCAAGAATCTAGGTTACATATGATCATCGATACATCAAAATACAACTTCTGATAAATTTTGGTAATCGACAGGAAGCTATTTTTTGATTCAATTGGATTATGGAGCCTTTTCAAATTTTTTCGTTTTATGTGTAATTTTTGCGGATTTTATGTGACAAGCGCCTAAGACGTCCTCAGACAAAGTTTATTCAATTATAGTACATACAAATTTCGGTCATCAACTAACCGAAATAATCATATTTTTTTACGCTTATTATTAGTAACAATTTTGTGAATATAATTTTTATAAGAATAATAAATATTGAAATCATCAGCATTAAATTGTACACATCTTATTAACAGAGCTAGGGCTTTAATCATTTCATCCTCGGTTGGTGGTCTAGGCTCATCATAGTCATCTTTCTTTTCTGAACTCTCTTCGTTATTAGCTTCATTAAAACACATATCGTTATTGGTAAGTGAACTAGTAGTATCTAAAGATGCGTTAATAGAATTTCACTCATTGAATTAAGTAGCAGTCATTTCAAGCAGTATTGGTATTGCTGGTTCTTCGAACACCACTATCCTCAAGAAGAAATTAACCTTTTGTAAAACAACAGAAGAGCTTGGCTCTTCCTTCACCCTGCACGGTCGGTCGGTCGGTCGCAACTCTCACGCTTATACACGCGACATTCACTCTGCATCGGGCAAGTTCGTTTGCCCGTGACATCGTCACAATACCCCCCCCCCCCCCCCTAAGTCGGAACTACCGCTCTGCGACATGTTCCGCACTTACCAAGCGTTTCCATCGGTGTACCTGTCAATCAATTCAGCAATAAGGGTGGGTAAATGATGAATGAGTGTATGAGCATGTGTGTGAATGGCATAAACAAACTTTATTAATGAACAAAAATGAAAATAACGGCGTTCTTCGCCTCAGAAAAAAAACAAAACGGACTACTGTCCAAGGTTCACTTTGCGTGACGGGCTACTTTGCCCTAACTTACGTACTAATTTTACTAATCGCTATTAGGCACATGGTATTTCTTAATACTCTCGGGTCAGTGACAGTCCGAGCTGTCCACCTTACTACTAATGGCTAATGCCCAAAACAAAATTAAACTCGGCTTTATTGCCTCTCAAAATAAATTAACTCAAATTACAAATAAACAAAAAAAAGAACTACATTCGAGTCTTTGGCCTGATTGCCGTTCGGTTATTTACCGCGTAAATCTACTGTCCTCTCGGGACACTCTAATCAAACAAAAAAAATGCTTGGCTTCAATGCCTGATCACATGGGTCTTCGACCTCATTATAACCTAAAACTAGAAAAAGGAACATGTGAAATTAAATAAATAAATAATCACGGCAGCGAGTATCGCGCGCGCGAAGTCCAAGGTGGTAACTCCACTAGTCCAAGTCCCGCTGCGGATCCTAGAACAGAGTAAAACATTAGTAATCATGTCCGCGGCGGTATGGGTGATAATAATATGTGGACTTGGGGTTCCTAACCTTGCCCATTCGCTCTGAGGGAGCATTGGGTGGGCCGCGCGGGAAGTATCGCCGGAAAACTCTGTCGCGGAGGTCGGGGTCTCGGCCAACCAGGTGCCTCTTCAGGCGCTCGAAGTGGTCATGTGGTGACTCTCCGGAGCGTGGCTGAAGCAGAATCTCTGGTGGCATGGGCTCGTAGTTGCCATGCCGGTTCTGGGCCCTTACCGACCTCTCCGGATCCTGCCTCCGACCTTTCCAGCGGAAGTACGCCTCCCTGCATCTAGGACAGCGGTCCATCGCCTGTCCGTCCCGGCCACAGTTCCAGCAGACGTTCTTTCGCCGGGGCTGTGGGCACGCCCTGCGCTGGTGACCCATGCCACGGCAATTGAAGCATGCGCGTAATGGCGGGTCCAGCTCGTCCGTCGGCATCGGCTTAAGGTCGCCGAAGAGCGAGCCAGTCAGCCGTATCTCTGGATCTTCTGTCTCCTCGGAGACAGCAGCAGCCTCGCCCTGGGAGCTCCGTTCATCGGGTGCAGCGCTTGCGGCGTTCTCAGGCACCTGGGGTGCCGCTTCGGCTTCGACCGTTGCCTCGGCTGTGGCTTGAGTCGGCGCGAGAAGCAGGTTTTCCAAGGCGCTGGGCGGAGAACGGCGCGCGGACACGTAATTGCGCACCTCCGGCGACGCCAGGATCCGGAAGCTGCGGTCTCTTTCCGCGATTCTGGCGAGGCTTCGCAAGCACTCTTCGTCGAGCCTCGGAGTCGCTTCCGACTCGCGAGCCTCGTTCGAATCAACGAAAACTCGCTGGAACTCCTGTCGAGCCCAGTCCTGGGCGGATTGCCGCTCCAACTCCGTCTGCTCGTCGTTGCTCATCGCCTCCTGAAACAAATTAAGTCAAAATTGGGTCAATTCGCGTTCTATTTTGCCTACGGGCCTTGGACTTTGGCTAGGACGCGTTTACGCGGACGACGGTTTGGGGTCATTGCGGGCTTTTCGCGGGGGAGCGCTACGGAAAAGATGTTCTACGTGAACCTTATCGTCTTTACGCGAATCTGTTTGGAGTCGGTAAGTCTCGGGTCCGAGGACTTCAGCAATCTGATACGGACCTTCGAGTTTCTGCGCCATTTTGGCGGAGAATCCTCTTTTACCGTCCGACAGAGGGTGCGTTCTTCGCTTCACCCAATCCCCCACCTGAAAGCTTACTCGGACTCTACCTTTGTCAAAGTGGCGCTTCTGTTTCTCATGCGCTTGGTCAATAAAGCGCGCAACGCGATCCCTCAGCGCGTCCAAGCGCTTTACGCGATCTTTCCAAATCTCTGGACTCAATTGGACTTTCGGACCTCGCTCTTCGACTTCTCGTCGAAGGCTTTTCGGTTGTTGCGGATGTCTGCCGAAATTGAGGTACGCCGGCGATACTCTAGTAGTCGCATTCACCGCTATTAATAGCCTGCCTCAACTCGTGCAGATGGAGATCCCACTCCCGATGGTCTGGCTGGCAGTACATCGAAAACACCGTTTTCAAAGTTCGGTTGGAACGCTCAACGGGGTTCGCAGCCGGATGATAAGGCGGTGTCGTGACGTGCTTAACGCCAAAGTCGCTCAAAAAGGAGTCCAAGGCCTTGTTCTTGAACTCTCGTCCATTGTCAGTCAGCAAATAATCTGGTACGTCCCATCTGAAGAATATCAGTTCTTCCAAAGCATCGATTACTGCCTGGCCGTTTGCTTTCTTGAGGGGCTTGAACTCTAAGTAGCGCGTAAATAGGTCCTGAAATACCAAGACGTACTTATGACCGTTCAGGCTAAGTGGCAACTCCATCATGGCAGCTACCACGGCCCACGGTCGTTCCACGACTCTTCGTCCAAGGGTACCTTGCGGTCCTGTCTGCGGCACTTTGTGCCTTTGACAAAGTTCGCAATCCCTCACATACTCACGAACATCATGCCACATTCCAGGCCAGTAATAATCTCTCGCGACACGATCGTAGGTCTTCTGCTGTCCAAGGTGTCCTGCTGACCGTTCCTCATGCGCCTCGGACAAAATACGTGCGCGATGCTCCACGGGAACTACCATTCTCCACGCCTCGGTTCCTCCGTCTATTGGGTCTAGTAGGGGATCCTCGCGATGTCGATAGAGGATGCCATTCTCGACTCGCCATGAGCCAAACTTCTTCGGCATCTCCTGCACTTCTTGCATTCGTGTCAAATACCAAGGGTCTTCTATGGTCTCAAAAGCTGCAATTTCTTCTTCTTCGTCGTCTGCCATTCTCGACAAGAAATCCGGCACCTTCATCTGCGTGCCCTTACGATGCTCGATGGTGAAGTTCCAATGCTGGAGTTCCAAGGCCCATCTGGCTAAACGTCCTGCCGGTTCTTTCGACGTCTGGAGACTCTTGAGTGCTGAATGGTCGGTGATTACCGTGAATTGATAACCTTCGAGGTATGGACGGAACTTCTTGACCGCCCATACAACGGCCAAGCACTCACGCTCCGTGGTCGAATAATTACGCTCCGCTGAGCTCAGGACACGACTGATGTACACGATCGGGTGTTCACCATCGTCATGCTCCTGAGTCAGTACAGCACCGATAGCGTATGCGCTTGCATCGCTCTGCACTCGGAAAGGCTTACCGAAATCTGGCCTAGCTAGTACAGGTGCAGAGACGAGTGCACTTTTCAGCTGCTGGAACGCCTCGTCTTGATCTGGGCCCCAAGTCCAAGGAGCATTCTTCTTCGTCAGCGAGAGGAGTGGCATTTTTACGCTTGACTCCATCTCAATAAATCGAGAGTACCATGACACGCAACCAAGGAACCTTCTTAGTTCTTTGAGGTTGCGAGGTGGAGGATAGTTCAGCACTGGGGCTACTCTCTCCGGGTCAGGTCTCAGGCCTTGGTCGTCGAGCAGGAATCCTAGGTAGGTGAGTTGCTTGCAGCAAAACTCGCACTTCTTGCGATTTACTGCAAGACCTGCTTCTCTTAGTTCGTCAACACTACTTCCAGCCACTTCAGGTGTTCTTCGAAAGTGTCAGTCGCCACGATGATGTCGTCGAGGTATCCGAAGATATTTGGCTCGTATTGCGGGCCAAATAACGCATCAATCAAGCGTTGGAATGTCCGAGGTGCATTGCACAGTCCAAAGGGCATTCTCGTATATGCCATAGTCCAGATCCCGGAACAGCAAAAGCGGTATAGCGCTTGCTATGCTCTCCATAGGAATCTGGTGATAGCGTTCTTGAGATCGATCTTGGACAAGTAGCGAGCTTTCCTCAATTTATCAAGTATCCCGTCCATGTTTGGAATGGGATACTGATCTTGGACAGTTACCTTGTTGAGGTCCCGGTAATCGATACAAAAGCGGTATCCGCCATCTATCTTGCGTACGATTACCGGGGCGCTACACCAGTCGCTGGCTGAGGGTTCGATGAAACCTTGCTTGGCCAGCTTCTCTACCTCCTCTCGAGCTACCTCTTCCATACGAGGAGAAATTCTCCGAGGATGATGTCGTACTGGTGTACCTGTTGTCACTCGAATGTGGTGCTCGGACATGTGAGTTAGTCCAGGGCTCGGGCTATCTTCAGGCAAGTACTTTGCTACCAATCTGTCCAAGGTCTCCATCTCTTCCTCGTCACACAACGAAATTCCAGCGCACTCTGCAAATAATAATGGCTTACCTTCTTCCTCGGACGGGCGTGATGAATGCCAAGGGCCCTCCTTCACTCGCCAAAGGTATCTACCTCCACGAATGTCAACGTCAAATTCGAGTATAAAATCCATTCCAAGGACAACATCGTGTCTTAACGTACCGCAAATCCTAGCATTTATCTTTGCACTTTGCCCGTCGATCTCAAAGGTGATCGGCAACTCACCGTCAATCTTTGCATAACCTCTCCCGATCCACCTTGAATAACCGCGCTTACCTGTAATCTTGTCTGCAACTGCTCTGCCACTCTCGGCAAAATTGCTGTCACCCGTCGCTCCAGGGTCTAAGAGAGCTACATACTCTTGCGTCCCGAGGCACATCTTTATGAGATGGCGGTTTTCATTGCTCAGACCGGCAATTTCGACCGCCTCGTCAGCGAATTCAGCCGGTGGGTCAATCGGCTGTTGCATTATCGCTTCACCTTGGACATCAAGAAACAGCTGATCTCGATCATCTTCGTCCTTCAAGAGACACGGACGCTGGTTCGGATCAAGACTTCTCGAACTTGATGCTTCTTCCTGCACTGCTCTCGCAACATGGCACGCCACCAGACGCTCGACGCTTACCTTCGAATACTCCACTTCACTTGCAACTTCGTCCGGAAATAACTGCTATCTTCCTGTTTCACTTCCGCCCAGCTATCTCCTCTTCATCCAACTCCCACACTCTTCCGCGTCGTCGTCTTCAGGCTCTTCGTCATACTGCATGTACACGAGCTCGCAATCTTTCCACATCTTCGTCCAAGCTTGATTTTCCTCAGCAATCTCTCTCGTCTCCGCAACTACTGGGGTTGCTGCTGACCTGCAACAGCCCCATCTATGCGTTTCCCAAAGGCTTGATACGAGAGGCACAAGTCGGACAGTCTGCACGGTATAACCTTCATTGCCGCACAGCTGACACTGTACGCGTGGTGTAGCCATTGCCACTGTGCCTGCGACCTCCTGCGGCACATTTGGGCATGTCTTTCGAGTGTGTCCACGTTGTCTACATCCGTAGCACACTCGAGACGGACAGTTGTCTGCGCGATGGCCGGGGTACTTGGCAGTGGAAGCACGGGCCGGTGAAGCTCGTACGTCCTTGCTGTGCAGGCGGGGTACTCGCTACGTTTGGCTCGTCTTCGGTTGCGGCGGTGGGCTTGTCCAAGGTTGTTGAACAGCTCCCTGACCAGCCGGCTTCTCGGCATTGAGGCATTGTTGCTATAGGTTGCGCCAGCCTACATTCGGTCCAAGTTGCATCGGTGGTGCTATCGGCTGACTCATGACTGGAGCCAACTGCATCGCATCATTGCTACTGTGGCCACGATACTGTCCCATTTGCCTCTGTCCAAGGGTTATCGGCTCGGGCGCCTTTACCGTCTCATCTACCGTCTTGACTTGCGACGCTGTCTCATTACGCGTGTTTATCTTCGTTACTTGCAACAGGCTTAACTTTACCTTGTTTATTCTTATTCCGGACTGTTCTTTCTTGCTTGGTGCTGTCATTTTCGGTGATTTCTGTTCTTGAACTTCGCGGTTTTCCTCACTATCAACCGCTGCCATCGCTGCCATCTTGTGTATCTTCTTACCGCTTAATGCTGCATCCGCGAGTAGAACTCGATTCCGAGGCGGAGGATCGCGAAACTGTTGATCTCTCTCGTTGATTCCTTCGAATTTTTCTCTTCTGCCGAGTTTCACGGCCGCCTTGATAGACTTCGGGTGTCCGAGGGCGATGAATGCCGATACTCACTTCGGAGATTTTTCAAGAAGCGCTCAGTGAGCTTCTTCTTCTTGGGTTTCTGCTTCATGAAACGCACGATGTGTCGGAAACAATCGGCGAAGTCACTGATCAATTCGCCCGGACCTTGCGTCCGTTTATCAAGTTCCTCGCGCAGCTCATCGTCGTCGATCTTCTTCAGATATTTCTTCGTGAAAGCCTTCTTGAATCTATCCCAGCTTTTCCATTTCTGACTGTTGTCGTCGTACCACGTTCTCGCATGACCGCTAAGAACTGCCGATAACGCCTTGAGTACTAACTGCTCATTTAGATCATTCGTAGTCATGCACGTTTCTAATTCTTTCAAGAATCGCCTCGCTTCCAGTCGGTTGTCGCCGTCGAAGGTATTTTGCCAGCTCTGCAAAGCTCTGACTGTCTGGCAACCGTTGGGCTGTGACGCCACATTCGTCTTACGTTTCGATTTGCTCTTCTTTGTTTCTTCGTTTTCTTCGTCTTCTTCTCTTCTTCTTCTTGTTTCTCATCATCTGAGCTGTCCGAGGAAGATTCAGACGACGAATCGGAGTCTGAGCTTGACGAGTCGCTCGATGATGAGTCTGACGATGACTCGGACGATGATGACGAGCTGCTGGACGATGAGTCGTAATGTACCAAGGTCTTCGACTTCTTCGTTGGCTTTGCCTTCGACTCGGTATGAGTAGTCGACAACGACTTGTCCAAGGGGTTCAACCTTTGTCCGGTTTTTCGGCAGGTCACACTTCTTTGACGGTGACTCTACGGGTGCTTCTTGGCGCTGTTGTTGTCTGTCTTTCTCGGTATTCTCCAAGGACGGTGCTCCGAAGGTTGCATCGATTGCACTGCGACTGATTGGTGCCATCGGCACAAATTGCGGCCAATTCATGTAGCTCGGCGGTAGGCCCGGAAACATGCAACTTGTCGAAGTTGCTGGTGTCGAGCTCGTAGCCGCCGCGCTCTCCATGCCAGGTTGCCACATCGGTGGTAGGCTTGGTCTCCAAGTTGCACTCGGCGCCCACGCCGTTGTGGTCGAGAATGGTCCAAGGGTCGTTCCGGTGGCAGTCGCTGCCGTCCTGGTCGTAGTCGTAGTCGTAGAACAGGTGGTCATAGTGTGAATCCTTCGTGGACACGGGTGTATACTGCCCCATACTTTCCTCATCTATTGCCGTGCTGTCTCGAGTGTGTTCTGGATTCTTGAGCCCAATAATCTTCTTTTGGCTCTTGGCCCAAGCTCTTGATCGAATCTATCTCGTCATTGATTTCCCTCCGAGCTTCTTCACTTAGTACTCGCTGACCTACTTTTTCGAAAGCTACTGCGTCGGGTACCTCATCGTACATCTCGATCCAAGGAATCTCTTCGTCGGGGAATTCGAGCTTCGCTTCGGCGCGAACCAATCGATCGCGGATCACTGCCTCGAGGCCTTTGTAATTGAGGCCCATTGCACACAATTTATCAACGACGACCTCACGAGGACATAGTGTAACCTCTCGGACGAGCTTACGAAGGCATCGTCCTAACGGTGTCGACAAGCGCGATGTCGCTTGCACCCAAGTCTCGGGGACATTCATCTTCGCGGGTATGAGTCACGGAAAACTAACCAAGGATTACTTCGGGTCAAATCGGGAAAACTAACAGTTCAAATGTTACTATCAAAATCTTAAATAAGGAAACGGCGTTACCTAAGCCGTTGTACCTAATCGTCTGGTGGTACTCGCTGAGTATTGGATCACCTCTGGTAGGCTCGAATCTCGATTCTCGTCCAAGTGCAATTATCTGATTAATTTGGCTATTATCTGTCTGCCTTTCCTGCCGACAGCTGAGTACCAACTAAGGTTCGGTTCCTGATAGCTGAAATGAAACAACCTAGCCACGGGAATTCTTAGGGGTACGGGTCACCAAATAAAATCGTGTGAAAATGTGCAAATGAATGAAAATGAGAATGAGCTTGCTGAATTGATTGTTACAAAATCGGTACTTCAATAAATCAACAACTCAATAGGGCACGCGTTCGCGATCGCAAGTCCAAGGCCCTATGAGTAAATACAATTTCTATAATCAATCCTTAATACTACTTACAATTCGTCTTGGTCGGCGTGTTTCACACTCACTCACTTCATACGCACGCGAACAATTCCAAAATTCAGCTCGACACTTGGTGGAAATTTTTGAGAAAATTCTCGCTCAAAGAAATTTCACTTCAAATTGGGTCAGTCGATTAATAAGGCCCCGTGGGCCCCACGTTGGGCGCCATTGCGACGTGCGAGGGTTTGGGCCTTAGCCTATGCTCGCCCTGCAGTCGTATAATTTATTTACTGAGGCTCCGGTTAGCCTACCTGGTCGTCTTACCTCAAAAGGGGGTCGAGCCTTCCACCAAGTGTGCCTCGAGCGTCGGCAATTCGTTGCTGAAAATTCGGAAAAGGTCGCGAAATAAGCACAAGAGGGAGTTAGTTTAAATCAACATTACTTAATTTATTATTCCAAGTCAAAGTTAATTATTATGCTATGATTTACCAATCAATACTCATTCGATTCGATTGTATTTTATTCAAGGAAAAGTCTCAATAATTGCGTTAGTGACGTCACATTACCATAAGGGTACTCGCGCAGTAAAGTCCAAGGGGATACGGTCGAGTCACAATACGACCTCGGCTCGAATCCCGATATCGTGCCGCGCACTTGCACTCGCGCGTCTCCGTTCCACTGTAGACGAAGCCTAATGCCACGTGCGTTCGCTCGCGAAAGTCCAAGGGGAAGTACAGAGTCACAACACGTGCTCTGTTCGAATCCCGTTTTCGTGACGCTCTCTTAGCTACACGCGGAAGTGACTTCGCAACCGCTCGGCCCTACGACGGCTCCGCGACTTCGTGCGAACGGGCACGGCGATGTACAAAGATGGCCGCTTTCCGATGTCGTACGCGCGCGACGTAATAGCGACTTGCTCGCCTCGGACGACTTCTACTACGCGACGATGAAACACACAATAATCGACTTTATTTGACTCCGCGATCTCTGCTCGTACGCAGAAAACGACATACAATTTACTACTCTACTTCGCGCGGTTCTTCGTCGTACGCACGCAATAACATACAACAATGTTACGTTACTTCGCGATTTTCATACACACGCAACAATACCATACCACACACACTCGCATACACGACCGACCAAGTTACTACAATACAATTTGATACTATTCGCTCACGATGTCGTTGGCGTTGCTCCGCGACTCCATGCCTGCCGGGTGGCTGCTGCTGTAGAGTGCGGTTATGTCCAAGGAGAAAATTTGGATCGGCGCCGCGTCGCGATGCTCGACCTGGCCTTCACTCGTCGCACATGCTGGTACGCCGGCTGCTGGTGATGTCACCCGTCGGCACTCGCGACGATGTGCTCGTCTTATACGCGGCAGACACACAGCACACTGTGGCACGCGACTAGCTGATCGTCGTCGAGTTCGGCCGCCTTAACCTCTCGTGCGCACGACTCGCCGCTGCTGCTCTGCGAATCTCGCCTTGGCCAACGTTTGCCGCACGGTATTGTCCACGAGTGTAATCTCACTCTCACGCACTGCCACTGCACTCGTTCCTGCGTGCACTCAATACTCGCTTTTTAGCCTTGGACTTTATTCGCGTAATCGCGCGATCTCGTACAACTTCGTCACTCGCTTTTTCTTAGCCTCAAAAACTACCACTGCGTGCGGCCGCGTGCGTAATAATAATCGTAATGGTCGTCGTCGTCGCCTCACGTGGCTTCCTCCGCTGCCTTCGTTCTTCTCTCCTACAACTGCTGCTGCTGCCGCCACTGCTACTGCTACGGCTGTCGCCGAGCCGTTGTTCGGTCGGCAATGCACGTGCCTACGCTGCCGCGGTGTGCGGAGGTTAGAAGAGCTTGGCTCTTCCTTCACCTGCCGGTCGGTCGTCGTCGCAACTCTCACGCTTATACGCGCGGCATTCACTCTGCATCGGGCAAGTTCGTTTGCCCGTGACATCGTCACAATATTTATTGCAAGGTCGAGGTAGTTCTGAAGACTACCTACGTTGAGCCGCAGGTGTGTGTTGTCACGGGTGTGAACCCTAAGCTCTCGTAACGAGGGGTGCGTGTGTGATTGCGTGCTCGAAGTCGTGCCCGTGTGTATGTGTGTGCGAACGGAGCCAATTCCATCACCGCTGCAGAAATCCGTCTCCCTCTCCGAGGCCTGTGTAGTTTATAGTTTTGCGGAATAAACCATTCTTGATAGTTTTATATAGAACTCGCTGTGAGTCGTTATTTACGGATGAATGTGTGTGTGTGTGTGACTATCTTTCCCTCCCGCGTTGCATGCTTTTCACAGGCAGACCCCGGACGTATAGGAACGGACCGGCAAGCCAAAGGACACACGTAACCGACAAGTTGCGTCGGAGTAAGAATCTAGGTTACATATGATCATCGATACATCAAAATACAACTTCTGATAAATTTTGGTAATCGACAGGAAGCTATTTTTTGATCAATTGGATTATGGAGCCTTTTCAAATTTTTTCGTTTTATGTGTAATTTTTGCGGATTTTATGTGACAAGTGCCTAAGACGTCTCAGACAAAGTTTATTCAATTATAGTACATACAAATTTCGGTCATCAACTAACCGAAATAATCATTCATTCTTTTTTACGCTTATTATTAGTTACAATTTGTGAATATAATTTTTATAAGAATAATAATATTGAAATCATCAGCATTAAATTGTACACATCTATTAACAGAGCTAGGGCTTTAATCATTTCATCCTCGGTTGGTGGTCTAGGCTCATCATAGTCATCTTTCTTTTCTGAAACTCTCTTCGTTATACTTCATAAAACACATATCGTTATTGGTAAGTGAACTAGTAGTATCTAAAGATGCGTTAATAGAATTTCACTCATTGAATTAAGTAGCAGTCATTTCAAGCAGTATTGGTATTGCTGGTTCTTCGAACACCACTATCCTCAAGAAGAAATTAACCTTTTGTAAAACAATTTTTTATCTGTAATATTTAATGCAAATTAAAAATAACTGTTTGCAAAAAAAAGTTAACAAAGACTTTTTTAATGATATACGTATTTGTAACAAATTCCTGAGCTTGTTTTATGAGATGTAAGGCATCGAGTAAAGTTGTTTTTTGGCTATTTCCTTGGCTTTATAATCGCTGGAGTCATAGTACGTATTATTCTTTTTCTAATTTCCGCTCAGCAGTTGGCTTTAAAATTATGAATGATACCTTGGTCACATGATTGGATTATTGATGTTTTATTCGAAAGTAAATAAATCACTTTAATCTTTCTTAATTCAGGTAAGTTTTTATATGCTCGAAAATTATACAGGCACACAAAATAAAAAATTTTTCAGTACTAGAGACCTGACCTAGTGGACCTTATGTTATTGGGGTCGCTGAATCCAAATCTGGCGTTGGTTTTTCTCAAAAATAGTATATTTCTCAACGGGTGCAGCTATGGTTTTTTAGCAAAACGAGGGATTATAGCACGAGCCGAAGGCGAGTGATATAATGAGTTTTGTTAAAAAACCATATCTGCACCAACTTATGATGCTATTTTTTCCTACGAGAGCCTTAAATTAGCGGCAAAGTTGCGTATTTTAGGTTAGAGTGGAAAAAAATTTTTTTGATTATTGACTTTTTAATAAGATTTTTCTTAGCTTCGTGCCATAATCAGAATTTTTTAATTTTGATTTTATCGAGAGGTACAGCCTATTTAGAACCGATACTTTTATGATTAGTACAGCAGAAATGAATAAAATGACTCAAAAAAAATCATTGCCGTTCTTTCATGAATATCCAGACTTTCATAAGTCGGTAGCGCCATCTGTTGATGCACGTTTTATTCTTTGGTTTATATTATAATATTCAGCAGAAATTTGTTTGTTTACATGGCTATAAGTGTACAGTAACGCCACTACTCGCAGCACGTGGCTTTCAGCATATCTTCTGTCTCTCTCACTTTCGTGCGCGAGCCAGGATCAAATGTCAACAACAGTCTGCGGACTACTTCTTGATTTTCCAATGAATAAAAATTACATTTTTTTGAAAGTGAAAAAAGCATATGTAGAGTGCAATTATATCTTTGCAACTCAACATAGTGTTTCATAATAAAGCTATAAAAAAGTTTCAATAGCTTTTTATAAAAATTTGAATTTTAAGCAGTTAAAATTCAAGAAATACAGCAGTACATATGTAAATTGACATATATACATCAAGGTATAATATATACACTGCATATGTATGTCACTGTACTTTAGTATGTGTATATGACTGTATCATATATGTTATTGTTTGTTGCATGTGATAAACAAGATGAGTGATATTGATCAATTTTGAGTGATTTTATTTCCAATTATAGAGTTTTAAGCAGCCTCAGTGACATGAGAGTATAATTATGACATATATTGGTGTAGTTTTGTTTTGTTCATTTCTTGGGCAATTACGTTTCATCTCAAAATTTCTCCGTTGTCGTAACTTTCCATGTGAACCGTTTGAGCAAATGAGCTGAAATTTTCAGGGATTGTTAAATATGAGAATAGCTACAAACGCAAGCACTTTCAAAGGTATTGGGACAATGAGCACTTTTTTCAGGCTATATTGTAGCATAATCTGTCATTTTATCATATTATATTAATGAATTGTGACATTGCCATCAAAAGTCGATAACTTCTCAATTCTCATAAAGCTCAGCGCCTACAGACAGCTACACCGCCTTACATCATCAACAGATTCGGCATTTAAAAACTTCTGAGCGCGAAACTTTTAAAAAAGAGCTTTGAATTGTATCGTGCATTATTATAAATAAAATGCAACTCTATAGATTCTCTATAATGCTTTTTCCAAATAATTGTTAATAATCTTAACAATTATTTATGATACATCTTGAATATTTTTATACCTTCTCCTACGACATGCAGATGATAGGACGCAGCAAAGTGCAAGTGAATAGTTCATAGCATTGATATATTTTAAGTTAATTAATAATAATAATTTTAAAATTGAACAATCAATACTTAAGTTTATTACGAATGAAATAAAAAACATGGGTGAAAGAGAGTGACTAATGGCACTTACGCGTTCGGATCATGTTAAACCACCGGTAGCTTTCACCACCCAGGTAGAGCCTTTGTTAAATCAGTCTTATAAAATAAGCATGAATAATCAGTTAGTCTCGTTGTAACGCGCGGCCGATCAACTACCTAGTGACTTTTCCACCCAAGTTCGCTGTACATCAACAAGTGTATTCAATTTTAAAGATGTGAGTAAAAATAAATAATCTTATAAATAAAATACTTCTATCTTTTCTCATTTTCACAATAATTTCTACTTTCATTTTTAACTATTTTTACTAATAATTTGAAACAAATTTATAAAACTCAAAAAAAGGTCACTGCCACGATGCAATTAACAGTTCTCTGTTTTGCATTGGTGAAAGTGATCAATTAAATTATAATTTTAAAAGATAAACTTATTCAAATATATACTTTTCTACACACACAAATCAAAAGCAATTGCCAGTGCTATGAGCCTTTGGGCTCAGCACAACATGCAAGGCCAATGCAACTCCCGTTGCAAATTAACAACCTCTCAAATTGTGTATAATTAATTAAAAATATCTGAAAGTTCTTGCGTTCGTAACCACACATTTATTGAACAAAATGGAACCCCTATACCATGATTAAATCATCAGTTCCACCTGGATTCTACGGCGCAGGGGTACCCCTCAGGACTGGGGGCTTGCTTCACCGAGGAGGGTTCTATGGTGACTGGGACCTCAATTTTCATATTCCTGAGGGAAAAAATTTGGAAAAAGAGTGAAAAAAACAGAGTTTTCTCTGTATAGTCCAAAAAAATCATTAGCATTATATATTTTATCATTACTAAACTGTGCAATTAATGATGACCATACATCTATCAACCACTTCTCTGTGGCTACATATTCCGCGTCTTCTAGTTCACTATGTGTTTTCATGCATTGGATATTCTTTTTACTTTAATCATCTTGAAAACTATTCATTGGTCGCAATGAACTCTGGTTGCTGCTTTTTGTTTCATAATAGGACCATTAACTCTTGCGTCTTTACCACGAACACTGACAAACCATTTTTTTAAAACTTTTTCAACATCGGTATCTTTTCCATTTCTTTTCCTTTTTACTCCTCGATAGTTATTAGTAATAGCAGAATGTTTTATATGACTTTTTCTGATAGTATTTTACCAAGGGTTGACCGTAGAATATCGAATTTCACAGCCACTTGACGTTGATTTAAAGATGAGCACTCACTATCGTATTTTTTCAATAAATCGAGCTTTTCTTCGATTGATAAGTTTTTTTTTTACTCATGGTGATAGTTTTTTTGTCGGTTACGATGTTTACAATTCGATGCCGAACCCAAAAATGATGTAAATGTTTACGTTACTAGATACTTGAACATGATTTCCGAACTATGTTTGGCCAAATTAACCAGCAGAGTGTCTGTTATAGCCGACTAATTTTATGTATATTTACTGTGACAGTCGCGTTACGCTGTCACATGCCTCTCCCTCCTTCAGCACGCAGTCCCACTGTGATGGGACACAAACACAACGTGTAATTAACGCAGCAGCCGCAGCGACGCGCGTGTGTGTGGAAATATGTGTGCGAGAAAGAGTCCGCGTGTCAACGCAAGCGGAATCGCCTGTCTCCTTCTCCCTTACGGGGCAAGGGTCTACTAATTGGTCCCGTGACCCATTAGAGCGTCCTGCGAGCGCGTGAAGCGCTAGCATAGCGGGGAGATACTCGGTGATCGCGAGAGAATAAGCATCGTGTGCTATGCTCCGAATTCGACCGTGTCGCGAGATTAGAATTACGATTGAACGCTGCAAGTGCGTGACGCGAGATTTGCACGACTTGAGCGGGCGTATATTCGACGCGGGTCGATCGAGAACGGATCGGTGAAATCGCGAGAAGTATCTCCGACGCTGTTTCATTGCGAATTAGAATCACGTTATCCTTTTGTAATTGCGACTTCGCGAACTGTGCGTGCCAGCAGCAGCCCATGCGAGCGAGAGGGTCGGCCAGCTGCGACTACTACGAGCGGCCATTGACGGCGTACAACACCTGTAAGTACCACTCGAGTACTCGACCTCTCCTGCGTGTGCAATCGCGTCTCAGTGTGATTGAGTGAGTGTGTCCGCAATTGCGCTGCTGCGTTCGCTATTTGAAAGTCCATCGAATAAATACCATATTACTTTGCCTCTTTAATTCCCTTCTTATTATTTTGGCAAGACCTTCCCGTTAAATTATCTCCTAGGTTGGACCACGACGCCGCCGCGGTCGGTGCGAATCGTTGCACCGAGTACTGAGCCAGCCGGCGATCAGCGCGAGGACGCGCATCGCCTAGGATCCAGCACAATTGTAGTAGCGGTCACGGGAACCGTTACATTACATACAATCGGACCGGGGGGTTCGGCAATATTGTTCGTGGACATAATAGGCGGATTTCACTGTATTCGAGATCGTTTATGATACTCAAATTAATAGTTAGTGGTGCATATGCACCTTTTATGTACAGAAATTTATGGTTGCCTAGGTCTATTTTAACAATAGTAGTTTTTACGATTTTAAATATACGAGGCAGAGTTATTTTATGGCATTTTTTTTTTCAGAATAGCAGTACCACCTGCTTCGGATTTTCTCAGATTTAACATTTGGTATCCTCCGAAATTTACGTTGTACTGTTTATTTTGCTACACGCAAAACCATTATTTTAGGTTTGTGCTTTTTCAGGAAAATGTTCAGGTTATTTTTTTCATACAGACATTGAGAGAAATTATCTTTAATGTTTTAGAACTAGCATTTGCATTGTTATTGTTTATTCGGATGTTCATTTTGTACCCATGATTTTTATTAAATGACTATTTTTTTTAAATGTCGTTAAGTCTATGCTCAACATAACTATTACTACTATTCATGTTACGAGTTCCTATCGCTGGACTGATTTCTTCTATGTGCTGATATTGTGAGTAATTGTTGATGGTGGAGTTGTTATTGCTATTGCTGTTGCTGTGTCCCTGAATCTCACTATGTCATTCCCGTGTGCTGGTTTTGATTTTATATTGTTTTTGCTGGGAGAAGCTATATTCAGTTGTGCCTTGTAGGGATTCAGCGTTAGTTACCATGTGTGGGTGAGGTTGGTCAGTTACAAATCGCCTTTGTAGCATTTTCGTAAGAATGATTCAATTTCTTGGCGATTTGTATTTATTATAATCTTTTTCAATATCTTGTTTCCTTACTTTGCATCCTTTTTATGACGCCAGGTATCCGTTAAGACTACACAAAACCATTATGTTATTCTTCCCCAACTGTCATTGTTCGGATTTGATTCTTTATTCATTTTACACAGAATTATTCAGCTTGATGCTATGCATGTTTCAGTTTGATGCTATATACAAGATTCTCTGACAACGTCGACATTGAGGTGGGTTAGTTTTGTGGCTTTTCTATAGGATATAATTTGGAGATTCATATATTTTATTTTAGTCAGCGCTTTAGTATCACTCTCAGCCGATTATTGTGTTAGGACAGTTTTTTCATTTTTAAATTTTTCTCTGAATTCGTTTATCTGTTAGATATTTATGTATTCAATGTTAATTAAGTTGCGGCTTATATCTGAGCAGCTCGTGTCCACATGCTGTCCTTTGAGCGATATTGATTTCGGTTTTATATATTTTTGCTTGAACGTGATAAATTTGTCAAATGCCAATTTTTTTTAGATCTTGAATTGTATTTTTGAGATTAGGTTGTTTTGTGTTTGAAATATGCAGCTAGCAATTGCAGTACTTTTGATATACATTCATCTTCAGTCCTTGTTCTTAAAATTTAATTTATTAGCTCACGTATTGTGCAATTTTTGACATAAATAGGAGCCATTTCGCGTCAGAGAAAAAAGAAAAAACGTGTTTTTCTCTCGCTATATTTTGCTAAAATCGAAAACCGGTCTTCTGAAAAATAATAATTTCGATGGAAAATTTTCTCCTCTTTTGATCTAGATTATTTCAAAAAATCTTAAAAATGTACTTTTTGAGATATTCGACTTTAAAGGTTTCTCGTCGATTTTTCCGGGGAAAATGGAAAATTTTCAAAAATCTGACCCCACCATTAAAAAGCTGAGGTAATTTTCTATCGAAATAATGCGTTACTTTTTTCTCCTAGGTGTATTAAGGTACTTTTATAGCGACTTAGAACTTGTGAAATTTCGGCTAATAATGCCGCGTTGGCGAGCCATTGGAGACTTGACGTAAAATGGCTCATAGTTGGCTGCTTGATATGCGTTGTAACGGGGAAAGCCTTGAAGAAGATATTCGCAAACCCACGTTGCACATTACAACTCATCGATGCCTTGCTTCAACGAGCTTCAGTGATGATCCCGCGCACAGACGTTCGACAAGCCGCAGCTCGTCGAGGGACCACGTTGCTAAAAAGGGTATAATAGGCAACATGAAAAATGAAACTAGCCGCAAATTGATAAGATGAAATAAAGCGATTTTGTCGCGTGAAAACTTATGAATAATGATGATCAAGGGCCTCGTTCTCGGTTATAGAGGTAAAAAAAACTAAGATCCTAACCTACATGGCTTCAAACTACATATAATCAACTACTTTTACATAAAATTTCAAAGAGATTAATGTTACTAGAAAATAGTTACAGCCTATAGAAGTCTTGAAAAAACGCTCTTTTCCATAATAGTGAACTTTAAACAGCTGTATCTTTGTAGTTCTCAATCTAATCTTAAATCTGAGTAGAGCGATGTAAAGGTAATAAAAATACCTTTCAAATAAGATATTGCAAAGGTCGATACGTCCATCCAATTGTCTTCTACATCCATTAAAAATAAGCTTAAAAACGACCATTTTGCGATTGTTCATCCCCCTTCAATGCCACCCCATAACCGGGGGTGTGGTTATCAAGCTCCTGATAATTTTTTCATGAAAAGATCATGTCTTGACCTAAAGAATGCGACTCTTCGGGCTAAAAAATGATCCGGTATCTGAGCTACAACTATTTGAATAATACGCGAAAATATGTAAGATGGCTATTTTTTACCCTTCAGGAGCCACATTGGGCCCTAAGACGCCGAGAGGGCTAAAATTTTACCTGAAGGCTATTTTCACATACCCAAATAGCATACTTCATTTTGGGGCAGATGCAAGAACCCCGCGCAAAAAAGTTGTACATATATAAAAAAACTGCTCATAAACATGTACCACAAAAAATAATATTTCATAAACACAACATGATGTTAACATGTAATGTAAAAATGAACCCAAGAACAAAGATACTAAACAAATAGCAACTATTTTTGTAACATATAAAAAATCCATTTTCAGTCAAATCAGTATTCATAATTATAACTTGTTAACCCATTAAGTCCGGGACGGACACTTTTTCGATACTTTTTTGAGGCGTTATATTTTTGATGAAAATAGGTCCTGAAAAAATTGCGAGTAAACATATTCTACGCGAAAATGAACTTTTTGAATCCGGTGTCAGATTTTCAATATAACCCACTGGTCAAAAGTTATGGATATTTTTATCCAAAAAAACGTGGTTTTGAAAAAAAAAATTTTTTTTCTTTTCAAATTTTCACATGGAAATCGTTGAAGTCCTGGCGTCTCGGGTGAAAATTAAGCGTCCATGGACCCTAAACTAAAAGTTATCGGGATTTAGATTGGAGAAAATAAAGTTTAAGTAAACAAAATGGCGGTTGGAACACCAAAATTTTTTTAAAAACTTCTAGAATTTTTAACTCGAATAATAAGGGCTTAAGGAAAAAATTTTACTAATGAAAAAATTCTTAGAATTAATCACAAAATACGCTAGAATTTTTCCAGATTTTTTAATTTTTTTTGATTTTCAAAATTTTCAATATTCAAAAATTGAAAAAATTATTCAAAAAAATCTGAAAAAATTCTAGCGTATTCTTTGATCAATTCTAAGAACTTTTTTATCAGTAAACTTTTCCCTTAAACCCTTATTCTTCGAGTTAAAAATCCCGCCACCAAAAGATATTGAAAAATTTTCGGAATTTTCCATAACTTTTGACTGGTTGATTATATCGAAAATCTGACACCGGATTCAAAAAGTTCATTAAATTTTGCGTAGTATATGCTTATTCGCAATTTTTTCAGGCCCCATTTTCAACAAAAATATAACGCCTCAAAAAAGTATCGAAAAAGTGTCCGTCCCGGACTTAATGGGTTAAAACAATTATATTAATACTTTGATAGAACTGTTGTCAGCACTGAGTCATTTGAACCATGCACTGTTTGGTATCGTTGTACTTGGCTTGACACAAATTATTGTATCACCTTTTTGTAACTTATTATGTTTTGTATTGAATAAATAAAGATCTGCTGGGTATAGAAAAGTCTAGAATTTGGGAAGGCATGATTTATCAGGCCACTCGAGTTTTACGACCTTGGAAAAAATCAGACGTTAGCACGTCTTTTGCTCGTCTGGAACAACGCGGACCCCACGACGATACAAAGCTGACATTCCATCAGATAGTTCTCGCATTCCCTCGCACTTTCTGGCATTCTGGTATTATGTCCTCAGACTCCAGCTGTAAAACACAGCCACGGATCCGTTACAAAATGTAACAAATAAGTCTAAATTTTTTTTCTCTTTTGCTTTTCTCCTTCATATTTCTCAACCCCGTGAACAATTCAAGGCAGTGAACTTAAAATAAGTTCAAAACTCCAATTGTAAAAAACAGTTAAGGGGACACACCTGTGTTAAACCCTATGTTTGGAAAAATATGAAAATTATATGTCATTATTATAATTTATTGTTTTGATGTAAAAATATGTTTTTACAAGACTTTTTACATCAAAAATATGACTCTAGTACCTAAATTTTTTGTTAGTCCAGGATTCATCCACAAAGATTTATTATTTTTTAGATGTGTGCCGCATGATTCTGAATGCAATTCTTGACCAATTTGTATCTATGCGGTCTCAAAAGCTTTGTAAAAACATTCTCTTCCACCTAAGTGAAGCAGATTTTTGATAAGATTTTTTGTTCAATCTATCAGTCTTTAAATACAGCAATTAGCGTTGATAAAATAGTTATTTTTGGCATTTTCTTTACATTTTAGTGTACAAAAAATTTCCCAAGCCTCTTATCAAAATTCTGTTTCACTTAGGTGGAAGAGAATGTTTTTACAAAGCTTTTGAGACCGCATAGATACAAATTGGTCAAGAATTGCATTCAGAATCATGCGGCACACATCTAAAAAATAATAAATCTTTGTGGATGAATCCTGGACTTACATAAAAAATTTTAGGTACTAGAGTCATATTTTTTGATGTAAAAAGTCTTGTAAAAACATATTTTTACATCAAAAACAATAAATTATAATAATGACATATAATTTTCATATTTTTCCAAACATAGGGTTTAACACAGGTGTGTCCCCTTAAGGAGCTGCTATACAATATAACAATTCTTTAACCTTTCCTTAGACTCTCGGTCTAACTCAGTCAAATACAGCTTAAGAAGTTGTTATACAATATAACAATTTCCATCTTTCCCTCGTTTGCGAGCCATGAAAAAATTTACAGCTTCTTAATTCATAACGCTTTGAAATAAAGCAAATCCTGCACTAAAATTGCTTGAGCCTGTCAAGCACAGGAGTGGAATTCTTCACACTAGCTAGGTTTTTGTGCGAATCCTACGGGCAAACAAACCTCACCGTGGCCATTTTGAACGCCCAATGTGATACAAGAGACTTTGACGTATCCTTAAGAACCGTCAGGACTGTGATCTCGGACAGAAACCTTAAGGCTAGAATAAGAAGAGTAATAGAAAAGCTTCCAAGCTAAGAAAGCTCCCTCGCCGATGAAACCTCAGACTACGAATTGGCACCCCTCGAGAACGACTCAGCTATCACTAAAGAACGGGAATGACGTATCAAATATTACAAATTTTTACTCTTGATTACACATCCAATATGTTACCTATCGTATCTTGTTTTCTTTATTCAGTCGCCTATTTTGCAATTTATAAAAGGAAAAAAAGTATTATTGTTATTATACTACTACAGAGCTATTATTCTTATTGAGAACGCGACAAAATCTCCAGCGCATTTTTGAAAATTTTTTCATGTTTTTTAGGTATCTATCAATATTATTTTATTACTTTACTGGGTTATTTTGTGATATTTTGTCTCCAGAGACTTTGTCTTCAGAGATTTTGTCGCAGAGATTGTGTTTCGCGTAGATTATGTCGGTAAACGATTCATATTATGCCTGGTATGGAATTGATTGCATTGTTTTTTTATTATATTATATTTTATAGAGTTCCGTAAATAAATTAAAATACACATATGATCTCATGCAGCACACAACACACGTAGAAGCACACATACACACATACGCACATTGCTGCTGACTATAATAATAACAAACAGTTATTACAATACCTTTATATACGTTTTCATAAGAGTATATCTTTTTCAGGCATTTCCAAGTGAAGATAAATCTGTTTTACAAATTCAAAGTAGTGTACTAAAGCATCTATATTTACTTCTTGGTTATGATAGTACAGAGAAAAATTTCTTCATGTCACCTCAAAATCTAAGGTAATATAACGTGTGTAAATTTAGTTAAGGAGGGAAAAGTACTGAAAATTTCAAAAAAATTTCTTTTGTTTTTTGACTTTTTCAATAGAATTTTTTTCTTAGCTTTCCAGAGCCGCAATCAGAATTTTAAAAATTTTAATTTTTGCGTGAGGTATAAAGTACCGATACTTTTATGATTATTTTAGCAAAAGTTAATAAAACCTAGATAACATTGTCATTCTTTCATGAATCTCGGGACTTTTATAAGTCAGCAGGGCCATCTATTGATACTCGCTTTATTTTTTGATTAGAGTACATCCAGCAGAAATATTTTTGTTTACATATAGCTATAGTGTGTACAGTAACGCAGCTACTCGAAGCACGTGGGTTAGGCACGTCTTCTGTCTCTCTCAGTTTCGTGCACAAACCCGGATAAATGACAGTCTACTTCTTGATTTTCCAGTGGCTAAAAATTACATTTGTTTAAAAGTGAATAAAATATATGTAGAGTGCAATTATATCTTTGCAATTCAACATAGTGTTTCATAATGTAGCTATGAAGAAGTTTCAATAGATTTTTGTACAGAATGTGACATTTTGCACCGTGCAAATCAAGGAATACAGCAGTACATAAGTGAATTGACTTATACATCAGTGTATATGGGGCGAATCACGATAGATGCCCCAGCGGTGTGCGCGAGTGCGCAAAACAGCCAAATCACGCAGTTTTTGACTCGCTGTACGGACTTCATATGCTATCTAGAAAAAAACCCGAGTAAGTGATTTCGATGTGTTTTTTCCTCAGCTTTCCAGTGGTGAGGTCAAAAAGGCAAAAATCAGCTTCCATAACCTCGAAAAATGGACTTGAACATAAAACACGCTGTATCTTCTTTTTCCGCCAGGTTTAGAGTTTTTTTGAGTGTCTAGATCGAAAGATCTCGCGATTTTACATAAGAAATGACTCTAAAAAAAAGGGACTTTTTCGATTTTCTCGAGCGGCGAAGGAGGAAAGAGCGCGCGGTCGGCCGTTTTACACCGCCGCGGCCTGTTTTTTCGCTACACTTTACGTTTCTTTATTTATCACGCGTCAGGCTTTCGCCATAAAAATAAACAAATACATGTTTTTTGTGTATTTTTTCTTCATCTTTTCAATGGTGCAATTAGTTTTTGGAAAATTTGCTTTTTTGAGCAGATAAATTAACAGTTTTGATTAATAGTTTCATTATTTTCGTTTTATTCGCGTGAGACGATCGAACTCGCACATTGCTCTGCATGAACAGTTAAGCCCACATTTTTTTTCATTTTTCGTTTTTGCTGAAATTTAAGCCATAAAATTACTGTTTGAGAGTGACCTGTGAGTTCGATCATCTCACCCGTGGTAGTGGCCGTAACCATTCATGTTCTGAAGAAGTGTACGCGACCCTGGTGCAGAAAGCTCAATCGGTACCCTCTGAATATTACGACACGGGACCAAAAACACGACTTTCCAGAAAACCCAAAAGAAGAAAAAATTTAACACGTAAAGTATAGGAAAAAGGCTCTCGGAAACAGCTGTATCTCAGTGCAAAATCAAAATTTTGGAATTTCGAAAAAAGCAATGGAAAGAAGAGGAAAAATCCTATTCAAAAATTCAATAAAAAAAATTTCAAATTTAAGGTGTATATAAGCCCTTAAGTGAAACTTATAAAATGTTATGATGAACTTGGCGTATTTGACTATGTGTGGGACTCAGCGACTAGCCACCACAGCTGACAAGGCAACTAGCCACCTAAGCCTGTGTCTCACCAGTAGTTTTCGATTAACGTTTGAAGGTTATGTATGAAGCTCTCTCTTCATTTTTTTCGGCCATTTAATCAGTAATTCCTTAAGAATTTATCATTTATTTATCACCCTCTTCTATCCCCCACGTAACACTTGGTGCTAGGTGTGTCAACGAGCCATCCAACACTCTGAAAATAATCTATTCAGGATTTTAAGTCCATATAATTCATACGTGTATGCGGTGATATTCGAGCGTAAAATCCGCGCAAACTTAATAGTCTAGTCCCAGTGACAGCAAAGGAAGAAACAACACCACCCAATCGTACAGACAGCAGGCTCGTTGGAAGGAACAATCTCGGGATTGGAGATGTGTCTACATTTATTTCGTATTTTTATAATCTTCTTATGGTGAGTGCAACTAATACTACTATTAACAATATATAACTCTCATTTTTCGTAACAAGACTTGCGTCCGCAAACGAGAGATTAATTATTCTACCGAACAATTGATTATTATAACCCGTTACCGACGCACACTGTATATACTTACGTCAGTCACAGCGGACTGAATTTTAAAATTAAAAATTTTTCGTGTTTTAAAATTTTTTGCTTTCGGTTCTTCCCTCGTAAAATGTCACTAATGCGATTGTTAAACCCTAAGAAAAGAAGCGTATCCGCCGATGGACTCGAAACTTTATCGATGGAGACGATTAGCATCATAGACATCGTGACGGAGTATTTAGAAAACTGCTCTAAAACAGAGCGGCATCGAACCCAGACATCGGCTCAAATGCCCGAAAACGATACCAATGCTTCAAATGACCAAAACAATACTTCTAATCGTAATCCCTTCAGTAACTAAAAATAACGGGGAAGCAATAATAATAATAATAATAATAATAATAATAATAATAATAATAATAATAATTATATAATTAGAAGGGATAATAGTAACCGAAATAATTACAGACAGAACCATAATCGTAATTATCACGATAGGTGGAGCAATAATCGCAATGATTATGATCGACAGGATAGAGCCTCCAGCCCAAGTGAACCACGCCCTCCTACGATAGATAATGCGAAAAACTGATCGAGTGCTCAGGGCCGTCCTCAAGCAAAGAGCACACCGATCCCCCAGAAATCAAAACGGCAACGGTGAATCTGTTGTACACAAAAGGACAGCCCCTAAGTATAGAATGGCATGACGATACTTTTTCGCGAAACCCTAGAAAATTCTATGTCTATTCCAGCGCTGAAATTTCCATTATCAAAGAAAACGCGGTAAATCTACTATTCGCTGAGCAGGTTAACTTGAAACACATATAAAGTAAAAAAAGTGATAGAAAGAGAATGTTATACGCTCGGTAGCATAAAAACATACCTAAACGGCCTACCAATTGTAATACATATAATACCAAACTCAGCTCCATTAGAAGTGAATGGACTACTTGGTTGGGACACAATGAGCCAATACATAGGTGTGATTGACGCCAATAATTATTCCCTAATTCTAGGGGGCCTCATTGTGCCATTTACAAAATCCGAGCTGATCGAGTTACTGCCACGAATGCATAAAATTATTAAATGCCATGCTTTGAACGACACACCTGTCGGGATGGTACCCCTATTTCAAAGATGCATAAATACTACACGCGAAAATATTGATATTCCAATACCACTTCTAAAGCTAATACCTTGTAATTCACTGAGCGATCGCAAGGCAGCATATGCCGGTGAAGACGACGATTTGCACAGAAAGAATAAGCAAAATTATGCTGCTGACGGTTACCGATGGCTGCAACGACGAACAACTAGCCGCAATAAAATATATCGTCGAGTATAAGCCTTGTATTTTTGTCCTCGAAGGAGAGCCATTGCCGATTTCAAATTTAATCACCTCCAGAATTACTACGGCTACTGATAAACCTCTAGTCCCTAAATACTATCGCCACCCCCCGAAACTAAAAGAACAAATGCAGAAGGAGATTGATAAGCTCCTGAAGGGCGACATCAGAGTACCGTCAAAAACCCTGTGGATTATTCCTCTTTGAATTGACCCAAAAAACCATGGATGAACATGACAACAAAAAATGGCTCTTGGTCACCGATTTTCGTCAGCTGAACGGAATAACAGTAAATTATTGCCACCCTTTGCTACCTATGGTCAACATTATGGAGCGGCTAGCAAAGGCAACATACACCGTGATTTGAAAGTAGTTGAAAAAAATGAACATACATATTCAACGACAAATTTGGGATCGAAAATCTCTCTTGCGTTTTTCTCTAAAACCAATGGTTTCCGAGAAAATCGACGTAGTAAGGTCATAATTTTGATGAATGAAAAGTCCTAGCTGAATCCTTCGTGATGGTTGTCATGACGATAACAAAGCACAAATCGACGAAAAACTGCTAATGCTGCAGAAAAACGGCAAATAACTTGCTGCTACTGTCGACTAATGTAAAAACTCGACAGCTTATCGCCAGCGGTGATGTGGAGGTGTCGTCTGGCCTTGCCGATGATCAAGACGATGCTCCATAGGCTAGGTTGAATCGATCAGTAACTTAATTTTTGAAACTGCAAAAAAATTAACACTACTACTTCCAAAGACTTCGAATGACAATTAAACTCTACTTTGCATAGCCAGTGATGCTGTAGACTTGTCCATTGGCCTCGGCGATGATCTACATGTAGCGTGGCCAGTTCGGCCAAACCGAAGAAAATTAACAAATATTAGAGAATTTCAATTCTAATAATCGCAGTAGCTGTCGAATCGACCAGAGAGTCGAGAGCCAAGAGCTAGAAACTGTAACGTCTGGAGAGCCACTTTAATATTAATAAATAAAATGCTTTTAATCTGGCTGGTGACAATGAGGGAAAGTATGTATGATGTGGGTTTACTGGGTGGAGTAGTCGTTATTATTCGTTATAGTTTATTACAATGCAATTTCATTCACTTATTCAAAAAGAAAAGTTTAACTTACACCTAGGCTTACTCAACTAATTACAAATATTGTACATAAGCCTGGTGGACGATTCTCGGTGTAGATCTCGCTCGTCCTTTTGTGGCTCACACTGCAACTGTTGACTGGCGTTCCTGGTTGGCTGCACTGCACTAGCTACACTAGTCTCGATTACAAATTACACTTCGCATTGGACTCACGGCACAATTTAATACAAGTCTGAATCCTATCTTAAAAGGGAGATGGAGAGAAGGGGGCAGCCATGATGAATTTGAGAGGCAGCCATCTTAAGAGATTTTAAGCTAGAATTTAAGGCTGGCATATAAGGCTGGCATTACAATAATAATTTGAGTGGCAACCATCGAAAAGATTTTAAGCTAGGATTAAGCTAAGGATATGAGGCTGGCATTATATTAATTTTATTTTATTTAATTTAATTAATTAATAATTAATAATAATATTATATTATAGTATATTATTATAAATTATAAAATATAATTAAATTATTATTTTTATTCCTATCTAAAAGGGAGATTCCTATCTTAAAAGGGAGATGGCGCTTCGGGCGCATAGTGGGCCAGTGTGTCTCTATTGCAAAAGAACATTCATAGATAAAGAGAAGGGAGGTTAACGAGGAGTGCGTTGTGACTATTCAGCGCGTTTGATCTCATTCTTATTCTTATTTATTCTTATTTATAAAGTCTCATTCTCAATCAAATTCATTTTCGGTTTAAAGATGTCTGTAACCAAAGACGACTTCACCTCTAACGAATTTTTGAGTCCGCCCTACGTCAACTTCGACGACGAAACCATGTAAGTGAACTATATTTTATAATGTATTTATTTATATTATATTATTATAAATATTAAATCTAATAATAACATGTATTCATGTATTTAATTAATATAAATGATATATATAATTATAATAACTGTTGATTTTGATTTCAGAGAAATTTTTGGTTATGTCATAAAGACAGCCAACAATAGTTCTTCAGTCCAAGGTAAAAAATACCACAAAGTTGTCATTAGCAGGTATTGGAAAGGAAATTCAAGTCATCGCCTGGGAAAAGTACACCAATAAAATCAACGGCTTGCAGATTGGACAGGTATGCAGCTTGCTTTACTTTGTTATTGATTTCATTCTGTTTAACATCTTTATTTTATATATACTAATCTAATCTAATATGTTGTGTTTCAGCCCTTATAAAAATTTCCTATAGGATCCCGCGAAATTCCTACTGGAATCCTATAGGACTCCTGTAGTATTTTCGCGGGATTCTATAGGAAATTTTTATAAGGGAGATTTGCCTAATTGGTCCTCTTAAAGCTAAAGCAAAATATAATAACGGCAATGCAGACTTCCAATTGGTAGTAAAAGAGAACACAATGGTACAATCTTCTGGATACTTCCATAATGATGACTTGAACGAAAAAGAGTTGGAAGAAGTTTCCATTCCTGAGGCGTATGACTTAATCGATAAAACTATAAGTAAGTAATTTACATGTATAATTTTACTTTTTCTTTTTTTATTTATTGACAGATAAATTCATATCTTTATTTATTATATGTTATAGAGGTTCAAAGAATTATAAGGACACTGCCTAGGGAGCACAAAAATAAAGGCTACGATTGCGTGGTGGGTGCCATCACAGACTGTGATTACAAGCTGGAATTTAAATTATCATTTGATAAAGTCACTGTACCCTTGAAGATGGGCCAATCTGTCATCATGAAAGGTATGATTGTCAGAGTAAGAAATGGCCCACCCAATTTGATAGTACGAGAAGAAAAGGATATTCAAGTTTTAGAGACGCCCATTGTAAGTTTTATTGAAATTATGAAGGGTTTTCGCTCAAAAAATAATTTTTCAGGCTCTTTATGCTTATTATTAATATTTTATTTTTATACTTATACGCTTAAACCTCACTTATCACAGTGAAACTTTATACGCTAACTTTCAATTCCTTGTATAAATTTAGCTAATGCTTTTGCTTAATTCTATTTTATACGTTTTTGGTTATTAAATATAAGAGTTATTAGTATAAATTTGAATTCTAACAACAATATGGTATTTATTTAAAACTAAACTCCACAATAGTGTAAATCTAAATAAAAGATTTGTAGGCTCCATTGTATATTAGAAACAATTTAGATATGTATTTTACCTATTTGTCTTCTACATTTATGAAAACATAATAAATATGTATATTTTCTCTTAAATAAAATACCTTTTTTATTAATAATCATATCATATCCTACCCTATAATGTTTTATACTATATTTGTATAACAAAAAATGGTGTAAAATTATGTAAAAAAAATGATAAGATAATAAGGTATTAAATAAATTAATAAATATGTCTTTTTATTTTTAAATTTCAATGCTTTTTTTTATTAGAAACACCATATCCTGTCTTTAATACTGTAATATAATATATAAGACATGATTTTGAGAGAAAAGGTGATTCCATTTTAAATAATTGTGCTAATGACTTTTATCGATAGTTTTGTCAAATGATAGACTTAGTAAAATGCTTAGTTGTTTAATCAATTGTTTTTTATTAAGCGGTTTTATTAAATTAATTTAACATCACTCAATCAAATAACCTTTAGGTGCTGGGGATTGTAAATACATGGACTATCTAAGACTCTTTAGAACGAAAACAAAACTAAAGATTTTGCCTAAATTTAGGCAAGAATCAAAACGAATAATCCCCATCATTCAAATGTTTAACCCACATTCAATTGAAAATAAATTCTAGGTAATTTAACTCAATATTTAATTATATACGTCTTCGCTCTCGTACATTACCTGATACCATCAGTAGATGTCGCTAGACAGCGCTGTTCCACACACATTTTTAGAGTATATTTTTTCGCCGCCTTGGCGCGCTCCTGCTCGCCGGCGCCCGCAGTCCCTTCAGTTTTCTGTTGTGTGCGCGCTTGAACGCACGCGTTTTTAGAGTTACCCACAAATTGTTTTGGTTGGTTATACAACCGTTGTCTCACTATGGGCAAGAGAAAGGATAGAGAGGAAGATCCTCAGGAGACCATGCAGAGGCTTATAAAGAAAATGAAGAGGGTTTCGAAAAAAGTAGAGCTAGTGCAAGCTAAGTTGCTTCCCCAAGAGGAGGTCGAGGAAGACCCAGGCAAGTCGGACAAAATCAATGAGGAGGAGGATATTCTGTTTGCGAAAATCGTATCCGTAGAAGATAAGCAAAACACCCCGCCTGATGATCCGAACGTATCAACTGTTAGTGCTAGCCCAGACAAAACCAACGCCTCGGAGGAGTTCAGCGAAGGAGAATTGTCGGAAGGAGAGCAGGAATGGCTGTACATAGTAAGTAGTTTTGCCGTGAACTTGCCTGTACGGGTGACCGGTGGCATTCAACATATATCGTGCTCGTTATTTTTTGTGAAATGTAATACGAGTCGCAGAGTGCCCAGTACGAGTGACGGGACTCTGTAACTGCACGCAAAAATGCATTGCCTTGTCGAGGCTCGCAAAAATGATGGCTTGGCCGCCATTTTTATCTTTAGGCGCGTCTGTGCCGGCAGGCCGCTTCCAAGAAGCTCGGGCTTGAGTCTCGCTAGTCGCGCTAGATTGGCCGCCTTGTTTATGCCTGTACGAGTGACAGGATAAAAACATAACCATGACTAAAGAAACATGTGACCGTACGGGTGACGAGTTGATGTTTTCTAGTGTCTCCGCATCTCGTCACTATTGTATGCAATAATTAGTTGGTGGTCTCGAGGCAAATTTTAATTACTTTTTCACCTTGTGTTATCAGGTGGGCGACGACCCCTCGAAGCCGAAGGCCTCGGCAGTTACTATTAAAGAAGAATTGGTCAACGTTTGGAAAACTTATTCCCGAGAAGGCCTCAAGAAAGACGAGGAGGAGACACTGCTTCAAACGTACGAATGCGCTCAGGAATTGAAGGCGCCAGAGCTCAACCCTCAAGTGGCAGCTAAAATATCATCAATCGCAAGAGCTCGTGATGGGCACATGCTAGCTATTCAAAAATTGGCTACTTTGTCTATGACCATTCTTGGCTCATTAATGACAAAAATCTATGATTCTCGTAAAGAAGGTATGGATACCATCGAGCTTCTCGAGCCTTTACGGGACACTGGCAAGCTGCTGGCACTGCTCACTCACAAGCAATCACTCAATCGGAAAGCCTTCATCGAGCCTGGTATGACAAAGGAGGGACAAGACATTGTTAAAGAGTCCAAAATTGAAGAATTTTTTATTCGGTAACGGGCTGGCCGATAGAATAAAGGAAGCAAGAGCGCTTTCTAAGGAAGGAGAAGGCTTAGTCAAGACCTCTCAACCATCGGCACCAGCTTCGAAGACTTTAAACTCAAAGTCCCAGTTCAGAGGACGTCCCAAGAGCTGGGGGAATACGTCATATCGCGGACGTCAAGCACAAAAATTACCCTTCAGAGGAAGACAACAATACAGTCGAGGCCAATCATCCAGCAGACAGCAACACCGAGTACCGCTTGCACCTCACAATCAGACACCTGCGAACAAGTAAACGTTCGCCAAATAGGTAGTAGGTTGAGATTATTTAAAAAAGCTTGGAGAGCCATAACAGATGATAAGTTCGTTATCAGCGTTATTTCGGCATATAAAATTCCACTTAATGAAAACGTTAAAAATATACGTAGCTACAACCAGGACATTGCCGAAGATCCTCTAGTTGATAAAGCCATTGACAAACTTTTAGATAAAGGCATCGTTGAGGTCTGCGAGCCATGTGACTCTCAGATTTTATTCATTTTTCCTAGTCAAAAAACCAGATGGCTCCGACAGGTTTATTTTAAATCTAAAGAAAATTAATTCTTGCATGGATAACGACCACTTCAAGATGGAGGATTTGCGATCGGCGATAAGTTTGGTAAGACCTGGTTATTACCTTGCATCGATAGACCTCAAAGATGCCTTTCATCTTATCCCTCTGCACAAGAGTAGCAGAAAGTACGTTCGCTTCAAGTATCGGCAAAAATTGTATCAGTTTGTATGCGTTCCTTTTGGTTTATGCTCAGCGCCGTATATTTTTACGAAAATCATGAAGTGTGTCGTGCGTGTTCTAAGAAGTCAGTCTCAGACATCTGTTATTTATCTCGACGACTATCTTGCGATAGAGGAGTCTTTCGAGAAATGCCAGGAAAACGTCAATAAAACTATAAGGCTCCTGCAGAGTCTAGGTTTTATTATAAATTTTCAAAAATCGGAGCTGGTTCCTTCTCAGAGGTGTCGTTTTTTGGGCATGATCATAGATACACGTTCCTTTTATATTCAACTTCCAGACGATAAAAAACGTGACATAGCTAGGCTTATAAAGTACTTTCAAAGTAAAGAGACATGCTCAATTCAAGATTTCGCTAGACTTATAGGGAAACTCGTGGATAGCTGCCCGGCTCTTGATTACGCAACTTTATATACGAAAGAGTTAGAGCGTGATAAAATTATTCAGCTGGTGTTCAACGGTGGTCGATACGAAGGGCGCATGAAAATAAATAGATCGATACGGAGCGAGCTAGATTGGTGGTCGGCTAAGCTAGATAGTAATCACTCTAGAAAAATTAGAGATTCGCGATTTCATGTAGAGATTTATACGGATGCATCCTTATCAGGATGGGGAGCTACCGATGGCACTTCACAAGCTTTCGGACATTGGTCGCACGCGGAAAAGAAAATGCACATAAATTTCCTCGAGTTGCTAGCTATTAAAAATGCTCTTGAAGCCTTCGTCTCATCGCGTCGCGATATTAAAATACTCGAGTGGATAATACGACCGCAATTTCATACATTAATAAAATGGGCGGTGTAAGGATTGATTATCTCGGACGATTAGCTAGACAAATTTGGCAGTGGGCTGAGGAAAGATGCATTTTCATGTTTGCTTCATACATTGCTTCCAAGGAGAATATTACAGCAGACAGGCTCTCGCGAATTTCGGTAGACGATCTTGAATGGGAACTCAATCATAAATATTTCCACAAGATCGTGGCGACCTTCAGTAGCCCCCGCATCGATTTATTTGCTACAGAACACAAAAAAATGCAGACTCTTCATATCTTGGAAACCATCTAGGGGTGCCTTGTTAATAGACGCGTTTACTGTTGAATGGTCAAATTGGTATTTTTACGCGTTTCCTCCGTTCGGCTTAGTCTTGAAAGTACTAACAAAAATCAGGGAAGAAGAAGCCACCGGTATAGTTGTCGTACTCCTTTCGAGGAACCAGCCCTGGTTTTCGCTTTTTCAGAAGCTTATTGTAGGCGAAACTATAGTTTTGGAGCCAAGCGATGATTTACTAATAAGTCCATATGGTTCACAGGTGCATCCACAAGCTCGGTATACGTGCTTGGTAGCGGCCAAAGTTTGCGGGAAGCTTTCATGAGGAAAAATATTCCGGACGAAGCCCTTGAGATAATGTTCGCATCCCTCGCTAAATCTACAATTAAGCAGTATAGTTCGGCACTCAGACTTTGGGTTGAGTTTTGCAGCAGCAATCGGATACAGATTGAAGATGTATCTTCCTTCAATCTTTTAAAATTTTTGAGTGATCGATTCAAAAAGGGTGCTAGCCATGGGTCGCTAAACTCGATGAGAAGTGCACTTTCTCTTATCTCTGCGAATAAAGTCGGCGAGCACAGCGACATATCTAGATTTATGAGAGGAGCGTATAGACTCCGGCCAGCAAGGCCCAAATATGAGTTTACGTGGGATACGTCCCCAGTATTGGACTACTTCGAAAAAATTGATTGTTCTTGTTTTAAAAACTTATCTTATAAGGCTCTTGTATTGTTAGCATTAAGTACGGCGCAACGCGCCCAGACTCTGTCTCTCATAAAACTGTCGAACATCGTACGGGTAGAGCGTGGCATCGAAATACGCGTACCTGATCTCATTAAAACCTCGGCCTCTGGTAGATACCAGCCCTTGCTGCAGCTACCTTTCCTACCTGAAAGACCAGGCGTTTGCGTAGCTTCAACTTTGATCAAATACATGGATAGAACTAAAAGCTTTAGATCTAGCATAGATAGATTATTTTTAAGTTTAAATGAACCACGAAAAGCCGTAGGTTCTGAGACTATATCTAGGTGGATGAAAGAGTGCCTAGAATTAAGTGGTATAAATATTAATATTATCTCTGGACACTCTACCCGACACTCGGCCAGTTCAAAGGCAAATTCTCGTGGTATAGACTTAGATACGATAAGAAGAACCGCTGGTTGGTCGCAACGGTCACAAATGTTTGCCAAATGTTATAATCCACCAATCAGGTCAGATGGCTTCGAGTTCGCTACTTGTATTTTGTTAGACAAATAAAGTAAAAAAAACCGCTGCCAATGTATTGGCAAGTAGCTTCCTCATACTTTTTTTTTAACTTGAAAATAATTTGGAAATATTAATATCATCTTTTAATTTTTTCACAAAACAGTTTAAATCATAAATTATTTCTGTTTGTGGAATGAATTGCCATCGTTCTTCTATTCTTTGATATATAATTTTTCGAATTTTTTCACGATGACGTAACAATTAATATAGTTCCCTCAAAAAAAAAAAATTTTATACCAGCGGCCCGAAAGTGACTACTGCCCTGCCGCTGCGCAAAGCGGGAAGAGCGATTTTCGGGCCACTGTTTATGAAAAATACTCTACAGGCCTATGCCGCAAAAAAAGAGAGCCCCAGAGCACGTGTTTATTTGCCTCGGCTTCGCCTCGGACACTAATTACACGTACTCTGAGACATTTCTGTTTTTCGCGGCCTAGGGCAGTAAATACTATTGAAAACATTAATATCATCTTTTCTAATTGTTTACAAAACACTTTCAATCATAAATTATTTCTCAACCAAACGATACAAAAGAAAAAAAAATTTTTTGCAAATCGAAAAAAAAAAATTTTTTTGTTCGTTTATCGCTAAATCAAATTTTCTGGCTTCATCCTTACTCCATCCATAAACATACTTTGACACATCATACATTTTGAACACGAAACAACACAAAACTAAGAAAAAAGAAAAATCATAAAAACCAAATTTCATTTTCAAAAATAACTTTTCAAATTTACGGTGAATCTTTACACTTTTTATCTAAAATCAAAAGTTAAAAGCTCTATCTTAAAAAAAGTATTACTTTTATTAGAAAAAACCAGTTTGTTTTAGAACAAATATGACAAAACTAAAAAAAAAACATGAAAAAAAAAATTTTTTTCCCCGAAAATCCCTCATAACTTTTTAAATACTTAACGCAGAACTAAAAATGATGTTTTGGCTTCTTCCTTACATCAAAACGAATAAAATGAGACATCTACAGTAACGATACGAACTACCGCCATCGAGATATCACTGCGCACATCCCAACACACGCACACACACACACACACACACACACACACACACACACACACACACACACACACCACACACACACACACACACAGACATGTGTCAGCAATTCGATCTAGTTTCAGAATATATATGTAAAAGTACTCTACGATTATTAGTTATGAAAGTCAAAAATCGGTCCGTCACAAAGTTTCCTCTATGAGGAAGCAATACCATTTTCCCGTGTTTTTTGGCCTCTAAAGTGTTGTTTTTACGTGTTTTTTGAACCTCATATAGTTGCTCCTCACATGATCCTCCTCCCGTACCTCCTGTGTTCCTCCTCTCGTTCCTCTTTATTCCTCCTCCTTACCTCCACCTATACCTCCTCAATCCTCCTCATTTTTTACCTCCTCCTACCTCCTCCTATACCTCCTCAATTACTCCTCATTTGCTCCTCTAATTTTTTTGGTACCCAAAATTTAAATTTATAAATTAATTCAAAAAGGTTAAACCTATATAACTGCATTCGTATCAATGCACTTTAGGGTAATAATAATTAAACAGTTAGATATCGTTTCCACCACCTATGAATAATGTTAATTCAAGTTTTATTCTACGCTATTTTTTTCGCCATAAAATTGTAGCGTTGAGTTTAACCTGTGATAACAATATTCAAGAGGTAGATATATCGGCGCGTTTTTTTTAATGTGGTTCCCCTTAATTTATTTTCATAATAAAAAATTATATTTTTTTTGGTCCTGTACTATGTTTTTGTTTAGAAAAAAAATATAATATTATTATAAAAAATTTTTTTCCTTAAGCCTTTATTTTTTGAGTTAAAAATTTCGAAAGTTTTTTATCATTTTCTTTAATTTTTTATGAATATTATAATAAGGGCTTAAGGAAAAAAATTTTTAAATGGAAAAGTTCTTAGAATTGATCAAAGAGTACGCTAGAATTTTTTCAGATTTTTCTGAATTTTTTTTTGATTTTTCAAAATTTTCAGTTTTCAAAAATTGACAAAATTTTTCAAAAAAATCTGAAAAAACTCTAGCGTATTCTTTGATAAATTCTAAGAACTTTTTCATCAGTAAAATTTTTTTCTCAAGCCCTTCTTTTTCGAGTTAAAAATTATAGAAGGTTTCTAACAACTTTGGTGTTCTAACCGCCATTTTGTTTACTTAAACTTTATTTTCTCCAATCTAAATCACGATAACTTTCAGTTTAGGGTCCATGGACGCTTTATTTGCACCCGAGACGCCAGGACTTCAACGATTTCCATGTGAAAAATTGAAAAGAAACAAATTATTTTTTTTTAAAACCACGTTTTTTTGGATAAAACGATCCATAACTTTTGACAGGTTTGTTATATCGAATATCTGACGCCGGATTCAAAAAGTTCATTAAATCTTGCGTAGATTATGCTTATTCGCAATTTTTTCAGACCCCATTTTCAACAAAAATATAACGCTTCAAAAAAGTATCGAAAAAGTGTCCGTCCCGGACTTAATGGGTTAACATAATGATACAATTAATTTTTAATTTCAGTTCATGTGGAGGTAACCCATCAGTAACGCTGTTTATAACTTCGATAGGCCATTTTAATTCAATGTCATCATCGCATTGATCAGAACATTATAAGTTGCATAATCAGTACTGTAATAAGTATGGACATCATTTGGCATCATGTTTAATATTTGTTATTGAGATTTGTAACATCCTTATTATGAGACGCCAAAATAACTTTATTTATTTTGTTTAAAATCTATTTTACCATATTTTTGTACACACGTCTCCAGTCACCCGAATTGGTGGTATTTCAAATGTTTCAATTTTTCCTTTACCTATGTTGAGCAGTAAAGAAATGAATTTTTTTTCTCTTGCTCTCATATTAGTTTTTAATTTTTCTATATGAAACAATGACTACAAATGCGAACATTTTATACTTTCTTCTATTATAGTTTGTGGATTACTATGTTTAATTACAGGAAGAATTTGACGAAAATCTCCATCTAATAAAATTTTTTACCACCAAAGGTTCGTTTTTATCAGTGAGATCTCTAAGAGTTAAATCTACAATTTCTAACGCTTTTTTCGGTATCATTGATGCTTCATCCTATATTATAATGTCCGCTTGATATAGTCTTTGTTTTTCTGTTTTTGATTTAAAACGAATGCTTTCACTTGATCCAAATTTAAAGGTAAATTGAAAGTTTATGACTTATCATTCCTTTAGGTGATAAAATTGATGCAATGCCAGTCCAGCCATTGATAAATTTTTTTTTCCCAAAGATAAATAATAAAATATGATAGTTTTATATAAAAATGTTTTTCCTGATCCTCCCGGCCCATCTATGAAAATATTTTTGTATCGGTTTTATAATTTTATTGAAAATTTTTTTTTTGGTCTTTATTAATGTTGAAAATAATGTATGAAATTTTTGATCATATTTTTCTAACGTCATTTCCGAATCGTTATTTAGGTCCATTACATCTTGCGGTTCTGGCAATCCAAAATGTGAACATGATAAATTTTCTAAATTTAATAATTAATTCATTTCGTGCAATGATTGATTCAATTTATTAGTTTTAAAATCTTCCGAAAAATATTCAAAATATTTATTCCAAATAAATAACCCATCTATATTTTCGCTTAATAAATACAAAGCTAAAAATTTCTCAATTGACGTGGTAACATAATTGTAACTGCTTCTTCAAATATTTTTAAAATATGTAAATCATGTTTTACAAGCATACCCTATCAAAAAAAAAAAAATTTTTGTAAATAAAAAGTGAAAAAAGTAATTATATTGATATATATTAAATAAAAAAAAAAAAAAATTAAAAATATTTGATACTTTCAGATAATTTCAGATCATCATCGCTTTTATGTAATAATTGATATACAAATTGGAACGTTTTTATCTAATTTTATTAAAAAATATCAAATTTGAATTTTTTTATTTAGAAAATTGTCAATTTTATCAAAAAAAAATTTTTTTTTTCAATTTTTGATTATTTTTATCAAAACCTTAATTTTGTAAAAATTAATCGGATAGTTCCAAATCACTTATTATATTATAAGAAAAAGGATTAAAAAAACGTATAAAATTTGAAATTAAAAATCAAGGTTCTTTGCGACATTTTTTTTTATTATTTACTACAAAATAGTTACATAAATATGACAAACTAATTAAGCCACAATAAGCAGGAATGTTATACACTATCTTTGCGTTTTTTGGTACTGATTTACATTATTCTAAATCTTTATTTTTACAAGATAATTTTTAAAACTACCTTTGCATTTTTTTGTACTGATTGACATTATTCTAAATATTTATTTTTACCAAATAATTTTTAAAACTACCTTTGGTTGTTTGGCACTGATTTACATTATTCTAAATGTTTTGTTATAGATAATCTTAAAACTAATCTTTGGGTTTTTTGCTATGACAAACAACAATACTTTATGAACTCAAATACTTAATATAATAAGAAAACATGACAAAATAAATTAAATTTCTATCTGGTCTGCATCATTTTCGTTATCACTTCCAAGTTCAGGAAATTGTTCAACTGTCTTCATGTGTGAAATTGCTCCATTTATTCCACAACGAGCGTATGAATTTATTTTGCCAAGGTGAATATGTACAGCGCCTCAGGAAAATCATAATGATCAAGATAATGTATAAAATGATCTCGAAGAACACTTTTCTTTTGTGGCGTAAGTGGTGTAACATTTCGTGTACGCTTCGAGGGTTTAACGCATCTTTTAGCTAAAATTGCTCTGCCCCAAGTTGCATACATCATCTTGGTATAGAATTTTGAAGGTTCAAATTTTGAATAAGCTTCTTCAACACCTGATTTGCGTGCTCGAATGCCACTTCTGGTATTTTTAATTTTGGGAAACCCCTTAGTTTTGCGCTTTGCTTCAACTACTTCAACCTCCATTTGATTTGCTCCTGTAAGAAATTTTAAATGAAAAGAATAAGTAATCAATAATTAAACAATTTAAAATAGCAAAGTGAAAATAAAATTTCATAAAACTTACTGATTTCATCAGCTTCCTCATCAAGTTTCTCCTGTCGTTGTTTTAATTTATCATTCAATTTTACTGCCACTTTTTCCATCAATAACCGCTTCTTTTTTTCTTTTTGAAGTTCTTTGTGCAAACGTTGATTTTCAATTTCAGCATCTATTTCTCCCATAGAGTCGTTTGGCAGGTTTTCTTTCTATAGACATATGAAAATTTAATTTTATTAGTTCATGGACACTATCGTTTAACAGTTTCATTTTCATTTTTAATTTCATTTCAATTTTATTATAACAAATTTATACCTCATTACTTATTGATGATTTAGCTCCCGAATTATGTCTTGGTGTTGATGATACAATGACTTTTTGAAAATTTTCACTGCTACTTGCATATTTGTCCAGTACATTTTTCCTTGTGTTCACTTGAGTTTTTTTCTTAGAGGCCTTATCTTGCTGAAATAATAAAAATGAGTAATTTAGCAATTTATTATTGACTACAAATGACATCAGAGTAAAATGTTAAGAAATGTCGCAGATATATATAGAAATAACGATACAAACCTTTCTCTGTTGTCTTATTTCTTCCTCATATTGAGCTTCAACCATATCTTTCTCATGCTGATCATTTTTTTGTCCATGGTATGTTTGATCTCCAATGTCGTCTTCACTTTGCCCAAGCTTATGGTTATCTTTATCAGGTATTGACTGTAGAACACAGTCGATTCATAAGTTTGGCACTTTTATGCGGTCTTGTGAATCTACCAATTTTATTAGCTCAGCTTCTACTTCTACAACAGTAAAAATTTTAGATGTGCAATTAATTAAAACAACTATACTGTCGGATTTAATTCATATCTATTGCGTTAATGCTATACATTAATTAATTCTTCTTTCAATACACGTAATGCAGTGTACTTGAAAATGATCTTCATGACAGATCTATAACGAATATTACTTTACAAAATAGTTAAATTAACTCTGCTCAGAGAACTATAAACTTCATTAATAACTTGACAACAGAAGTCGGTATGCAACTCTAACAAAGTGAATCTAAGATCGCTTTCATGTAGTAGGAAAAATGAATAGCTTCCCTCTTATCACAGTTGTACTCAAGTGTATTAATAAATAAGCAAATATAACCCAAATTATACTGCCATTAAAAAATATTTTAATTTTAAAATGATTGTTCTCGGTTCAAATTAATTTCATTGAACTACCATCATTATTAATAAAAAAACATAGCTTACCTCCAACAGCCAAAATTTGACAAATATATTCACGATTCTTCAGAGTACATTGAAACGGTTTTTTGGTAAAATTTCTACTCTGTATTCCAATTTGTTCGTAAAAAAAATCACGTATTTTACTAGACTCGACGTACTGAGTAGTTTTATTGTCTCTAAGATAAATATAAGCATGCATTTTGTCAACTCTTTTCTCTAAAAGAAATAGACGATGGAAGATTCTGTTGTCAATAACGTAGGCTAAAAAGGGCGGCAATTGAGTGAACGATAAGAGGCACATGGGGGCGCTCACAATGACACCACATAAATCGAATTCATGCATAACTAATAAAACTTTTTTTATAAACTTAATTATAAGGTTGAATTTCGTGCTAATATAAGAGTTTTCAAAAGTATACAATTTTATATAGTATAATTTTCATTAAATGCTTCACACAATGTAATTTTAAACTGAAATGAAGTATGGATTTTTGACCTTCCATTTCCGCAGCAGCGATAATGACTGTCAAATTTAATAAACATACGTGCTTAGTTCTGTTTTCAAATACACCGCACCACACGTGTTAATAATTGTTTTTTTTCTCCTGATCCTGATCAGTCGTTGTTCTTTCATGGTAGTGTAACGAACTTCTAAAAAAAGTAATTGTAGTTTAAATAATAATTCACGATCAATAATCTGAAAAATTAACTGCAATGGATCCTAGAAAACAAATAGGATATAATAATTGGGGAGATGCTGGGTCAAGTGCAACAACTCCTCGTACAACTACATTCAGGAAAAAAAAAAGAAAAATTGACGACTTATGCACAGTAAGTGAATTAATTTCAAAAATCGCTGAATTCAGTAAAATTTTTTTGAAATATTACCCGAGAAAGTGTATTAAAGTAAAAATTATATCTTGCAGCTATTTTTAGGCTATCAATCAGAATCAGACAGTGATGTAGAATCAGACAGGGAAGTTGTTCCTAATAGGACCCCTGAAGATTTAGGGGATGATAATCCTACCATGGCTCTCGAAGAAGGTGATGGTGAACCCTTCTTTCATGACTCAGTTGACATCGAAAATAAAGAGAACAAAATATCGGGTGATAATATTAATTTAAGTGAGGTAAATGATATGGTCGGTATAAGTGATAATGAAGTGGACGAAAGAGAAGAATTATTCAGAAGAAATAAAAATGCTATGAATAAAGATTACAATCTTAAGAATTTCTTAAACGAAAGAGTGCGCAAAAAAACAAATATCAGCAAAGGAGAAATAATTTTAATGTGCATGCTTCTGGGAGTTAGGCATTCGTTGACTTGGGGAGCTATAATAGATATTATAAATTTAATAAATAAGTTATTTTACGAAGACATAATTAATTTAAGTAAATATAAATTGCAAAATTTCTTTCCAGAAAAAAAAAATTGGTACACTTATAATATCTATTGCCCAAAATGTAAACATTACATCGGTAAACGCACTGAGCTCCAAAATCCAATAAATTGCGAATCGTGTTCACATAATTTGCCGGTCAAATCTAACAAAGCACCATATTTTCTAACGCTTAATATCAAAAGTCAACTAAAAGGCCTTTTTGAAAATCCGCTTATTCAACGTCATTTAAACTATAAACAAAATAGACGTAGAGAAAATATTAATAACATTGAAGATATTTTGATGGTCAAGAATATAAAAAAATTTTCAATAAGGTATCAGAAGAATTTAATTTTTCTTATATAATCAATACCGATGGTTGTCAAGCTTTTGATGCAAGTTCTCTAAGCATATGGCCAGTTTACATAAAATTGAATGAATTACCACCGAACCTACGAGATGAGAACATTATATTAATAGGACTGTGGGCAGATCAAGAAAAACCTGATATGAATGAGTTTCTACCAGCAATAATCAATGAACTCAACAGCTTATCTTCAGATGGTGTAAATTGGATATTAAATGGTAAATCAGTTAATTCCAAAATCTTCCCGGTATGCTGCTGTGTAGACTCTCCATGTCGGTGTAGCATGTTGAACATGAAACAGTACAACGGTATATATGGGTGTACTTTCTGTTACCACCCGACCGAAAATATTGGTGGTGTTAGAAAATACCCTTTTGATGGTAAATTGTACCCTCTTCGAACTCATGAAAGTATTATAAACGATATGAAAGCAACTGTTCAAAACAGTGAAAGGAGGGGCGATATCAATATAGTAGAAGTGAATGGGGTAAAAGGACCATCGTCATTGATGAATTTAAAACTATTTGATTTGGCTAATGGAATGACTCCAGACAGTTTACACTGCGTTATTTGGGCGTTATCAAGCAGTACACAGAAATTATTCTAACGTCTACTGGTGAGGATTACTATGTCGGTAGTCCAAACAATTAGCAATATCAATGACAGACTATATCCATTAGAACTCCAAAGTGTATTACTAGAACCCAAGATCTCTGAAAGTACGTAGCATTTGGCGTGGCGTTCTTGGCTACTCTATTATTGCTTAATTGCATTGAAAGGCATTTTAAGTGATTCATATTTACTACCTTATCAAAATTGGTGTCTGGAGTAGAAATTTTAGTACGAAATCGATATCAATTGAAAACCTGAAGAAAGCTCACGAATATATTATTGAGTTTGTTCGAGGAGTGGAATCATTTGGAAAAGAGCACATGACATATAATATGCATTTGCTTTGCATATCACAAAAGCGTTGAAAATTTTGGCCCCTTATTTGTACACGATGCATTTAGTTTCGAGAACCAAAATCGTTGGTTTTAAATTTAAAAAAAAGTTCTACGGGTATTGCAGCTCAAATCGTAAACCGCTACTTCTTTTACAGATCGATTCCATTTGCCACTTTTTTCCCGATTGGAACGCGATGCTAGAGTTCATACATAATTTTGAAAACAGTGTCAGAGCGCATGTAACTATTAATTCTGCGGTTTGCATTGGGAAAGGCAAAGATTACATATTAAACGAGATGGAAGAGGAAGCATGTTGGGAGACACAAAATTACAAGAGCTATGAAAATTGATATATAAAAAATTCGGTTTACAACGATGCAGTATTGTCAAGATTTAAAATAAATGATTCAGTTTTTGAATGACCACCGGATTAAAAGGTGTCATAAGCAACATCTGCACAATAGGTGATAGTAATAATGAAGAAATAATAATATTTATCATCCAATCTACCTTAGAATAACTTATTCAATTTACCAACAGTGTCCCACATACAAGAATGTTTAATAGACTTAATTGTTTGGCTATTTGTAAACCGCAAGATATAAAAGCAATGTATTTTATGGAAGTGAATAAAAAAACACATTATATTAGCAATGTTCTTCGGGGAACTTTGGGTGATTGATATGAAAAATAAAAAAATAACAAGTTTCAAAATGAAACATAAATCGATTATAATTATGATGAATGAAGATTTCACAACTATGTATTTCAATGTTCTAATAATTACAGATGATTTTGAAAAAATAAATAAAAAAAAAATAATAATTTTGATAGTCAAAATAAAATAAATTTGATAAAAATAAAATTGCGGCACCGTCTTTTTCATTGCTTTGATAATTAGAGATTATTTCTAATAAAAATCGATAAAAAAAAATTTTTTAATTTTAATTGATAAATGTAAATAAAATTTAAAAAGATCGAAAAAAAATGTTCCAAAACATACAAAGTTTATCATAATTATCAAATTTTATTTATTTTTATAATTTTTTTTTAGTTTTATTAAACTTTATTTGAAAATATTTTTATATCTTTCGCTAGGGTAGTAATAGCAGCTTCTTTATAAGTCTTATGATTTTTTTTTGTGCAATCGTAATTTTTCAAAACTGGTCGCTCCTTTTTTTCTATTTAAAATAATTTTAAATGTAACCTTTCACTATCTTTTGGAGATACCAAGTTCAATTTCCAATAGCTGTATATTTTTTTTTCTTATACGTTTTGTCCAACTTTTTGTTACATTAAAATTGTAATGTTCTGGAATTAACGTACTTAATCTTTTTGGCCTTTTCATCAATTTTATTTAATTCAAACCATGCTGTTAATGTAGTATCATATTTGTATATAGATTTTTCCATTTCGTAATTTATAGATGATGGATCAAAAACACAATTTTGTTGATTGTCTAAATGTACTGCTAAATTTACAGCTTTATGGCTTCTACCACAAATAGGATATTCTTGTAAACCAGGCTGCCTCCATTGGGCTAAGATATCTTCCATCAATAAAATTATTGATTTCATCTATAATTTATGATTTATCTTTTCTTTGAATTTTACAAGATGCTCTGTCTCCACCTTTGTGAATATAGTTAAATATGTATTTGATACTATTTATCGATGCACAATACTCAATGTTAATGTGATATTTATATTTTTTTAATAAAAAAGAATTGTACGGAAGAACCATAGAATTGTCTACAGGTACCATTTTTTTTATAACTTTATTGAATTGAAAATGCTCTTCATTACTATTGTCTCTTCTTCTATATAAAGGATAACCGTTTTTTTGAAAAGTTGTAGAATCTCTGAAAGATTTTGGAAAATTTTTTTTACAAATTTTTCCATTTTTATTATTGCATGATGATTTGTTATGATGAGGTCCATGTAACATTAATTTTGTCACACATTGGTATAGTTCCGGATCATGAGATTTTGAAGGAATTTCAGCTGATATATACGAGTCAAGTTTTTCAATATTTTTCAAATCATTATCAGGTCGTAAAGTTAATATTAAATGAGCATGTGGAAGGACCCGTTTTTGAAATTCTATTGTCCATACATATGCTAATGTCACACCAAAAATATAGTTTTCAGTAATATCAAATAATAATTCATTAAATTTGGTCTACATAAAAACTACATTAGCATATACTAACATTTTAGTACAAATTATAAAATGTAGTAATTAAATTGACGCATTTGACTTTGTGTGGCTCTCTAGGATAATTGAACATTGTCCTCATCGGTCCAATTTGTTGAAAATCAAATGTCATTACTGTTTTTTATTGTTCAAAAAATTTTTAACAGCCTCAGTGACGTGAAAATAACATTATGAAAATACCATATATTAGTGTATTTTTGTTATTTTCAACTCTTGGCCATTTATGTTTCATCTCTAAATGCTCTGTTTTCATAACTTTCTATGTGAACCGTTTGAACAATGAATTGGCACTTTTGACTTTGTGTGGCTCTCTGGGATAATTGAACATTATCCTCATGAGTACAATTCGATGAAAAATTCAAATTGAATTCAAATTGAATAGTAACTGAAAATTCAATGACTGTTTCATATACAGGGTGTCCCAAAAGTATGGAAACCTCTGAAAAGCGGTCAAAATAAACGGGGAAAAAAATCGATAACCCTACATCCGACGTATTTTTTCACGGACAATCCAATGGTGACCTCAGATTCGACCTTGAACATAACCTCAATGCTGCAGTAACTCAAAAATCGTTTTTTCAAATGTGACCCCCATTTTTTGTAACAGATTTGAAAAGAGCGGAAAATTTCACGTCAAAATGTTTGTTTTGTTTTTTTTGGAGGTGATTTTAAGGGCGTTACAGACGCAAATAAAATCCCAATTTAACTTAGAATCAAGCTTAAGTAAAGGCTTTTTTTCTAATTGTACAGCCTCCAAAATGACCTTGACAAAAATAGCAAAATACATATTTTCACGTAAAATTTTCCGCTCTTTTCAATAGTGACCTTACATATGACCTTGAACATAACCTATACGCTACGGTGAACCAAACATCGATTATTCGCGTGGTGACCCTAATTTTTTATAACAGATTTGAAACGAGCGAAAAATTTCACGTTCAACTGTATATATATATATTTTTTTTTATGGTCATTTTGGAGGCGGTACATTTAGAAGAAAAGCCCTTACTCGAACTCAATTTTAGCTTAAATTGGAATTTTATTTGCATCTGTAACGCCCTTTACATGACCTCGAAAAAAAAACAAAACATACGTTTTGACGAGAAATTTTCCGCTGTTTTCAAATCTGCAATAAAAAATAGGGGTTACATTTGAAAAATCGATTTTTGAGTTACTGCAGCTTTGAGGTTATGTTCAAAGTCGAATCTCAAAACTGCTGTTTCCATACATTTCTATATGAACCGTTTGAAAAATTGAGTTTAAACTTTCAGAAGTTTTTGTACTCAAGAATAGCTACAAACGCGAGCACTTTAATAGGTATTAGAAAAAATTTGTATTTTTTCCAGGCTATATACCTAGCAGAATCGTAGTTCAATGATATTAAAAAATAAATGTGTATATGCGGCTAGCAAATTAGGTACAACTTATTAGAAAAATCTGAAAGTGCTTGCGTTTGTAACCACAAAAATAATAAACAATATAAGACCCCAAGACCATGATTGAATCAACAGTTCCAGCTAGATCCTACAGCACAGGTATACCTCTCAGAACTGGAGGCTTGCTTAATCAAGGAATGTTCTATGGTGACTAAGACCTCAATTTTTATATTTCTGAGTAAAAAAATTTGGAAAGAAAATGGACAAAAGATCATTTTCTGTATAATCCAAAAAAATTTCTATCTTCATTTTTAATATATTTTTGTAAATGTAGCTTTAAATTACCTTTCCCCGTTAACACTGATCATATTCCTAACATTTTTGTTCGCAATCTTTCAAACATCAATGTATTAACAAACAAAATTTTTAAAACAATGATTCTTAAATATGCATATACTTATATTAGTATATACTTATTATCATATGCATATACTTCTACAGCATATACTTCTATTATAGGATTTAACAATTCAGAAAGAATACGTGTACGAAATTTTTATTTTTAGCATACGATTTTTTAACCTTGATACAAGAAAATTAAAAAATCTTAACTTAACATTATTTTCGTGAACAGTGATAAACAATTTTATAAACACATTTCGGATGAATAATAATTTCCTTTAATTTATTAAACGTTTTCGAATTACATATTCTTTTCAATTTTTAAATTTAGATTCCAAAATGGATCAATATTTAGTAGATGACTATTTGGAATATGAAGACAAATATAATAATTATTTGAAAGATTTAAAACCCGATACTTTAGAAAATTTATGTGATAATTTAAAAAGCAGGGGGGCGGAGCCCCCCTAGTATTATATATTTTGATTATTAATTAAAGAGTATAACTTATATATCAACATCATATATATTGCATTATAACTACACACTGAATATCCATTATAAAAGGCCTTGTAAAAGGAAAATATTATCTGAAGAGGAAGAAATACAACTAAAAAAGCAAAGGCTGGAAAAGCGAAAAGAGTATAACCGTACATATTATCTGAAAAGAAAAGCTATGAATAATATTACTAAAAATCCTAATACGCATTGTGAGAGCCTCGGCTCCTGCGCCGAAAAAAAGGAGGGGCGCAGCGCCATCTCACAGTCAACCAAAGAAGTCATGTTCGGATTCACACATGCAACACGATGTGTAGTAAAAGCAAGGCTCTGCGATCTCGTTCGCGCTTGTATCTTTGGGAGCAATTGATTAGGTAATTATGACAAGGCCCTGCGATCTCGTTCGCGCTTGTATTTTCGAGAGCAATTGATTATGTAATTAATGCAAGGCTCTGCGACCATGTTCGCGCTTGCAATTTTCGATAAGCGACTTAATTAGGATAAGAATCCGCGATCCCGTATGTATGCAACGTACGCGACAAGTCTTAGACGAGTATCCCGGGTTTTTACCTTTCTCCTCGGCCACGCCGGAAAAAAACCTGTTTTCTTGGGGGTAAAGCCCACAGCTCCGGCGGCCTGATCAGCCGCCTGCCCCACTCTATCTCCCCCTTTCTCTGCCGATCGCCGGGTATATAAGGAGCTCGATTTCAGAGCACGGCACGCATTCGTTCGGTAACTTCTGCCTTGAGCACTGTTCGCACTTTTTGATTCTGCACCTTAGCCGATACACGGAGGATATCCCGGTATTAGCTGTTAGCACAGAACCAATAGTCGGACTTAGTCTCTGGTCGAATAACCGAACTTAGCCTCTGGCTGATTATTTGGACTCTGTTTTTATGCAAATAAAGGGACTTAGTCTCTGGTCGAATAATCGAACTTAGCCTCTGGCAAATTATATTCGGACTCTGTCTCTATGCTAATAAAGGTCTTTGGCCAAATAAACGAACTCAGTCTCTGGCTCCTCCGTTGAACTTAGTCCTTGCCGAGTTCGCAACGTAGCCGATCGGAGCTAAGATCGAAAACAGTTCTTTCCAAAAGGACTCGATAATTTGAAAGCCGAGTACCACAGTCACTAGCCGCTTTGCTGTGTTCACGGGAGAATATCCCGGAGCAAAGCTTCAGCGTGTACGTGCCGGCACTCTCTCCTTTTCTTTTTTGCAATCAACCTTATGCGCGGACACTGACTTGAGCGGATGTTCTTTCGGTGCTCGGCATAGGCGAGAGAACTTAAGAGAAAGGAGTCGCGACAAAAAGGGCATCGCCCGGTGTGTTTTCACCGTATTGACGCAAGTCAACGTACATCCACCTTCGAACGATCGGAGCACACGATAGTGTACGCTCTCACGACGCAAGTCCTCCTTCCCGGAGTCGAGGCAACGTCGGACCTCCACTACAATTCAATCATTGTCAATTGCTGTGTCAATGAAATTTATTTTATCTATTAGTAATTAAGACTATTATTATAGTACTTTACGATACTAGTGGCATAAGTAACACTTTTTGGCACGGCGTAGTTTAGGGCCCGAGCGTAGCGAGGGCCCTAATAGCTGGGCCGAAAAGTGTCCCCATGGCACGAGTATCGTACAAAATTTTATAGCACTGTGCTATAGTTCACATTTATGCCCCCTTTTCCGATGCATAAGTCGCACTTTCTGGTACCGCAAAGTGAGGTTAGCGCACGAGCGTATGCGAGTGCGATGCGAACGTAGCGGTGCCATAATGTGCGACTTATGCCACTGAAAAGCGTGCCATAAATGTGAACTTATGCCACACAGTGCTATAAAATTTATAATTAACACCATAACGACTTCTTCGCGATCCATCGCGTTCATTGAGATTTGAACCCGGCGCCAGTCGGTAGTTCGATACCGACTCGCGCTCTCGAGCTCGTTACCTAATTTACCGATCGCATTCTCGCTGCGCATTACGCGTCCAGCCGACAGGGCATAACACGCATGATGATAATGCTAATAATATGCCATCTACATCAACTGCTGAGCATGAAAATTTTGTTTACAGTATGTCATCTATTATAGCAATTATTGAACATGATCATACATATTGTATCAATGGTAAAAAGAGAAACCCTATATCTACTGTAACTAATAATATATTTAACAAAAAATGCGCTTCATATCAGATAAATATGACAAATAATGTATGCTCTGGTCATGTCACAAAAAATAAAAATATCATTGACCATGCTGGGACTAGCAATATGCTTAATCAAAATGAAGACAGAATCGTAACTGATTCTTTCAATCAATCATCTTCTAAAAATGACCATACTAATACACGTTACAATAAACTATCCACATTTCATGTACAGGATAACATTAACTACATCAATAATATACAAGAACACTATCTTGGTGATATGATAGATGAATGTATACACTGCAATGCTAAACATTTTGTAGCTGAACGCGTATCAAATACAAAAAAAGACTTACAATGATTGTTGTTCACATAGTAAAGTGAATCTATCTAATGAATCAGACTTTCCTGATGCATTGAAATCATTATTTACTTCTGAGCATGCTTTATCTTCTCAATTTTTTAAATGCATACGGGTATACAACAATTTATTTTCCTTTGCATCATTTAATGCTAATACCATCGATTTTTCTGATAGACGACCAGGACCATACTGTTTCAAAATACAGGGCCAAATATATTACAAAATTAATACTGCTATACATCCTGAAGGTGCAGATAAACCTTCTTATGGACAATTATTTATATATGATCCCAATGAAGCTGTACAGCATCGGCAAGCATCCAACAATGAATTGAATTATGATATCATTCTTCTAATCGAGGATATTATGCATAGATATAATATATTTGCCAAGTCATATGAGATGATGGGAGAGGAATTAAAAAAAGTCTCATCCAACTCTTGCGAGGAATTAAACTTATTATTTTCATTAAAAAAAAATTTAGATAAACGACGTTATAATCTTCAGAGAACCAATGAAGTAGCTGCTATATTTTCCACTTCTGCCGATGGGGAAATACCCGATGCTTATGTTGTTATACGTAATAAAAGTACTAAACAATTGCAAACGGGTAAGTACAATGGATCCGAATGTTGAACCATGGATATATCCACTATTTTATCCAACTGGTGAACGCGGATGGCATAGGAATATAATGCAGACTAATATGGAAAAACGTGTATCGCGAGGTGCCTATATTAAATATAAAATCGCTATAAGAAATAATGTTTTTAATCCATACATAGGGGAAACTGGGGCGGGATGGGTACAAAAATTTTCTATGATTCTTTTTATATATTTGCAAAGGCGAAATAATGTTGAAATGTATGTCAATCGATAGAAAAATAATCGAACTACAATTTCCATTCATAAATATAATTTGCAAAATTGTTAAATACTATCAAAAGCGAGGTCTAATAAAAATCAACGAATACCCATATCACCCCATCGTTTGGGGTGATATGGGTATCGCATGAGGGTGCAATGGGTAGCTACTTATACGGGATTTGCAGGTTATATTGAAAATAAAATTCTATAGAGTTAAAAAACATTTAACTTTAAGATGAAGATATAGTTTGCAATTTTAAAAGATTTGGCATCAATGAAAAACAAATACCTTATTCTTCAAACACATGAATGTGCATATTTTATTATAAAATCACATAAACAATAGAATTTTTTTTAAACAATTAACAAATCTTAGTAATTTTTTGTATTAATACTACAGTTAACTTTTATAAATTCTGAATTGGATCATTAACATTATATGGTACATTTATTAACTGAACATTTTGGTTAAATAATATATTTTGAAGAAAATCTTGCGTCATGGGTTGACAATAATTATTATTAAATTGAACAGGAGTAAAATTCATTTTATTTTGATCATAAAAATTTGTTACGTCACTCATAGGCTTTTTCTTTTTTGCTGGTACCACCTTTGATGGTGCAGATTTTTTTTCGTTGATTTAGCTTTTGCTTCTGCCAATTTAGACTCATAAACCTCTGTGGTTATTAGTGCAGCCTCACCTCTGGTTCTTGTTCTACTTTTTACAATGTGTACATAATATTAAAAAAAATTAAAGTGACATTTATATTAATTTTTACATAAATAATAAATCATTTTTTACCTGATTAGATGTACAATTCTTGGTAATTTCTTTGGTATAAGTTTTGGTAAAGTTGTCTACAGCTTTATCCAAACATTTTTGAAAGTTATTAAATATTTTCTTGAAATCTAAAATACTTTTTGAGCTTGAATCAAGATTTGGAGCCGAATCATTAGTTGTGTCAACAATATTATTGTTTTGACTGTCCAATGATTCATGAAATAAGTCAAGCGTAACAACATCCTTAGTATTAGAATTAAGATTGATATTCTCAACATCTAAAGTTGGAGAAGATACCTCTATAAACTCATCTGCATTTGTACTCATGGCAATCAGCTGCACTACATTTTCTTGAGTTTCGTTCCTCACAATTTGCTCACTCTTGTTGATATTGTCTTGTTGATTGTTATTTTTAGCACTTGTTGGAGATTGGCGACAGAAGTGGATGCAGTATTGTTGATAGCGGTTTCATTTCTCACAATTTTCTCACTATTATGTTGATGATGATCTTCAGCATTTGTTGGAGCATTGATGGATGCAGATGGAGATGGAGCAGATGTGGATGCAGATTTGTTGCTAGCAGCAAAATCCTTTTCTGTGAAGACATTTCTGTTAGGTGGATGGATCCCAGTTTTTTCAAAACCATTTACTGCATTCTCCATAGTGGAGGCTTTTATATGCTTCACCAAATATTGCTGTATATGTGTTTGAGTTGAATAGAGTCTTTTGGATGGTTTGGCGTCCAACGGTTCACAGCAGCAGAATAGTAATTACTGAGAGGCTTCATGTAAGACACATCCAAAGGCTGCATGCGGTGGCTGCAGTGAGGAGGTAGACACAAAATAACCACTCCATTTTCTCTTGCTAATTTAATCGCCTCTATATTCTTAACGTGAGTGGCATGCCCATCCAATATGAGTAGCACAGGGTGGCTCAGCGAAGCACCTGAAAATGCAATAAAATGCTGAAGCCATTTGGTGAAAATAGCCTCGTCCATCCATCCAATGCCGTTGAACTCAGCCCAAGATCCTGAAGGTGAGCCATCCAAAAATGATTTGTTTACATTTTTTCTTGGGAAAATTAGTAGAGGAGGCATGTATTTCCCTGTAGCTGAAAAGCACACGCATGCCGTAACAGTTGTACCTCTCTCTGCAAAAGTTCTGCTCCCTACTTGACGTTTTCCTTTTACTGACAGCACTTTTAAATATGTCTTGGGATTGCAAGAGACTCCAGTCTCGTCAACGTTATAGATATCTTCTGGTGCAAAATTGTATTCTTTTTTGACATTATCCAAAAGATCATAAAATTTATCCACAGCTGTCTTATTGAAACCCAGAAATCGCTGTGTTGATGTTGGTTCTGGTTTTCTCAATGACAACTTTTCATGTCTTCTCAAGAATCCTTGAAACCAGTCATATCCGGCTAATTTTTTTTCTTTATCGAAAGGATGAGGTAGTTTTAACGATTCAGCGAAATCATATGCTATTGCTCGAACTTCTTCAGCTGTAAAACCTTGCAATCTCGCATCGTTGTCAAGAAAGTGATTCTCCATAATTGATTCTTGCTCAGGTGTAAAGATAGGCTTGAATCCTAGAGCTGTAACATAAATAAAATATTGCTTGATGTCAACAAAATGCCATAACCTCAATATGAAAGAATACACAGTATCAAATAATACTAAAAAAAGAAGATTTAACTTAATTAATTACCCACCTTTCTTAGAGACGAATTCATCATCCTCAGATCGATTCTGAAATTCTTTTACTTTTCTTCTTAAAGTTTCATATGGAATTTCAAATTCAATGCTGGCCACGCTAATTTTTTTGCCTTCAAGCACAACTTCGATAGCTTTATTAAGAGCATCTTGTGACCAACTTTGACGATTACTTCTTCTCACGTATGTTCTAGGCATTTATAATTAACTTAATTTAACTAAAATAATTAAACACTAAGCTTAAAGCTAGAGATATGTTGCTGACTAGCCCCAATCAGGAAACTCATATCACCCCAACAGCTGTTTTTTTTAATCATTTTGTAAATATTATTTATTTATCTTGAATCAAATTTTAAAGGGTGTAATTGAATTCTACACGATTTGATCTTTCAGATAAAATTAATATGAAAAGTCGGAAAACATCACCACATACTAGAAAAAATCATTTTAAATCTGACTAAATTATACTATTATACAGGCTATTAGAATAATTGCTCGTGTGGAATTTTTTATTCAAATACTTTCGAATTTTTCATTAAAATTTTATTTTTATACATCCAATAGTCATTTACTACCATTATTTTCTTGAAATATTGGTTATTTATGAAAATATTCATGTTACCCATATTACACCAATACCCATTCCACCCCAGGTTCCCCTACATGGTAGACGCTTATTCCAACAATTTTTAGTTGACTCATATGTAAAAATTGAAAGAGATCGTATTGAATATTGCAAATCGCATCAATCGGAATTGAGAATTGCATCATACAAAGGACTAATGGATCATTTAAATAACAGATCTAATAACGATAACTTGAGAATAGGTAAAGTGGTCATTTTGCCATCAACATTTATAGGATCTCCAAGATATATGTTAGAATGTTATCATGATTCGATGGCTATTGTACGAAAAATGGGAAAATTTGATTTATTTATTACAATGACCTGCAATCCTCAGTGGAAAGAAATTCAAGATAATTTGTTACCTGGTCAGCAAAGTCCTGATAGACCGGATATATGTGCACGTGTGTTCAATTTAAAAAAAATGCATTAATTGATTTTATAACGAAAGAAAATTATTTTGGTAAAGTCTCAACCTATTTATATGTCATAGAATTTCAAAAACGCGGAACCCCACTGTCACTTATTAGTATGTTTACATCCAGCTCATAAAATGAAAATAGTCGATATGATAGATAAGTATATAAGTGCTGAAATTCCTGATCCAGAAACAATGCCAACATTACATGCTATTGTAATGAAGAATATGATACATGGTCCTTGTGGAGATTGGTGTATGGTAGATGGTAAATGTTCTAAAAAATTTCCAAAACAATTTCAAGATGAAACAGTAATTGATGAAAAAAGTTTTCCTACGTATCGGCGAAGAAATACTGGTATAAAATATAAACGTACAAATAATCATGAGGTAGACAATCAATGGGTTGTTCCTTACTGTCCTACACTGACAAGTAAATTCAATTGTCATATCAATGTTGAAATCTGTTCAAGTATAAAATCTGTGAAATATCTTCATAAGTATATTTATAAGGGTCATGATTCAGCATCAGTAATTGTTACAAAATCATCAGAATTATCTGAAATTATTCACGATGAACCGAAAATTTTTATAGAAACACGTTATGTAGGACCAGTAGAAGCTACATGGCGCATTCTTTCCAAACCATTGCACGACAAAAGTCATGTTATCGTTCGCTTACCAGTACATCTACCTGATTGTCAGAATATAACTATACGTCCTGATTCTGAAGAAGATGATATTCAAAATGCATTAAATAAAGTATCGATGTTGGTTGATTATTTTTCTCTAAATGAACGCGATCCAGCAGCAACACAGTATTATTTATTCTCAGATTCCTGAACATTATCGTTTTGTTACTGAAAAAGTTGATGGTATTAATGAGAGCAAATGGCAGAAACGGGTTAAACATATAAAGAGTATAGGACGTATGTACACGGTAAATCCATCGCAAATCGAACTGTTTCATTTGCGCATATTATTGTTGCATATTAAAGGAGCTACAAGTTTTGATGATTTGAAAACAGTGAATGGTGTAGTTCATGATACTTTTTCTGCTGCATGTTTAGCGCATGGCTTTATTGAAGATGATGAAGAATGGACCCGTGCAATGACGGAAGCTTCTTCATTTATGATGCCTAAACAACTACGCAGATTGTACGTTAGAATATTAATTCATTGTAATCCAATATATTCTGATAAGTTGTGGAATGATTTTAAAAATGCAATGTCTGAAGATTTTTTAAAGCATTATGACCATAATGTAAGTTATGCAAAAGCTATAAATGATATACATTTAATACTTCAGATGGAAGGTAAAAATATGAACGACTTTCCACAGTTGCATATGTTAGCACAAGCATATCCTTATCAACCAGATGAACAAAACATAAATGATCAATGTGCACAATACAGTATTATTGGTCAGGATCGTTTGAATAATTTAAATGATCAACAAAAATTAATATGCGATTAAATCATTAGTCAAGTTTTAAAAGGTTCTGCTACCGATACTGATGATATAATGGTTTTTTCATCAATGGAGTAGGAGGATCTGGGAAAACATATTTATATGAAACACTATGGTATATTTTAAAAGGCCACAAAAAAATATTGTTACTATGGCCTTTACTGGCATTGCAGCAACATTATTACCACATGGTAGAACAGTACACAAGATATTTCAATTACCTGTAGCTATGCATTCAGATTCATCGTCTAATATAAAGTTAGAATCTCAAGAAGCTGCATATTTACGAGACACGGATGTATTTATATGGGATGAAGCACCTATGGCACCACGATATACCATTGAAATAATTGATCGTCTAATGCGCGATATGATGAATAACAATAAAATATTTGGAGGAAAAATTTTTGTATTGGGCGGGGATTTTAGACAATTTCTTCCCGTTAGAGTAAGAGGAATACGTAGTGAAATAATAGATTTATGTATTAATCGAAGTATGCAGTGGCGTTATTTCACACAATATACATTAATACACAATATGAGAGCACTGCCCGAAGAACGAGAGTTTTCTGCATTCTTATTAAAAGTTGGAGACGGAGTACTGAATGATTCTCATGATAATTTAAATATCGAGCATTTTCCAGAGTCATGTATAGCAGCTGCTGATGCTGACATTGTGGAAGACATGTATGGCACATTTTTTCGATCCAAACAATACCGGCAAGCAATTAACTATGCCATATTATCGCCACGAAATGTAGATGTCAATGAGATTAATGAAGGTGTGGTTAATTTACTTGATAAGGCTACAGAAAAAATTTATACAAGCGTTGATAGTACTGACAATTGTGATAATTCTGGTTTTAATGACATTTTATTACCAGAATATTTAAATTCTTTAAATCCACCTTCTCTACCACCATATACATTAAAGTTGAGGTTGAATTGTGTGGTAATGCTTATCCGAAATCTTAATATTAGTGAAGGATTATGTAATGGTACTAGATTGTTAGTGTTAGAATTATGCACAAATTTATTAAAATGTGAGATTCTTACAGGGGATAAAAAGGCGAAATAATATTTCTAAATCGGATAACGTTATATTCGTTGGAAACTGATTATCCTTTTACATTCAAAAGACGTCAATTCCCTATTAAATTAGCATTCGCAATGACAATTAACAAAGCACAAGGACAAACTTTTGATAAAATTGCTATAGATTTGAAAAAAGATGTTTTTAATCATGGTCAACTATACGTAGCACTTTCAAGGGCACGATCATGGAACTCATTAAAAATTTATACAGGTGATTCAAACAAAAAATCGATAAAAAATTATGTGTATAATGAATTATACGTAATCGATGGCGATTAATATAATCAAAGGGAATTTAAAAAGTTGAGATGGCGCTTCGGGCGCATAGTGGGCCACTCTCTGTATTGTAGATAAACATTAAACGTATAGAGAACGGAGGGAAACAGGATTTCGTCAGCTGTTCAGCACGTGTGACTTCATTCTTCTTAATTATAAATTCAATCTCATTTAAAATTTCGTTTTCGAATTAAGAAAGATGTCTTTGACTGAAAGATTTCACCTCTAATCAGTTTTTGAATCCTCCCTACGTCAACGTTGGCGATGATAACATGTAAGTATAACTATCTTTAATAATATTTATTCATTTCTATTATTATTAATATTAAAACTGATAAAAAATTCATTCATATATTTAATTTTATTATATGATAATATAATTATAATAAAACTCTGGATTGTTTTTCTAGAGAAATTATGAGTTATGTCATAATGACAGCCAACAACAGTTCATCATTTCAACGTACAAAATCCTACAAGGTGATCATCAGCAATGCCAGTGAAAAAGAAGTTCAAGTCATTGCCTGGGAAGATTATATTAATAAAATCAATGCCTTGCAGATTGGACAGGTATGTTAACTGTGCCTTACTTTATCATTTATATACATCTGGTTAACATGTTTATTTTATATATACATCTGATATGTGTGTTGCAGATATGCCGAATAGGTCCTCTTAAAGCTACCAAATTACATCCAATATGTAACAACGGCAATGTAGACTTTCAATTGCTGGTAAGGGAGGATACTTTGGTACAAGCTTTTGGATATTACCCATAAGATTATTAGATGCATGAATACTCAGGCTTTTTTAGCCTAATCTGATTTTTGGTTTTATATACTTATGCTTATTACACTTATAGTCTGCTATATCACTGTGAAAAATTGATATGATTACTGTAACATATTAATAAATATGCCTATTTCTATAATTCTATAATTTAAATGCCTTTTTATTAATATATATCAATAAAGTTTCATTCAATCAGGATATAAAATTTATACACACGTATGAAGTACTCGCCTATGATTACATTAAATTGATTATTGAATTTTTTCAATATGCTACATCATATATTTTAAACATTAAGTTTAAAATACTATAATAAAAGATTAAAATATTAATAAATATGTCTATATATTTTTTTTAAATAACATGAATCGAGTGTATTCGATCCATGTCATGTAAACCAGCTTCATAATCATAATCCTATGCGCGCGGTACGCGCGCAAAGCATTTCTAGTAATATAAAATTGCGGTACAAAGTGACGTGAGCTCCGCACACCGAATAAGATGATAGTCGAATCGCCCAGAGGCCTTCGCGGGTCCTCAATATATACTATCATTTTTTGCATAAGAATTAAGAGAAAGTACCTGTCAGCACCTGCTCGTCCGTGAGAACCTGACGACAGCTCTTGCTAATTTTTGCGAATTACATTGCTCTTCCTGACATCGCCTTATCTTGAACTTGAGTTCAATCTATATCTTGTACTGCGTGTCTATTTCACACTTTTATAAGAGGCGTTGGAATCGATATCTATTTCGTAGAATTCTTCATTCTACTCATTTTTATAGCTTTGTTTTTCACTTAGCTGTATGTCGTCAGATTCCGTTGGTCGAAGCTGGTGCGTCCGCTTGCAGAGTGAACTTTCACGATCACTGTTTCGTTGTTTTGACATACATTATTTTTATAAATATTATAATTGATTATAATAAAATAAGGGTGACGTGACAAAACTACGCGGTAATTTTCTCGCCTTGGTGACGATCTATATACAGCGAGGCTTGCTCGGTCAAGCCGATGACGAGAAAAATTTAAAAGCAATCAAAGAATTTTAACTCTTGTAATCGCAGTCGCTGTCGAATCGACCAGAGAGTCGAGAGCCAAGAGCTAGAAACGACGCCGATTTTTCCCGCTCCGGTGATGATCTAGATACAGTCTTTTTTATACCTCGGCGATGATCTAGATACAGCGAGGCTTGCTCGGTCAAGCCGATGACGAAGACGATTAATTTGAAGAAATCCGAAAATATTTACTCTTGCAATCGCAGACGCTGTCGATGTATCTCAAAATTCTAAAGCCCAGTCTCATGAAGGAATTATAAAAATATTCCCCGATTGGGTTGGAACTCGCTTATTAAATACTTGCTAACCAAATTGTTATGACAACCAGTTTTGAAGCGTAGATAAGTTGTTGTTAAACATTCTTTTTATATCTTTGCTTAAGTTCCGAATCCTTTCTCGATTATTTCATTAATAAGTTTATTTTTTATGAGATGTGTACGAAAATAGCTTCAGACAAAGATTATTTCAATAAGAACCTTTGCAAATTAATGAAACTAAGAAATTATGCGAAGAAAAATGCAGAAGCGTCCATACATTCTGATGACGATTGCCGTGGGATCTTCGGAGAAGTTTTTGAGAAAAATGTGTTGCGCCACGTAGAAAATTTCGAAGATTTCCGTATTTACATCCAAAGTTTTGGGGGGCTCGGTGATTTATGCGGTGGGCACATAGAACAATTAGTTTGATAATTCAGTTTATTATTTAATACTCAAAAATTTTGTTAAAGCGACTAAAGCCCCTATATTATTGAGTTTATTTAAGCTAAGAACAAAAAATTTAAAAAAAAAACCCTAAGAAGTATGTATTATATTTAGATTTAGAAAATTCACCAAAAAAAATGAGACAAAACAATGACAAAAAAATTTATTTCATGCAGATTTCTAGCTAGCCTCGCTTTATCTAGATAATCACCGAAGCGAGAAAAATAACCACGTCATTTCTAGCTCTTGGCTCTCGACTCTCTGGTCGATTTGACAGCGACTACGATTACAAGAGTTAAAATTCTCTAATATTTGTTAATTTTCTCCGTTGTCGGTTTGGCCGAACTAGCCACGCTGCATGTAGATCATCGCCGAGACCAATAAACAAGTCTACAGCATCTCTGGCTATGCAAAGTAGAGTTTAATTGTCATTCGAAGTCTCCTGGAAGTAGTAGTGTTAATTTTTTTGCAGTCTAAAAAATTACAATTTTGGTCGATTCAACCTAGCCTATCGAGCATCGTGCTTTGTTATCGTCATGACAACCAACGCGAAGGATTTAGCCAGGACTTTTCATTCATCAAAATTATGACCTTACTACGTCGATTTTCTTGGAAACCATTGCTTTTAGAGAAAAAAGCAAGAGAGATTTTCGATTCTAAATTTCTCGTAGAATATGTCTTTCTATTTTGTTCGACTACTTTCAAATCACGGTGTATATCATCTGAATCGATCTACGTAGTGGGTTCTATCAAATCGCAATGGACCCATCCTCTGCCCATAAAACTGGATTTGCACGGCCAAACGGTGTATACGAATATAAACGTATGCCCATAAGAATGTCCTCCAACCCTCTATTTTCACCAGAGCGATGAACCTAGCTCTCGCGGGACTACAGGGTTCAGAGCTCAAAAATATACCTTGATGACGTCATGGTCTATGGGAAAACCCTAGACGAACATAACACTCAATTTAAGCGCATACTCGACAGATTTGGATCCGCTGACATGTCGATTGAGTCGGCAAAATGCTAGATGCTCAAGAGCGAAGCGAAAGTCCTCGGACATTTCGTTGGTAGAGGTCAAATTAGAGCGGACCCTGCAAAAATAGAGGCCGTACGGCATTTCCCAGTGTCACGACTCAAAAGAAGGTCAGGCAATTTTTGGACCTCACAAGTTACTACCGGAGATTCATCAAAGGCTATGCCATTATAGCCCGACCTCTGCCGAAGTTGCTGAAAAAGACAGTCAAATTCAAGTTCAAAGACGAACACGCAAATGCCTTTCACGAGCTTATAACCGAACTATGTGAGTATCCGGTGTTGCACGCACCCGATTTAGAGAAATCCCTCATATTAACAGTAGATGCGAGCGATTACGCTATAGGGTCAATACTTGGTCAGGGTGAAATAGGATCTGATTACGCTTGTCCCTACGGTTCACGGTGTTTAAAAAGTGCTGATCGAACGTACGATAAGGAATTGCTCGCCGTAGTTTTCGGAAAAGAGAAGTTTTATTACTACCTATGGGGACGGAAGTTTACAGTCCCTATGTGCTCCTCTTGTGCACTTTCATAAAACAAAGTAGCCAGAACTGAGATTCAATAGGCTAAAATCAGAGCTCAGAGGCTACGAGTTCTCCATAGTCTACTGCCGCGTCAGAATAAATAATAATGTCGACGCTTTGCGCTGAAACCCGAACTCCTGCGATACTTCTGATTTAACTCGAGCGCAACTATATCAGCTCGCGGAAAAACAGGAGCACGGAAAAAATGACCTCAGCGGTGAACCATACTCCGGGTAGAGTTTTAACAATCAGGATGAAGCACGTGGTCAATGAAAAAGAGCGCATAGACAAGGATAAGTACGAAGATAATTCTGAATTCGATAGTGTAGATTTCTTCAAACAGTTTACACGCAAGCATTGTCCATCATAGACTCACAGCAAGCAAAACCAACTCATATTGCATCTCCGACACACCAAAAATGCTTACTCAACAAGGTCACACAATACGCAGGAGAGCTGCAGAGATGAAGAAGAAAACATTTATTTAAATGCCGAATCCGAGTCTCATACAACACAAAAACTGATGAGGAGAGATAGTTCACCCTGCTGAGTATGTACAAATTCCGATGTCGGACAGCCAAAACCAGACTGCATAACCGGCCACAGCGATAAGACCGGCACGCGAGGATCAAATATCACCGAGAGCTTGGAGGACGATACTCAAAAATAGGAATATATTACCAATGATTACTCGCCTGTATTTATTCGGCGGCGCATGAAAGATGTGGCACGGGACTTGAGCACCAGGCTACAAGTCGATATAAAAGAAAGCTCTTTCGATGGGTAACAAGGGCCACAAATTAATTTATGGGAGTTACCAGTTAATATTGAAGCCGAAAACCAACGTAACATTGTTCGGTCGAGTCAAAATTTGCCCCTGGATATAGACTCGAGCCCTTTTAAAAACAACGCCTCAAAGCCAAGTCCAACCTTACCTCATATCAGCGAATCTCTACGATAACTCGACGAAACAAGGCAAATAAATGAGCCACGAAATTTAAACGATGATGAGGATGCTTACGTCTGCAAAACATTTACGGAGCACTACAGTTGTGCAGATCCGCAAGATACGTTGTTTCGCAGAAACGAAATTCCATCAAAACCGAAAGGAAATTGCTTATTTTATTCTTTTATTAAAATATGTAATTTAAATATGTCGGCAATACAGCTTCGACGTGAATTTTTAAATTCGCCGTTCATCGCATCATGTAGCGACCCTGCAAACAACAATCTGCATCTCGTCATCGGATTCCGAATTCGGAGATATAGAATACATATACGTATTTACAAACAAATATAAACAGTTTGCGTGCATTTTAAAACGGACGATAGCTATATCTACTTTCACGTAATGGTGGATGCTAATAAACCATTCATAAATCTACGTATACAAGACATCCATTTCACGCCGTATTTACCAGTAAAAATAGTTACAATATCCGAAAATCAACAGACACTCAAAACGAAACGTCCTGACTCGAAACGAGATATTCATGCAGCGTCGAGTAAGCCTAGTAACGTAAATGCATTAGCTGGCAAAAGTCAGTCCTCGAGTATGCAACCTGATACTCAAGTGTCTATTCCAGATAGCATGAATGAATCGTCGAGCGAAACAGCACTCGCTCGTGATAAAGACATACATGAAAATAATTCGACTCATCACGAACAGACAACACAAAAATTGCTCCTTGATGACCCAATATCATCAAAGCAACCTAAAAACATCGCCGCACATAGAGCACTGGTTCAATATTGATGCGATATGCAAATATAGATGCGAGTGCTGCCAAACAGAAAAACTTATAAATGTGAAAACAAAGCTGCCTATGATTATTACTGATACAACCTCTGGGCCATTTAAAAAACCCTTCCTAGATTTTTACGGCCCCTTGAAACATTCAACCCGTAAAAATCACTATGTCTTCACAATGCAAGACTGGCTTACTAAATTCATAATACTTACCCCATGCTAAAAAACAAATCCGCATGAGGTAGCTAAAGCACTCATCGAAAAAGTCTATGTATGGAATTTATATTATAATTAGAATCAAATTACTAGCGACAGAAAGGAAAAAGGCAAAAAAAATTTTAATGATAAAGAGAAATATACACGATTCAGGTGCCTACATTGCGGCAGCCGTAACGGCACCGTCTCCCTGCTGAAAAAAATCAGCTGAAAAATCACGCCAAAATGTCAGCTAATTTTTTCGAAAATTGGAAAACGCTCTTAGATGACATTACAGCGGCCATTTCGAAAGAGAAAATAAGATTTTATATTTTTTTATGTTAATTTTATAATTTTTTCGACTTCATGAGAACCTTCATGAGGAAATTAGGATGAATTTATGTAGGATACTTAGAATCAAATAAGTTCAACCACATAATTTATAAATAATATTTTTATATTTCCATTAATTTATTTTCATATATTAATTTTTATTTTGTGTGTTTATAGATTTTTTTATTACATATTATATATAAATGTTGATAGTTCAGAATGAAAATTGAAACAAAGTATTTACTCTTGAAGAATACTTTGAAAAATGAAAATCCTGAAAATATCAGCCCTCTAGGTCCATCCCTTATAGATCTACAGGGTCTCAAAGTTGAAATTTGATTTGTCAAATTTTTATTTTAATTTCCTGGGGTGAATATGAAAAAATGTATGAAACATGATTTTCAATGTAAAATTGGATGAGGAATTGAAAAGGTGGATGAGGAATGGAAAAGAAAAGGAGGTTGTCAAAAATCATATTCATAAGCTTCTGCTCCATTAAAAAGTGAAAGTGGCATAAAAGTAAAAAAAAAATGTGTTCGTCTCCAGCGATTAGACCAATATTGTAATATATTCATCTGTACATCAAAATACAACTTCTGATAAATGTTCAACCGATGATCAAAACTTGTAAAAAGTTGAATTTTGATGTATCAATGAATATATTACAATATTAGCCTAATCTGTGGAGATAAACAAATTTATTTTTTTACTTTTATGGTGTTTTCATTTTATAATGGGACAAAAGATTATAACTATGATTTTTTACAACAATTCTGAATTCCTCATGTTTCAATTTCACTTTTGGAACCATCAACACTTTTAGATATGACCTAGTAGTAATTTTATGTATTAGGCTGTAAAAATTATTGAAATTATGTTCTGAAAAACAGGCATAACAGTCTATTTTAATAACCCATTAAAAGTTCTTTGTCCAGTCAGATATACTAGTGGCAAATCCAGTTGCAGAATGCTGAGCACATACGTATGAATAAACGGGTGCATGATATCGATACAGTGCCATAATTATATAAATAGTAGTGAATTTAGTACGCTACTAACCTTTAAATTGCGACGTACGACAACTGAATACATTACGATGTACATATAACATAGTAATTTAACCGCAGTTAAAAATTTGATCTAAAACATACCCTTTTTCCTTAATGAGATCACATCATCACAGGTAAAAAGTGTTGAGCGCCTTGCTCATCGGCAGCAACCGCTTCTCCACAAAATTTCAAATTGTGCAAGTTGTGACGATTTTTAAATTTGTCAAACCAGCCTTTGCTGGCCAAAAATCTCTCATCCGGCAGATCATATTTTTGTTGCAAATAACCAAAAAAATCCAGTGCCTGGCTGCGAATAGCTTGGGAACACAGAGGAATTTTTTATGCACTATGTCTTGGATCCAAAGAATAGCATTCCTCCATTTTTTCTATGATAGGACTACGAGAAATTTTGATTAATTGAGTTTGAGGTCCAAGTTGTTCAACGCTCGCTCGAATTTTTTGTTCATTCTGTTTTATTGAACGGATTGTCGATTCATTTGCTTGAAATATTCTTGCCACATTACTGACCCGGTTGCCTTCTCCTAACAAATTTTAAACTTTGAGTTTTTTTTGCCAAATTTATTACTTGGCAAAACAATTATTACAATGCAAACCTAAAACATAAGTTATTAATCATTTTATATCAAATCATATTACATGATGTAAGGATTTTACAATAATATTTTACCAGAAAATCCATGCGAGGTATCAAATGAATTTTTTTCTGCATCGTGTTTATTTTTTTTTAACTCTATGATTTTCGCGAGGGCTAGTTGTTTCCTAATTTTTTTGTACGTCGAGTATAAGTAGCCTTTGGGTCCACTTCCGATATCTTGGTCATTAGTTATAGATGATTTATATACGAGTGAAGGGTCTTCTGTAGAAAAAAGCTCAACTATTGAAGATTGTAGTTTTAAAAAAACTTCTTTAGAAATACTAAAAAATAAAAAATATAAGAAAATAATACATGAAGATTACAAAAATAAATTTATTTCATATTAACTGTTTGGATAAATTTTATAGTCTACCTATAAGTTAGTGTCAAATTTCAATTCATCATAAATAATAATGGATGCCAATTTACTTCTATCTATGATTCTACTGCTTTTGTATTTCCCTAGAACAATTTTTCCTGGAAGGGATTCTTGTAATAAAAAAAATAGGCCATTTTTACGAGAAGTAAAACTTAAATCTGCAATAAAATACCAGAGAGAATTTTCTGCTTAGTTAACACAAATGGAATTCTCCATTTATTCATCAAGGCATTTATACACTCGGCAAAAAATTATCGCAACAAAAAATTTCATCGAAATTTTGTCGATTTTCAAATGCTTCTATCTTGGGCTATATGTATCGTATCGACACGGTTTTTCATTGATTTTTTGGAAATTTTGTCCTCTTTAAGTCCATATATACTATGATTAGATTCAAGTCAATATCGAGCTTACCAGTAGTATTGAGCGGAACACTAAAAATTACTGAAAAAAATTGATTGTTTGAACGTGTACCAGTACCACAATAATTTTTTTATTGAAATCTAACTTAAACCACCACAAAGTACTCTTTTCAACGAGTAATTAAAAAAAATAGAGCTCTCACAATGCTCTCTTGAACGTGGTGGCGTTGTCCGAGTACAGCACCGCAGGCCTTCCTCTTCTAGCACAGAAGCGGGAAAACGCCTCGAGGAACACATCGGTAGTCAAGTCCGACACCAACTCCACATGGACTGCTCGAACCACCAAGCATATGAAAATGGCGATGTATCCTTTCGTGGACGGGGCTTCACGGGCTTTTGAAAATAATAGGCAGCGACCCGGCATAATCCAGTCCGGTTGCCTGAAAAGGTCGCCCAGGAGTAACTCGAACGGCAGTTAAGGGGCCCATCTGTTGCTCCATTGCAACGGCTCGAAAACGAGTGCAGCAAACGCAGTTCTGGTAAACTGCGTGAATAATGCGAGTGCCTCAAATAATCCAAAACTTGCGAACGAGGTGTGAGTGCATAAACTGCGGGCCGCTATGAAGGGTGTCGCTATGAGCCCGTTCAATCAGTCTTTACACAATCAAACAGCGTCCTGGCAAAATGATCGGGTACTTCTCGTCATACGACAACGGAGCATGCTGCAATCGCCCACCAACTCGAATCAGGCCCTCAAAATCGACGAAGGGGTGAAATTTGGCCAAATGACTTCGCTTGGCAATCCTCTTCCGGACGTGATGACCGCGACGTCGTCTGCGAAGTGATGTGCCTGTATCAGCCGAAAGCACAAGCATCGGCCTGTCGCCAACTTTCAGCCCGTGAGATCGTCGCTTCTCCTAGCCGTAGAACCGTCAGCCATCGATGACAACAACACAGCACCTTCACCATCCTATTGAAGCTGGAAAATGCACGAAAATCCGGTAGACAGCCAGCAGCGGCCGGCGGCGGAGCCTGCCGCGCGATCATGACCTGCACACTCTGATCAGGCGATACAATCGATGCCGGTCAAGTCGTCTCCTCGTCGAGAATCCAAGGGGGTCCGGTCCACCAAAGAGAAAATGCGGCCAAGTCGAGCGGCGACAATCCATTAGTCGCACAATCGGCCGGGTTGTCCAATGTCCGCACGTGCCGCCAGGAGGCGTCCGGCAGGCCAGTCTGGATATCGCTGACTCGATTAGCCACGAATGTTGGCCACCTTGACGATACGACACTTGAGTCCGACCAACAGAAGATGCGCTCCGGAGGGGATCTGAGGCCATCAAGCAGGCTTTTGACGATGGACGAGCAGAGTGGCCGCGCAGAGTTCTAGCCTTGGCACTGTCTGCACCTTGGTCGGTGCCAACTCGGTCTTCGCTACGATAAGTCGTGATGACATCGAGGGAGCTACTGCGTAAAGCGCATCAGCATAGGCTTTATCATTTTTATGGTGTTTTTAGGTCATAAATATGATTTATAAGTACAGGAAACCCTCGTTATACGCGGCTTCTATATACGGGGTTTACCCTAATACGCTGATTGCCAAATGCGACGATGTCTCGTTATACGCCGATAAGTTCACCTTTTACGTGGTTCAAGACGGTCGAAAAAAATTTGTAATAACCATTTATGGTTCCAAAAACTAGAAGATTTCCAAAACTTCAGTTAAAAAGGAAAAGTTACGAATTTAGCTAAAAAATTGAAAATTCCTAATTTACTCAGAGGAAAAGTAAATTTTCATATTAATTTAATAAAAAAACACCATTAACGTTACCATCTGCTTTTTTCCTTGTTATACGCAGGTTTCGCTATACGCGGAACTTTTTTAAAACGTAACCCCCGAGGGATCTCTGTATAAATTTGATTTTCTACATCAAATTTTACATTAAAAACTATGTTTTAAAATTGTTTCATATTAACCCCAGATAATCAGAATTACAAGCATTATAACACCAGAAAAAGAAAATTGAACTTTGAGACCTTGAAGATCTAAGGTTGGACTAGAAGCTGAATTTTCAGGATTTTGACTTTTTACTGTACTCTTCATAAATACATGATCTAAAAAAACGATTTTTTTTACAATTACGATAACTATAGCTAAGCCCACACATAATGGAGACAGGACTCTTTATAATGGTTAACAATCAGTTGCTCTGAAAATAGAGTTTATTAGTGAAACCAAAATTATTTTACAATATTTACACTAATTTGGCATCTTCACGAAGACACCACAACGCAGAAAAATTACTTTATGATGTCATGTAATAAAAATACTCTACTTTAAGATATACAAAAAAATGCTTAAAACAACGTACAAGAAGGAACTTGTTGTAAAGTTGTTCTTAAAATGTGAGCTGGTAGAGCTTGTGGGTGTTCTGTAGCTTTTCTTTTTATTGTTTCCACAACTTTTTCAGCTGCAAAAGCGCTGAATATGCTTCATCGGTGCGGACGTCAATACATTCTTTCATGAGTTGCACGTTAGTAGGGCCATCAATAGGAACAGCCCCAGTTTTACACTCGGGCGTTTTTTTACAGAGCCAATAAGATCTTTGGTCAATAGTCCTAGAATTTTTATACTACAAAAAACCTTCAAAGTTAAGTGTATAACTAGGAGCTTCACAATTTTATCATTTTCGACATTTCTTTGAGGAAAAATACCCTGACGAGTAAAATATCGTTACAATACGACAAATACTGGTCTACTAATCATACAGTATAAGCAATTTATAGACTATATACATCACAATCAATTAACAACATGTCGTAGACGTTGATATAATAATACAAACTTTTATTACTTACTTTGATTTCAATACAATATAATAGTTTAATTGATTTGACAAATGCTTAGTTTAATTTTAATTTAACCTTAAACTATAAAATTTAAAAAAAATTGTTTTTCTATGAAATTAATCTTTTTTAAACAATAAAGCGAAGAATTGGTGTCTGTTTGTTTTTATGATTTTAAAAACTAATCGTCCGTTCAGCTTAAAATTTTGACCATGTATTCATTATGAATACCGACCCGGCGAACACTTTCTCCGAGGAAGTCGAGATTTATGGCTATATTGTTCCTCCGGGTGGCCTTTTTGATGCACCAGGTATGAATACCGACCCTGCGAAAACTTTCTCCGAGAAGTTGAAATTTTTGATTCATATGAATATAAATTTCATCATGATAGATTTAAACTTTGAAAAGAAAAATATCATCCTTAAGCTTTACGATAAGATATTGTACTTTTTGTTGAAAAATGTAAAATTTTAATCGTATAGATCTAAAATCTCACTAGCTTTTGAGAAGTAGTTAGTTGGAATACATATTACAATTTCATTATAATGGCTTGGAAATTCTGGCTTTTAACAGATGAAACATAAAAATTTCTTTTTTACCTTCACGTCAAGAAATTGTACTTTTTGTGGATCGTTAATTGATATTTAGCTACTTGTATAGCCCATTATAATATCAACTTCTTAGGAAAGTATATTGTAGGAAAAAAATTGATGTGAAAAAAAATTTTAGGAGTCAGATATTTTAGGAAAAAAGGATTATGAAAAATGGTTTCAAAAACATGTCCTCCCATTGAATTTTCCTATCGTCCTATTATAAGAAAAGCAAATAATTATGGCATATTTAAAAGTATTCATTTATTGGTTGAAAGTAGTCAATCATAGGTCAAAGTACTCTATCTGGTTGATTAAGAACCCAACGCTTACAAAAAAATTCAGTAATATTAAAAGCTTGAAAAGCAAGCTTTACCTTGAACCGTTTTAAAGATACGTTTTGAAGTATTACAAATGCCTTTAATCAATTCGGTTTCAATTAAACGAGGCAGTTCGTTGCAGAATTAGACTATTCTCGATTCTCTGTGAGATTAAAACTATTTATTATGCGTGATGCTATGCAAGCGTATGATGATTTATGATTGTTGTTAAGGATTAAAATACATTTTCTGTTTTAAAATGTGTATTCTATGTTAAAAATTTTACTGAATATTGACTTTTGATAGATTGTAACAATAAACGGGAGACATAAAAAAAACATCAGGATACAGACGAGAATGCGATAAAAAAATTCTAAAAAAATGCCTTTAGATAATACTGCTAAAAACATTTTAATATTTTCAAAAATTCTTTCTTTTTTCAAATGAAATGATGCTGATTGTCTATAAATAAGTAGTTCACTTTATGTACAAATTTGAATCTTTTTGTAAAGAAAAATTATGACAAAAAAATTTAATTTTTACTACATTGATCTAATTTTTTCACAGGTCCTCTACCGCTTTCCATGTTTTTATAACAAACTTGCCTCAACTCTTAGATCAAAATCATAATATTGGTCGATTTATCATAGAACCTCTTTGTACTATATTAAAAAATTCTACCTACCCTGCTCAAAGAATCAGTGTTTCAGCATATTCTTCTTACTTACATGGTTTATGGTATGTAGGAAATTTTTATAGAAGATTATGGTTGATGGCTATGGTCGTAATTTTTTACAAGGTAATAATAAATATTTTATCATATTTTATTTTAAATAACTTGTACAAAGAGAAATTTTATTTTTAAATAAAAGTCTGAATAAAAAAAATTATTCTACTAAATGTAGAAAAAGTATGTCTTATGAAACATTTTTTATGTTCTGTATTGGCCTTATTTATATTAAAAAATGTTTAGTCACCTCAGATGAAGCTCTGCGATAAGATGAAAAACGAATGTTGGAACTTGGCTTCATAGGACAATTGAATTTAAATCTTTCTACAGCGACAGCGCAATTTTAATTTTTAAATGCGTTTAAGTGGAGTTATATGACATATTCCACGCTCGACCGTGCGTGGAACCACCAGACAGTGCGCTCGTGCGGGGCATTTTTTAATGTATCGCCACTTTTCTAACTCACCATGGCTGGCGCAATTGGGTTTAAAAAAATATTACGCATATGCATTACGATAGACTTTTGTCTATTCTTTCTAATAGTGGTATTCTTTTAATAGTTTTTCAGAAAAAGTTAGTTTTCATGGAGAAAATTGGCTTTTAGGTCTGCTCAATTTTTTGGCAAGTATACCCTCTTCAATTTAATTCATAGATATTTTAATCGATAACTCAATCGATTCAATCGATAAGGTAATTTAATAACGAAGGTTTTAAAAAAATTCCTATTTGAAGACTCAAATGGTTCAAAAGTTATGAACAATAAAGTACCAAAAACGTGGTTTTACTGACGAATTCCGGTCGCGCGCGGCTGCTCTCCGCTCAGCCGGTAAGAGAGGGGGTAAGAGGGGTTGACGAGAATAGACGCGCGCTGCCGTAAAACCACGTTTTTCGGTACTTATTTGATCGTAAGTTTTAAACCATTTGAGTCTCCAACTTAAAAATTTTATACAAACCTTCGTTATTAGATTACCTATTGATTTTTGTAATATTTATTTTGCGATTATTTCAGGAGTTACCAAATGGTTTTGCCACCCAATTTATAATGTATTTTGCCTATATAAAGGCTAAAATATTGGATTTCAGGGGCCTTGTTCTTGGTTATAGAGGCAAAAACCAAGATCTTTATCTACATAGCTTCCAACAACATATAATCAACTACTTATACATAAAATTTCAGAGCGATTCATGTTACTAGAAAAAAGTTACAGCCTATGGAAATTATGAAAAAACGCTCTTTTTCATAATGTTGATATTTTTAAACAGCTATATCTTTGTCGTTTTTCAACCAATCTTAAATCCGAGTACGACGATTTGAAGGTATTGAAAATTCCTTTGAAATGAAATATTGCAAAGGTCGATGCGTCAATCTAATCGTCTTCTACATCCATTAAAAAAGCTTAAAAACGACAATTTTGCGATTTTTCATCCCGCTTCAATGCCACCCCGTAACCGGGGGTGTGGTTATCGAGCTCTACATAATTTTTTCATGTAAAGTACATGCCTTGAGCTAAAGAATGCGACCCTCTGGGTCAAAAAGTATGCTCCGGTACCAGAGTGCCAACTTTTTGAATAATACGCAAAAATACGTAAAAACGGCTATTTTTGGACCTTCGAGGGTCCTAAAAGTGGGTCCTAAGGCCCCTAGAGAGCTAAAAATTTACCTGAAGGCTATTTTTACATACCCAAATAACATACCTAATTTTGGGACAGAACTAAGAAGCCCCCGCACAAAAGTACATATATGAAAAAACTGCTTAATTATATTGTATTATATTATAATTTTTATTATGATATTATAATTATAATTATATTATATTTGTGACGTTCTGCCCTCGGCAAGCGTCGTCGTGTCGGCTGCGAGGAGCTTAATATTGAATAACGCAGAGTTTGAAATAGTCGCGTTGTATTTTTCAGGCACAAGAGCGATACGAGGCTACAGCGGAGTCAGGCTCACTAGGCCACTGTAGCGCTCGGACGTAAAAATTGTTTACAATAATGTTGTTGTTTACAACAAACATTGTTTAAACATTGTAATGTTTACGTCCGTGTAACCCGTGTAGCGAGGTCCGCTCGAACATGTATAGGAGAGATCGCGGCACGCGCGCCGAAAATCTTCGCGACTCGAGTGCGCGAGCTAGCTGACGACGAGATAATTGTCGTTTGACTGTCGTGCGATCGGGTGAGTCTCTTTGTTGTATTTTTCGTGGTGCAGTTGGTGTGTAGAGTAGCGTGTGAGTGTCGAGGTGTTTTTTTGGGTGTGTTTCGGTAGTGAGTTGTATAATGGCGTTTTGGTGAATTTGGTGGCCGTGAGTCTCGAGTGTGAGTGATAGTGATTCCCACGGCGCACCAAGCCCTCATCGAGTACGACATCCGTACCGCCGTTTCGGCCCGTCCCCTTCACGTCTGTGGCCAACAGACGAGACGCAAGGAGAGCAGCTAACTCTGCGTGACCCCGGTGACGTTGTGTACTACCCGTGTGGTCGTGAGCCTCGAGTGCGAGGCGTAACGTAAGTAGCTTTACCGTCCTTATCGTGCCCCGTACCGGCCCTCAGACGGCAACGCAGCTCGCGTACGCGACAAAATGTTAATGGGTTTGTGCGAGCTCCGGCTCAGTGCGAGTAATAAAGCCCGAGTCAAATGGTTCAATAAAGTTGTTGTATTATCTAAACGTAATTCTCTTTGTGTGGTTATTCGATTAACCCAATATCATCATTTCCCTCTCTCCGGTGATTTCTCTCGTTTTCAAGTATTTCTTTAGGTGCGGTGCTGCAATTCTACGGAGTCCCCGCTCCCCACCCGTCAGCGTCCCTTCTCGGAGTTGAGGCGAGCCTATGACGCTGCTGACCGCGAGATCTTTCGTGCCCTCCTCATTTATTGTTAGCTAGCCGGACCCTGGTCGGTGACGAGCAACCTCTCGTCTGGCGTTAGTTAAATTATCTATTGATAATATAATATTTCCAAGGTAGGAATTATAGGATAACTTTATTTATGAAGTTAATTAATAAGTACTTTTATTAAACGTCTTTACTTGACGAGATAGAATGTTGGATCTCTGAAGTACTGATTTCTCCTATATATTGATTTATAGGATGACCTTGGATTAAAATATTATTTCCATAAAAATAGGATGTTCCTTTAAAAAAAGTTTTATTATCTGCACTAATTTCAATCCATATATAATAATTGGTTGAAATTAAAGTATCATTTGAAGTTACTACATAAGCCAAGACAATCTGTGTATTTACTGTGATGATTACTGGTTTTACTTGATCTTCTGTGATTTTATCACATAAATAGTTATTATCAATATTATCTGACATTTTGAAATACAGTTTTAATAATGATCCATATAATTTCTATTGATAAGTTAATATTTCAGTATGATTAAGATCACTAACTATTGCAAGTCTTTGATATAATTTGAATGTTATTGGATTTAGCATCATTCAATGTTTAGACTTCGAGCTGTACAGACGTGTTTATGTCTGATCTCGAACTCATAGTAAACATTACGTTTGAAATAGTAATTTCTATATAAAACCGTTTTACTAAATAAGTGTAGTGAAAATAATAGTATAGTAAAAATTAATCTGCAATGGCAGATGAAATGGATAAAATACCACTGAAGCTGCTAGTGCAGACAGGTCATTTATGACCATCAACAGGAAAAGAAAAAAACGCCAGTCCTGATAAAAATTCACACACGAACAAAGAGACAAACCTTACTTAGAAACTGGCTGTCTCAACCAGTGCCAACGCAAAATGCGTTCTCACCTTTGCAGAACCTAAATGAAGATCTTACCGAAGAAATAGCGGAAGAGGAAGAAGACGACAAAGAAAACCCAGAGAGTAATCCTGCCGCCAATAACGACAAACCACCACCGATATTTGTCAACGGGGTCCAAAACGTAAACCCATTAAAAACTAAATTAAATGAAATAGCCGGAAACGATTTTTATATTAAAATCCTCAGCAAATAACTCGGTTAAAGTACAATTTACGTTTGAAAATCATAACAAAGCCGCGATCGAAATGCTCAAACAAAAGAATACGGAGTTTCACACATATCAATGCAAGAGCCAAAAGGGCTTCAAAGCCGTACTACGAAGTATGCACCCTTCGGTTGAAATAGTAGACCTAATAAAAGCTATCGAGAAATACGGTCACTCGGTAATCGAAATCTTGAACATTAGACATTCTATCACTAAAAATCCACTTCCTCTTTTCTTCGTAGAAATAAAAATAAATCCAAACAATCAAAAAATTTACGAAATAAACCGACTTTTAAACACAGTAGTAAGCTTCGAGCAACCGCGTGAAAACAGAGACATCCCGCAATGCATGAAGTGCCAAGAGTACGGTCATACTAAAAATTATTGTAATAAGCAGCCTGTCTGCGCAAAATGCGCAAAAAATCACTTAACAAGCCTATGTCCAATAAAAGTAAAAACTAAAGAAGTTATTTGCTCTAATTGACAAGGTAATCACCCGGCCAGCTACAAAGGCTATATCGTCCGCAAGCAGCTGTTACAAAAATTATATCCGGCCCTACGCGAAAAGAAACTCGATGATCAAAATAATTATCCTAAACCAACTCAGTTTAAAAACATTACCCTAAACGTCTCATTTGCACAAGCTTAAACTAGGTTACCAGGTCAATCAACCGTAGATCATCATTATACAATTCCAGAGGTAACGGCTATCGTTGAAAGCAATAACAATAACATCGAAAATAATAATCAAAATAACTCTATACTCAAGCTAGAAAATATGATGTCACAACTCATGTCTACTATGACTGTTATGCTAGAACTATTAACAAAACTTATCAATAAATTATAAATCGTTCACGAAAAATTTACCATCGCAGCATGAAATGCCAACGGACTCGCTGACCGTAGCCTAGAATTAAAATCATTCTTAACCAGAAAAAACATAGACATTATGCTCATTTCAGAAACTCATTTCACTAACAAAACGTATCTCAAAATTCCAAACTACTCATATACGACACGCAACATCTAGTGTCAGGGCGCACGGTGGCACGGCTCTCATAATCAAATCATCTATAAAACACTTCGAACTCGAAAAGAACACGGATGACTATTTACAGGCTACAAGCGTAATAGCTGAAAAATCTAAAGGTCCCATCACATTCTCAGCTATCTACTGTCCACCAAGACATAATATCAAACAAGATCCATTCACAACATTCTTTAAAAAACTAGGCTCTCGGTTCATTGTGGGTGGTGACTATAATGCGAAACACCCCTCATGGGGCTCTCGATCTGTAACTCCTTCTCCTCGCGGCAGACAGCTGTACGACACAATACAAAAAACCACCTAATCACCGCCTCATCCGGTGAACCAACGTACTGGCCATCTGATTTATCAAAAAGTCCAGATCTATTGACTTTTTCATCGCTAAAGGCATATCGACTACTATCTCTCTGTACAGTCCAGTCTTGAACTAACTTCTGATCACTCGCCAATTATACTCGAACTGTGCGCCGAAGCCATAAAAAATACAACTCAGATTTTCTTGGTAATAAAAAACAACTAACTGGTCAACCTACAAAGATTAGATTGATCACAACCTCTCATGTAATATCCATTAAAAACTTGTAACGATGTCGATGTTGCAATCAAAAATCTAATATTCTAATCCATAAAGCTATACTTTTTTCAACTCCTCCTACAAAACCTGCCCAAAAATGGAAAATTTATCTACGGAAATACTAAATAAAATAAGCGAAAAACGTAAACTTAAAATAATTTGGCAGAATACACGTTACATAGTAAATAAAACTCGTTTAAACAAAGCTATAAAACATCTTAAAAAAATTCTTCGCGAAGATAAAAATTCTAAAATAAACCACTACTTGCAAAACCTCACCCCAACGGCATCAACGGATTACTCTTTATGGGAGCCACCAAGAAATTGAAGCGCACCCAGCAATTTATTCCACCTATCAGGACAACGAGTAAATGGGCAAGAAGTGATCAAGAAAAAGCTGAAAATTTTGCTGAACATCTAAGCAAGGTGTTTGAGACACCACAGAGACAAATTACGGATATAGAAGAAGAACTATTGTTGCAAGACCAACGTTCTCTATTCGAGGAGATGCAAATAAAGAATGCCAGCCTACATGAAATCCAATGTCTTATTGGAAGCTTAAAAAATCGAAAATTTTGAGGATATGATGGAATAAATGGCAAAACGATAAAAGAACTGCCTCCCGAAGCAGTGAGCTGATGATACCACATTACTTTGCTCAAATTCTGACCCAGTTTTCGCCTCAACGAACCTACAAAAACATCTATCTACAGTAGTAGACTCGTTTAAGAAATGGAGAATCAAGATCAATGAAAACAAGTCGGCACACATCACCTTTTTTTTTCGCAGGGCAACGTGTCCTACTGTACTCATAAATGAAACACCAGTGGCGCAATTTGAAGAAGTTAAATACCTTGGGATGCATTTGGATCGTCGACTCACATGGAGGACTCATATATGGACTAAAAGAAAACAACTCAGCCTACAACTCAGAAAACTGTACTGGCTACTCGGAAGAAACCAAGTTTTAACCTTGGAAAACAAATTACTCCCGTACAAATGCATTCTGAAACCAATCTGGACGTACGGAATCCAACTGTGGGGTGCAGCTGCCAAATCCAACTTGGATATAATTGTAAGATTTCAGTCTAAAGTACTCAGGAACATCGTAAATGCTCCGTGGTACGTTACAAATGAAGCTATTAGACTTGGAGATACCATCGATAAGCGAGGAAGTACGAGGATTCTCGTCCCTCTACAAAAGTCGGTTGCAAAATCACCCAAACATCCTTGCTGTTCAACTCAACAACGTGTCCTTCAAAGGGTCTAGATTAAAGAAACACTCCTACTTGTGATGTAAAAACTGTATAGTTTATAAGAGCCCTTGTCATTGGACTTGGGCTCACACCCGTTTTTCTATTATGCTATTCAACGTATTTGCCTATTGTCGAAAAAATGTAGACAGATTGCAAATAAAAAAAAAAAAAAAAAAAAAAAAAAAAAAAAAAGATTTAGCATAGGAATTTTTATCGTATATATAATGGAATTTCGTGTTACAATAATTGATCCTTTAGCATATTTCAAATCTAATAAATTGTGATAATGTAAAATAAGTTGTTTTGATGAATAAATATTTGTTAATATTTTCTCATATTAGATAACTGATCATAAGTTAAAATTTCAAGATCGAATATATCATCATCGAAATTAAAAGATCTTTTAATTTGGCTAAGCAAATTTAAAAAACTAAATTCTTGTGAAATTAGTGATATCAATGTATCAAATGATCCAACTTTTTGTGAATGCTCATTAAACGTATGTTTAATATTATTACTAATAATTTCTTAATTTTGATTCATATATTTACTTATTTCATTAATAATAATTATTGATTCATTTAACGCTTTAGTTTCTCTTAAACGTTTATTTTCTAAAAGATTAATTTGATTATTTATGCGTTCTAAATCATCAGCATCGGGATTTTCAAAAATAAATTTTATTACTGAGCCCAATCCATTATTTAACCCTCTTTTGCTTCCTCATAGAGGAAGCTCTGTGATAGGCTCGAAAACGAGATTTTGAACCAGACTTCGTAGGACAATATGGTTTACATATTTGTAAACTAGATTGAATTCTCAACAAATGTCCGTATGTTGTATGTGTGTGTGTGTTGTGTGTGTGTGTGTTTTTTTTTTTTTTTTTTTTTTTTTTTTTTTTTTTTTTTTTTTTTGGGAAGGAGGGAAATCCATTTACGGATTCAACGTGCGACTCTTGTGTGCACGGATATGTCGGACTCGAGTAGTGTACTGTTGTTTGTGTACAAAAAGTTGTGTGGGCGTGTAATGTGCCTCTCTACTAATACCGACTAAAACCCATCCTTATCTCCTGCCCCTTTTTTCCCCGCGGGACCACCTTTAGGCATTACTTCGCGGGGGAGGCTCGAGCTGTGTGCTCACTTCTGAGGGTTATCTACGTATCTTCATCGTCTTTTTCTCACCGCATCGTCCGGTCATCTTCTTCTTGCCCTCTCTTCGCTCCTCAGTCTTGTCATGACCGAGTGAGCGAAGGTGGACACTGCCAGCCAGTTGGATTCAGCCTCAAGCATGAATCCCACCAGCATCTCAGGCTCCAAGGGACCCCCGAAGAGGCGGTGGAGCACCTCTCTTTCCTCCGTAAATCGAGGGCAGCGGAAAGCGACGTGTTCGACGTCCTCCACCGCCGCCGGACATACCGGGCACAGGTCGCTTGTGTCGTTATTGCTCCGACACAGGTATGACCTGAAGCAGCCGTGACCGGTCAGGAGTTGCGTGAGGTGGTAACTCACCTCTCCGTGCCTCCTCTCAATCCACGGAGTGATGTTCGGGATGAGTCGGTGTGTCCACCGACCCTTCCTCGAGCGGGTCCATTGGGCCTGCCATTCCTCGATTGTCTTGGCCCGTTCCTCACTACCGACGCTTTCGAGGCGACGTGAGTACAGCCTCGAGCGTTCGTCGATGAGTAGTGTGAGCGGTGGTATGCTCGCGAGAACGTATGTAGCTTCATGTGAGATGCTGCAAAAACCGCAGATCACTCGCAGGCAGGCACGACTATGAATCGAGACCGCCCGGCGGGCGTAGCTCTGCTTCTTCGCGGCCTCACTCCATGCCGGGGCACCGTATAGGAGGATAGAGTCAACCACGTCTGCGTCGACTGCTCCTCGGGCCTCCAATGTTGGGCATAAGACCCAGCAGGGCGCCTGCAACCCGGTTTGCCTTGTCGCTGACGCGATGCGGATGCTCCTCGAATCGTAGCCTGGCGTCAATGTGCACGCTAGGTACCGGATGCAGGGAGCCGACGTGATGTAGTGGTCGCCGGCTCTGACGGTGATGGTCTCCGTCTCTTTCCTACTGGTGACCAGAGAACCTCGGTTTTCTGGTCAGCGGTTGTAGCCCCAGTTCAGTTAGGGCTGCTCGCACTAGACGTATAGTCTCGTTTGTGTAAAACTCGACGAGGTCTAAGTGCTTGGCCACCACCGTGATTGCAATGTCGTCCGCAAATCCGACGATTTTTGCGGACCTCGGTAGCTCGAGCCTCAGGATCCTATCGTACATGACGTTCCAAAGAATGGGGCCAAGTACGGATCCCTGTGGCACGCCAGCCGTAACTTCGTAAGTCTCTGCCCCATCATCCGTGGTGAACTCCAGCACTCTGCCGCGGAAGTAGTTCGAAACCATCCGCTGCAGATAAGCCGGGACCTCCATTTGGCTCAGGGCGGTGAGAATTTTGTCCCACCGCGCTGAGTTGAAGGCGTTCCTCACGTCCAAGGTGATGGTGGCGCAGTACTTCTTGGTACCCCGATGCCATCGTTTGCCACTGATGGCTGATCGTGCAGTGCTGAGAACGGTCTGTATGGCATCAACAGTTGATCGCCTCTTACGGAAGCCGAACTGCGAGTCTGCTAGGCCAGCAGGCCCTTCAGTGTGGGCCTCCAGGCGACCAACCATGATCCTTTCGAGGATTTTACCCGCTGTGTCTAACATACATAGCGGGCGGTACGACGATGGTTCGGCGGCAGGCTTGCCTGGTTTTAGCATCAGAACGAGCCTTTGCCGTTTCCACCGCGCGGGGAAGCACCCTCCCTGAGACACGCCGTAAAGACGCGGCGAAAGCTATCGAAACAAGCCTCGACCGCCGCCTTGAGGGCAGTGTTAGGAATTCCATCTGGACCAGGGGCTGCCCCGATCCTCACACGCCGATACGCCCATCGGAGCTCCTCCACGCCGACCTCGGGAATCAGGTGCTCCTCCCGACGGGAACAGCGTAGACACCGCTCGCCGCACCAAGTCAGGCGCGGTGGGGGGCGACGTCCTGGGTGCCTTGAGGCGGGACATGACCGTTCTGTATGGTTTACCCCATACATCGCGGTCTGCCTCGTCGCAGAGCTGCCTCCAGCAGAGGCGCTTGCTCACCTTTATCACATCGCGTAGCCGCCTCCGGGCGTCGGCGAACTCCTCGCGACGTATGACTTCGTCAGGACGACCGCGTGCTCTCTGGGCGTACCTTCGCGCGCGGATGCAGTCCCGTCTACACTCCGCGATGTCGCCGTTCCACCAGTAGACAGGCTCGCGGCGCGATAACGCGCTCCGGACATGGAGGCGTCGCATGCGCGCACGATTGTGGACATGAGTTCGTCCACCATGCCCTCTGCGGAACCCGACCGGATCTCCATCCCAGACACGATCTCAGCAAAGCTGTCACCGTCGAAAGTTCGTGCGCTCCACCTACGGTTGCCCGCCGGAGCACAGCCAACCTTGTTTTTCCTCAAGGAGAATCTCGTACACAATAGCTTTGTCATCGCTGCTCGTGTAGATATAACTTACCCGCCAGGATCCGACTCGATTGTAGAGCGAGACACCGGCGAAGGTAAGGTCAATTACAGATTCTCCCTTTTCTCCAACAAACGTCGGTTCGGAACCGGTGTTCAGAAGGCGGACATCCAAGGTGGCGAGGGCATTTAGGAGCGCCCTGTCCCTCGGCTTCGTCCCCCTACTGCCCCACTCCGTTGCCCAAGCATTGAAGTCGCCAGCCACGAGGATTGGCGTTTTTCCTCTGGCCCTCGTCAACAATGTTGTTCAGCAGGCCGATGAATTCCTCGTGGGAGAGTCTAGGGGGCGCATATAGATGAAGATATAAATTCCCGCGATCTGCGCCCAGGTGTAGAAGTGACTCTGCCCAGAGGAGCACCGTTGCACAGGCACCCCCTTGCGCACCCAGATTGCCGCTTGGTTGTCGGCGTCCGAGATCCAGGTGTTCGGTGATGTGAGAGGCCTGTGCTGGTCGGAAAGGATTGCCACATCAACCTCCATCTCCCCCACTGTACCTCCATCTCCCCCACTGTTTGTGTGTGTGTGTGTGTGTGTGTGTGTGTGTGTGTGTGTGTGTGTATGTACGTATGTCCGAAGCAAAATCTCGAAAATGTTATGGTTGATTGTATAAATTTCAATTGCATTCATTGTCGTTTGTAGTAATAATGAGGCCAGAAAAAGGTTTTTGGCGATACACGGGAAAAAAAAAATTTTTTTTTTCGATTTTTTTCGATTTTTTTTGTAAATTCGAAAAAAAAATTTTTTTTTTCATGTTTCACGTATAATTGCCAGAATTTTTCAATTGCATTCATTGTCGTTTGTAGTAATAATGAGGCTAGAAAAAGGTTTTTGGCAATACACGGGGAAAAAAAATTTTTTTTCGATTTTTTGAATTTTTTTTTTGTAAATTTGAAAAAAAAATTTTTTTTTTTTTTCACGTATAATTGCCGGAATTATCTCAATTTTTGTTGTCATCATGAGAGCAGAGCAGTCAAGTTTTAATTTAAGACCAAATAGATAGAAAACGGGACTTAAAAATTGATCGTCGTGTAGCGGCATACTGCATGCGCTACAAACCATTCGAAAGTCAACACCGAGCTCACGCGCGAATAATGTTATAACAGACGAAGACGAACCCATACACTTTGCCCTATCACACATATATGCCCCTTTTACTACACTCTAGCACCCTGAAAAACAGAAGACACAAACAACACGACAAGAAAAGAGAGAGAGAGAAACACCAAGAGTAAGAGCACAGAACAAGACGCATCGAACAAGCCGAGATGATACAAAATATCCAACAGCAGACGAAGCATACGCATACAACTGACACACATCAAGCAGAACCACAGCGAGCGACACACGAACTTAGCAGAAGAGAACCATCGACATATCGACCGCAATCGATCAATATCGATTGGCGCGCATGACGAACTTCGCACGACAAGTCGAGAACGACGACGGCGACCACGTAGCCATCGGCCATTACTGCATCTGCCTCTGTGCGCGAAAAACCCAGTGCAACGTTGTGTCGTACATTAAACGAAAGGAAGAGAAAATAAATTGTCGTTCGACCTCGAGGATCATCTCTCGCTCTCTCTCTCTTGGTGTGCCCGGAGACGACGTCCAACCTGTGGAAGCCGCCCCAGCCTTGTCGACGAAGAAAAGACCCTAGAGTAAGCTAGTTTAACCTATCCGATCCGTAAAGAGCTCTCGCGTATTCTAGATTCAACTCGTTCCCCCGTGACCCCGCGCCCCTCCGAGATTTTGTCCGTAAGTGTTAATTGCTTTTCTTGATCTAGCCAGACGCGTATCATCGTAACGAATAGACGTAGATGAATTGTAATTTGACGACAAAACTGAATAACGTAAACTGTAAATCGCAATCATTATTATTTTTCTATTTATAATTTTCGGTCCACGTGCCGCTGATCACGTGGTGGCGCCCTTATAAATTGTGTACCAACTGGCATTTCTATGTTATAATAAATAAACTCTAACTAAATTTTTGTCAATCTAATAAATACCGTTTACAACTTTATTTAGACGTACTAAAATAACCCTTACAAATGGGCGCCCAGTAACGTGGTGGTCTAAAATAACCTCTTCTCGAACAGTACATACATGTATAGGTTATACGCAGAGAGCTCACATCGCGTAATCATACGATAGCTATAAGATACATTGTACTACCGATACGAATGTTGTAATGAATGCAATAATCTGAGACCTTGATTATTAACCCCAAATAGAAATTTTAAACGAAATAATTAACGAAAAGTAATTAAAATAAATAAATGAATTTAGAGTGAAAATTTTTGAAAAAATAAAATAGTTTTTTATGAAACAGCAGTAATTCAGCACTGATTGGAAGTTTTTTTTGAACAAAATTTTTTTGAAATCAGGTATTTCACTAAAATTGAATTTTTTTCAGAATCTAGTATTTTGCTGAGATAAATGTTTTCTTTCGAAATTAATTTCTAAACGGAAATTTCTTGGAATTAAGATTTTTTTCGGTAATGCAAAATTTTTTTTTCCCTAGATTTTTATGACGATAGAAAATTTTTTTTTGCCCTCCCTTGAAAAAATTTATACGGTAGTACAAACAATAACAAACATATGAAACATATAATTTTTTTATATCACAAATTTTTATGAACTTTGAATTTTTGATTTTTTTTCGATTCTTAATTCTTTGTACCCGAAGACGATTCCACATCACAAACACACACAGCCCTACACGCAACACATATTATAAAAATTTTTTTTACAATAAACACGCATTTGCAAATACACATACCATAACCCCACTTAGTGAAAATTGAAATTCCCAAAGAAAATAAGAATTACGACAGCAAACACAACGTTGCAACGCGAGCACACAGAGCAGACGAAAATTTTTTTTATGAATTGATAAAGAATAGCTGATTTTAAGAAAACTACGAGTTCGATAAAATTTAATAAAAGCATCGAAAAAAAAAAGCGAGAATTTTTCTTTTTTTTCTTGAATTAAATTATCGCTTACGAATCGAACGCGAACGTATTGAAAGAAGAAAAATTTTTTTTGAAATCTTGAACGAATTGAAATCGCGATTTTATTTCGAAGTTCCCCGTACCCAAAATCATAAGACGAGCCCCCAAAGAAGAAAATACACACATCCCCATAAACAACACACCCTTACGTCGATAGCACCGAATAGAAAAAAAAAAAACACAGATTATTTGATTTTCTAAAATACACAAACCAAAAAATACTCCAAGATGTTGACAGAGAAAGAAGTTACAGCAATGAAAGAAAACATAGAAAAACAAGTAAAGAAAGCGAATACAGCATATATTACACAGAAAATGAAAGAAGTAAATCTGAATACAGATGGAAACAGAGATGCCTTGGTAGACAGACTTATTAGATACAGATATCGGACTGAAATCAGTGAAAGTGAAGCATCATGGAACCCAGACGTAGACGAACAAAAACAAGCGGACACGAACACCAACACAATGACACAAAAATCAACCCTCAACACAATACCGAAAATTCAATTTGACCCGATAATAGACATGACGTTAGATAATACACAAATACACCAACTACAGGACGCAGAAGTGAAAGGAAATTCAACAAAGATAAATCACAACATACTTGACTTCGGAAGCAACAAAGATGAAAGAAGTCCCACACCGTCAGTATATGGAGACGCGACAGATATATTTGAAGAAACTGTAGTACCCAAAGGAAACACATGGAAAACAAGTAGCAATGTCAGAAAATTTATTGAATATGATGCAAAGACAAATTGCAAAACAGCAAGAACAAATACAAGAATTAACAATGCTGTTACGACAAGCTACCGAAAGTACTATAAAAATACAGGAACAAACACCAAGCAATATAGTACCCACAGAAAATACAACATCTACCACCCGAAATACATCACGGACAATAAGTAAACACGAGTTAAAAGAAACAAGCCTTCTAATACAAAAATTTGAACTTTCATTTGCTGGGAAACAAAAAGAAGACCCAGAAACATTCTTAGACAACATACAAATCTTTCAGGACTCAACAACAGTAGAAGACGCAGAAATTTTGGTCTTTATGCCAACAATATTAAAAGGAGAAGCAAGAACTTGGGCTCGACCGTTCTTCAATTCATGGTCAACCCTAGAAGAATTCAAAACTGATTTTCGACTACAATATGGTATTATAAATTTACAAGACAAATTACAAGACGAAATAAAAGCGCGAACCCAAGGGGCAGATGAACCAATTGCTTCTCATTTAGCAAACATAAATGCTTTAATGAACCGAATAGTACCGAAAATGGCAGAAGAACAAAAACTACAACAAGCCTACAAGAACCTACATCCATGGCTACTGAAGGAAATAAAGAGAAGGCAGTTTAAAACATTCCAGGAATTACAATTACTAGGGCAGGAAGAAGAAGCCAGACGAGACTCATTGAAGAGATATAAGCCCCCACCTTCACCAGCAGAGACAGCATTTCCAGAGAACGCGTACAATTCAAAGAAATATACAACGAACAAAACAGCAGCGATTGCGTCATCGTCAAAAGAACACGAAATCTCAGCCATACAGACGATCCCTCCCAAACAAAAGACGGAACAAACACAAAGAAAATCACCAGACACTTCCAACACATCACCCAAAAGACGAGAACCCAGGAGCCCTGAAGAGCAAGAGAAAATTAAGAAAGGAGCTTGTTGGATATGCCTGGATTTCGGCCATTGGTCCACAGAATGTCCAAAGAAGAAAGAGATGCAATGCTACAAATGTAAGACGCCTGGGTATAAGTCGAATAACTGCCCAAATTGCAACAAGGAGCAGGGAAAAGCATAATGGGCGTAGAAAAGATAGCGCCTACGACCCAAGAACAGTCACACACAGCTCTCGACGCATATAAAGAACAAATAGAAGCCCTGAAAACAGAAATACACAAGAAAAATACAATAGACACACCATTGACGAAAAGCCAAGTATCATCAATTCGAGCAAATGACCCAAGACTAATTCTCAAAGTGAGACTGGAAGATAGAACATTTAAAATGTTAGTCGACGGCGGAGCTGTATCATCTTGGATAGGAGAAGGTCCAGCAAACATGTTAGAAAATAAAATAAAACAAACAGCTTCATTTTTAGAAGGACCACTAGGAGAAGTAGTGAAAGCAGACGGCAAAGTCAAACTTACGCTGAATATAGACGGAATGAATATAGAACACAATTTTAAAGTTTCAAAGGGTCTTAACTATGACATAATAATGGGCATAGATTTACAGATAAAATTCGGACTAATTCTCAACAACCGTGAATTAACTTGGACAAGCATGGCAGACGTTACACATCCCTACTACCCCGAACTCATAAACGAAACATACACAGTTGAAGCAATTGCAGCAATAGGAGGTCTACGAGACGCAGACGAATACCAAAAAGACGAAATTACACGAATAATAGACGACTTAATTCCCCCACCGACAGATACACTACCAGCAGCTAAAATAAAACCACACAAGATTGACGTTGAAGGACATGGACCCATAAGACAGAAATACCGGAAAATACCGTATAATTTACAGATGGCAGCTCACGCAGAAATCGATAAACTTTTAAAGGAAGATATTATTACGGAAAGCAAAAGCCCGTGGTGCAGCTGTCCTGTAATTGTACCTAAGCCAGACGGACGAATAAGATTCTGCATCGACTATAGAAAAGTTAACGAGATAACAAAGAAAGATGCTTATTTAGTGCACGACATGGACCTCATCCTAGATAATTTGAGAAATGCAGAATTTTTATCGACAATAGACTTATCCCAAGCATACCACCAAATCCCCATGGACGAAAATAGTAAAGAAATTACAGCTTTTATAGTGCAAGGAAAAGGGTTATTTGAATATAAAAGGATGCCATATGGATTAACGAATGCACCTGCGACATTTCAAGAGCAATGGACCAATTATTCGGTCCGACGTGGGCTCCGAATGTTTTTGTTTATATGGACGATATTATAATCGCGACAAAGACATTCGAGAACACACATATTGGTTGAAGAAAGTGCTCAGACGTTTGAAAGACGCGAATTTAAGAGTTAATAGAGAAAAATCCAAATTTTGTAGACCAGAAGCGAAATTTCTTGGCTATATCGTAGACAGAAACGGACTAAGGACAGACCCAGACAAACGAAAGCCGTATTAGACTGCAAACCTCCAAAAAATATCAAACAACTAAAAGGATTCTTAGGAATGGTAGGATGGTATGCAAGATTTTTAAAGAACCTAGCAGAAGTACGACAACCATTGACAGAACTCACACGAAAAAACGTAGCATGGCACTGGCGGGAAGAACAACAAAACGCCTTTGAACAATTGAAGAAAATGTTGACAGAAGCCCCAGTATTAGCAAGACCCAATCACGAATTACCCTTTACACTACAAACAGACGCTAGTAATTTTGCCATAGGAGCAGTACTATCTCAAAACATAGACGGAGAAGAACACCCAATAGCATACGCAAGTAGAACCCTGACGAAAGCAGAAAGAAATTATACAACAACAGAGAAAGAATGTCTAGCTGTTATATGGGCAGTAGACAAATACAGAGGCTACATTCTCGGGACGAAATTTACAGTAATTACCGATCACAGTTCCCTTCGATGGTTGCACAATCTCAAAGACCCAACTGGGCGATTAGCGAGATGGGCAACAGCCTTACAAGCACACAACTTAGAAATCATACACAGGAAAGGAGCTCTATATAAAGTACCAGACTTTTTGTCGAGATCAATTAACGAAATCGAATGCATAGCCGCAACACAAGATATAGTTATGGACGAATGGTACACAAAAAGAATAAAAGACGTAACAAAGAACCCAGACGCATTTCCCAACTACAAAATACACAAGTCCCTCTTATACATAAATAAACCCAATACGACGACAGACCCCCTTTCACCAGACCTAAACAGTTGGAAAGTAATCGTACCAAGATACGAGCAAGACAGAATCCTACACGAAATCCATACGTCACCACAGACGGGACATATGGGTATAGATAAGACGTATCAAAAATTGGCAATTATTTATTATTGGCCGACTATGAGACGCGATACTACGAAATTCGTACAAAAGTGCATTGAATGCCAGAAGTATAAAGCAACGAATCAACCACCTGCAGGTTTAATGAAAGAAAGAAAATTAGAGGGACCCTGGGTGACCGTAGCGTCCGATGTTATGGGACCTCTACCAAGAAGTAAAGGAGGCTTTAAATACATTGTTGTATTTCAAGACCTTTTTACAAAGTATATTGAAGTAAGAGCTCTGAGAAGTGCCAACTCGGTGACGATCGGGAAAGCATTCGAGGAACTCATCCTGAATAGATGGGGTTGTCCAAAATATCTGCTTACTGATAATGGAACAGAATATGTAAACAACTCTATGAAGAAAAGAATGAACGAATTAGGCATAATCCAAACGACAATTGCTCCGTATCATGCGCAAGCAAATCCAGTCGAAAGGGTTAATAGAACGATAAAGACGATGATGTCTATACGTAGAATAGAAAATAATCAAACTATGGGACGTATACCTGAACGAATTTGCTTTTGCGATTAATACGATCCCAAATTCCTCGACGAAATACTCCCCCGCGTACCTCAATTTCGGACGAAACCCCAGAATGATAGTTACCCTTCGTAATGAACTAGACTCACCCTCACACACACTCACTACACTAACACAGGAATCGTGGGCACATAGAATTGAGCGTCTTCCAGCTCTGTATCAGTTCGTAAAAGAAAATTTAAAAATTGCTAACGAACATCAAGCGAAACAATATAATAAAAACCGAAAAGAAACAATATACAAAATCGGTGATAGAGTTTTAAAAAGAACCCATACGATATCATCAGCACCAAAAGACATTAACGCTAAATTTGCAGAAAAATGGGACGGCCCATATAAAGTAATTACAGAAATTTCAAATACTGTATACGAGCTGGAACACGAGAAAACCGGGAAAAAATCAAAAGCCTACGTAAATGACATAAAAAAACTTAACAGTGACGAAAACAAACCCCCCACAGTTTCAGATCCCGACGTACACACCCATCAAAATGTCTTCCGAGACAAGAAACCGAGACATAAAGGAAATTACGCGCCCCAGACCGCCGCCGAAGATGATGGAGAAAAACCAAGATACAACCTTAGAAGACGACGAGCTACAGCTACATAACATTGCCAATATTACACAGACAGAAATATCATTCGACCTCATACCCATAAAATACACACTTTACAGCATAAAACAAGACGAAACCCTAAATACACAGACACAAAACCAGACCGATGACACTACTGAAACTCAACCCATAACACCTAAACTTGACCAGACGAATACAGATACAAAAACCCAAATCACTACTCCTACACAAATCCAAACAAACGACGATACATCAACTGAAATGAACACAACCATCATGAACCAGACGAACCCTCCTTCATCCCTTGAAACAAGCACCTCTACCCCCACTCCAGACGCTACAATATCTCTCTCACAAATCATGTCAATACTCAAAGAACCAGTAAATTACTCAGGAACAATACCGAAAAAGAATATAAAAAAGAAGGTACACTTTGAACCTCATCCATTTGAGAAAGATGTGAGACGCGAGGAGGAACGCAAGGAGCTGCGGAAAAGCAGAGAAGAAGAGAAACAAGAACTAATGAAGAAATTCCCGAATATCAGGATTGAACCAACTCTCTTCATACAACCACAACCAAAACCTCCAGTACCAAAGCCAAACAGACGTTATGCGACGAAGACTCATCTTTCCAACAACAACTACAACAACAAAGACACCAACACCGATCCCCTTCTTCCAACCCACCTCACCTACACAAAAATCCCGTCACTCACAGAATCCACATGCCCCATAAACGACTACCCAACAACACCCATCCCAATCCCATTTTTCCAACCCACACCACATACACAAAAACCCTCACTCATTGAATCAGTATGCCCAATTGACGACTATAACACCAGCACCAAGAAAACGGACGGAAGAAAAATTGGACAGGACGAGCTAAAAAGACAGTCAATAGGCAAAATCGCCGGCTGCTGGACATGCCTTGAACCAGGCCACAAAGCTCGCGAGTGTCCAAAAAAAAGCAAAATCTATCTGCTGGAAGTGTGACAAGACGGGACACTTTTGGTACGAATGCAAACGGGATGCAGAAGAAGACTTCTGTGTAACGTGCGGTCGCGTAGGCACGACCACCGAAGCATGCCAGACTTGCCAGGAGATAGAGATACGAAGAAGAAGAAATGAAATCAGAAAAATAAACGATACGACACAAGACGTCTCACACTCGCAAAAAGAAATATACGACGCAACACCCAATACCTCACAGACCTACAGACGACCCGCACTACTTCCTACTCCCTCAACACCACCAGTATCCCAACAAGCAACACCCAATACCTCACAGACCTACAGACGACCCGCACTACTCCCTACTCCCTCAATACCACCAACAACACCACAGACGAACCAACACAACACCACACACACAAACTATCAGCAAAATTATACCATTGATGGAAGTCATTATACCCGACGAAATTAAAGAACAAGCCCTAAAATCACGCACACCGATAAACATCTACATGACAAACACCACAATACATTACAATGAAAAACAGACATAGACAGGAAGCACAAATACCACACTACTACATCACATACACATAATTACATCCAGATACACAATACACAGTACAGAAATAGAACAAAGAATTAAAGAAAAGAATCAAAGAAAAGTGAATTTATTTTTTTGTGTAAAAGAAAGAATTAGATATTTGCATTTGTTTTAGTTTGAAAAAAAAAAATACAAAACATTGATTTTTTTTGTGTGAAAGTATTAAGAGAATAAAGAAAGAAAAGAATTATTTTATTATTTTGTTGAAAAGCCATTGGCTCAATTTTTAGTTTATAAGCTTCATGGCCTAATTTTGATTTGATAAGCCCGTTGGCGAAAGATAGATTTAGTTTAATAGATTTAGTTTAATAGATTCAGTTTAATAGATTTAGTTTGATAAGCCGATTGGCTCAAGACATTTTTTTTTTTGTTAGTAATCCATTAATTGAATCAAGGAAAATATGTTTGTTGTTTTATAATAAAAAGAAAATGGATTCCAATTGTGAATCGTGGTTTTCTATATTTTTTTTCTTATGTATTAATCCCATCCTAACTTATATATCAAGCACCTCAGACTTATTGCAATTCAACGTAAAATTAAGTAAAGAAGAACTGGCAAGCGATTAACACTACGCACGCGGGTCCCCGATGCGTTAGTTTAAGGAGGGGGGAGTTTGTAGCGGCATACTGCATGCGCTACAACCATTCGAAAGTCAACACCGAGCTCACGCGCGAATAATGTTATAACAGACGAAGACGAACCCATACACTTTGCCCTATCACACATATATGCCCCTTTTACTACACTCTAGCACCCTGAAAAACAGAAGACACAAACAACACGACAAGAAAAGAGAGAGAGAGAAACACCAAGAGTAAGAGCACAGAACAAGACGCATCGAACAAGCCGAGATGATACAAAATATCCAACAGCAGACGAAGCATACGCATACAACTGACACACATCAAGCAGAACCACAGCGAGCGACACACGAACTTAGCAGAAGAGAACCATCGACATATCGACCGCAATCGATCAATATCGATTGGCGCGCATGACGAACTTCGCACGACAAGTCGAGAACGACGACGGCGACCACGTAGCCATCGGCCATTACTGCATCTGCCTCGTGCGCGAAAAACCCAGTGCAACGTTGTGTCGTACATTAAAACGAAAAGAAGAGAAAATAAAATTGTCGTTCGACCTCGAGGATCAATCTCTCGCTCTCTCTCTCTTGGTGTGCCCGGAGACGACGTCCAACCTGTGGAAGCCGCCCCAGCCTTGTCGACGAAGAAAGAAGACCCTAGAGTAAGCTAGTTTAACCTCTCCGATCCGTAAAGAGCTCTCGCGTATTCTAGATTCAACTCGTTCCCCCGTGACCCCGCCCCTCCGAGATTTTGTCCGTAAGTGTTAATTGCTTTTCTTGATCTAGCCAGACGCGTATCATCGTAACGAATAGACGTAGATGAATTGTAATTTTGACGACAAAACTGAATAACGTAAACGGTAAATCGCAATCATTATTATTTTTCTATTTATGATTTTCGGTCCACGTGCCGCTGATCACGTGGTGGTGCCCTTATAAATTGTGTACCCAGAACTGGCATTTCTATGTTATAATAAATAAACTCTAACTAAATTGTTGTCAATCTAATAAATACTGTTTACAACTTTATTCAGACGTACGGAAAATAACCCCTTACAGTCGTTACAAACGTACAAGTATATTTCGCGTGCGTGCGGCTAAAAATAAGATCAAGCGCGCGTACAGCGACAATGTGCCAGGCCATTACTTTCTTTTAAAAATTTTTTATAGATTTTAAAATTTATTAGTATCCACTATTAGGTTAATATTTATTATAATACAATAAAAATTAGAATGAGGAAGCACTTTGCCAATAACTTGGCAGCGGTTTTTGTTCTTTCAGGCTTTTCGGGTAAAATTTGTTTCAAATCTTGTTCTATTGCTGAACAAAGAATTTTTACTTGTGCCAAAACACTACAATTTATTAATAAAGGGTCTTTAGCTAATGTTGTATAAGCTGATAAAATTGTATCATATGTATTTTTAATTCTGATATATTCAAAAAAATGCATGTAATGATAATGTTCAGTAATTTTAGCTATACCTTGAAGATATTCATCATGTGTTTCAAATCTTGACTAATTACTGTTATAATCATCAATGTAATCATCATTACTTTTATCTCCATGATCCTGTAAAAAATTATAAACTTTTCTTACTCTTTTAGCATCTTTTAAATTATAACGTTTTTTGATTATTAATGTGACAGTCAAGTGAAGTCCCGTTGTTTGTCAACTAATAATTTTTATACCGAGCAGTTTTGTCTCTCTGTTGTTGGTGGGTTTTAATAAAATTTCTTTATCATTAAAATTTTTATCAGAATCTATAGGTAATTTTTTTATTCTTTTCTGTTTTAAATATTTAAAAAAGGAATTATTTCATTTTTCGTAATTCATTATATTTTTCTATAACATTAGATCAGGTCAATGATATGTTTTTGTAAATCTTCATACGGTCCATAATAAAGTAAATGGTGTAAAATTAGTGTGAATGAATACTTTGATTATAAATTAAAATAGCTGTTGTCATTAAGTTTTTTATTATTTCTTTATGTTTGTGACTTAAATACTCAATTTTTCTTTTAAGTTGAATGTAATGTTCAATAGGACCATTAAAGTATGTCTTTATTGTTGTTTGATGATAATCAATTTTATGAATTTACAAAATTCTTCAAATATTTAGAATTGAATTACTTCATTGTCAGTTGTAATTTATCAGGGCAATTATGATGAGACATGAAATGTCTTAACTTATTTAAAATCGTTGTAGATTACTATCTGTAAATAATACGCTTGAGCATATTTTGAAAAAATATCTAATATTGTCAAAAATTTTTCTTTATTAAAATGAAATATATCCATATGGATATGTTGTAATGGTCGTTCAGCTATTATAGGACCATATGTTTTAGTTTCATAAGGTTTTCTTTCATATTTATATTCAAGACAAATTCACATTGATTTATAAAATTTTAATAATTTTATCCATATTAAGAATATAAGTGCGAGATTTCAAATGAGCCAAAGTTTCTTGAATACCATTATGATTTTTACTATGGTATTTTTCAAGTTTTTCATAAAATTATTAAGTACTTGGGTGTATATGTATTTGTTTCAATAAGTTTTAATTTTTCATTCATTTATTCAATAGTTCATCATCAAAAAAAAATATGCCATATTGTCTATCAGATTCAATTTTCATTAAAAATTTAATTAAATGTGCTTCAAATTAAATTTATTAATTTTAACAATAATTGTCTTTTAATCTTTGATTTTCAAATCATAATCTCTACATCTTTAATTATTATACTATGAGTAAAAGCATGAATATTTTTATCAGTTATGGGTAGTGTGAAACTTGGATTTTCTTCTGATGTATGCATTGTTTCATCATCAGCATACGATTCATTAGAATGTTGCTCATTTTCTGAATTTTGAGGAATCATGGAAATTAAATCATCCTCATCATTATCACTCTCAAGTGCATTGATTTCAACTCTACTTAAGCCATCAGCAACATGATTTTCACACCCTTTTCTATATTTTACTTCATAATCATACTCCTCTAATTTAATCCTCCATCGGATTAATTTACTATTAGGGGTTTTAAGGGACCAAAGCCATGTTAAGGGTTTATGATCTGTTTCTAAATAAATTTCCTACCATAAACATAAGGTCTAAAATGTCTACAAGCTTCAATAGCTAAAAGTTCTTTCTCAATAGTAGAGTAATTTTGTTCCGCTGAATTTAATGTTCGCGAAAAAAATGAAATAGGATGTCCTTGAGATAAGACAGCTCCGACTGCTACATTAGATGCATCAGATGTTATGTAAAATTTTTTATTAAAATCAGGATATTGTAATATGGGGACATTTGTAATTAATTCTTTGCATTTATTGAAAGCTTCTATATAATTAGTATCTTTTATATTAATTGCCTCTCCTTTTCTCAAGCATTTTTAAAGGTTTAGTAATTTTTGCATAATCTTTAATAAACTTCCTATAATATCCTGATAAACCTAGAAATGCTTTTTTCTTTTTGAGTTTTTGGAATAGGATATTCTACAATTGCGTTAATTTTTTCTGGATTTGGTTTAGTTCCATCAGGTGTAATAATATGTCCTAAAAATGGGACTTCTTCCCTTAAAAACTCACTTTTATCTAATTGCATTTTAAGATTAAATTGTTTTAATTCTTCAAATATTAATTTTATATGTTGTAAATGCTCTTGCAATGATTTTGAAAAAATGACAATATCATCCATATAAACAAAACAAATTATATATAATATTTCATTCAAAATTTTATCCATCATTCTCTGAAAACTAGCAGGTGCATTTTTTAATCCAAATGGCATTCTAATATACTCATAATGACCATTTTCTACAGTGAAAGCAGTTTTCTCGATAGAATTTGAGTCTAAGGGTATTTGATGAAATCCTTGAGCAAGATCAAGGGTAGAAAAATAAGAACATTTACCTAGATTTTCTAGAATATCTCCATTCTCGGGAGAGGATATCTATCATCAATAGTATTTTCATTTAATTTTCTATAATCTATTACCATCCTATATTTTCTTTTACCACTTGCATCAATCTTTTTTGGAACAATCCAAACGGAGATGAATAAGGAGAATTACTAGGTCGAATAACTTCATCTTTAATTAATTTTCTTATTTGATTTTGAATTTCTTCTTTTAAATGATAAGGATATCTAAAACTTTTAACATGTATAGGATTTTCTGATTTGACTCTAAAGCAATGAGAATTTGCATTAGTAGAAGTTAATTTTTTATCTTTATAAAAGCAATCTGCATAAGTTTGACATAATTTTAAAATTTTACTTTTTTCTTCTTCATTCATATGAGAAGTTCGTATTTTTTTTAATATTTATTTCGTGATTATTAATCTCTTTTCCTTTACAAATATCGGGTTTATTTTTAAAGTAATTTATTTCAAAATTAGGTGTACTGAAAAGTTCATTTTCGTAATCAATTTTTGCTTTTAACATTTTTAAATCTTTATCGCCAATTAAACAATCATAGTTTGAATTCCAAGAAGCAATTAAAAATTTTATCGGTGAATTTTCTCCAAATTCTTTAAAAATTGGAAACTCAAATGCATGGGTACCTTTTGTTTTTTTATGCATTGCAGTTACTTCAAAATTATAAGGAAAAATTATTTGAAAATAATTTAAAAGCAATTTTTGGATTCATAACAGAAGAGGAAGCTCCTGAATCTATCAAAATTTTTAAATGAGGGTTACTTGTAATAATATGAGGTAATTCAGGGGCAGTACCTATATTATTGATATCTACTATTTTACTCCTGAATCTACATTTTGGGAAAAATTTTCATAATTTTCTTCATTAAATTCTACTTGATCAGTATAATCTGAAGATTGTAATTCAAAATTATAATTATCAGTATCATTTTGTTGAATATTTTCAATACTTGAAATAGTTTAATAGTTTTTGGTCCAGTACTCTTAAAAAATTGGTTTCCTGGGATAAAATTTTGATTAGGTTTTTTGTATTTTTAGTACTTATTGACATTGGGGTTGGAGTATATGGTTTGCTAGATTGGGGTACAAAATCTCCAAACCAAAAGCTCCAATCCAAAAGATCCAGACCGTAAGATCCAACGACCTTTTTTTGAATTTTGGGTTTTGGATATTTTGGCATTGGAACTTTTGTTTTGGAGCTTTTGTCTCCCTACCAGTTTGTTAAGAATAGGGCGGGCAAAATTTCCAAAATTCAGTGTGGGATTATTTATGTGGATCATATTTCCAGAATTAAGTGTTGGATTGTTAAATCGAAAAGCATTATTTCCAATGCCACTTATTTGAGGACGAAAGTTATATCCACTGGTATTTGAAAAGGGCGGAAAATTATTTCCACTCGTATTAGGAAAATATGAAAAACCGCTGCCAAGTTATTGGCAAAGTGCTTCCTCATTCTAATTTTTATTGTATTATAATAAATATTAACCTAATAGTGGATACTAATAAATTTAAAAATCTATAAAAAATTTTTAAAAGAAAGTAATGGCCTGGCACATTGTTGCTGTACGCGCGCTTGATCTTATTTTTAGCCGCACGCACGCGAAATATATTTGTACGTTTGTAACGACGATCAATTTTTAAGTCCCGTTTTCCATCTATTTGGTCTTAAATTAAAACTTGACTGCTCTGCTCTCATGATGACAACAAAAATTGAGATAATCCGGCAATGATACGTGAAAAAATGAAAAAAAATTTTTTTTTCAAATTTACAAAAAAAAATTCAAAAAATCGAAAAAAAATTTTTTTTCCCCGTGTATTGCCAAAAACCTTTTTCTAGCCTCATTATTACTACAAACGACAATGAATGCAATTGAAAAATTCCGGCAATTATACGTGAAAAATGAAAAATAAACAATTTTTTTTCGAATTTACAAAAAAAATCGAAAAAAAAATTTTTTTTTCCCGTGTATCGCCAAAAACCTTTTTCTGGCCTCATTATTACTTCAAACGACAATGAATGCAATTGAAATTTATACAATCAACCATAACATTTTCGAGATTTTGCTTCGGACATACGTACATACACACACACACACACACACACACACACACACACACACACACACACACACACACACACACACACACACATAGGACGCCTCGATGGCTCAGTTGGTAAGGGGCTTAGGCCTCTTGCCTGCTGAATCTGAGAGTCTCGTCTAGGGCGCGGGTTCGATCCCCACTGGGGGAGAATTTCATCCGTGATTTTTCCCCCGGTGTGGTCGAGCCCGTGCCCGAAGTGGTTCGGATTCCACTTTAAACTGTAGGTCCACGGCTGTAGGCAGCCTCCTGGAGGGTGAAATATCCTCCAATCACCCTGCGGCCCAAGTTGAGAAGATTTCCCGCAAGATGGAGCCCGAAAGCCAGAACTCCTAGTGCTGATGTTGGCCAACGAAGTGCATCATTCAGGAGGAAAAGCGCCAACACAAGGAAGAGCACCGATTCCTCGGCTCCAAGATGGAGCCCGATATCAGAACTTAGTGGCTGGCGCTGACCGACGGAGTTTTCACTCAGCTGGAGGAAGCCAGAAAAAAGCGAGAGGGGCTCGCAAGATGGCAAATCAAGAAGCGGGGAAAGTTCTTTCCCGACTCGTGGGACGGTGTCGGGCGTGAGACCTGGGTCGTCACTTCTCTCACGAAGATGACACTAGTCCTGTTGTTCGACGAGTTTGCCGAAGATACCCGAGAAGAAACATCAGCACAAGGGAGAGCACCGACAAAGACGGCTCCGGAAGGCGGGAATGACGCTGGATGAGGGCTTCGCGGGGCGAGCGGGGGATCACCAACGAGTTGACACAGTTCCTGAACCCCTAATCTCCGCGCCTTAGCGTGCGGTGGATGGGTGTAGGGAAATGACCAATAACATCGATGCAGCAGCACTGCTAATAAAAAGGCACCCACTGAAGTAATGTCTAACGATAGTTCCGGTGGGGGACAATGCCTGGAGTTCAGAGGGCCACTGGTTGCAGGGTTTACCCTGCCCACGTCCTCTGACAAAAAAAAAAAAAAAAAAAACACACAAAAACTCATTCACGAAATCCGCGCGTTATTTGTGAATCAAGCTGATCAAATGCTCGCGATCAATATGCGCCTCGACCAAGAGCTGATTCCCCGAACACCGTCCAACGGGTCTCGCCGATCATCACACAGCTCGTGGCACAACAGTGGAAAGAGCGAGTCGGGCGCGTCGCGTACGTTTTCGCTCTCAAAAGAGCAAAGTTCCAATCGACAGCTACGCGATCCAATACCGCATGTCGGCGAAAGCCCTGCCGAGAAAACGTCGCCCAGTGAGACGCAAGTACCAAAAGAACAGCATCACGCATACGATGAAGTGCGATGTAACGCCATTACGACTCCTAAGCGTACCGAAACCGGCAAAGCGAAGAAAAACTCAAAGGAGTGTGAATCGGTGGCCGAAGCGTCATCATCGTCCAGGAAAAGCGACATGCGCTGCAGCAAGAAATCGGCATTGTCATCATCGTCGTCGTCATAGGACGGAGGGAAATCATATGCCTTTCGCAAAAGTAAAAAAACCAAGAAATACAAGAAGCGAGACACGTCCTCGTCTTCATCCTCGAATGATGAAGAATTTCGAGCTTCGCGCAAGAAAACCAAGGCAAAGAAGTACAAGAAGGAGAGAGACCGGTCTTCGTCTTCGTCATCGGATTTGTGTTCATCGTCGGCAGACGAGAGCTCTTCAAGCGACAGCTCATCTAGCGAAAGCTCGTTAAGCGACGATTCGTCGAGCGACAGTAAGAAAAAGGACTTTAGCAGTCAAGGAGTATTCATCGTCAACAAACCCAATTACATCGACTACATATGACGTCATAGTATGTATACATTTTTGAACCGCACTATTAAAATATTTCACGCAATCTTCCCACAAATTCTGACTGTATCATATGACAACGTGTGCATATGCGTGAGAAATTGAAAAAAATATAATACAAAAAAATTTTGAAAAAGTGGACCACCCTAGTGTATATGTGTGCATATGTATGCGTTTATATGCATGCATATGTGTGCATATGTATCAGTTGATATGCATGCATATGTGTGCATGAAGAACTCATATATACATGTGGACTCTTGAGAGTATCAAATAACAACAACGGTTGCCTTACGGCGGCGGCGGCAGCTCTGTTGGTAACTTTTACCAACAGCTTTAATTGAATATTAATTAGATGGTAGTACACCCACGCATACGACCATGTGTGCATCGATTCCTACCATCATGATAAAACAGGGTGGTTATAGATCATTAATTATAGATTACGTTACCATATAATCAATTATGTGCTTAAACAGGGTGATTGATCGATAATTAATTGTTCATTATGTTATCAATGATATGAATATGATAACTTATTATATTATCATTATCATAGGGTAGTTGCAGCACCTTTGCCAATAGATGGCGCTGCTCGCGTTTTGTCCTGAAAGCCGCTCTCCTACTCTACTGAAGCTCATGCATCGCGCGAATGAACGCGAGCTTGAGAAGTATTGCCAAGAAGCTAAGATCGACAAGGCATAGCTCGGTGAAATCGATAAAGCAATCGATACCTTGCTACTGGAGGGGCCAGAGCTCGAGTAATATACGCGTCGCTTAAGGAAGGGGGGGGGGGAAACATTCGAAGGGTCTTCGCATCTGAGTGTGAAAGTCGAAGGTGCGATTTCACGCGTCCCCCAAAGGACCACTCCACTTGTACAGTCCAGTCTAGAGGGGGAAAATTTTAAATTCGAAGCGAGTGACGACGAGTGTGCAGCGCTAACTTTGGAGAATCGAAACTAAATATGCGTGCAATCAAACAGGAAAATGTACAAGGTGCTGTACAACCCCGGCGCACAATCAAGTTTCATCGGGCTGAAAATTGCACGAAAGCTCGCGAGTCTTCTACGAGGTCTCATCAAAGCGAGTAAACTAATCTTATTTTTGGTGTTCGTTGCAGATCTATTCACGTCCATAAGTGCTGCGCTACTTCAAGGAAGCCACGAACGTCGATCCGCACTCGCAGATGCGCCAGCGAGCTGGTAATCGTACCCGAGGAACCCTGGGGCGCATCGCGGCCCGCCTGCAGGTGCAGGCTGAGGACCCACCAGCGCCGCCTGTGCAACCACCGCTCCGAGATTGTCTGCGTACAATCAGAGTGTCCTTGCTACGGTCGCTGAAGACGCTAGACGGGCCGCCATGGAAGTCAGCAACAGAGAAGCTCGCCGCAGCCATCGAGAGGGAGAAGAAGCTGAGCAAAGCCCTAAACCGGGGCCAAATGACCGCCCGAATATCGCTGCCGACCAAGAACCCGGAGCAACTCCAGCGGCTCCTGGCGGAAAAAGATCGAGCCGACATCGTTCGCGCAAAACGCGCAGCTGCTCAGGTCAAAGCCCCGGCGCCGACCTCCGCTTCAACATTGGCTGACGTTCCCATCACTCCAGCGCCCATCAACACTGTGATCACTGGTGATGCTCCCGCCGATGAAGCACACCACAGCCTGGAGCGCGCTAGGGCCGCCAAGAAGGCCCGCCAACGTCACAGCCAGGCAGAAGATCGTTGCCGGCAAGAACGCGCTCAAGCCGCCGAGTACAGCCAAACGCCGCCATACCACGACCGGTACAAGTCATCGCGCCACCCGAGCCAGTTGCGACGGTTTGGGTCGCCGCATCAACCAGCTAGCGGAGAATCTGCGCAGCGTTAGCCAGGAGGTCCACGAGGAAGTGCTGCTCGCACCATTTCAAAAGGCGCGCGGCCAACGGCCGCGTCTGACAGGAAGCCCCGGGTTAGCTGTGTAATCATCAATGTTCTTTTCTGTCATAGGCCGAGAAGAGTGATACGGCGAAGCTAGGCGACCCCGCTGTACCGGTGAGTCACCCTTCTAGCCTCCCAAGCTCCATGGGAGCGCCATAAGCGATACAGGTAAGCAATCAAACTGAGTTTTTCCTCGAGCTTGCACGGCATTGCCTTCCTTGGCACAACCTAGGTAGGTCGTGGATAAGGTAGGGGGTGTGACGTTGTGCCCTCGGCAAGTCACGACGGTGAGCACAGGGAGTTCACCGTCACATATTATAATTTTTATCATAACATTATAAATATAATTATAATTATACTTCTACATAATGAAAGACATGGACTGTGTTGAATGGTTGCGCCAGACGCTAAACCAGATTATGTCAGATCACCACAAGATTACAAAACAAAAAAAAATATGTTGAGTTACGCTTATAAGGACTTTTTTCAGGAGGTCAAAATCTATAACTAAAAAATTTTTTATAAAAATTGGTTGGAACCTTCGCCTAAATTTTATTCTCCCAGGGTTCTTTTTCTGCGATACCTATTTCAAAATCTTATTTTTGAGCCTATCGCTGAGCATCCTTCATGAATAAGCAAAAGCTTTGTTTTTAATTAAGTTCTTTTTTTCAGTACGATTATGGGTATTTACCCTGGTGGAATATGACCGAAGTTCTGATTAAAATTGTATTCTCAACTGTGGAACGCCAGTTTCATCGATGTCGACAGATGCCAAGAGCAAATATTTTCTCAAATAACAGTGAAATTAAAGGTAAAATAAATTTCAATATTAAAAATCTTTTCAATTGTCTACGGTTTACATGGTTTATTTATCCAAGTGGCTATTCTGGTGTCGTCTCGTACATGAAATTAATTCGTATAAGAAAACTTTCAATCGAGCGACATGAAATTTTGTATTTTTCAAGCACACAAATCAAATTGCGGACTGATTTCATCCACAAAATTTTTTAAAAAAGTTTCTGATCACCAAAATTGTTTCTTTTCCATTCAAAATATTCGTGCACGAGAACCTTAAATTTCGAGCACGTAAATCTAATGTTTGCGCACAAAAAACCTGATTATGATAATGTATGATATCCAAAAATTACAATCAAACTTTTAAAATCGTTTTAGTATTTCTATTCATTTGAATATAAATTATAAATATAGTTTCAAGAACATGTGTTGTTCTCATAGTTATATTAAATTAAAATTTTGAGGGACTGTGCCGTTGATTTAGAAAATAAATGTTTAGTCTTAATAAAGAAACATACATATAAGCTTATAATAATTTAACGCCATTAATTTTTTATGGAATCTTAAAAACTTGAAGATGCAGCAGCAGAGGGGGGTCAAAAATAATAAATTCCAATTTTCATATAAAAATGATAGCATTTCAGCATTTTCCGTGTTCAAGCTGGCTCTATTAGAGCTTATTATTTTTGCAGCATGAGAATAAGAGCGTGTCCTGCTCGTGTCAGTCGCAACGATATCTAGAATATCCATTGCCAACGAACTTAATTTGGGAAAGAACGATGTGTTTTTTTCCCACCACGAAAAAATACATTCTCGTAATCCAATACAAGGTGCTTCGAGATATCGTTGCAGTTCCGTCCGGAAATCTAATTCTTCATTATTTATTTCCTCTTCTGACGCTAATATTTTTCTAGCAATTCGTTTTTCAAAACCTAATAAGTTGTCTGTAATAAAAAAATGACATGAGTAATGCGTAATTTTGAAAATACCAATAATTCGATCTTTGTATTTAATACTATTGCCCGTCCTAAATATTATTTCCCTCCCTAATATACCTGTCTTAAAAAAATAATTTAATATTTTTATCTGTCCTAATGTATGATCGATTGATGTAACTTTCCATTACTTCTTTTATTCGAAAATTTTCTTCGCTACCTCCTTCAAAGCTTATTTTTAACTTGTGAATTGAGTACCATAGCAAGCCATAATGTATCATTCTGCTGATATACATTTGATCGATCCTTTAAAATAAATTGAAAATCCAGTTGAAAATAAAAGTTCAGTATCAAGATGTTCTTTTAAAAGTGTTACAATCGGAATAATTTTTGCGACTGTGCAATATTTTTCGCCACTCATAGCTGTTGTAGCTTCTTTAATAGGCTCGAATAATTATTTTATATAAAATAATTTTTATATAAAAATTGATCAGCTCAAAGTTGGATGACGTCAATCTTGGAATATTTTTTAACTCATTCCAAACGCCTTCTAGGGTAACTTTTAATTTTTGGATGCACTTCAGCATATCGAAAAATTGTTTTGTTTGAAAAATCAATGTTCCAATCTCATAGAACTTCTAACAAGTGTCAATGAATGTTGATACTGGTGTGGGAACCACATAGCAATTTGATGCCAAAAGCGATGTTCTGCGGCTTGAAAAATGTCCAACCATCTGTAGTGAATACCAACGTACGTACTTCTATAAACATTTAAAATTGAGTATTAGATTTTATATTAAAATATTAGATTTTATATTAAATATGAATATAACGTTGGTACCTTGAAGATCGACATCAATCTTTGAAAGAAACCGTAATACTTCCTCTTTATAAATCGCAGGAATAATACTACGAGAATGTAACGAGGGTTCAATTGTTGTCGTTACATTTTTAAATCCCTTGTCTTCGACAATGCTGAAACGTTGTTCATCCGTACATATCATATATGCAATTGCCTCCGTAATCGATTTCGAACGCCGAGAGTCACTGTCACTGTCGCCGAGAGAGCGGTTGCACAGTTGTATTCGATCGAACGGAAGGTTTGGTATTTGAATGGTTTGTAATGGTGGTGTAAAGTTGTAGTGCTCCCTTGACTTATTTTTATTTTTATTACGATTTAGTACGATTTAGTACGATCGAACGACAAGTACGATTTTATCCCGAAAAACGATATTAAAAAATGGAAAAATATATTCGTTTCTTCAAGAAAATGGTTGAGTATAATCAATCATGGAAAAAATTAAATACAAATATCTGAAAGTCGTACTTTTTCTGCATTAAAATAATTTTAAAGTGTATACTTATATACACCGTTGGATTTGCCATGAAAAATTCTAAATTTTGATGGTGTCAAAAAATTTTCTGGATGTTTTCTGTTCATTTACCGCTCGCTCAAAAATGAACCTTGTGAAATTTGCGAAAAACAACGATCGAAAAAGTGTATTTTTTTCAATGAAATCGTTCTCCTAGGTCAAAACTAACTACGGCATTAGATTCCTTAGACAAAAACACGTAAGAAAATGTATCGTTAAGATTATTTTTACACTCTGAACTGAGTTTGAAATAAATTGAACGGTTGCCCGATTTTGCTCCTTTTTAGAAGTACGTTTTTAAACTTCAAAAATCCATCGACACCATCTAAAATCATTTGTTTGAGTTCTCGTTTAAAGGAAACTTCATTTTAAACCTCAAACTTTCAGATTCCGATGGATCCCCCGAGATACAAAAATTTTTTGAAAAAGGGGACCACCCTAGTACATATACACGGCTTCTTGCCCTTTTTGTCGGAGGCTGATTGGATAGTGACGTCGCAGCAATGCTATTTTCAACAACTTCAATTTCTACATTACAAAACATTTGCAAATTAATTTTTACTATTTTACTAATATGGACGTAACAAAAAACGTATAGAATTAAAAAATAAAGTTCTACTAAGTTTTAGTTATCAACGTTAAAATGAAGGATTAATAATCATAAGATGATTGCAAAAAGTAAAAAAGTAATAAAACAATATCTCGTATTTAATGTCATTACTCACTCATATCGGATATCGATAAAATATTGTTGGACGACATATCGTTGAAGATAAATTATAAATTCTATCAAAAATCTCTAGGAGCTTTTTCGTTCTGATCTGCTCAGTCGTCACTGTCGAACTAATGCTCTAACACATATCGCTTGTTAATACGAACTGTAGAGCATTTGTAACGTTTTTTCAAATTTGAATTCGCGCTCCATTTAGCTCTGTTCTTAATTAACACGATTTTGTTTTTTGTTGAATAATAGTTTCACATAAACTAATAGGTTATGTAAAAACTACAATTTTTTATTATTAACGATTATTTTTTATTTGATCATATAAAAAATCATATAAAATATAAAAATCAATTGAAGCATAAGTAGTTCTGACTGATATCAACATTTAAATAAATTTATAGTTTTTAAATTTGCACATTCACGAAATAATACAACGTTAGTCAACAATTATATGGGTATAGTATATTACATATTCAATTTTAAGTATACTGAATATATATTAACATATTAGAACCAAATTACTTATTTTATTTTCTTAGGCTAACAATTTATTAATTTAACCTATATAGTCATACAATGTGAGAGACTCCATGAACTTTTGATTGAGTAATGAGTCAAATTAGTTTTTATGGATTTATAATAAGCGACAATAAGCAACATTAAAATATGCTTTTCCAAATTTTCTGAATTCTGAAATGAATGAAAATTAATATGAAAAATACATGACAAATATTGCTGAATCTTGGCTCATTAAAAGATTCAGTTCTTTACATAGCAACTGATATATTGTTAAAGATTGAGAAAAAAGTATATATAATTTTACTTAACGTTTTAAATTGGATACGTTGATTTCCAACTCATAAAAATTTTTACTAGAACCTTTAATATATGAATAGGTAGCCTAAAGTTCAGCTTAAATATTCTGAATTTTTAACAAATACGTAATTCTAACAGTTTTATACAGAATGAGACAAAAAATATTCCTTCATGTGAAATGTATTTTTTGTGTCGTTCTGGTCTGCTTAGACTGCAGCAATACTTGACACTGAAGTTATGTGTCTGCGAATATCTTGTATCTTATTTAGTAATTCTTGTAAATCGATATCGACTCCACTATTTCCAATTTCCATCTGCACAACAATGCAAACAACACAACATTATGAAAAAACAAAATATTTAAGTGTTTTTGTACAATTTTTTTAAAGCTGTAAACTCAATGTTTACCTAACATATATTTTTTTCGAAATGAGATGGTGATGATCTCATTTTCATATTATAAGTTAATGAGTTAATAGATTGCTGGTTTCTGCGAAGTATGAAAACAAATGGTTATCTACTTATGGTTTCTGAAGGATCGCTAGATTATAATTTAAGAGAGAATAAAAAAAAAACTAAAATTCAAGTTGAAATTTAATAGTGAACCGTTGATTTAAAAAAAAATACTTACAAGTGTTATAATTCAACTACACAAAAGCATTTGAATTCAAGAATATTATGAAATTGTCAAATATTCTGATATATTTTTACATACGCCAATTTTTTTCATATCCACCCCTACGAAATTCATTGTCACTTTAATTTTTAAAAACTGTGACGATGTCACTGAGCGGTGAATACCAAATTATGAACCTCGGTAATGTGTGAATGCGTGAAGATGATGCGCGACCGAGAAGCAGGATAAAGTAAGTAAGTTTAATATCACTCGAGCGCGCGTTCGAGGTTTAGGGCAAAGGAAGAGCCAAGTTAACCAGGTAAGACAATCGTTTATTCAATTTAAAGAAATGTTCACAAGTGACAATAATTATTATAAAGAGCTATTAAGAGTTATTAGAGTTGTTAATTGTTGATAAAAGTTTTCAATATTTTTAAAGATATTTTTGACTCATTCACGCTTGCTAAAAGTCATAGTAAAAAACTAGGGTGAAAAAAGAGGTTTCAGTCGGAGAGTCCAACGCCCTGAGGGCTGCCGGACTATCAGAGCAAATGCTTATGCATTTGCTCTCCGTTACGAGTTCAGCCATTCTTTACGAACACCCCAGAATGGCCATAATCTCTGTTTGGAATACCGTGGCCAGCCGACCGAGGGACATAAACGTGCCCCGACCGTCAGCCCCCCTGTAGTACCCTGCTCCAGACAGCCCTCCGGTTTTTGATCCGTCGGAATACCAGCATTCTCCGGTGTCTGGTAAACTGTCCTGTTTAGACAGCCAGTCCTCTCTTTATGAGAATATGGTTTCCCATGCTGGCTCTACAACTACGCGGGCTGACATTCAGTCACCCCGCATACAGAGGATTGGGTCATTAAGCAGCTCTAGCCTGGTATGCCTTGTACCGTTTTCAAAGTCAAAGTGACCTCAAGCGATGTGCTGCATTTACAGCCACTGCTTGGACCTCGACATGGATTGGTAGTACATCCATAATTATCCCCAGCGCTTTTGTTAGGGTGGCTCTCATGACTCCTGTGGCCCCTTAGCATGAGGCCCCTGATTTTCTCTAGCTGGTCCCTAGTCCCTGTCAGTTTCACTCTGGATCACCACATCAGGGAGGCATAGGTTAGCCTAAAGAGCAGTATGGCCTTGTATATCCATGGGAGTGTGTTTGGCTTTAAGCCCCACATCACCCTTACGGCCCTCCTGCAGGCCCACAGCGGCGTGTAGAATTTTTGGACCTGAAACTCCGTGTGTTCCACTTGAGTTTCCTGTCTAGAATGATGCCCAGGTATTTCGTGGACTCATTTGTTTCGATTCTACCGCCTCGAAATGTGAGATCTGCGCATTGCTCTACCCTGTGCTTTCTGGTGGAGATGACAAACTCGGTCTTCGCTGGGCTTACTGTCAGCCCAGTCTCAGCGCACCACCTGTCCACCTTTTTAAGGATGAGTTGCACGCTATCCATCACTGTGTCCAGAAAAGTTCCCTGGGTCAGCAACAGCACATCATCCGCGTAGGCCTGTGCGTGGCAGCCTCTCCCGTTTATGGTTCGGAGGAGGCGGTCCGCAATCAAACACCATATGAGGGGGGAAAGAAAACCCCCTTGTGGACATCCCCTATAGACTAAGGCGACTCGCCTATGTGCCCCGAGGGATGCCTCAACCTTGCAATTACGTAGAAGTTCATCCATCCAGTCCACCAGTGGCGGCGCTATTCCTCAGTCTTGAGCTTCCCGACACGCCACCTATGGTGGGATATGGTTGAACGCTCCTTCTATGTCCATAAAGATACCGACTGCGTGCCCTCCCTTCTCCAGCCTGGCTTCAATTTTTGCCACGGCCACATGCAGGGCTGACTCAGTCGAGTAGCCCGCCCTATACGCATATTGATTGGAGTGTAGTGTGTGAGTCTGTAGTATCCTATCTCTTAAGTATCTATCGACCACCTTCTCCAATGTCTTGAGGGCAAAGGAAGTCAGGCTTATGGGTCGGAAGTCCTTGACAGTGACGGGCTGCACTCTGCCGGCTTTGGAAATGACGACTTTTGCCGTTCTCCATTCCATCGGTATGTACTTGCACGCTATTGAGGCCCTGAATACTCTGACGAGAGGACTAATGAGAAGGTCCTTCGCCTTCTGTAACAGAGCTGGAAAAATTCCATCAGTCCCGGGGGACTTGAATGGCCTGAATATGGTCTATGGCCCAGGCGACCGTCCCTGGTCTTACCACATCTTTCGCCACTTCCCACGACCTCACGGTGGGCCTATGGGGGAGTTCGTTTGGCCCCTCCCCCGCACCCACTCTCTCTTATCTGTGGAAATTTGTTTTCAGCAACGGCTGCAGGCATTCTTCTTCCGAGTCGGCATATTGCTCCCCCTTCTGAATTGCCTCAATCCAGAAGTCCCACCAAGCTTTTTTCTGGGCTGCGGCTATACTGTTTTTGTATTGCCTCTGCAGCTCCTTGTACTTTACTTCATCCTCATCGAGCTTTGTGAAGCGGGCTTTGTTAAGTGCCCTCCTCACCTCTGCTCTCTGTCTTTAAAGCTCCTGAGTCCACCAAGGCATATCCCTATGTTTACGTTTCACGCCACTAGGTGGCGCCTGCCTGTGAGAGTCGCTCCCACAAGCGACCGAGCGCTGGAAAGCGTATATAGGCAGGCGTCTCCTGCCGTCTAGTGTCTTGATGCAACAGCTTCTAAGAAGCGAGGTTGGCACTCTTTTTACGAGTAGTGGTCAGTGAGAAATCACAGGTCACCACGAAGCTCGAAGAATAGCCGGTCGTGAGGCAACCCTCTAGGTCGCCGTGCTATTCGGAGAGCGGACGGTCTCAAAGCAACAGCTTTTAGGTCGCCGTCGCTCGTGATAGGAGTGAGCAACCTTGTCTAGCGCTGTTTTTTGGTAAACAATTTGCGGACTATAAGTCTTAGATAATTGTATATACTCGGCGAGTCCGACAAATAAACTTGTAAATAGAAGTTTATTGCCGTAAATAAAAGTCCGGCGAACAACTTATAAAAGTTGTAAAAGTTGTCGTCTTGGACATAAAGCTATTTTATTTACTTGATTTGTTAAAAACTAATTATTATTTCTTTTCTTTTGATAGAGTCGCCTAGACTGCCATATTATATTATTAATATTTAAATGCTTATTAATAAAGACTTGTATATATTTTTAATCACTCATCTTGTGATTTCTTCACCCTTCCCATATAGCACAAGCAGATTCACGTATAAATTTGAGCGAGGTTTATGTTTCTGACTCGTACTGCAAAAAACACCCTACCTCTTACCTTTGGTGTCACTGTCAAGCAGCTGGATTCATAGGCTTGCATAATTGCCGTCCTAATGGTGGCTGCTGCTTCTTCGCAGTCTTCTCTGTTCTTGATTGAGGGTGTGTATCCCTTCAAGTGACAGTTCAGACTCTCCCTATACAGTGCCTAGTCTGTGCGCCTGGCATTTCTGTAGGGTTCTTCTTCCTGCACGTTTGTGGACCATGCAAAATAGATTTGGTTGTGATCGGAGAGTGACGGTTCCTGTGATACCCGCCATCCCCTTATCACATGTGAAATTTCCTGGGAGTACAATGTCAAGTCAATAATCGTCTCCCTGCTGTTGATGTCAGGGCACCCCCAGGCCGTATGATGCGAGTTGGCATTGCATCCAATGATCAGGGCCAGTCTTGCTTCCTGGCAGTGCTGAATGAGCCTTTGAGCCTCCGCAGTTGTTGGGGAGTCCTGTGAGTCACAGGGGAAGTAGGCCGAGGCCATCACCACCTTGCGCGTCCCCCCCCTCCTCCAGTAGCTCTGCTTTGATGACCACTAGGTCCCTTCTGCACCATGCGGTCATCAAAGTTGCATTCATGCCTTTAACAGTAATACATGCCCTTGAGTCTGGTACTAGAGGATCCCGGTGAATCTGGCCTATTTGCCCTATTCCCTGGATCCCCCTTCGCCCTAACCAAGGTTCTTGTATTAGGCATATGCCTGTGTGCACCCTAGCCATCATCACCGGCAATGTAGCCGATACTGCTTTGCTATGGTGCAAGTTAATCTGCCGGAAATGGATGGTGAAGGTAGCCACTGGAGCTACTCCGTTTTATCCGCGGTTTCCGAGGGATCGGTGTCCTTATCGTCCATCTTTACCCTGACGCGTCCCAGACCACACGCTACACAGGGCCTTTGGCCGCGGGGGCGCCACCTTGTCCACAGGTACCGGTTCACTGCCCCGGTACAGAGCAAGTTTGCATCGCTGACTTCCCGAGAGTCTTACTTCCCTCTGCCAGAGTGTCTGCTTCGAAAACTTGCTACTCCTCTCCCTAGAGATGGTCCTCGCCCATCCCATGACCACAGCGAAGTTGCTCTTGACGCTTTGGGAGAGGAGGTCATTTTCCCCATTTTCCCTACTAAGCTCCACCCGGTGGGACCGAGGTTGAGGTGCAGCTGCCCCCTCCCCCCTCCACCGCCTTCCACGTGTTATTAGTTGGATCCTTCGGGTCAACAGCCCCTCCAGATCCATCCCCCTTCTGAGTTATCTTAGGTTTTGAAATATCCATAAGAGAGCCCACGAGTAGCTAAGGAACGACGGTCCACCCCCACATAGCCCCACGTGTGGGGGTCAGGCTAATTACTCAGGGGGGGGGGGCGCCCGATGCACCTGAGGGCTGTCACTAGGGCACCTCTGCCCTTGTGCTCCCGGTGCCAAGGGTATCGGCGCGGCGCAACCACTTCACACCCGCCGAGGAGTGCCATCGCTAAAGCACCTTTGCCGTTATAGTCCCGGTGCCAAGGCTATTGAGAGCGCGAACTGCCTAACCCTCCGATTAGGAGCTGGAATGGTATTGATCACCAGCCAACCCGAAACAGCCCCCCCCCCCCCCCCCCGATCGCGGCTTCATTCACTCTGTTGCCGAGGCAGCCATTCAAGGTGAGGTACCGTTTATAGGTCCCAACTGCCATTCACGCTCGTGACCGGTTGAGCACCACCGAGAAACTATATAAACAATATAGGAAAAATAAAAAAAATGAAAAAAATACTTAACATTTTTGCTAAAAAATTGAGTCTTCACAAGGTTTTATGAATTTTTAAAAACTCTTATTAACTCTTTAAAATCATTAATCAAGTGTAAGAAATCCGAATATTTGTAAAACTTTTTAAGAATTTTTTAGACTTTATGAAACTTTCTTATGAGAAAAATTTCCGTCGGGGCGTGAACATTCCAAAATGTTATCGTACTCAAGAATATGTGAATAATCGAATTTATCTATTATCTATTTCTATCTTTTTTATTGCTATATAGTTGTAAGGGTCTCCACACCTGATTTCCATAGCTCACCCACATTTACCACAATTTTTAAAAGGCCTTATTTTTACGTGTTTTTTGTTCATTTTTGACGTGATTTCGACACTTTTTAACTACTGCTCCCCATTGCTGCGCATTATGTATATTGCTCTCCACTGCTCCCGCGCGTGGGAGAACTATTATTGTAAACATTATTATTCGTCCTGAAGTAGGATGGAAATGCATACAGAATTAGGGAATTTGAACCGCTGAACCCACTGAACCATAGAATAACTAAAGAAAAGGATCATTCACCAAAATTTTTGATATACCTAATTTATTTTCCCTAACCATTGAATACAGGCATTTCTCAGTACTCGCGGTTAAAGTACCGCGAATACAGAAACTGCGTACATGAAAACGAGTAATTGGTATATTTAAATTGATGTGAAACCTGATTGGTTGAAGTTTTACATAAATGTTATTGTAAAAAATGCTATAATTAAATGTAGTCCAAAAAAAATAAAGTAAATTAGGATTTTTTAAAGTATTCTGTTAATCGCGATTGTTTAGAACGTTTGCTTAAATCTTTATACAATTGTTGGTAAGAAGCCATTGCTCACAGTTGTGTCGAAATCGCAAACTTCGCATGATGATCAGATTTTCATCGAGACCTTCATCGATGGCCGATTGCACGCGACTCAAAATACATGCTACATTTTTTAATGAGAAAGTATCGTGGCTTTTTCACTCGCTGCTTCGGGGACACCATTTTTTCAAAATGAATAGTAAATACACGTTTTCTCTTTGAAAGCAACCTTAAAACTGATCGTCGAATCATTAAACTTGTTGAAACAAATTTCTGCTATTGAGTTTCTGTACCAGTATTCGTAATGAAAATAAATACGCTAATTTCTCGATACAAATGTAAATTTTTCCAAAATTTTTCAAAATTCTTGCTCGTTGTATCTGGCTCCAAAATCGAAACCATCAGTAAAGAACCGTGGATAAGTGTAACTGCATACGTGTATATCGAGGGATAGCTACATTTAAAAAACCGCAAATAAGCGAATTCCGCAAATACTGGAGCCACGAATACGGAGGGATGCACAGAGGGGTCAAATGATAAAAAAACGCACTAAATTTATGCGTACCATGCAGTTCCATATATTAGATAGATTGAAAGATAGTTTTAAAAAACAGCATGCAAGCTTATTGACTTCACTAGTGAATACATATTTTAATGATAATGTAAGTGATAAAGTGAAAGAAGACTTAAGCCATAAATTGAAATATAATTTTTTGAGTGATTTTAGAAGAAAGTTTCGAAAAATCCCTAAGAATGAAAAAAACTATACAGACTTTATATCTGAATTTAAATCGTGGAGTGAAATAGAATTTTCTTTTAATTAGAATGAAATTACGGAGGTGAATAATTTCTTCTCATGTGAATATTGGTAGGTGTCATTGTCTATGCAGAATCGTTATATTATATATATTATGTAAATGGTGGTTTGCTTAAATATATGCACGTGAATGCATTTATATTTCTATGGCGAGAAGGCAAAACCAACTTATGTCCACTTTTCGTGTTTTCGAGAAAAAAGTGCGCGTAAGAGCCCAATTATACGTGAACAACTTAAGTTCTGAAACTATGATATTTTTAGCTACTGCGAGATAACTTTTGACCTCTCTACTTATCAAATTGAAAGGCGTATCATAGTGATGATACGGAGCAATAAATATTGACTTAAGTCGTTTTGTCTGTCCACGATTTGCATCCAAGTGCACTTTTGACGGTCAAACTTTTTTCAATATCGATAATTTCGCTCAATTTGTGATTATAATCTCATTTAATGTGTAACCTAGATTCTCGATTCTCATCCCGACGTACCCTGTCAGTTACGTGTGTCCTCTTGGCTTTTAGGTCCGTTCCTATACGTCCGCGGTCTACCTGTGAAAAGCATGCAACACAGAAAGGGAAGATAGTCACACACATTCATCCGTAAATAACGACTCACAGAGAATTCTATTTTAACAATTAACGATAACTATTTATTTTACTATATTATATGGCTACACAGGCCTTGGAGAGAGAGACCGGACCGTCAACAGCTATCGACAACGTAGCTCTTTGTGCTAGAACCCCGACCATACGAAATATGTATAACGACCCAGCTGTCTTGCTCACCGCCGAGAACAGTTTTCCTCCGGGGATCGCTTGGTGGTCGCTCGTTGCTTGTCGCTGTTGGCTTCGGGTCCTCTCTTCCTCTCGTCCCCGATAGGCCATATGGCTATTCGAGTCCGGCGTTCTTCACCTCTGCAGCGGTGATGGGGTGGACTCGTTCGCACACAAAACATACACACTAGCACGACCTCGAGCACGCACTCACACGCACCCCTCGTTACGAGGGCTTAGGGTTTTGACTTGCGACAAACACACTGGTGGCTCGACGTAGGTAGTCTCCAGGACTACCTCGAACTTACACGACTTTCTCAATTAAATACCTCACACTCGGCGAACGACTCTCGACAATCGTACTATTAAATAGTCTGATGCCTATACCGGTCCAACGGTAACTACTTTGTACTTCTGCGACACGCGTGCTTTCAACCTCGCTTCTCTGTTTTAATTCGTATCCGACCGTCCGTTCTTATTGAAATATAACAGAAAAGGAAACATCTCGCAGTATCTCGCAGTATATAATTATTATTATTGGCCTTGACCAACAATGATTCGTCAGGCGACTCATTACAAGATAATACCGTTTCGGCATCACAAATGTTTTTGCATTGATAAAATAGCTTATGCAACGTAATACTGATGTCAGATTTCAAATCTCAATCTCAAACGAATAAAGACAGCTAAAAATGAGCGAAAATATGCCCTCGCGTATTAAATCTGCCAATTGTGAAGTAAAATTAACAACAGTGCAGAAGCCATGTGTACGTTCAAATATCATTTTCTTTAATTTCCCAATCTAAGTAAACTCACTATCGTCTTTGGAAGTTCGCAAAGGTGGATTTAAGTCGTTTTGCCTTTCCCCGATTTTCGCGAAATGGACTCAAGTTGTTATGCACAATGCTGAAACTAACGATAGAAGCTATATTCGTCTATTCTGACCGTAACGAACGCAGGTTACACTTTTTCTAAAAGTGTAAACAGCGCCGAAGTGTATTTTGTGCACATTACACTTTTTAAAAGTGAAAGGAACGTCGATTACACTTTTTCGAAAACGGCCACACCAAAAAATTGTAGCGAACGCAGGTTACACTTTTTCTAAAAGTGTAAACAGCGACAAAGTGTATTTTGTGCACATTACACTTTTTCGAAAACGGCCACGCCAGAAAAAGTGTAATGAACGTAGATTACACCATTTCTAAAACTGCAATTTATTTTTTATATAATAATGCGGGTTCTAATGTAGTGTAAGCTTTTTACGTTTTGAGATTTCAATGTTTGGAAAATTGCTTATGTAAAGAAAGGATTATTAAGGCTATTTTTGTAGATATTGTAAATCCTTGTTTCAATAAAGTAGAGGCCACGAAGGAAAATGATTATAAAAATCCTATTTTTTATTATTAAAAAACATAGAATTAAAGAAAATAGTTTATAAACAAAAAGACTTTGAATTTATTGAAGAATAAACATTTTCACGATTAAACTGAAAAAATTATTTTAATCTTTATAATTCATTTTTTTCATGGCCGCTATTTTTTGGAAAAAGTTCTTAGAAAAATTGATAAAAAATTTAGAGCCCCTGCGCAAAACAGGCATATTTCGCAATGCATGAAGTGCCAAGAGCACGGTCATGTTAAAAATTATCGTTACAAGTTGCCCTTTTGTGTCGAATGCGTTAAGGTACTATTAGAGTAAGAATTTTTAAAAAAATCGATTTTTTTGTTTGCATTTTTAGACTCTTTATAGTCTTAAGAATCACCTCGCAAAGTATTTCCGTGATATCTAAATTTTAGGCAGGTCTACGTGCAACTGTTCGGTGAGTGTGAGCACTTGTACGCACAAAAAAAAAACTTGAACGCGTTTTTCCCGAAATAATGTTTTTTTGAACTGTGGACAGTTAATCTCCGAATCTACCAAATTTATCTTTACCAAATTTTGCACAGAACTTTGTTTATGTATCGCACACGAGAATCCACCACAATGAGACCAACAAATTTTTTTTCTAATTTATACGCGACAAAGAAGGTCGAAAAAAAGGGTCGATTTTGAACTTTTGCTTCCAAAGGCCGCCATTTTTTTCATTCAAATTATCCAATTTTCTGGTGGATTCGTGTATCAGAGTTATTCATTTAACTAACCCACGTCATATTTTTTGTGTCGGACTTTTCCATCCTGAGATTAACTGTCCGCAATGGACAGCTGTTTTTTTAAAAACCAAACTTTGACGTCTTCTATATGGAAGAAAAAGAATAAAAAAAGACAAAAAAAATTTTTTTTAAAATAGTTTTCTTATACATGTGTATACTCAAAACGTTTCAAATAAATATATCATATAGCAAATGAGAAAAAAAAATCGCCAAAATAACGTCATTTTTGTCGTTTCTTACTGTAATAGTACCTTAAATATTACTTAGCGGATCAATGTCCAATAAAAGCAAATTTTGGCCCATTACAAAACTTTCTCTATGAGGAAGCAAAAAAAGAGGTATTGTAAATAATGTATATTGCATAATTCTATTAGCTTTTTTTAATTCTTATATCTATGAACAAACATTTGTCTTTTCATACAACTGTTAAACAGCATCGTTGCAACTTTATTTATTTATTACATTCATATTCAAAAAAAAGAAATTAAAAAAATCCTTCAGCTCATCTGGCACAACGATATTAAAAACTAATAATAACGTGTATGTATGTATCCAAAAAATTAGGGCCGATTGGCAAGATTTCAGAGTTTATTCGAATTGAATAAAAAACATAATCGGGCTCTGCAATTTTATTTATGGCCACAATAATGGGGTGTCACGGCTTTTTTTGAGCGCTGTGGTCATGTACATTTTCATCTTCCTGTAAAAAATGATGCAATCAATATTGCGACAAAAAATTGAACAGAGGTTGCGATTGGGAACTTATAAATGATATAAATGAAACATTCAAATAGGCTATATGCATTTGAATTGTGGTAAAGATATGCAGTGATACATAATCGATATATTGCAATTCTACGGCAGGTGCTAACCGCCACATTGAATGTGATATTTTTATCATTTCGTCGCCTCAACGCAGAAAGGTATTGCTTCAAATTTTTAAGCGAAAAACTATACTTTTCTACGCTGGAGAGATGATTCGGGGGTATCAAATATTATGTATATCAAATTTTCAATTTGCCTTGAAAAATTTTACAATTTTTTCAAAATCTGCTCCTTTAAAAGCAATCTTTCTTCGTTTCTACAATAATGAAATGTAAAAATTGAATTTTAAGTAAAATATATCAGTTTTTTGGAATATATATTTATATAAAACTCACGTTTTTTCCACAGTTTTCTTAATTTTAGTATAACCAAAAACCATCAACGTATCAATTGGATTTACTTGCCACGCGATTCTGACGTGAGTTCATCAATACTGATCTATGGGGTCTCAAAGTCTTCAGGAAAGTACCCTCATCCACTTAAGCGGAGCAGAATTTGAAAAAAAAAGTTTGCTTCTCTTCCAAGAACTTAAATATGGCATTTAGTGTTGATAAAATACTGATTTTCTTAAAAATTGTCACATTTTGACGTGTTTATAAAATTTTACGCAATTTTTCCAAATTCTGCTCCGCTCAAGTGGATGAGGGTACTTTTCTGAAGATTTCCACATCCCATATACCAATATTTATGAAAAAGTCTTTTTAAGAATCATGCGGCAAGTGATTTATAACACAATATGTTGTATTATGAAAAAAGTGATGTAATTGGTACTTCAGAGCTTGGGTAAAATTTTTTTTTGGTAAATTAGATATAGAATGAACATATTTTACTATGATAAAAAAAATGTCCACTATTTCGATTTATATAGCTATTTTTAGCTGAAGCTGAATTTAAGCTTTTAACACAGGTTGGTCCCCTTAATTGATATGTTTTTTGTGTATTTTTGGAAGACCGTAGCATTTTGCTAATATGGTATTGGTTTGGGTGAAATCGTTATTGTAAAATCGTCTATTAAATACTTATTGTCATTCAAATTTTGCAATATCTTATATACTCTAGTCCGTAGCGTCTTTGTAGGATCACACTCAAGTATCTTATAAGTGTTGGTATCTCTCAAAAGCCGATTCATTTTATCCATATTCCATTCTTCTTTCTTTCCATTCTTCTTCTTCCACATGCACACCGTCTTGTTGCTCTTATCTGAATTAGTGATAAGAATGTTCGGGTTGTCTTTGATGAATTTTTCCGTTTTTTCAATTTTCATTTGAAACGCTCTCTGTTCACTAGTCAAGTGTCTTCCGTTGTGGAGATTGGGGGAAGGTAAAGATGGTTTGGTTCGAGTCGCATCCATATCAACATCTCGCGGTGAATACTTGAGAGCAATTACAAAACTAATCAAACTTCCAACGACCATTGAGATCCAGGGTGATGCTGAAAAACCTTCAAATGAAGAATGAAGAACGTCAGAACAAAATCACCCTTGTAATATCTCGTTTATTGTACGGACCATGCAGCTGCTTATTTTTAACATTGAATTACTATTTTCTTTTTCTGTTTTTGATAAAAACTTAATGATTGTATCAAAACGAGATCCTTTGGAATGACCTCGGTTTCGTATTATAATTTTGTATTAAAATAAAGAATTACTTAGTCCTAAATAATAGATTAATATCTTTTTCATAACTTTATTAAAATAAAAGTGATTAACGTTAAAGTGAAGTGAAAGTTAATTATTTCAAGTGTTGTGCATACCCGACCGCCCTTCCCTATATATTCGAGTAGCTCCAACCTCGATGCTCCAAAGGGTGCATACTTTAGAGCGAGTTTGTCTACATCAATCATTGTTTACTTTTTGTTGACTATAATTATTTTTTATTGTTATGATTTCATAAGTGTATATGCACACGTATGTGTGGTATATGTATACAAATATACACATTTTTGTATAAAATTATGCAAAAATAAAGCAGTTAAATTATTTTATTTAAAACTCTGATATACTACGATTTCACAAATTTTTGTATTAGGTATAATAATTAGGTAAGCTTGTTGACAAGAACAGTTTCATTAAAAAAATCAATTATTTATTACTAATGATACATTTTTGGTGCCAAAATTTAACAATGCATGTATATATTGTATAATCACCGATTTTAACAGCATTTTTCAGGATAAAATTTTTACAGATTAAATATGTTTAAACAATTTTTTTTTGTTTAACAAATTTTAAAAAAATGGTTTAAACAATATAATTCTGAAATAAAACAAACCAGAAGCATGGATTCGGTAATAGACTCTTTTTTAATCATGAATCACGCTATCGATTTTCATTTAATTATGTGTATAGTTAATAAATAAATAAATAAATAATTATAATTTATTTATTTAAATAAACTTTTCAAGAAAAGTTTTCGAGCTTTCTTAGCATGTTGAGGCAATAATGTCATGCATAAACGATGAGAGGTATGTCATATACAATTATATGAGAATTGAGTAATTATAACGCTATATTTGTCGAAGTTTTCATTAGCTTCGATGATGCGTAGAATTTGATTTTTGATAGTTAAATAAAGAAAGACACTGGTTTTATTTTTTTATACTTTACTGAACAACAAAAAAATTTTTACTGCAATTTTTCCGCTGAACTGCGCGGTACGCATGAATTTAGTGCGTTTTTTTATCATTTGGCCCCTCTGTGGGATACCTGTACCTTGCTTAAAAGTGTGAAAAGGATAATTTACTAAAATTGTGGGAGTTACCACAGTTATTCATAATCTGATAAAATATAAAATAAAATTAATGCTTTATAAAATAAATTTATAAAATGAATGCTTTACATATTGGATTGGGAAATTCATTTTCACTAACCAGTTAATAGTACCTTGCTTAAGTGTGAAAACGATCATTCATTAAAATTGTGGAAGTAGCCAAAGTTTTTGAAAAATTAATAAATGTTTCATTCATATCAGATTGGAAAATTCGTTCTTACAAACCGCTGAATTTCCTGCTTAAATTTGTAAGAGGGATACTTCACAAACATTTTGATAGTAGCGAAGTTGTTAAAGAGTTTTTCAAAAAAATGATTAGCATTTGAATTGGAACATTCATTTCAACAAACGATTAAATTTACTTTCGCAACTGTATGAAAGGGAAAATTGGTCAAAATTGTGAGAGTAGTCAAAGTTATTAAAAAATTGCTATTTGTATTAAATGGAATCTGAAAATTTATTTTAAAAAATTACTAATCATTACATTTTGAAATATGGGTTTGTGAACATTTTTAGAATTTCAGGATTAATTGGTCTTTTTGTTAATTTTATCTCATTTTTTCCTCAATAAATATGACAAGGAAAGTTTGTCATTAAGGCCAATTCAATTAGAGATTTTTAAAAAGGGTCGTACGAAGAATACTGTACATCGTTATTGCGTTTCTCAGTCAATAGATACGATCATAAATGTTAATTCCAATCGCAGATTGGTGCAGTTTTCGATTACTGCTTCACGTAGTGCGCTGTTTGCTAGGCATTCCCCCCCTGAATTTAAGATTGCCTATAACTTTCAAACATTCAATATTAGCTTTACATAAAGTTTTATCGACTGGTGATAACGTGGTACCTAGACTGAATGAATCGATATTATATTTATCAAAAATAAATTCGATGCATTGTTGATTCATCTCGACTGCTGTAACGTCTAAACGACGCATCCTATCTCTTTCCCCGACTCGCCTGCCAGGGCGTGAATCGTACATTTTATGTACGCACTTTTTTACTAATAACACAGAGTTGAAATCGTTGCGGGTATTGAAAATTAGCGTATGCGGTGAGTATTTATCAAACATATCGAGTATGCCTTTGAACGAAGTTTGTCCAAAATCTATAGGCCACGAGCTATCGAAATAGTACGTAAACAACGCGTCTACCAGCGTAGGGTGTCACGAGAACGACAGTGCAGTGTTAAACGTGGTACGTATGTCTATTTTCTTAAAAAGTTGGATTGTCGCGAGATAGTTGCATACGAACAGACTTGCGAGTGTTTGCACTGTGTACTGAGTAGGTGGTTTAATGATGATCCAAGATGAGTAAAAATTTTTGTCACCATCAGGTACGACTCTCAGATAGCCTTGGTGCTTTTTACCATTAGATTTGACGAACGACCACTTGAACATGTTGGCTGCTGCAAATGTTTGAATTTTGCAAGACACGAGCAAAGATGCACAATTGATATTGCCTGCCGTCTTTTCGTTTGCGGATTAAGCTTGACTGCTGTGAGGGTGTACTTACTCGGATCAATGGGCTTCAAAAACTCTTGGATGTGGTGTTCTTTAAAATTGCCACACAGGTTTTTATGTGTCAAGGTTCGGGTTATCATGAGTGAACAATACCGGCTAGTGGACTGGGTGATTCATCCTGACTAAAGCTGACTGACCGATATTATTATTCCGTGCTAAAGCTTCACGGCGTAGAAACTCGCGTCTGAATTAATAACATGAGAGTGTTGGGAAAGCTGCCATTACTTCAGTGCATTGATCAGAGATTTCTCTTGGCGCAGTGAGTGAGCGGTACTTGATATCGTGAAAATCTCGTCTAGAGTTTCTATGAGTTTTTGTTCCTGTAACGCAAAGAATTTTCTTTCGTCTGAGAATGTTTGGAATATGTTTTGACGTTTGTGATTTTGGTTAGTAAAAATTCTTGTTTTGAGTACAAGCAGCCTCTGACCCGGGTGTTGGTATAGCGATTTCGACGGTACGAGATTGAGTCTCGTGTCGACCGGGAGTGGAGGTGGGTTCAACTTGATCTGTAGCAGAAGTGGCTGTGTGATCGTGTTGGTAATTTTCGATAGGTGAAGGAGGTCTTTGCGACTGCACTTCGTCTGAGCTTTGAGGTTTTACCTCGGCAGGACTGTCCTCGTTGACAAGATTTTGTTCATCGAGTGGAGGCTCTTCAGGAAGAGGAGGGGTGAAATTGACATCTGCACCATAAAGAAAGTGCGCTGGCTTCAAGTGTTCGATTGATACAGTTTTCACTTGATCGCCGATAACGATGTCGAAGTGTCTACGAGATGCGTGCTTGTGACGAATTTGTGAGGACCTGTGTAAGGTCTAGTGAGCGAGGGTTTTACAGCTTTTACGGCCTTGAACACATGAGTGCTTTTTTCAAGATCCGTGAAATAGAAAGGTTGTAACTTAGATTTAGTTTTAGACTTAATTGGTTTTAAGTTTTTCATGTGTTGAATAAAAGTTGTTTGAAACTCTTTCATTTCGGCTGTGTCTGTATTGACCTCGCCGACAAAGTCGCCAGGAATACGAAGAGTCGTGCCGTAGAGCATTCCGAAGGACTCACGTCTTCGGGAAGAATTATTCGGGTACGTAGTCCAAGGAGGACAGTAGAGAAGAAGATACCAATCAGCTGTGTAGGTTCTGCACATCAGAGCTGCTTTGAGATCTCTGTGCCAACGCTGACCATTCCATTTGAGCTAGGATGATAGCTCGTGGTGCGTATACGTTGGATACCAAATAATTTAGTAAATTCAGCGAAAACTGTGCCCTCGAATTGTCTACCTTGATCTGAAGTTATTATAGAAGGCGTTCCGAAGCGTGAGATCCAATGATCAAATATCGCCTGCGTGACAGTGGGCGCCGTACTGTCACGAAAGGAATAGCTTCAGGCCAACGAGAAAATCTATCAATGATTGATAGTATGAATCTGTAACCGTCTCTTGGAGGCAAAGGACCTACAAGATCGATGTGAATGTGTTGAAATCGGGCATCAGGTGCAGCAAATTGAGCAGGGCTCAATTTATTGTACCTTGAAATTTTGGATTGTTGACAATCTAAGCAACACTTGCACCAACTAGTAATGTCGCGAGTCATGTTTGGCCATACATAACTGCGACGAATTAATCGATGGTACTCTGCCGCGATGCGATAATATGATAAGTGTTAAAAATTTCGAAACGAAGTGATTTGGGCAAGTAAGGTCTGATATTATTGTCCTGCACATTGCAGTAAAAAAATTGCTTCGAAGGAGGCCAGGTAAGTTTAACAAACTTTAGAGAGTGTAAAGGGTTCTCTAAAATTTTAGTTAACTCCTGGTCTTCGGCTTGCTTGGTACAAAATTCTCCCATATCGATGGATGTAGGGAGCTTAAATGCATCTATGCACTTTAACATTGCGTAAGAGTCATGATCGATGGCAGCGATTTCATATAGTGATTCTATGTGCGAGAGAGCGTCGGCAACATTATTGTGTATGCTCGGTAAATAAACTATTTCGATATTGAAAAGAAAGAGATATTCTAATTGTCTAGCGCGACGAGGGATAGCTTTCTCGTGCTTTTGTGACAGAGCTTGCAAAAGAGGCTTATGATCTATCCCAAGGATGAATTTTCTAGACTCGACGTAGTATTGAAAGTGTTTGATAGACTCTACAGCGGCAGTAAGCTCGCGATCATAAGTGGAATAATTTCTTTGTGCGTTATTGAATTTACGTGAGAAGAAAGCTAAAGGAACCATTGCCCGTGGTTTTTGTTGTTCGAGTACGCCTCCCATTGCTGTGCCAGAAGCATTGAGCAGATGCGAATAGGTGCAGCGTCAACGGGAAAGGCCAGCCAAGCTGCTTCAGCTAAGCGCTGGGTGCAAGCTTCAAAAGCTGCGAGAGATTCTTCATTCCAGCGATCGGCGACTTGTCTTTTTTCTTATTGCCGAGAATGAGCTTATGTAAAGGTATTTGCAATTGAGTAAGGTGTGGTATACACTCATGATAGAAGTTAATTATACCGAGAAAACGACGTAAATCGTCTACTGTAGTGGGACGAGGAAAATTGCTTATTTTGTCGATTTTAGAAGGCAAAGGCTTGAAGCCTGACTCGTTGAAAAATCCGAGAAATTCTACTTCGTTTTGACCGAAGTGGTATTTATCGAGGTTTAATTGCAGACCAAAGTCTCTCAGTCTTTCCAGCACTACACGTAAGTGATTTCTATGTTCGTCAAGCGGCGACGAAGCGATTCAAATATCGTTAAGATATACAAAAACGAAGGGCAAATCGCTGAACGCCGAACGCCGAGTCCGCGTATATTTGAAATGTTTGTGCAGCGTTACGCATTCCGAATGTCATAACATTAAATTCAAAAAGTCGAACGGTGTGATAACGCGGATTTTTGTCTGTGCTCAGAAGCGAGTGGAATCTTCATATACGCTTTTTGCATATCAAGTGTAGAAAAAATTGTTGTATCCGCGAGTATAGAAGAGAAATCCTGAAGACGTTTGACTGGATATTTGTCGGGGATTGTGACAGCGTTGAGTCGACGGTAATCGCCGCAAATACACCACGTCTCGTCATTTTTCGGGACCATGTGAATGGGTGACGCCCAACGACTGTCTGAAAGCTTTACCAAGCCTTTAGCCTGCATGTCTGCGAAGTAAGCCTTAGTGATTTTGAGTTTGTCGGCTCGAAGTCGACGAGCTTTTTCGGCTACTGCGGGGCCTTCAGTATGCAAGTTGACGTACTGTGCTTTTACTGATAGCTTGTTGAAATTGAGAATGATATGGTGTGGGAAATTGCGACAAAATGTCATAAAAACGTGAGATTCAGATAACAACGATATGTTGTGAGGCGGAGAAGGCAAGCTTTTTCGAAGCGCGAAGACTGTGTTTTGACGAGTAAGTAAGACAGCTCGACCAAGGTCAATGAGAAGATCGAAGTAGTGAACAAAGTCCAAATCCAAGATCGGGTAAGGAACGTCTGTGATGACGAAGTTCCATGTGAACGGGCTTTTTTGATTGAATTGCAATTGCAACGTATGTAAGCCGTAAGTGTTCATAATTGACTTGTTGGCTGCTTCGAGCTTGACTGATGAGAGCTGCGCCTCTGGAAAGAAAGATACTGGTAACACAGAAATTTCAGCGCCTGAATCAGCGAGAAAGGTGTATCTGCTTTGACGATCGTAGACGTGTAAGCGAAGACTAAGAGAAAGTCCACTGGCTGCCGTCTCCAGAGGTGTGGTGGGCTGCATTAGTTTTTTGTATTATTTGATTTCTTGGGCACCATGTGACTCAGATGCACGGGTCTACACACTTCTTTGCCACTTCTGCATAGCGACGATGATAGTAGCACATGCCCTCTGTGTCTCTTGGCTCTTGATTTTCGTCTTTCTGCTGGTGGTTGCTTGAGCTGCTACGATTATACTTCTTGTTGTTGCTCGCATTGTTATTATCGCGAGGCTTGTCGAGCTTTTTTTCAAATGAAGCCATTTTAGCTTCGAGCTTGTTCAAAGTTTCAGCGATTTTGGACAAATCGAAAGCTTTGTCTGCATTCGATCGTGAAGAAGGTTGTATTGGAGCAAGCTGTAAGTTGTAAGCTGGCTGTGGCTGAGACTTGAAATTGAATGTATCGTAAAGCTCGTCTGCTCTTTTGATATTTTCGGCTTCGTTCTCTGAGTGATAACTGTGCTTAATCCGTTAGTGCTAGGCTGGATATTTTTCTTCCAAATTTCTAGAATTGCTTCGCGTGTCATCCATTTATCCGCTACAGAAGCCAAGCGCATGAGATACTCGGGGGTGAGCAGTTTTGCGGGCCGTTGCGGCTTTCACCGAGTCGTTTTAATTTCGATGTATCATTCGACGTATTGCGTACAAGAACCGATTTTTAATGAATCGTACTCATTGCCTGCAGGAGGAGTAAGCAAGGAGTGCTTTAGCTCAGCTGTGAAGTCGTGGCCTAATTTCGTGGCCAAATGATAGTACTTATCTATTTGCGAAGTGACTCTAGCTGCAGCAAATTGAGATTCAAGCAAGTTTATCCATAGCTGCATCTGGAGACTCGTGCCTTGGCTGCTGCTGTGGTAAAGGCGCTTGTTGCACACTCGAAGTTTGAGTAATTGGCTGTGTCAAAGGCAACGAGTACTGCCACTGCGACGGTGTCATGACATGTGCAGGTTGTATATACGAAGATGCGAGCTGTTGTGTCGGTGCGGCTCAGTATTGAATGCTTGGCTGCACAGTGTGTTGTATTGATGCAGAGACATACAGCACGCTTGTTTGCAGACGCGGCTGTGTTGCTGAAAAAGTGCATCGCCCGTTTGAATGCAGCGATGCAGGTATGCTCCGCGTCGTATGTATAATGGCAGGAGAGGATTGCGAGGTAACTGGGAAATTTAGCATCTGTTTGAATGTAAGCAGATTAGAAGACTGCACTTGCTCGTGAAGAGGTGGAGCAGAAGCGATACCGTCTGAAGAACTGGCATTGTTAATTTGCGCTGCAGTTTCTATGCTATTGCCAAGTGGCTTGAAGCTACATCATGTAACGATTGCTGTATCAATGCTGTGTTGGAAATCGGCGTTTTTTTTATTGCACTGCTACTTGCATTGACAATCGGGGCCGGAATCAATATTTGCTGCGGTACAGCAGGTGGTCTGAGAGCTTCGCATAATTGCATTTGTGCCAGCCGTAGCTGTTCGCGTATTTGCTGCAATTCGAGCTTATCACTTTCGCGCTAGATGGAAAGACTGAGCGAGAGGTCGGCAAAATTATCATTTGTCGATGTAGGTGGTTGAATATCGAGAGATGACGCGTCTAGGAAGATCTCGGTAGGGGTGTGACTTTCGCTAGCCTGAGTGTCATCGTCATATGTAATGATGTGTGTGTCGATGTCGTGTGTATGTGCTCAGCCGCGTCGTTGATTTTTCGCGTACGCGATCGAAGCCCGATAGGCGAGCGCAGAACTTTGTCGTTCGAAGCAAATGCCGCGGCTTCGTCGCCTGTTTTTTGATCTGTCGGCGTAGCCATGATCGTACCGAGTGTACGTGTGTATACGGGTGAGAGAGACGCGCGCACGAAGCAGCAGACGAGTACGTGGGCGGAAAGAAAGACGTGTGCGAACAAGGCGAGAGAGACGTGATCATGTGATCCGATTACTGATGCTATGCTGCAGTGCGAAATGACTGAGCGCGGGCCGACGAAATTCGGGGAAACTCGCGCATGCCGGGAAGCCCGCGCGTGCTTGTAACGACTTGACTTGGCGCGCTTTTGTTTCGACGATCTTTGAAACAAAATAAGCGAGCTGACCTGTAAAATTTACACGATGCCGCGAAAATTACCGTGAAAAGATGCGCGTTTTTTATGCTTTTTCAGGTGGATAGGGACTGCAGACTTATGCACCCTGATGATGCTCTCAATGGTCGTGTGTACCTGTATCGTGAGAAAGAGGTGAACTCTTTGAGAGACGATCACAGCACGAAGCCAAGATTACAACAAAAGAGTTGTAAAGCCGCCATTACGCGAGTTAGTGCAAAATAAGATTATGCTTATGTATGCAGTGCGTAAAAATCTACCACGAGAAATTGGTCGCTTTCCTCTCTGTGAGAAGGAGGTAAACCCTTTGAGGAACAGATGAAGAGCGTACCAATTTTCGTGTAAAAGAAGCTAAATTATGCAAAAGCATTGCATACGTACGCACTATATTAATGTGTTTTAGTTACAATAACCGACTGGCAGGTGATCGGAAAAAGAAATTCGACTTACGCTGTTGCCGTTCCGCACCAAGTGCCGTAGGACAAATCTTCAATGTCTCTTGTTGCTGCGAAGGCTCAGAGGCCCAAGTCCTCTATGTCGGTTGATGTAGAAGTAGGTCGGACTCACGACGTCGTTGTGGCTGGTGAAGCTGGCTTGGCAGGCTGTCGTTGCACGACGATGATGTTGAAGGCCGGCGAAGCTGCTTGGCTGTTGGTCAAAAGACCATCGATGCTGGCTTAGCCGTCGTGAAAGTCCGGGCCTCGTTGAAAACCTAGGCGGTTCTCAGTTTGTTGGGTCACCACTGAAGCGTTAGTCGTCGCCAAGGTCGACGACTACGTTCATCAGAAGGTCGGATGGCTTCACAACCGCGTGCAATGATAGAGATAAGGTGGATGAATAAAGGACACGAGGGTTAAAAGTAGACTGTGTGTGCTTTATTCAATGCCGATGCGAACGATTTGGCGGTTCGATCGAGAGTGAGTGACTGAGCACGGCGTAGCGTGCGGTGCGACGACTGGTGTCGGTTAAGAAGGCAGCGCACATGCTGCGCGTAGCGCTAGTGATGCGTACGGGAGAGTGGCAGTTGCCACATGTTCATTATCAGTCATTTTTTCATATCTGCGATTATTCAAAAAAATGTTGTAACCTTAAAATTCCTTGTCCTTACCCCGACGTACCTGTTGGTTACGTGTGTCCTTTGGCTTATGGGTTCGTCCATGTACGTCCAGGGTCTACCTGTGACAATACATGCAAAAGAGACAGGGCATATTCACACATACACACATTCACCAATGACTACTCATTCATTTCTATTTCAAATAAATAACAATAACGATTTATTCATATAACTTAAACTACATTGGTCTCGGAGAGAGAGACCGGAACCGTTAACGGCCGACGTTACAACGTAGCTTGTTTCGAGCGTGCCGAGAATAATTATGACACGGCCCTGCCGTGATGCTCACCGGCGTACCTGAGGCCTCTCCTGGGACGGGTTGACTGGCTACTCGTTCGGTCCCTGCAACAAAACCGTCGTCGTCGGATTGAGTCCCACCCTTGTCTTCTCTGCAGCGGTGACAGGATGGCTTGCTCTCGCTCTCTCACAAGCACGCACGCACGACCTCGAGTTCGCACCCACACACACCCCTCGACCGAGGCTTAGCGATCACACTCGCGGCAACACTCACACCTGCGGCTCTACGTAGGCAGTCACCCGGACTACCTCGTGCTCTCACTTACTCGGGTAACACTCGGACACGTGCACACGAAATACAGTGCGACTCGCGAGACTATATTTCTCAAAGTCGGCCCTTGCCGTTTACCGGTTCAGTGGTAACTCACTGTCTTGCACGACTCTCGTGCTTTCGTACTTCTGATTCTGCTTTCATTCCATCCGATCGTCTTCTCATTGCCAGATATACAACAGAAGAAAAGAAAACATTGCGCAGAATCATAATCATCATATTTAGCTTTATTCGGCCTTGACCGACAATGATTTGTCAGGCGACCTCTCACGAATAATACCGATTCGGCATTACAAAGCCCTCCACCAAACTATTCGTACCTGTACGAATAAGTTTGCTCTATTGTCACCCGACACATCCTTGCCGTCAAGCCATCGACGCTTAGTATTACACTCATACTTTTTACCATTCATTCACTCAATGAGATGATACTAATGACTACGAACAGTACAACTAACTACTATAAATAAAACAAAATATAAAAAAAACCAAAATCTTACGGCCTCTCTCTCTCAAACTCTAGCGCCGTCCTCCTCCTAGCACCTTCCACAGCTGCTTCCTGGCTTTGGTCTTCTTGGAGTGGAAGTTCCTCTGACTCTTCTTCCATCCCCGACTACAACGAGGGCAGTGCCGAACCTTGACACCCCGTCGCCCACAGTTGGTGCACAAGACACCGTCGTACGGATTTCTGCACTGGCGGCGAGTGTGTCCCGGCTCGTGACATTCGAAACATGCTCCGCGCGGAGGATCGAGCCCCGGCACGAACCTCACCGGCTCCAGGCTTCCAAAATTTTCTCCTCGGATGCGCGCCGGTGCGGCCGTGTTCCCCGGTAGCGAGCTAGGACCCGCCACCGGGCTTAGAGGTCGAACCTCTACGCGGACCTCCTCTTGCTGGTGTTGTTCGGCTGTAGTGGGGGGTAGCTGCCGATGTTGTCGCTGCTGCTCCTCCTGGTAGTGGCTCGGGCGGCGAAGCTGGCGTTGTTGCTGCCCGTCGAGAGGTACTCCGCCTGCAGGCGCTGCTGTTGCACGGCGAACGGTTGAAATACCAGGCCATGCGGTCCTGCCACATAGCTCACCTGCTGAACTGGTGGAGGCAACGGCAGCGCAAACGGCTCTTGTACGGGTGCCAGAGGTGGAGTCGGCACCGTGCGCTTTCCTCCGTCGTCTCTCCAGAGCGACGAAGCGTAGCCGTCGCCTCCCCCTCCTCCAACAACAAAATCTCCTCCTCAGGCGAGCCACGAAAAACCTCCTCGAATGCCTCGCCGTCCCATTCTTCCACTGGTTGACGAGCCGCCACCAGCTGCTCTAACATTGCCCGTGTCTCCTCCTCCAACAGCGGCTCTCCTCCTCCGTTCGGGCGACGTCCCTCGCCCGGCGATGGAGTACGCTGTCGCGTGCCAACGCCGTTGGCCCGTCGACGTTGACGGGCAGCTCTTCTTCTGTCGGCGTCCGTCCGTTGTTGCCACGCCGGCCGCTGCCAGCTAAAACTCTCGAGCTGCACGGATTCCTCCCAGTCCATCGCGTCCTCCGATGCGTTCATCGGAGCACCCGAAAAGACCGGGATCAACTCGCCCGAAACCTCTACGACCGCCCGTCCCTCCGGCTCTGGACGAAGGCGAGCAGGTATGCCGAGCTCCATTAAACGAATATACTCGTTTAGCTCAGCCACCGCTTCTTGGCTGGCTCTTGCCTCCTCGCTGGCGTTTCTCTCCGAGCTCGACGCCTCCGCTCGCTCGCCCATCGCCGGCTGGACTGACGGTGCAGTCCTTCCGGTCGCTCCGCTGACAACGGCGGCAAACGAACGCCGTTGCTTCGCTGTTGGTATTGCGCTCCATCTGTTTGAGAGAGAACAAAAGAAAAAAAAAAACCAAAAAAAAAATTAAATAATGAACTTTTCTCCACGCATAGGACATGTATCGACTCCACAAAAACAGTACGATATCATGCCGGCCGCTTACGAAGCGACCTCCGTGGGATCCATTTACGCAAATGAGATACATGCACTTCGGGCTTCTTTCTACTTTTCCTATCATTTAATATGTACACATTTTCGCCCTTTTTGCCTATTATCTCATACGGTCCGCAAAACTTTTCGTCTAATTTTTTATTATATTTGTCTCCCGCGCGTGACAAATTATGCGTTCGACGTAAAACCCTATCACCGTTTCAAATTTTACTTCTTTCCTATTTTTATTAGTACTTTGCCTGTCTCTCGTACGCGGCATCGATGTATTTCATCACTACCTCTCGCAATTCATCAAGCTTCGCTATTCGCTCTGCCCATGCACTCGGTTGCAGTAACTCCGCGTTGCACCATTTTTCGACCTCTCGACGTAAGCTCTTTGCTTGTCTCGGCTGTCGACCCATATTCAAAAATGCCGGAGACACTTTGAGTGTTGACTGCACTGCAGTATTAATTGCATAACGAAACTGTGGCAAGTACTTATCCCACTCGTCATGTTTATCGCCCACATAACACGCGATCATCGTTTTAATCGTTCTGTTACTGCGCTCAACTACATTCGCGGACGGAAAATATGGAGGCGTAAAATATGTTTTACTCCATACTCTTCGAGTGCCGTATTCACCACCGCGTTATCAAACTCTTTACCGTTGTCTGTCAGTAAAAATTCTGGCGTTTCCCAACGAAACAGCACTAGCTCTTCAAAAGCTCTCAACACATTTACTCCATTTGCTTTGCGTAGCGGTATAACTTCAATCCACCTCGTGAACAAGTCCTGAAAAACCAACAAGTACTTGTTCTGATTTTTACTCCGAGGGAACTCCATCATATCCGCCGCCACGACTGCCCAGGGTCGGTCTACGACCCTCCTCGTCATAAGGCCTTTTGGTCCGGTCTGTGGTACTTTATATCGTTGACATATGTCACACGAGTTGCAATACTCCTCCACTGCATACCACATACCCGGCCACCAGTACTCGCACGCCAATCTATCGTAAGTTTTCTTGGCTCCAAGGTGCCCTGACGACGTAAGGCAGTGTGACTCGGTCAATACTCTTTCTCGCTGCTCTGCTGGTACTACCAATCTCCAGCTGTTCTCTGCGTTCGACACCGGATCGAGCAATGCATTATAGCTGCGCTTATACAGCATGCCATCTTCGATACACCAATTTGTATATTTCGACGGCGAATTTTTCACTTCGCTCAGTTTCTTCATATACCACTCATCTTCGATTCGCTCGAACGCAAAAAATTCATTTCGCTCGTCGCACTCGAACGCTCTCGATAACGCATCTGGCACATAATGCAGTGAACCCTTACGGTACACTATTTCAAAATCATATTCCATTAATTTCAAAGCCCATCGCGCTACTCTGCCTTGTGGGTCTTTGAAATTTCTCAGCCAACTCAATGCCCGGTGATCCGTCACTACCTTGAAGTGATAGCCCTCTACGTATGGTCGAAATTTCTCGATCGCCCACAGCACCGCTAAACACTCTTTCTCCGTGACTGTGTAATTACGCTCAGCCGATGTCAATACACGGCTGATATAATACACTGGATGTTCACCGTCTTCTCGCTCCTGTGTCAACACAGCACCGATCGCATAATCCGATGCGTCGGTCTGTATCGCGAACTCTTTGTCAAAATCAGGTCTCACAAGTACGGGAGCCTCCGACAAGGACTGTTTCAACGTCTCAAACGCTTGTTCCTGGTCGGCCCCCCATAAGAACGGTGTGTCTTTACGCAATAGCCTAGCAAGTGGCACTTTAATTTCTGCTTCATTTTTAATAAAACGAGAGTACCAACCTACCATGCCAAGCAACCGTCTTACTTGTTTCACGTTCTTCGGAGTAGGATAATCGTGTATTGGGCGGACTCGCTCGCTATCGATACGAAGTCCACTGCTATCCAGCACATAGCCCAGAAATTTTACACTTTGACAAAAACTCGCACTTATCTCGGTTAACCACGAGCTTAGCATCGAGTAGAATGCGTATGACTCGCTCGAGCCAACTCACATGCTCTTCAAAAGTTTCCGTGACCAATATAATATCATCCAAGTACGCGAACACGTACGGCTCCACCTCCGCACCGAATAATGAATCCATTAATCGTTGGAAGGTCATAGGCGCACATTTTAAACCAAAAGGGAGACGTAAAAACTGATATTGCCCCGAGCCTTGTACAGAAAAAGCAGTATACGCTTTACTGTCTTCGTCTAGGCATACTTGGTGATATGCACTCTTCAAGTCGATCTTCGAAATATATCTGGCTCTCCGCAGCCGATCTAAGATCGTATCCATGTTTTTACACGGGTAACCATCTTTTTTAGTCATTTTATTCAAGTCTCGGTAGTCTACACAAAATCTATATGACCCGTCTGACTTTTTAACCAATACCGGAGCGCTATTCCATTCACTCTTAGCCGGCTCAATTATGCCTTCCTCTTTCATTTTCTGTAAGCATTCATGAGCTATCTTTTCCATTTTCGGCGTCATCCGACGTGTTCTATGGCACACTGGTTTCGCGCCCTCCACTAGCTCGATTCGGTGGACAATTTTATCTGTATGACCAAGCTTCGGTGGCACATCGGGTATTAATCTCTTTATTTTGCTCTCGATAATTTCTCTTTCTCCGCCGCACACGGTGATACCGGCACATTCGGCCACAATATCGCATCGCATTGACCCTGCTTCGTTCAACTTAGCGAAATTGTGCCACGGTCCATCACCTGAGCGCCACTGATCTCGACCCATGGATATATCGACTCTCCATCGTCGACCGAAATCCACGCCCAAGACCATCTCGACTGGCAGAATTTCCGTACACTCGATGTCGATTCGACCAGCTTCTCGATCGATCTGTAGCATGACTGGCAGATATCCACCCGACGGCTGTGTTTGTTGATTTGCGTATCCTATCAAAGACATTGACGGTTTAATTCTCTCCGCCAACTCTCTCATCATACGAGGTCCAGCTAAGCAACACTGTGCTCCACTGTCTAGCAACGCTTTGTATGTAAACGGGCCCACTCGTACATCTACGAAAAATCGATTTTCTTTCGTCATCGCTGCGATATCCAAGTAATAATCGATCTAGTCGGTACGCGTCGCTCCGACTCTCGCGGCTCGTGTATTTCGGCGATCGTCGTAACAGTAGCCCCCTCCTCCGGTCCACTGTCGGCTCCATCCTGCTCATCAGGCATTGAAGTCTCCGGCGTCGCCATGTATACGGAGTCCAAACACTCTATCTCTTCGTCGCTGTTATACTCTCCTGATACCAGCGACTGAGTTTGGCTCTTGCATACTACGTTTTCTGCCTTCTTTGACGTGACGCCTCCACTCGCAGGGTCTTTGCGACTCGTGTTTCGAGGGATTGTACCCCGGTACAATCCTCCCCTGGTTTAAAGGTAACCCTTTTACCTCGAGAAAACTCTTCACCTCCGAGTCTCTCTTCCAGCGTAGAAACACGATCGCTTTCCACCGTATTCACACTCCCTAGTGTTTTACGTGACCTACCCCTGGATGCCACGTCAAGCAGATTACCCTCTCTCGGCTTAGGGGTTGAAAAATCACCCCGAGGTCGTACGCGTGGCGTAACTACCTCTCCCGATTCTGGTTCTTACACTTGCCTTATCACACTGTCTCATTCGATTTTTCCTCTGTTTTTCTCGTGTAGGCTCTTCGACCTCTCCACCGAGCTCCAAGGTCACGAATTCACCTTGAGACCACGCATCTTGCTTTCTTGTCTCACTCGGTTCGACGATTTTCTCTACACTCTCTTTTGCCTGCACTGCTGGCCGTCCACCTGCAGCACTCAAGTCCCGGAGACACCGTTCGGACACGGCGCCTCCACCCGGCATAGGAATGAGAGTATCATTCCGAGGCCACTCGCAGTGTGCAAGTACCTCTCCCAGCGTAGGGACTTTGAGTTTATTTTGCTGCTCTAGGTGATATAACCAACGGATGAGCGCATCGTCTGCACGATCGCTCTCTTTTGGCCTTGTATTACTTCTCAGAGGCACGGCGACCGACCCGCGCCTCCACCTGCTCGTTTCCCGACCTGTCGAATAAGTAGCTGCAACGACTGCAATTCAGTACCGTTACACCTCTCTGACCACAAGCCTGGCATGCAACGTCGCTTCTCTCTTCGTTATCATCGGCCTCGGGGCACGCTCTCGCTAGGTGACCCTTCTTATGACATTTAAAACATCGATTTCGGGCAATTCATGTCCAATGTCCTTGTCGTTGCAGTTGTTACAACGTAACTCTTTCTTATCGCACCGCCCGACGGATGCAAATTTGAATTTTTCCACTGCGTACGCCTCTCACCATATCTGTTGGATTGAGACGTTTGTGTTTTTTCGAACGCCGCCACTTCTTTCGGCGGCGATCTCGGCGGCGATGTCGGTTTCTTTTCGGCGATGTCTTCTTCTTATTCTTCTTACCGGAGCCGCCCTCCGCCTTTGGCGAACTTAGCTCGACAGCTGCACACTGGCTGGCTTGCACCGGCTTGTACGCCGCACTCGGATGCAATTGATTCGCGTGCGTCACTGGCTCATGCCAATACGCATTCATCCGGCACAGTTTCTCGTATTCTTTTCCAGCTTTTTCTAATTCCCTGAACGAATTTATTTCCCTATGCGCTATAAAGTTACGATACTCCGGCCGAATTCCTCGAAATGCAATCGCCACCTGATTTTCATACGGCAGCGGCTCGCGAAAACGACTACACAAGTATCGGAAGTTCGTTAGGTATGTATTAATGTCTTCATCTTTCCCTTGTGTACGCCGTCGCAGCTCTGTGAGAAGTTCCTCCTGTGTTGCTTGGCTAGCAAAACTCGTCGAAATAGTCGTTCGAAGTCCTGCCATGAGTGCAGTTTATGTTTCACACTCTCGTACCACACCTGTGCTCCGCTGACCAGCAATGCATCCACCGCAAAAAGCATATCCTCCTGCGGTATCGCTCCTTTCGTGCGATATCTTTCGAGCCTCGCTAGGAAAGTTTCTGCTCCCAGCTTATCTTTTGCACCGGAAAAAGTTAACCCCGTATCTCGTAGCATACGGGCCCATTTCCACCGCTGCTCAGCTCTCGCGTAATCTGGCGGAGGGAATATCACTGGTCCTTTTCTTGACCCGCCTCTCTGTACCTGTACATCGTGCCAGCTCGAGCAGATGACAGATCTTACACTTCCTGACGTAGTCTGCTACGTCAGTGTACATCCGAGGCCAGAAGTAATTTTCTGATATGGGGCGAATCACGATAGATGCCCCAGCGGTGTGCGCGAGTGCGCAAAACAGCCAAATCACGCAGTTTTTGACTCGCTGTACGGACTTCATATGCTATCTAGAAAAAAACCCGAATAAGTGATTTCGATGTGTTTTTTCCTCAGCTTTCCAGTGGTGAGGTCAAAAAGGCAAAAATCAGCCTCCATAACCTCGAAAAATGGACTTGAACAAAAAACACGCTGTATCTTCTTTTTCCGCCAGGTTTAGAGTTTTTTGAGGGTCTAGATCGAAAGATCTCGCGATTTTACATAAGAAATGACTCTAAAAAAAAGGGACTTTTTCGATTTTCTCGAGCGGCGAAGGAGGAAAGAGCGCACGGTCGGCCGTTTTACACCGCCGCGGCCTGTTTTTTCGCTACACTTTACGTTTCTTTATTTATCACGCGTCAGGCTTTCGCCATAAAAATAAACAAATACATGTTTTTTGTGTATTTTTTCTTCATATTTTCAATGGTGCAATTAGTTTTTGGAAAATTTGCTTTTTTGAGCAGATAAATTAACTGTTTTGATTAATAGTTTCATTATTTTCGTTTTATTCGCGAAACGAAGCAAACGAGCTAAACCTGGCGGAAAAAGAAGATACAGCGTGTTTTATGTTCAAGTCCATTTTTCGAGGTTATGGAGGCTGATTTTTGCCTTTTTGACCTCACCACTGGAAAGCTGAGGAAAAAACACATCGAAATCACTTATTCGGGTTTTTTTCTAGATAGCATATGAAGTCCGTACAGCGAGTCAAAAACTGCGTGATTTGGCTATTTTGCGCACTCGCGCACACCGCTGGGGCATCTATCGTGATTCGCCCCATATGCGCTCGTAAGTTTTCTCTCGACCAAAATATCCCGCCGTTGGCTCGTCGTGACATTCTCGCAGAACAACTGCTCTTTGCTCTCGTAGCACGACGAGTTTCCACTTATTCTCGTCGTCGTCCGCTAAGTTTTTGTCTTTGGTCTCGGGTCGAAACTTGTACAATTGGCCGCCTCGGATATTCCAATCCGGGTAATTTCTTAGGTCTTGTGATATTTTCTGCCAATTTTCTATGTACTCTATATCCTCGGAGTTTGATACGAAGGATAAAATTGCTATCTCTTTTTCGTCTTCTTCAAACATTCTAGAAAGAGCATCTGCGACATGGTTTAATGATCCTTTCCGGTGCTCTATTTTGTATGTGTGCCCTTGTAACTCCAGTGCCCAACGGGCTAATCTACTCGTCGGGTTTCGAAGATTACACAGGCATCGAAGGCTCGAGTGATCCGTAATCACCGTGAACTCGTACCCTTCGACATATTGACGGAATTTCCTTACGGCCCAGATGACACCAAGGCACTCGCGCTCTGTGACCGTATATTTTCTTTCTGCTGATGACAGTACTCTGCTCGCAAATTTAAGTACTCTTTCTTCATCATCAATCACTTACAACAATACTGCTCCCAGGCCGGTATTACTTGCATCTGTCTGGATTACAAATTTCACCTTGAAATCCGGACAATTCAACAACGGTGCTTCTGACAGTAGGGTTTTAATTTTCTCAAAAGCTTCTTGTTGCTCCGTTGACCACACGTATTTGACTTTCGGGCTCGTCAATCTCGTCAATGGCTCAGCTAAAATTGCATAGTCTTTCAAAAATTTCCTGTACCACGAGGACATACCTAAGAATCTTCTTAGTTGTTTTAACGTTTTTGGTACCGGAAATTCTACAATCGGTTGTACTCGCGATGGGTCGGGTTTTATCCCATCGCGATTTACTAGAACTCTGAGATATTTCACCTCGGACCGGCGTAACATACTTTTCTCTCTGTTCACAGTGAGATTTGCTTCATTCAACCGTGTCAAGATTTCTCTGAGTACTCGCATATGCTGATTGAATTTCTCCGTTGCTATTATTATATCATCTAGGTACGCCATTGCATATGGCTCTAATTCGGGAATAACTATAATGTCTATGAGCCGTTGAAACGTTGCTCCTACATATGAAAGTCCAAAAGGCATACGCTTATATTGATAGAGTCCCATCCCGGGTACCGTAAATGCCGTGATGGGTCTTGACTCTTTTTCCAAATTAATCTGATGGTATGCGCTGCTTAAGTCGAACGTTGTTATATATTTCGCCCTTGCTAATTTCCGTAAAATCGAGTCCATATATGGCAGCGGATATGCATCTGGTTCTGATACTGCATTAATTTTCCTAAAGTCGATACACATTCGATATTTTCCATTGCTCTTCTTCACCATCACGATCGAACTTAACCATCCGCTCGTTGAGGTCTCGATGATGTCTTCCTCCTGCAGGTTCTTTACCTGCTGGTGTAACTCTTCTTCGAGTTTTTTCGACACCGGGTAATACCTTTGCTTGATCGGCTTTATTCCTTCCTTCTGCTGTATCTTGTGCTCAATCGAATTCGTGTGCGTCAGCGGTCCTGTTTTTGGCTGTAATACTTCGTCAAGTAATCCTTGCAACTGTTCGCGTTGTCCTTGAGTCATCTCAACGATCCCTGCCACCGCCAATTGTGGCGTATTAATCGAGCTTATCGGTACGAATTCCATCGGTACCTTTGTTCCATTCAGTCAAATTTCACATTTACTTGCAACTGAATCGTGTTTTACTTGAAACGTTTTAATAAAATTGGACCCCAATACGCAATCTGTCCACAAATCCGGCATTATATCTACTCGCAAATCGCGAGTTACCTCGCTGATCATAAAAGGTAGGTCGACGTAGCCTGTGACCAATGACATTGATCCGTTTGCACACTTAGTTCTTCTGCTACGCGCTGGCATACTTTTTCTTTCCCAATGACGAGCTAATTTTATCATCGATGTGGTATCAGAAATGCTCGAATGGCCTGCTATTCCACACAGAGCAGTTACTGCACATTCTAAATTTTCTTCGATTACTATTCCTCCTAGTTTAGCTAAAAACATTCCTGCCCTTTCTCTACACAATTTCAGTGAATTTTTGAATTTAAATAATTTATCATCTTGCAAATAAATGCAATGTGTAACCAAATGATGATCTGCTTCCATTTTACGATCACTGAATGACGCACTATCGATTTTATCAATTAAATTTTTTAATGTAATATTCTTTGTCTTCCATAAGAAACTTGGTTGATTTTAAATTTCTCTTGAAAAGAGTATACTTTTTCTTGATTGAATTTGATACATCAAGTGAATTCTTAATTGAGTTTGGCGTTTCAATTAAACCATTATCATTACCGGTATCATGTTTATGATCATTATTAAAATTTTCACTACAATCATCATCGATAGTTCGCATATTTTTAGCACAATCATGTTCGAAGGTTATACTGTTATATTCACAGATATAAAAAAAAATAATCGAATACAAAGTACTTCGAGTGATTGTGTTATCACACATTTACTCGAATATAAAAATATCCTCACTTTTCTCTTATGTGCTTAAGTATAAACATATTTCTGTTTCCAAAAATTTTTTCGAATAACTGCGGGTTTGGAAAAATGTCTGATAATGAACATATATCCAGATTTTCTAAAATGGAAATATTTTCGAATTTAAAATGCTTCTAAGGATGTTCGACTTAAATATCAAAATATTTTTGATTTTTGCGTATATGAGCAATTCCGGAATTTAGTTTCAAATTTTTTGGCTAAAATCGGAAAACAATTTTTTTCTTTGGACGCATATTGTAGTATGGGGTATTGTTTTTGAAGGTCTTAGAAGCTAAAAAAACGCGTGAATGAAATTTAAAGATTGGTAATTTTTTTCTAGCTATATTTGTGTTTTAGTCCCCGAAACGGCATGTTTTCACGTAAATACGACAATTCACTCAATTTTTAAGTGACTGAAAAAGTATCAAAACTCATCTAAAAAAATTGACTGACTACCACATTCGATAGACAATTTTCTGAGCTTATCGATGGTGGTATCAGATTTTTCGATACATTGCATATTCACCTAGAAAATCATCAGCAAACATCTCGAGGTAAATATCTCGGAAAAATCAGTATGTAAAACGTGAAATTTATGGTTATTATTGATTTTTTCTTATGAAAATTGAATATTTCCGAAAATCTGATATTACCATCGAAATGCTGAGGAAATTTCCAATTGAAACCATATCTTCATTTATTTTTTTACGTGTTCTCTCCCGGCTCTCCAGGGCTTACACAAATCTCTCTGACTTCCAGAGTCAAGGTTGTTGACTGGATAGGGACAAGTCTTTTAATAAGGAACTTACTTGTTTCTCTGCAAACAATCTCTTCTTATTTCATTCTCCTTCCAAAACCTTCTCGCCCCCTTCTACATCTAGAAGCTTCGACAGTGACCGCTAGGTGGCGCAGCGCCGACACCCACAAGCCACGTGGCCGTCAGCGCTTAAGTATCGGTCACTTCGAGCCTCAGTCATTCGACTTCGGTTGATCGGCGAGTGCAGCCTGGACCTTCCGGCCGCTACTAGCCAGCAGGGTCAACTCGGATCCGTCAACCCAGCCAAATTAACGACGCTGACGGAATTTCCAGCCAACCTCGCTTCACCGACTACGGACATAATCGGACTTGGGTTTCACCGGCCATATCGTTCGCCAAGTGACAGAGTTGGAACTCTGACACGTCTCATCGATCTCGGTCCTTTTTAGGACCATAAAACGTAGCATTCGAAAGTCGTCAACTTATAAGAGTTTCGACGCAAGCCGACTTGTAGGTTTCGGAGTGTAAACTCCAAACTTTTTCGTTTCCGATCCTTTTCAGGGCCATCGTTTGAAAGGTCGCCGGACTTGTAAGTAAAAGTCCGATGCACACCGTCTCGCCGGTCTCCCCCTCCTCCTAGGGCAGACGGATATAAGGCGATGAGATGGCAAGCCATACTCACTCTCAATCGCACTCCCGAGCGAGGAACACGTCTGGACTACCGACAGTTCTACTCTCAGTCATCGTGATTTTTCGAACGCACCACCGAGAAACGGTCCTTTTCAGGACCTCCGTTTCAGTTCTGATTCGGACTCTGCTAGTGAAGACGAGCGATATCTCCGCTTCCGCGTGGAAAGACCAACTAGCGAATGTTTACGCTCAGAAGTTGTAATTCCGCCAGGCAGCGGACTTTATCGTCGTATCACGAGGAGCTCGCTTGTAGTAGACACCCGACTAAGCCCGAACTCTGCGTGCCGCCAGCACGTGCTCCCCGGGCTGAGTCACCGGGTCTACGACAGCTTATAACTCCCCGGCCGCGAGGCCGTTTCCTGTCTCCTTATCTTCGTGAGAATCTACCGATTCCACTTCATCTGCACCGAACAGTCAAGGTTCGCCTCGACCCTCCAGTGGCTTTACGATCTCGACCACAAGTCCGAACCCCGCCAAGGTCCCCGACGTCCCGGCCAAGCGACACTTCGGGCTCGCCTTTCTACCAGATCTCGAGAAACCACCGAGCTCATCGCCTCATCATCCATCAGCCATCTCCCGCCTGGGTCGCCGGTGGCTCCTCGTCCAACACTTGAAGTGGTAACTCCACCAGCATCGCCCGACGTCTTAGCAGCACGCCTTCACGAGCCCGCTGGTCTACCACCAACGAAAGACCCACCGACCTTCGCAACACGGCGCCAAGAGCGCAATTGGAAGAGCAATAGGCCGGAAATACCAGAGGAACGCTGAGCAATAGAGACAAGACAGAAAAAAAACCAAACGGTCCTTTTCAGGACCACAAATCCTTGAACGTTTCGGAACTCCGTCGTTTATCGCCTATCACGGGTTAAAAAATATGCTCTGGTGCCAGAGTTACAATTATTTAAACAATACGCAAAAGTACGTAAATTACGGCTATTTTTGGACCTTCGAGCGGCCCAAAATTGGGCCCTAAGGCCCCTAGAGGGCTAAAAATTTACCTGAAGGCTATTTTCATATGGGGCGAATCACGATAGATGCCCCAGCCGTGTGTGCAAAACAGTCAAATCACGCAGTTTTTGACTCGCTGTACGGACTTCATATGCTACCTAGAAAAAAACACGGGTAAGTGATTTCGATGAGTTTTTTCCTCAGCTTTCTACTGGTGAGGTCAAAAATGCAAAAATGTGCCTCCATAACCTCAAAAAATAGACATGAAGATAAAACACGCTGTATCTCTTTTGCCTCCAGGCTTAGAGTTTTTTTGAGGGTCTAGATCGAAAGATCTCGCGATTTTATGTTAGACATGACTCTAAAAAAAAAGAGACTTTTTCGATTTTCTCGAGTAGTGAAGAAGGAAAGAGCGCGCGGTCGACCGTGTTCGAACGCGGCGGCGCGCCGTGGCCGGCCGTTGCGCTGCTCTGCTATGTTTCTTCGTTGTTTATGTGTTCAACTTACGCTAAAAAATTAAACAAATACACATAATCGATGTGATTTTTCATCAGCTTTCGAGTGCTGCTATTTATTTTTTCAAAAATACGTTTCCTTCGTTGGAAAAATGTAAAAATTGTCAAAAAAATTCAGAAAAAAATGCATACCTCTTTGTAAACGACTACTTTGTATTGAACAATAGCTGATATTTTTACCATTAGGTGTGTGAAGGGCTTTTTATTCCCTCCCACAAAAGAGAAATTTTGTAAAAAGTATTAAGCTAGTGCATCTTTGGCCAATAATTTGATTTTTCTGCGGATCAGTCTGAACTCAATTGAGACAGATACCATTACATTCGAACTCTTGATCTTCATACTAACCATCAGTTCTCTCCTAAGCATATATAGTTGTAATGAAGGAAAATCACGAAAGATGCTGCAACCCTACAGAGCTACCAAACCATCGTGTCGTAAAAAAGTGGACGCCTAGACGAAGAGGGCCAGATTCTGTAGTGCGCAATCACGGAAAAAGTAGAATTGTTTTGTAGTTTTGAAAGTTTTAGTGACGACAAAGTGACTGCGTTTTGAAATTTTCGTTGAGAACATTGGTGATAAGAAATACCAAGTCCTGGTCCATTATTGTCATTCTTATGGCCAGACACCGGAACGGTAGGCTGAACATCGTCTTCAATTTTTGTTCTTAAATTGAAAATTGACTGCTCTACTGTCATGATGATAACAAAAAAAAATTTCGGCATTTATCCGTGGAATAAAAAAATTTTTTTTTTCAAATTTATAAAAAAAAAATTCAATTCGAGTCGTTAATTTTCATAATATTCGGTGAATGCCTATCTTTTTGGTCTTAAATTAAAGCTTGGCTGCTGTGTTTTTATGGTGACAAAAAATTTTTTTGAAAATTCCGGCATTTTTACGTGAAAAAAAAAGAACAATTTTTTTTCAAATTTACGAAAAAAATTTCAAAGAATCGAAAAAAAAAATTTTTTTTCTCGTGTATTGCCAAAAACCTTTTTCTGGCCTCGTCAATACTACAAACGACAATGAATGCCATTGAAATTTATGCAATCCACCGTAACATTTTCATGATTTTGCCGCGGACATACGCACACACACACACACACACACACACATTTGTGTGCGAGTCGCTCGCGCCTCGCGTGTTATCATGGACGGTGAGTGGGTGGTACACACACAGCGACCATCAGGCCATCGTCTTTGAGATCGAGGACGCCGGGACTTCGACCGGGCCCTCGACGCGCCGGAGCTGCAAATGGAACGCCCGTACACTCGATGTCCGGCGCATCGGTCGCCCCCGGGACCGCGGAGGATATGGCGTCAAGCCTCATGGACATCAGCACCGGCGCATGTGATGCCTCCATGTCCAAGGCAAACCCACGCCGCCGTCGCGAGCCGGTGTACTGGTGGACGGCGGAGATCACTGATCTTCGACGCTCTTGCCTGCGGGCTCGCAGAATCTTCCAGAGATCACGTGGCCGGCAGGACGAGGAGGCTCACAGCGCCAACTACGCCTCCGCAAGACGTCTGCTGCGCTTGGCGATCAAGACCAGCAAGCGCCGGTGCTGGAGACAGCTTTGCGACGAGGTCGACAGCGACATATGGGGCAGACCATACAGGATTGCCATGTCGCGCCTGCGATGCCCGCAGACCAAGCAGCCTGGCTCCCCTCTCCTGGTGTGCGGCGCGGTGGTGGCCCTGTTTCCGCAAGTGCTGAGCGGGCCCGCCTTGCAGCTGCCGCGACGGGCGGGAGAGCTGGTCCGAGCCGTCACCTTGGAGGAACTCAAAGGAGCTCAATCGAGGATCAAGGAGCGCTCGGCGCCCGGCCCGGATGGCGTGCCCCCTGACATCTTTTTGCAGGTGTACACAGCGTGCCTGCGGACCGGTATCTTTCCAGCGTGCTGGAAAAGGCAGAGGCTTATCCTGCTGCCAAAGCCAGGCAAGCCCCCCGAGGAACCATCGTCGTACAGGCCGCTCTGTATGCTTGACACAGTGGGCAAGATTCTCGAAAGAATCATCTGCGACCGCCTCGAAGCCACTACTGAGAGCCCTGGGAGCCTCTCAGATCACCAGTACGGCTTTCGGAAGGGGCGATCGACGATCAACGCCATCGAGAACGTCATCGCCACCGCCCGAGAGGCCATTGCGGGCAAGAGATGGAACCGCGGCACCAAGAAGTACTGCACCGTAGTCACACTTGATGTGAGGAACGCGGCTCGGTGGAACAAGATCAACGCCACGCTACGCCGAATGCGCACGCCAGAGTACCTGCTGAGAATAGTCTGCAGCTATCTCTCGGCAAGGGTGCTGGACTACGATACGAATGACGGATCAAAGTCCTACAGAGTCACACGGCGTTCCGCAAGGGTCTGTCTTGGGGCCTATCCTGTGGAACGTCATGTACGACACCGTTCTGCGCCTCAACTTCGGAGGCAACGTAAAGATTGTCGGCTTCGCTGACGACATCGCTTGGGTGGTCGTGGCCAAGCACCTGTGGCAGATCGAATACAATCTAAGCTCTGCCATCGAGCAGGTGCGATGCGCGCTTCACGAGCTCGGCCTAGTAAAGGCTGACCAAAAGACCGAGGCCCTACTGATCACTAGCAGGAAGAAAATGGAGACCATCACCATCACAGTGGGCGACTGCAGCATAAGGTCTCCCCTGCATCCGCTACCTGGGCCAACACATCGACTCCAGGCTGAGGTTCGACCAACATCTCCGAATCGTCAGCGAAAAGGCAGCAAGAGTGGCTGGAGCCCTCGCGAAGATCATGCCCAAAACCGGTGGGCCCAGAAGTAGCCGGCGCGTTCTCTATGCCCACGTCGTCAACTCGATTCTCCTGTATGGAGCGCCTATCTGGAGATGCGCGACGGAGACGCAGGCCTACATCCGTCAAGCGGAGGCTGTGCATCGACGAGCCTGCCTGCGCGTGATTAGCGGGCGACGACACGTCTCCTACGACACGACGTACGTGATAGCCGGCGTTCCACCGCTGGCGCTGCTAGCAGATGAGCGAGCGCGCATATATCAGCGCCGCCCCGAGGACGTCAAGGAGGAAGAAAGAAGAGAGACGCTGAACAGGTGGCAGGACCGTTGGGACCGGGCCTCAAAGGGCCGATGGACACACCGGCTAATCCTGAACATCACGATATGGGTCGAGAGGGGACATGGAGAAGTGGACTCCTATCTCACACAACTCCTGTCCGGGCATGGCTACTTTAGAAGCCATAGCCAGCGTTATGTCAATAGCATTAGCGCACTCTGCCCGGCCTGCCCTACCACAATAGAAGACGCGGAGCATGTGTTCTTTTGCTGCCCGCGATTCCACGAAGAGAGGGAGAGACTCCAACAAGTTCTCCAAGAAGAAATCGAGCCTGAAAACATCGTCAGGCTCATGCTCGAAACCGCAGGAAATTGGATTGCGGTAGCGTCTTCCGCACAATCAGTCGTCTCCAGACTGAGGCAAGAGGCACAAGAGGCGTAAGAGCGATCCGGACGATGCTGTAAGAAGAAGACGATGCTTCTGGTTCCCGAACTCCTAATCACTATAAGGTGGACGGCGGATGTACGGAAAAGACACAGATGTTGCAGAGAAGCTCTATATAGTCCCCACCGAAGTAATGTTTAACGACGGTTTCCGGTGGGGTACTTGTTTCGAAGGCCACTGGCTGCAGAGTTCACTCTGCCCACGTCCAGAAAAAAAAAAAACACACACACACACACACAAACATACATACGGACATTTGTTGAGAATCTAATCTTGTTTACAAATACGTAAACCAAATTGTCCTACGAGGGCTGGTTCAAAATCTCGTTTTCGAGCCTATCACAGAGCTTCCTCTATGAGGAAGAAAAATTTACGTGATTTTCCAAAAGTTTTTATGAATTCTATGCAAACATACCCGGTAATGCTAAATTATGCTGTTAATGTCGTACTAAGTTGTACGCCTTAAAAAAGGCCGGTAAGTTGCATACTTACCGTACGTACATACTTACGTACTGATGATTCTCATAAAGCTGGTATTACTGTTCTTAATCAAATCAAGGAAAAATTTTCGCAAGCTACAACAAAACAAGAACGCATTTTACTTCTCACTCTTGCTCCAAAATATTGGTCTAGACGAGTTCTCATGAAGTAATTCGGATGTACTGAGAGAGAAGCAAGAGAAGCAATCCAGCTGGTATCATAGAGTGGTATTCTTTCTACGCCAAAAAAAATTTCTCGTAAATCTCTTGATACTGTAACAAAAAACTTGGTTAAAAGTTTTCATGAGAGAGATGATGTCAGCCGAATTATGCCTGGGACTAAAGAGATGCTGCCAATTAAAGGAGAAAATGGTGAACGCACACTTGTACCAAAACGATTATTGCTCGGTAATCTGAATGATTTGTTTATCGAGTTTAAAAACGAGTATGAAAATGTTAAACTTGGTTTGACATCTTTCGTCAATCTCAGACCTCAGTGGTGTGTTTTGGCCGATAGTTGTGGCACGCATAATGTTTGCCACGAGAACGTGAGACTCATGTTAGATTCGATTAATTTAGAGGATTTAACAATGAATACTGTTGTTCTCTTGAAAAATTATAAAGATTGCCTGAATGTTCTTGTGTGCGCTAATCCATCAGATGCATGTTTTCTATGTGACTGCTTGAATTGCCCTAATTTCAGTGAGCTTCGAAAATTATTATTAGATGCTTTTCAAAATGAAGATATTTACGAGGTTACATTTGATTCATGGTTGCAAATGGATCGATGTACTATAGCCTCTGTAAATCAAAATATTTATGAATTTTTAGATTTGTTGGGCGAAAAATTGATGAAACTCAAATCTCATGACTTCTACGCAAAACAACAATCAAAATTTCTCAAAGAGTTAAAAACTAATTTGCAGTCTGACGAGTTTATTGTTTGCTCTGATTTTGCTGAAAATTATGGATTCCTTGTTCAGAACTCGGCTCAATCGTTCCACTGGAATAACAATCAAGCAACAATTTTTACATGTGTCATTTACTTTAAAGAAGAAAACAAGCTGAAGCTAAAAAGCTTAGCAATCATTTCTGATATTTTATCGCATGACACATGCGCTGTGTATGAATATCAGATTAAATTCTTAAAAAGTAACTTTGAGCCGAAAAAAATTCATTACATGACTGATGGTGCTGCACAGCATTTTAAAAATAAGAACAATTTTCTCAATCTCAGCTGCCATAAGACCGATTTCGGAATTCCTGCGGAGTGGAACTTTTTTGCAACCACACATGGAAAAGGTGCATGTGATTAGGAGCGAACATAAAAAGGGGAGCAAGACGGGCTATTTAACAACTTTCATAGGGTAAGCATATATTAACGGCTAATGATTTATATGAATGGGCTAATAAACATTGTAAGGAAACACTCACTTTCTTTTCTAAAAAGGAAGAGCATGAAAAGTCTTTACAACAAATGAAAGACAGATTTTCTGTCACAAAAATGATACCGGCCACATTAACTCATCATGCTTATATACCGACGGAACAAGATAAATTAAATAAAAAAAACATCATTATCACACACATAAAGTAGTCACTTGCAAAAAGGCATAAATTTTTAATTGCTCAATTATTTAGCGTAAATTGAACACATGAACAACGAAGAAACACAGTGGAACAGCGCTGCGGCCGGCCACGGAGCGCCACCGCGTTCAAAAACGGTCGACCACGCGCACTTTCCCTCTTCACTGCTCGAAAAATCGAAAAAGTCCCTTTTTTAGAGTCATTTCTAATGTAAATCGCGAGATCTTTCGATCTAGACCCACAAAAAAACTCTAAACCTGGAGGCAAAAAGATACAGCGTGTTTTATCTTCAAGTCTATTTTTTGAGGTTATGGAGGCATATTTTTGCATTTTTGACCTCACCAGTAGAAAGCTGAGGAAAAAACACATCGAAATCACTTACCCGTGTTTTTTACTAGGTAGCATATGAAGTCCGTACAGCGAGTCAAAAACTGCGTGATTTGGCTGTTTTGCGCACTCGCGCACACCGCTGGGGCATCTATCATGATTCGCCCCATATACCCAAATAACATACTGAATTTTGGGGCAGATCCGACAACCCCCCGCACAAAAGTGGTACATATAGGAAAAACTGCTTATAAACAATAGGGGGCTCCGCCTCCCTGCTCGCTCCGCTTGCCAACTTCTGCAGTTGACCAATATAGATAAGATTAAAATTAAAAATAAGCAAAAAGAAAATATGTATAAAAAAATGACTCAATAGTATAGTAAAATAATAAATTAATAATAATTGAAAGCACTCTCCGTTTCTGAGTCTCCATTAAAAAAATATTCTGATTTTGTTTACACAATTATAGCATAGACTTAATAAATTTCAAAGAAAAGTCAAAAACATTAAAGCCGTTCATTGGTAAATTTGCTGTAATTGGAAGGATTGATGAAGTCTTGAAGACAACTTTTAATTTGAAAACAAAATATAAAGTCTTTATTCAAATTAAGATAGATAATCTATGCGTATGGTATAAAGTTTATGTAATTGGTATAAAAATTTTAATTAATGGGTATATTTTTATCTTAAAAAATGTTTTTTTCAGTTTTGTGCTTTTTTTGCAGCATATTTTCGACCGCGAAAGAAAGAAAAATAGTATACGACCCATAGCCAGCCAGTAAGGGTTATAACTGCCGAGAAATTCGGCTTTCTGTCCGAAGGTCGGAGTATAGTATTTTTTCCAAATTTCGTAAAAAAAAAAAAAAATAAAAATCGTAAAAAAATATTTTTCTGGTTAAATACCAAAAGCTTTATTATTATGTACTAGGAAAACGCCAAAAAGTTGGTGAAGATTTAAGATACAAAAATTATAAAAATGTTGCATAAAATCGTTAAAAAAAGGTGTTTTATTTTTGCAGATACGTTGTATACCTCAACAAACGATCAGAAAATTTCGACTCAGATAGATAAGCAACAACCAAATTTATCGTATGATCCAAGAAGTGTAAAAAAAGTACTTCAATTTTTACATTCACGCATTTAATTGATGGTCAAAAAACCAATTTCAATGCAATTCATTCTTCTATTATCGATGATAAGAGGTATTGTAGTTTTTAAACTACTTAATCAATGAAAAATAAATATTCTATACTCAAATAATAAATTTCTATCAACTCTTTATTTTACGTCAAAATGAGCATATTTTCAGTAAGCTTGTACTTTACACTTAGAAAACAACTATTATGCGACAATTTGAGGGGACTATATATACCTTTTAATGGGAACAGAAGCGGCAAAAGCACGTTTTTGGCTGTGTTGAACGAGCAAACTTTGATTCGGAATTATGTGGGGGTTTGTAGCCGATACGACAAAAATAAAAGAATGACATTATGCATTGTGATCAATTGAAAGATTACTCAAGTCTCTAAAGCGATGCCTTTACATATGCAACACAAAACACTATCTATTCTAATCATCTTAAGATCTTCAAGATGATTTGTTATCTTTCCGTATTTCAATGACTTCAAGTAATTTAATCTTCTATTAAAATAATAGAAAAGAAGATCCCCAGTCTCGTAATGTGTGATGACATTATACACAGTCATGAATGAATAATTATAATAATCCAAATAAGTTAATTTATAATCAATTATACCACCAATAATATTTAAACCTATGAAACAGATAACTAAATCAAATAATAAAAATACAATAATAATAAAATCTTTCGGTTATTTAAGTAAAATAAATAATAATATATGATAATAAATATAATCAATTAGATAATTGGGGCATTTCACGGTTTCGGGGACACTTTTCGGTCCGACCCTCTTGAATCTTTACCAAATTTTAATACCCACATAAAGTAGTGGTAAAAATAGTATATTACATGCCTAGGGAGCGAAAAACTGGAACGCCTCAGAGCACGTGTAATTGTCGTCCGAGGCGAAGCCGAGGCTGATAACATGTTCTCTGGGGTTTTCTTTTTTGCTTCAAAGGTGCGTATATTATTTTTCCTGAATCCCCCAGCAGAAATCAATTTTTTTTTTGGCCGCCGGGACGGAAAAAGTTAATTTCGGGTGAAGTAGCAGAAAAAAAAAGATTCACACAATTTAAGCTCTCAAGAGTCCACATATCGCGCTCTCGCGCACCTTTAAAGTTCGTGATTTTCAAAATTTGATTTTGTACAATCGATGTTTTAAACCCTGTAATAGGCGTAGAAAGAATTCGTTCAAGATGTATTTTGACGTAAAATTTGATGTTGTATTAAAAAAAAAATACAGTGGGGTCTCGTTATACGCGGGGGTTACGTTCCTCAAAAGTACCGCGGATAACGAAACCCGTATAACGGGACCTTACACTTATGGAAAATAGGGGGTTACGTTCCAAGAATCTCGAAAGTTGGTAAAAAAAAACTAATTTTATTTATAAATAATATAAAAAATTGTCATTATTTTCCAAAACCGTCAATTTTGACTGCTTTGATCTTCTCAAAATATCTCTGTACAATTCTTCATAAATTTGGACTGCCGAATCACACAAGCGCTTGAAATTTAAACTTCGAACCATTATCGGATCACTGTGCATTGCTTGATCCGACGCCTGTTGCACGAGATTTATAATTGCAGCAACAGCCTAAGCATCAAAACCAGTCGGGGAAACAATTTGTCTCATGTCTTCTTCAGAGTCTTCTTCGGGTTCGTAGTTTGCAAGCTCTTCGATTTCTTCAATGGTAAAATCGGGCCTTTGCTCTAAAACAAGATCAAGAACCTCTGATTCTTGGAGGTCTTGGAACCCTTCACCGTCGACTTCTCGAGCCAAAGCCACAACCTCTCTGACAGTGTCTTGATAATTTATCTGCTGCTCAATGTCACTCAAAACAGTGGTAAACGATATCAAAATAAGTTACAAAAAACCAAAAAACAAAAGTTCGAAATGAACATTGCGTCGATCCGCGTATAAGGGTGATTTTTTACGCGTAAAATGAGGGGTCGGCGCAAATCACAATCCACGTATAAGGGTAATCCGCGTAAAATGAGACCGCGTATAACGAGGGACTCCTGTATTAGTTTTATCATTCAAGGTCATTTACACCCTTAAAAATCACAATTAAGTATAAAATCAATATTTAGGATCCAATCCCACCTTTTTTTCTTTTTTCATTTTTCTATTCGAAAGAGAAAGAAATTTCACATAAAAATAGTTACTTAAAAAAAAATTGGTCTTTTCGATTTTTTGTTTTTTTAATCAAAAAAAGAAAAAAGCGTGATTTTTGCATTCTTTCATAATCATTGATGCTCATCATTTCAGGCTATTTGACACAAAAAAAATATGCTCAAGGTTACAGAAGTCAAATTTTGTGTAAATTTTGAAAAATTGATTATTTTAGTGATAGAAAATCATATAATACTGTAAAATTTTGAATAGAATAGAATAACTGTTGTAATAAAAGTTTATGGCGTTTTATTTGATTTTTTTTGTATTTTCCCTAGTAAATTAAATAAAACAATCGTGTTATAACAATTGATAACGTGAAATCTATTTAGAATCTTGAAAAAAATGATCATATTATAAAACAAGAATTCAAGATTTCAGTTTTAAATATATTATTATATGCTGCGCTGTTATAACAGCAGCGCACACTTTTTGTTTATTTATATAATATGTAAACAAGCCGCTAGGTGGCGAACTTATAAAAGCTTGTAACCCTAAAACGAACGGTGGCTGAAAAAGCTTATTATCCGAGTCGAAATAAAGCTCCGGCATGTTCCGGGTTGAACACAAATACCTGATTTTCATTGATTGAGAAACGAGTTAGCCACTCTACCTGAAAAGTAAGTTCATTGCTTACTTTTCAAACAGACGGCTAAGGAGAAAAAATACCTGAGAGTTCGATCGATCTACAGAAGGTAGCGATCAAAAGCCACTTCTACCAGACGGTCAAACTCTCATACCTAAGACACCTGCACAGGCACAAACGAGATCACCCCTGCTGACTCCCGTTCGCCTCCACCAATCACAACTTCATCGAGACCAGTCTCAGAAGTTACTGCTGCCACGTCGGATCCACGATTCCTCATCATCGTACCGCAACGCAGTCTACCGAATCACTACTACCTAACGAGACTTTATTCTCGTAATTGTTATCCGTCTGATAACAATATTTCACCAATTTTCTGATATTTTTAATCAACTGAATAGTATTATTGAATTTTCTGTTGTGGGTGTGGTTTTGTGTGTGTGTAATTTTTTTTCCTACTCCAGCCCATTCGAACACTGGTAACCGCCGCTAGGTATTGCTTCGGTGAGGCCGGAGTTAGTTGAGCATTTCTGCTACTCCGATGTTAGTCCTTCCCATACATCCCCCATCTGTCGTATAATGATATGCGACGATAAGGGGTTCAGGGACTCATCTTTTTTCAACTTGGTGAACCTCCGATCCCGCGAGATGCCATCTCTCGATTGTCGTATCCCCCTTTTCGGAGCCATCTTTTTGCGTGATCATACATTGCTGGCGTCTCCTCCTGAGTTAAATATTTGAACTCGCTGCTCAGTGCCATCTTGTGAGCGTGGTTCTCGCTTCTGTCGCCGCCCGGCAAGGGACCAGGTTGCCGGGGCCGCTACATCTTGAGAGTGTGGTTCTCGCTTCCGGCGCTACCATGTGAGTCCTGGTGAGTTTTTATGATACTCCTTTCTGTTGCCATCTTGTGAGTGTGGTTCTCGCTTCAGGCGTCATCATGCGTCATACCAACGGGCCTTGCGTCCATGCGTCCACGAACGGGGCCCCCGCATTCGGCGACATCTTGTGAGTGTGGTTCTCGCTTCTGACTTCATCATGGGAGTGTTGTGCTCCCCGTCTATCGCCAGCCTTGTGAGTCCTCGCCTCAGACCCCTTCTTGTGGTGATTCTCTTCCTTTCCAGCTCGCGCAGTGATCGGGGTTTTTTACTGAAAAATCTGCGAAAAATCGCCATAGAAAATCTATATATTACGAAATCTGGCCTCTGTAATGTACTGACCGCCTCGTCAGCACAACGCATGCACGAAAGACAGCAACCTCGGATATGCGTGACTTGTCTTAACGACCTTGGGTAAGACCGAAGGTCAAGATAGTAGGAAGCAAGCACGAGGAGAAATGCCGCTTAAAAGACGTGCACCAACGCCGCTTACACGCATCGAAGGGCACCGCAAGCGCTAGCATAACCAACCGTCTCGTCGAGAGCGCGCTTGAACACGTAGGTAAATGAAAGAGTGCCACTGACACGCATACGCTCAGATCAAAGAGCACTGCAAGCACTAGCTCAACCGACAGTCTTGTATCCTCGCAAACACACGCAAACTTGTGGGGCCATTAATAGATAGAACAGCACCGCCGGGTGCAAGTTCGGACACGAAACCCGAGCTCTGCGGCTGCACCAACACAGTCGTTGCCAGCGCCTACTGCACAGCCATTAACGCTCCCCCTCCCTTACTCCCTTGAAACCTACAGCCACAATGCGTTTGAGCTATCTGAACCAGCGGCCTGATCACCCATCCGGTGGCTATCGCTTCCCTTCTCCCTCGCACCGCCGATTTTCTGACGAGTATATATACAGGCAAACCTCCGTATTCGCGGTTTCCGTATTCGCGATTTTTCGTATTCGCGGTTCATTCGTTTGTGACCCAACTTCAATATTCGCGGCTTTTATTTTCCGTATTCACGGTTATTGGAGGTTAATATTTTTCACGCTTGTAAATTTTCCGAAAATTTTTTAATTTTTTTTTATATGTCTCCCCCATCGCAAAACACGTCAAACAAGAAAAGAGAGAAAAAGTATTGGATTTAGCCAGAAAAATCAAAATTCTGGATGCATTGGCAGCTGGCGAAAAAGTGGCTTTCGTCGCAAGAAGATTCGACGTCAACGAATCTACAATCCGGTCAATCTGCAATAACGAGACAAAAATTTTATTTCTGCCCCCGAACACTACTTCACTTATTCAGCCAATGGACCATTCGATAATCGCCACGTTCAAATCGTACTACATAAAGGGAGCTTTGCAGAAGATATTAGATAGCTTGAATAAATCTACGTCTACATCGGAACAATATGTTCAGAATTTTTGGAAAAATTTCAGTATCGCTCATTCAATTTCTATTGTCGATGAAAGTTGGAAAATGATTAAAACATTAACTTTAAATAACTGTTGGAATAACCTTTTGCCGGAGTTTGTGGAGAAAAATCAAGTGTCAGAAACTCAAAGCAACGAAAATGTAATTCGTGAGGCAGTTGAGATTGCACGAAATGTTGGTTGAGAAGGTTTCAGCGACTTGCAAGAAACGGAGCTGTTCGATTTAATAAAGTCAAGTCAAGCTCTTAGCGTCGATGAAATCAAGAGTATGGTGCAAAATTCAGCAGCTGAAGAAATGTCTATGGTTGAATTTTCAGACAAAAACATTTTTTTTACATATGCATACATACAAATTTTAGCTGAGCGAGGAACCGAACCCCCCTTTTCCCATAAGACTAATATTTCCGTATTCGCGGTTTCCGTATTCGCGGTTTCCGTATTCGCGGTACTTTTTTGGAACCGAACCCCCGCGAATACGGAGGTTTGCCTGTAATACATACCTTGTATTTGCAAGGTATATATATTACAAATACCTTGTATTTACAAGGTATATATAATAAAAAGCTTGTATTTGCAAGGTATTTATATTATTAACGTATATATAATAAAAAGCTTGTATTTGCAAGGTATTTATATTATTAACTAGGGGGGCTTCGCCCCCCTGCTCGCTCCGCTCACCAACCCCCTTTTTTCGAAATAAAAGTAGAAATTTAGTTATTGAAATAAATTTTATTATATAAATAATAGGTATTAAAAAAATTATTCGTCACTTGTTGCTTGGAGGAAAAACCAAGGTCTACCATTTGTTAAATCCACACTACCGTGCATATTTGCCAGGAAGATACACTCCGCAACAAAATTATCGCAACAAAAAATTTCATCGAAATTTTGTCGATTTTCAAATGCTTCTATCTTGGGCTATATTTATCGTATCGACACGCTTTTTTTTTTTTTGGAAATTTTGTCTTCTTTAAATCTAGATAGACTACGATAAGATTTGACGTTAATGTCCAGTTACCGAGCATATTTAGCGCGACACTAAAAATACTGAAAAAATTGACTGTTTTGAACGTGTACCAGTACCACAGTAATTTTTTATCGAATCTTACATACACCATCGCAAAGTACTCTTTTCAACGAGTAATTTAAAAAAAAAAGACCTCTCTACGATTTTTTTAACGCCCTGTAGGTCGTTTTGAAGGTACCATTTAAAGTACGTAAAATCCCTGGTTTAGCTGAAATCAACACGATTTTCTGGGCATTTTGCGTACACAAATTGTACCTTCAAATTGACCTACAGGGCGTTAAAAAAATCGTAGAGAGGTCTTTTTTTTTAAATTACTCGTTGAAAGAGTACTTTGCGATGGTATATGTAAGATTTCGATAAAAAAATTACTGTGGTACTGGTACACGTTCAAACAGTCAATTTTTTCAGTAATTTTTAGTGTCGCGCTCAAATACTGCTGGTAACTGGACATGAACTCAAATCTTATCGTAGTCTATCTAGATTTGAAGAAGACAAAATTTCCAAGAAATTAAAAAAAAGCGTGTCGATACGATAAATATAGCCCAAGATAGAAGCATTTGAAAATCGACAAAATTTCGATGAAATTTTTTGTTGCGATAATTTTGTTGCGGAGTGTATATACAATTCAATATTCTTAATAAAACCATGACATGGGATAATTTTATATTTGATTGGAGTGAATATTGAATAAAAATATAATATTAAATAAATTTGAATAATTATGATATGGAGGTAAAATATTAATAAGTTGTTGTCACCCATTCGTTTAATTCACAAAACACCTTGCACATTTGCTTGGAGGCAAGAAAATACAAGGTTTCCCATTTGTTTAACCCACAACACCTTGCACATGTTCTTAAAGGCAAAAATACAAGGTTTCCCATTTGCTTAACCCACAACACCTTGCACATTTTGTTGGAGGTAAAAATACAATTATTCAATCCACAATATCTAGTACCTTTGCACAGTGAATAAATATAATTATTGAATAAATTTCGAACGATCTTGATCAGCAAACAATAAGAATAGGTTCTTTTGGGTATCCGCACTAATAATCACTTTACCGATTGGCCTGGAGGAAAAAGTACAAGGTCTCCCATTTGTTTAACCCATAACACCTTGCATATTTCTGAACAGGCGGCAGCAGCGGCGATATGTTTTTATAACATAGAGAGATACCTTATATTCATAAGGTATGCATATTCTAAATACCTTGTATTTAAAATATATTTATATGTAAGGAATATCCTTAGTTTATTTGAAGTGTGCGCGTAATCAGGTCGATAAATTAGATCGCTTAATATACGGCACACCATTAAATGTAGACATGCTAATTAGCATGATAAGCAGACGACTAGAAACAGTGAAATAAAAGTTTGTAAAAGATTTGAACAACCTAGTGAATAATAACTTTGAATGTTGTTTCTTCGTTATTCACAGGTAGGAGTAATAATCTGAATAATGTACACAATTGTAAATATTGTAAATAATAAATTAATCTTCGTTATTCACAGAGAAACGATTCTGTTATTATTCTAACCTAAAGAAAAAATCCAACATTATATATATAATAAATACCTTGTTTTTACATTATACAGGGTGTCACAAAAGTACGGAAACCTCCTAAACGTATTTTTTGATGGAAAATCCAATGGTGACCTTGGATTTGACCTTGAAAATAACCTCTGAGCTACGGCAACCCCAAAATCGATTTTTCAAATGAAAAAACCCTATTTTTTATTGCAAGAGCGGAAAATTTCACTTTAAAACATATGTTTCGTTTTTTTTTTCAAGCTTATTATAAGGGCGCCACAAGCTCAAATAAAACCCCGATTTGACTAAAAATCAAGCTCAAGTAATAACTTCATTTTCTAATTGTAGCGCCCCGAGAATGATATTGGAAAAAAACATAAAGGCCTATTCGAACGTAAAATCTCTCGCTCTTTTCAATGGTGACCTTAAATTTCACACGAGCGTCACAGCAAATCAAAATCGAGTTTTTACACAGTAACCCCAATTTTTTATTTCAGATTTAAAAAGAGCAAAAAATTTTACTTTAAAATAAGTATTTTGTTTTTTGTTCAAGGTAATTTTTGGGGTGCTGCAGTTGAAAAATAAAGTTCTTACTTGAGCTTAATTTTAGGTTAGGTCGGGGTTTTATTTGATCCTGTAGCGCCCTTAAAATGACCTTGAAAAATAACGAAACAGGGGAGAGGCAGGTAATTGGAAGATGGCTGCTAACCGTGCCACCCCCATAAAAAATGCAATTTTCTTTAACTTTAAATTATGAAATAAATTTTTTCATAATCCTTTTATCATACATGATATTTGTACGAAAAAAATTTTTTTAAAATCCATTTTTTTCAATAAAAAAAATTTTTTAACAATTTTGGACTAAAAAACCCAATATCACCAATATTTCAACTGAGTAGCAAAGCGATAAAAAACATTTTTTTGCGTTTGAAACTTTTTTTCATTTTTTGAGACTCAAAAAGACTTTGCGCATACATAATTTTATGTAAAAACAAACGTAAAAATTTTTGCGAAAAATTAACTTTAAGAAATTTTTTCGAAGCGTTGCAATCTGAAACTCAAGATATAAATATGATCAGAGATAATCATAGGTGTAGAAGTACCGTAAGGAATTTTCCCAAATTTTTTTATCTACTTTTTCTAATAAAATGGCGCCTCTCAGGTGAAATGTTTATAAAAAACCAAACTCGATTTTTATCTCCCAAACCATCGGGTTTAGAGAAAATGCTTATAGAATAAAAAAGTCTTAAAATTCATCAAGGAAACCCCCAAATTTTTTCAGGATTTTCGGAGATGATTTTCATTTTTCCGACAATTCGTCGAGTCCAATCTCTTAAAAAAATCTCAAAAAATTCTGAAAATATTTGAGAATGTTTCTCGATAAATTTTGAGACTTTCTTTTTCCATAAACTTTTTCCCTAAACTTAATTGTTTTTGAGTAAAAAACTATATCATTCTTACTCGTACATGTATTTCTTGCATGATAATATAGAAGACACTCGTGCCTGACTCCTATGGCACAATTACCGGCCATTGAAATAAGACGAGCAATTGTTATAAATTTTTTTAAATTCCATAAAAAATTGAAATTTCATTGTAATTTTCCAATTTTAATATATGTTATATAGCTTGAGCTCTTTCAGATTCCGGGCTTAAATTTGAGTCATCATGCTCAGTTAAAAAGTTATGGTTGTTTAAACAAAAAAAAGTTAAAAGCTTTTTTTACGCACAAATTTTTTGTAATTTTTTTTGTTTTATAAGCCGACTCCCACCAAAATTGTGAAAAAATGGATAAGTATTCAAACAAGCTATTTATATTTAATTTATTTATCATTCACTTTATTGCTACACATAATGTTTACTAGTCAAGAGTTACAAGAGACACATAAGTTCGTTACAGAAAGTTTCTCGTGTTTACGTGTTACGATATTGTTATGAGTGAATTTTCATTTTTTCGCCTATAATGAATCGACATAAAAGAAAAAGAACAAATCAAGCTTCGGGTAAGAGAAAAGATAGGCCTAAGAAAAGAAGACCTTTCAATCCTAAAAAGTAGTAACAACAAATAGTTCATCGGGTAAAAATTTACAAAACAGCATGAGATTACAGTGCCCGAGGAGCTCGGTCTGCAGTACGCTATCATTGACTTTGGCTTAGTTTTTTCAATCTTATCAACTTTTGTGAGATGTTCAAGAGTTATAAAAGAAGAAAACAAAGAAGAAAAACCGCTGCCAAGTTATTGGCAAAGTGCTTACTCATTCTAATTTTTATTGTATTATAATAAATATTAACCTAATAGTGGATACTAATAAATTTTAAAATCTATAAAAAAAACCGCTGCCAAGTTATTGGCAAAGTGCTTCCACATTCTAATTTTTATTGTATTATAATAAATATTAACCTAATAGTGGATACTAATAAATTTAAAAATCTATAAAAAATTTTTAAAAGAAAGTAATGGCCTGGCACATTGTCGCTGTACGCGTGCTTGATCTTATTTTTAGCCGCACGCACGCGATATATACTTGTACGTTTGTAACGACGATCAGTTTTTAAGTCCCGTTTTCTATCTATTTGGTCTTAAATTAAAACTTGACTGCTCTGCTCTCATGATGACAACAAAAATTGAGATAATTCCGGCAATTATACTTGAAAAAATGAAAAAAAATTTTTTTTTCAAATTTACAAAAAAAAAATTCAAAAAATCGAAAAAAAATTTTTTTCCCGTGTATTGCCAAAAACCTTTTTCTAGCCTAATTATTACTACAAACGACAATGAATGCAATTGAAAAATTCCGGCAATTATACGTGAAACATGGAAAAAAAAAAATTTTTTTTCGAATTTACAAAAAAAATCGAAGAAAATCAAAAAAAAAATTTTTTTTTTTTTTCCCGTGTATCGCCAAAAACCTTTTTCTGGCCTCATTATTACTACAAACGACAATGAATGCAATTGAAATTTATACAATCAACCATAACATTTTCGAGATTTTGCTTCGGACATACGTACATACACACACACACACACACACACACACACACACACACACACACACACACACACATACGCCTCGATGGCTCAGTGAGTAAAGGCATCGCGCCTTTGTTTACTGAATCTGAGAGTGTCGTTAGGGCCTGGGTTCAAGCCTCATCGGAGAAAACTGTCACTTGTGACTTTTCTCTCCCGATGAGATTGATCTCGGGCCTGGGTGGTTCGGATTCCACCTAAAATATAGGCCCATGGCTGGCTAGTCCGCCCTCCGAAGCGTGGAAAACCCCCAATCGTTGCACAGCGAGCGGGGGTGGACCCAAAAAGATGAAATAAGTGCTAACGCACACAATAACGATGGGTCCCTGAACCCCTAATCGTCGCATATCACTATGCGATGGATGGGGGATGTATGGAAAACGACCAACCACCGACGTGGCAGAAATGCCCTGCCCCGGTCCTCACCGAAGTAATGTCTAACGATGGTCCCGGTGAGGTACCACAAAATGGGGAGTAGAAAAAAAAAAAAAAAAAAAAAACACACACACACACACACACACACACACACACACACACACACACACATACATACATACGGACATTTGTTGAGAATTCAATCTAGTTTACAAATATGTAAACCAAATTGTCCTACGAAGTCTGGTTCAAAATCTCGTTTTCGAGCCTATCACAGAGCTTCCTCTATGAGGAAGCAATTTTTAAAAGAAAGTAATGGCCTTGCACATTGTCGCTGTACGCGCGCTTGATCTTATTTTTAGCCGCACACACGCGAAATATACTTGTACGTTTGTAACGACGATCAATTTTTAAGTCCCGTTTTCTATCTATTTGGTCTTAAATTAAAACTTGACTGCTCTGCTCTCATGATGACAACAAAAATTGAGATAATTCCGGCAATTATACGTGAAAAAATGAAAAAAAAATTTTTTTTCAAATTTACAAAAAAATTCAAAAAATCGAAAAAAAATTTTTTTCCCCGTGTATTGCCAAAAACCTTTTTCTAGCCTCATTATTACTACAAACCACAATGAATGCAATTGAAAAATTCCGGCAATTATACGTGAAACATGAAAAAAAAACAATTTTTTTTCGAATTTACAAAAAAAATCGAAAAAAATCGAAAAAAAAATTTTTTTTTCCCGTGTATCGCCAAAAACCTTTTTCTGGCCTCATTATTACTACAAACGACAATGAATGCAATTGAAATTTATACAATCAACCATAACATTTTCGAGATTTTGCTTCGGACATACGTACATACACACACACACACACACACACACACACACACACATACATACATACGGACATTTGTTGAGAATTCAATCTAGTTTACAAATATGTAAACCAAATTGTCCTACGAAGTCTGGTTCAAAATCTTGTTTTCGAGCCTATCACAGAGCTTCCTCTATGAGGAAGCAAAATTATGTGATGAAAAGCTTGAATTTGAACAGTGTGGACAAATCGGTCTAGGTTTTAAAATTATGGTTATTTGTGAAAAGTGTCAGCCGAGGTATATTTCATCGTGTTCGAGAATTAATAATAAATCTTACGAAATTAATCGCAGATTCATTTATATTATGAGAATATTAGGTTTAGCACTCGCAGGGTGTAACAAATTTTGTGGTTTTATGGACTTGTGCAGTGGCTTTGTTAGTCAAGCCACTTATGATTTTTACGTTAAAAATATTCTCGAGTGCTCAAAAACTGTCAACGACATAATATTTTCTTTGGTGGTTCAAGAAGAACAAAATTCAACTTGTGAGGTACTACATCGGAGACGGCGACTCCAAAACGTATTTCACTGTTGTAAACGCTAAACCTTATAAAAAATTTGAAGTACACAAAAAAGAATGTGTTTGACACGTGCAGAAAAGAATGAGCACTCGTTTGCGAGATTCGGTCAAGAACACTGTGGAAGAACAAAAAACAAAAGATGGAAAAAAACCATTCGGAAAAAAATTCTTGGTGGTAAAGGTAAGCTAACGGGTGAACTTATCGATAAATTGACTGTTTACTACGGAAGAAACTGTGACTCAGTAGAAAATATGCGAAATGCTATATGGGCCACATATGAGCATTACAGTTCAACTGATGAGCAACCGCATCATGAAAAGTGTCCTCAAGGTTCTGAGTCTTGGTGTCCATGGCAACGTGCTTCTGCTGAAAAATCTCTGAAGACTTTTAAGCATGATTATAAACCATTTCCAGACGATGTTTTAGCTGCAATTAAACCGATTTATGAAGAGCTGAGCTCTGATAAACTTTTAGAGCGCTGTGTAGGTGGTTTCACACAAAACAATAATGAAATCTATAATCAGCTTATTTGGAAAATCACACCAAAAATATTACCAGCTGGCTCAAAAATTGTTGAAATTGCTGCATACACTGCTGCTTGTATGTTTAATCAAGGAACGGAAGCCGTACTGGCTATTATGTACAGTATGGGAATCAAACTTGGTCAACACAGTCATGAGTACGCGCGGAGCGAGGGCGAAAAACGTGTGCTGATCGCTGAGCAAAGAGCTTCGGATACGACTCGAGAGGCTAGAATAATTCGCTGACAACATAAAAAAGATGCTTTAGAAATTGCAGGTGAAGCTAAGGAAATATTATATGGACCTGGAATCGAAGATTTGATGTAAGTCGCTATAATATACAATTCAAATCATTCAAATCATTCAAATCATGGTACAAAAACTTTAAACGCATTTTTCTCGAAACTTTGTTTTCTCGTGCGGTAGGCGTGTTTTTTCGAGAAAGAGTCGACCGATTGAGCTGAAATTTTGCACAGATCTTCTCAAGGGTACTGACTCGTGATTGATCGAAGGGATTTTCGATCAGTCGACTCGTTGTTATTTTAAATAAAATTTTTTTTACAGCTTTTCTAATGAATAAACTTCATTGTGTAAAAATTTCAAATTGATTGAAGTTTTCGTTTTTAAAATATGATTTTTCAAAAAAAAAAAAATAATTCCCGTCACACAAAGCTATGTAACCCCTTAACTTGATAACGGGCTCTTAAAAAAAAATAAATGGCTTATTTTAACGTAAAATTTTTCGCTATTTTCAAATCGGCAATAAAAAATGGGGGTTTTTATTTGGAAAATTGATTTTTAGTTCGCTGTAGCTTAAAGGTTATGTTCAAGGTCAAATTGAAGATCACCATTCGCTTCCTCGTCGAAAAATACATCGGACATGGGACTATTAATTAATTTATTAAGCTTAATATTGGAGATTTCTAGAGGTTCCCACTCGAAAATAATTGCGTGGATTTCCACGTTGATTATCAGTGCAGATTAAACGTGGATTCAGCTCGAAAAGTACATGGAATCAGCATGGAAAGTGCACGGATTCCGCGTGGAATCTGCGCTGATAATTTTCTGTGAAAATCTGCGCAGATATTATTTTCAAGTGGGTTTCCATAAAAATTTTAAGCAAACAAATTTGAATTTACCTTATCAGTCGCTCATTGAAGGGGGGAAAGGTACCTAAAATCTCAACAACAAAAATTTTTTTTTATTGACCTTTTCGATAGGATTTTACCTCAGCTTTCCAGTGCTGTGATCAGAATTTTTAAATTTTAACTTTACCATGAGGTACAGCCTCTTTAGTACCGATACTTTTATGATTATTTTAGCAAAAATGAATGAAACGACCCAGAGATATCGTTGCCGTTCTTTCATGAATCTCGAGACATTTATAAGTTGGTAGCGCCCTCCATTGATACTCGTTTTATTCTTTGGTTAGAGTACATCCAGCAGAAATTTGTTTGTTTACATGGCTATAGGTGTACAGTAACACCACCACCCGCAGCACATGGCTTTAGGCATATCTTCTGTCTCTCTCAGTTTCGTGCGCGAGCCTAGATCATATGTCAATTACAGTCTGCTGACTGCTTCTTCAATTTTCAATGGCTAATAATTACATTTTTTTTGAAAGTGAAAAAAGTATATGTAGAGTGCAACTATATCTTTGCAACTCAACATAGTGTTTTATAATGAAGCTATGAAGAAGTTTCAATAGCTTTTTATGAAAATTTGACATTTTTAGCAGTTCAAATTCAAGAAATACAGTGAACATAAGTAAATTGACATATATACATCAGTGTATATGGGCTAAGCCATAGTTAGCGTGATGGTCAAAAAAATTTTTTTACGGAAATTATGTACTTTTGAAGAGTACATTGAAAAGTGAAAATCCTGAAAGTTTCAGCCCTCTAGGTCCAACTCTATTGAATTTTCAGGGCGTCAAAGTTGGATTTTCTTATTCTGCTGATATTCTGCTTGCAATTCTGATTTTCTGAGGTTAACAAGAAAAAAATTTTCAATCATGGTTTTTAATGTAAAATTTGATGTAGAATTCAAATTTGTACTTGAAAATCACATACACAACTTCTAGACCCATAAAAATGAGCCATTCAGGTATTTATCATATAGGGGTACAAAAATAAATGTGTTCGTCTCCTTCGATTAGGCCCATACTGTAATATGTTCATCGATACATCAAAATACAACTTCTGATAAATTTTGGTTATCGGCAGACAAACAGAATTCATTATTGAGCTTAATATGAGTGAAGAAACATGGTTTTTCTCTAATTTTCCTTGATACGTATACTAACAATTTAGTACAAATTATAAAATGTAGTAATGAAATTGTCGCATTCGACTTTGTTTGGCTGACTGGGATAATTGAACATTGTCCTTGTGGGTCCAATATGTTGAAAATTCAAGTTGAATTACTGTTTTTTATTGTCCAAAAAGTTTAAAGCAGCCTTAGAGACACGAGAGTATCATTATGACATAAATTGGTGTATTTTCGTTTTTTCTAACTCCTGGGCAGTTACGTTTCATCTCAAAATTGCTCTGTTGCCGTAACTTTCCATGAGAACCATTTGAGCAAATGAGCTGAAATTTTCAAGGATTGTTCTGCATGAGAATAGCTACAAACGCATGCACTTTAGTAGGTATTAGACTAAATTTGCACTTTTTTCAGACCATATGCTAGCATAATCTGTCATTTTATCTTATTATATTAATGAATAAAATGTATATATGGCTGTCAAATTGTGTATAATTAATTAAAATATCTGAAATTGCTTGCGCTTGTAACTAAACATTTTTTTTTTCTTTTCCTTTTTTATTTACAATCTGTCGTTATACATAAAAGAGACAATAAGTAAATAGATTACAGCGTGTTTTAATAAATAATCGGGAGTCAGGTCGGTGGGCCAATTCACGCCGGCCTGTCATTAACAATTTTTATTTAAGTTGATTGTCCAAGATAGCCGGACAAATAGAGAGAGCCAGCTCACAGGCTCCGAAGTTTCCTGAGTCTTGTCCTCCTGGGTGGCCGCGCCAGGACTGACGCCAGAGGATTAGAGTGCAGTTGTAACTTACTTTGATATATATTGATTAGTTTCTCAATCTCTTCACGCACGGTTGGAATATTAAGGTCTTTGCGAATTTCTTCGTTGGGAACATACCATGGGGCTTCCACTAAGCAGCGAAGCACCTTGGCCTGCTATCTCTCTATGACTTGAATGTTTGAGTTAGCCGCTCTACCCCATAATTGACGTACATCCAGATTGGCTTCAGGATTGACTTGTAGATCAGAATCTTATTCTCTAGCGTCATGGTCGAGCCCCGGCCAATGAGCCAGTACAACGAGCGCAGTTTTAAACCCAACTGCTTTCTTTTGGCCCATATGTGTGTTCTCCACGTTAACCGACGGTCTAGGTGGAGCCCTAGGTATTTAACGTGGTCCACTACCGGAATCGAACTGCCGTATAGTGATACCCGAGGACACATCTCTCTGTTGAGAGTGAACGTGATGTGAGCAGACTTATCCCCATTTACCTTGATGCGCCAATTTCTAAGCCACACTTCCAGCTTGTCTAGGTGATTTTGTATCCTTTATGAGGCAATTTGAGACCCCAAGTGAGCCGCCAAAAGAGCTGTGTCATCCGCATACGTTGCCATAAGGACATCGAGGGACGACGGCAGGTCAGCAGTGTATAACAGGTACAGTGTAGGGGCGAGAATGCTTCCTTGAGGCACCCTGGCATTTATTTGCGAGATATCTGATATTTCGTCATTGACCCTGACGCGGAAAGTTCTCCTGTGAAGATATGACTTAATCATCCTGTAATATTGAACGGGGAATATCTTTTTGATTTTGTAAAGGAGTCCTTCATGCTTAAATTCATTAAAAATCCTCTTGTCCGAGACTAAGTTTTCCTTAGCGCACGGCCAAGACCCAGTTATCTCAACAGCTACTTTGACGAGTTTCCTTCTTAGGCGATGTATTAACGGGCATTCGAACAGGATATGATCTGCTGTTTCAGTCTGCCCGCAATCGCAGTAGTCGGAATCTCGAGTAAAGTTTCTCGCATGGAATTGATGCAGGTAATACGCGAATCCTCCGTGGCCGGTTAAAAACTGCGTGACATAGTAGTCAAGCTCGATGCTGTACTCTAGTCGTCGCGCGATACTTGGGAAAAACTCATGGGTGGTTCGTCCTGTCGAGGATCCGTCCCACCGGGTTTGCCACTCTTCCGTAAGTCGAGCGTCCACTTTTTGTTTCGCAGCAGTGTCATTAGCGAGGATTTCCTCCCTGCTGATACGCAGATTTAACACTTCCACTGCTTCTCCTTTCCTTATCTTATAGTATGCGGCTCTTTGGCAGAATTTCAAATCAATAGGCATTTTTGCCGTACAAACCTGGAGCGCGTCCGTAGGCACGGTGGCATACGCTTTCGATACGGTTCTGAGAACCGAGAGTTGCGCACTCCTAGACTTGTCGAAATTGCTTTCGTTTGATTTTACTTTATCATACCAGACTGCTGCCGCATACGTTATTTTCGGAATGAAGACGCAATCGTAAATTGTGCTGAGACATTTGTATCCCATGCCCCAATTTGCTTTAGAGGAACGCGTTATCTCATTGAAAGTCGTTGAACTTTCATTAGCGACTCTAGCCAAGTGATTAGTGTACCTCTGTCCCGCTGCCAACGTTACACCCAAATATTTAGTTGTGCTGAGACCTTGCAGAGTCGTACCTCTTAACTTGATTGCTGGCCTCCTATTTTCCATATTGATTTTCCGGTCTCCCTTCAACAGTATCTGGCCCGACTTAGGGACTGAGATTTCAAGCTTTCGTTGCTTGCACCATTTGTCCGCCAAGTCAATTGCTCGATTTCCTTCCCTTTCCAGGGTTTCTCGACTTCCTCCTTTGATGACAATCATGACGTCATCTGCGTACGCTAATGCTGGAATGTTTTCTGCCTCTAGGAGATTCAGAAGACCATCCAACTGAAGGTTCCACGCCACAGGACCTATGATAGAGCCCTGAGGTGCCCCCTTCGTCACGCGTTTCGAAGCGCCTGCGTATGAGCTCACGATCGACATTTCACGATCGCGGAAATAGTCAACTAGAAGCTTAAACAGGTTCCTCGGACACGATCTTTTTCGCAGCGTTTCCATCAATTCTGGCCACCAGAGGTTGTCGAACGCCCCGGAAATATCGAGCGGAAGGGCGAGAGCATACTTGGATTCATTCTCTTCCACCAGTTGGCGGAGTTTAAGAATAGCATCCTCGGTGCTTCTCCCTTCCTTGAACCCATACTGTAGCCCCGATTCATGATTCCTTCGATGGATTACACCCTCGGCTCGATCGATAATCAGTCGCTCAAAAGTCTTCCCAACTAGGGAAAGCAGGCATACCGGCCGATATGATTTCGCCAAGACCTCGTCCTTCTCAGGTTTCAAGATCGGAACCACAACTCCCTTCTTCCACGCGGATGGGATCTTTCCGCTGGCCAGGCACTTGTTAAAGAGGTCCGTAATCTCAGGTAGGATAACGAGAGCTTTTTTCAGGGCCTCCGGGATACTCATCTTCGCCCCTGGACTCTTCCCGAGGTGTTCCGCTGCATTGCGTTCCACACTTCCAGACATGTAAAGTCGGCGGCATCCTCGCCGTTTGATGGTGCATCTGCTTTGGCTCTCAACCTGCGTTGTGGCCGATCGTCACTCCTCGGTGAGTCGTCTGGGATCAGTGTATCCAATAGCGTTTTCGCTGTCTCTGCCCAACTCTCTGTCATGGACCCGTCTTGCTTTCGTAACGACGAAAGTGGTTTTCTTTGTTTGACTCTGCCGGCTGCGATTTTAATGGGAGTCCCCATACATTCTCATTGCTAGCTTTGGTCACAAATTTTTCCCAGCTTTCCTTTTTTGCCGTACGAATTTCATTTTGATACAGTCTCCTTTGGATCTGATATTTCCTCCTTGCCTGCTCGATCAAGCGGGCACTCCTCCCTTCACTCATGGTTGCAACGTGAAGTTTCCTTAGTCTTTCGACTTCCTTCTTTGCGATTCTCAAGCTGCTGGTCCACCACGCTGCTGCTTGTACTTCCCTGTACTCCTGGGAATCGCATCATTACAAGCTTTGAGTATTCCATCACTTACTGCGTCCGCTATTTTACTAACATCATTCGCATTTTCGGTGATGGCCGCCCTGATGTTATTCTTTGATTCGAGCAGTGACTCTGTGTACTTTTCCCAATTGGCGCGTTTAACGCAAAACCTGGCGTCGCGCTTAGGAGTCTCCACTTCGTCTTCAAGGGAAAATTCAATCCTTATCGGTCTGTGATCACTCTGGCCCCATGTTTCTACTCGCCAGAGCTTGAGTTTCCTTGCGATTCCAGGTGACGCAAATGTTGCATCTATAAACGATGACCCATTAACCGTTTGAAAGGTTGGTTCGCCCCTGTTTTCGTTTAGAACTACTAGACCACTTTCCGCTAGAAACCGTTCAAATCTCTCCCCATTCTCGTCCGTGGCGCTTGCGCCCCACATTGGTGATCTTGCGTTGAGATCCGCACAGATCACAATCTCTCTGTTTGCCCGAGAATCCACGATTTTCTTTAGTTTCCTAACGAAGATTCGTGTCTTCCTGTTGAATTTGCAGTAGAGACTGACGAGAATGAGTGTTCCGAAACTCCCGGTCAGTTCCGCACACGAGATATCCGCTTCACAAAATTCCGTCATTTTCATGATCGTGATTTCTTTGTTGAAGCCTATGATAGCTGCTCCCGTTCGGGGCTTGTCGTATACCGAGGTCACTCCAAGTCCGAATCCAGTGACTTTCCCGTGGGAGGTAGCTGGCTCGTGGATCGCTAACATATCAACTCGTGTGTTAACTGCATGAAGCCGAACTTCATCATTGACCGACTTGGCGCGTGCTGCATTAATTTGAAGAATGACAAGTCTAGTTCCGGTTTGTTGACCTGCATTCTCCGCATGTCCCGGTTCGTTGTCATCTTCGTCCCTAAATGCGAGTGAGCGTGAGCGTTTAAGGTGGCGCCTACTGGGCCTACGCCTAGCGTCTTCTCGTTCCATCCTATCAATCTTTTCTTTTCACTCTCCTTTTCTCTCTCTTGGTTTCGGTTCGCTTTGATTCGTGCTCGTGCGTGCGTGTGTGCGTGCGTGCGTGTGTGCGTGTGCTAGTGCTTGTGATTTCGTGCCGGGCTGTGAGTGTCCTTATCCAATGTTACTCGTGGTTTCCCACGCTCTCGTGTCTTTCTTTCAGCAGGTTGCCACTTGCCTGATTGCCTACTGAAAGTCGGTAATGATCGTGGTCTGTGATACGATCGATCTTAGGATAAGTATAAAATTAAAATTAAAAACAATAAACAAAAAACAGAAAATATACAATTAAATTAAATTAAGTTAAGTAGGAAGAATTTAAATCTGTTTTGAGATTCACGGCTGCCACCCCGTGTCTCGTGTTTTAAGTCGCTGCTTGATTAGTCGGCGACCTTTTGCTTTCGCAACGCATGGCAGAATCTCTAAGGCTGATTGCCTTCCAGAATAGATTTGATTAGGATTTTTACATATATACATTACTCCCGTGGAGGCATAAATGACTACCGGGAACGCTATACTCAGAGAGGCGACTTTTTATTCTTTATTGTCGCGCCTTCTGAACGCAATACTCCATCAAAGGTTTTTTATTCTCTATTGCCTTTTTCAGGAACGCTAGACATCCTTGGGTTCTCAATCCCAGGATCCGCGAGCAGCATCGCCTTGAGTTTCGTTTCGCAAGTTTGCTTGACTTGTCCATGAACGCCTTTGAGTCCTTCGGGTGTCGCAAATATACTTTGTGCTTTGGGGCACGTCCGCTTAAGAGCCATTTCGTCTTTGACATCGACTCGCGGATTTGCTGTGATAATTTCATCAGAGTTGACACCCATCAACTCCGAGTCGAGCTTCGGTGATTTCTCCATCTCGCAGAGCTCTTCGAAATCGCCGCTCAGCGACACGTTGCTCTCTGTGATTTGAGTCATTTCACTTTGGCTCAGGGCCCTGAGAGAGAGGTGCTTGCAGGTAGAGGCTGCTTTTCCCTTACTCTAGGGCTGGACATCGATTAGTCTTTACAAGTAAAAACCTTCGAATCGCTAAGGCATAGTCGGACTGTTGAAATTTTTAACGGTCTCCTCCCTTTCGGTCGGTTCGTTAAAGTTTCACCGTCTGCACCTGATTAGCCTTGCCGTTTCAGCCGTCCTGCTGGTATCTCTGAGAGCCAAGTGTTCTCTTCGACCCTCCAGCAGTCCGTTGACATTTAGCGGGCGCTTAACGAGTTAAGCTTCGGGGACCCAACGACATCGGCACTTATGGCTCTCGGGTATTCCCGTTGTTACCGGTCTGGAGAACCCAGATTTCCCCCACACATGTGGTGTTCGCGGTATCAGCAGGTACCCCTTTTAGCACATTTCGCTAAATAGTTAGGGTAGACAGAAAAATTCAGATCTGTACAACATTTTCAAAGATGATAGCCGGGGTGCACTGGATTCAATCAACCCCTTGATGTTTATTTCCATCGCCAGGTGAAGATCTTTATCAAGGAACTACAAAATTCCACATTTTTATTGGAGAAACAGATGCAAATTAATACTAGAGAAGATTGCTTGAAGATTCATTCTTTAGTACACAATCAAATGTCAGCTCAAATTTTTCAAGACATGATCACCTACTCTTGGTACGCATCAAAACTGGTTGAAGAAAAAAATATAATTATGAATATCCGCCAAGTGTACTTTCCAACAAAACATTCCTCCAAGACGTGCAGTTGTAATTTATATAATTCAATTATTCAATGCTCATGGTGTCGACGTTTCCTGTGCTTTGATTGTTTTTATAATAAATATCATCCAAAACATCGCATAGAATTTCAAAGAGTTGCACAATAAATTTGATTTTTTCTAGTCCCACTGAATTCTTCTTCTTATTTCTTTTCACTTTACTATTTCTTTTCTTTTCCATTGACTTTTTCTTCTTTCTTATACCAAGCAATTATCAAGATGAATTATAATCTGCAATGAAACATTAACACAAACAAAACCAATATCTTTGAATTGTAGAAAAAAAGAGAAATAATAATATACTTATCTGACTCAGATTATTAACATGTAATTTCATCTGTCACTTAACATGGTTATGAGAACGTAAACAATTTCTGCTAACACAACTGTCAGTCTAACTCAGTCTGCCTGTCTATCTGTCTCTCTTGCTGTCGCTACGCCGGCAGTAGTGCAGCGCTGTCGTCAGGTACTGTACAATAAACTCGTTGCCGGCAGAGAAAAATACTTTTTTTATAATTGTAACAAAATGATAGTTAATGTGCAATTATATCGTTCGAATTTTGCCTGCACTTTCATAATAGTCTCAAGTTAACGTGCATGTAGTTTTTTTTAGTGAAATTACGAATTAGGAGGTCAAAAACTTCAAAAGAAGACAGCTGTCAGATAAGTATTATGGTTATGTGCATCTCTATGTTATAGTGTCTGTAAGAAAATTGATTCTTTGTGATTGATTACAGGTTTCTCTTTTGGATGTCCATGGAAAATGTATGAACAGAAGTCATTGCAACAGCAGAAGAAAATTGGAATTTGTAATATTTGAAAGTTTTTTCAATAATTCCACAATTGTGCAAAAAATAAGTAGGACTTGTGTAAGTGAAAAAATATGTTTTTTGTGCTATTAATAGTTATTAAAATCAAAGTTGCTTTTCTGCATTTGTAAATTGAGCGTGTCAACAGTTAAACAGTGCTTAAAAAGTGTCAATTTATTGTGTTAAGTTATTGGGGGGGGGGGGGGGGGGGGGGAAGCATAACTTTGTATCATCGCCAAATTACATTATTTATTTATCTTTATCATTGACGACTTTCAGCATCATTGATGAGGTAATCTGGCACTTAAAACATAATCAATGAAGTGTCAAAAATGGGTGAAAAAGAGGGAACAGTGAGTTTAATAATATAAAAGTTTTATTTCCATCTTTTGCATCAATACTTATAATAAAGTACTTTAATTTTAGCTCAAATTGGTTCACTCTTTGAGACTTGCATAGTATACCAATTGAGCTAGAGTGTTTTTTTTTGAATAAGTGTTAAAACTTGAAAAAGGCAAAGTACCAATGCTGTTCAGTCAGTTGGACTTGACAATTTAAGCCTGATACCATGAGAGGCTATCTGGTATTTTTAGTTAAATTATTACTTGATTGTTTAGTTTGGTTAAGTCCATTGGATCAAACTAACTATATGGGGCTTCATCATTAGGTACTAGGAGATCACAAAAAAATTTTCAGGACATTTGGTGACCCAGACTTGAAGTGCTCTCCTTGTTAGTCTGAAAGTATTTCTTCTTACATATCACGCTTGACGTTAATAACCCATATTTTAATTCAAACCAATATATCTTGCCGAAGTTCGCATTAAAGATAGATCTTCCATGAGGCTGGTTTTCAGCCCAGTAATATACTATTGCCAATCATCGACTCGTTTTGAACGTCTATCTTGTAAACAATTAGTAAAAATGAGTATAAAATCCAGCTTTAACAGGATTTCAAAAAATCGTATATAAAAAATTTTACATAAAAAATTTATACTACTTTGAAACAGATTTTTAAATCAATTAAAAGTTTTTACCACTGACATCTCATATTTTTACGATACAATAATTGTTATATTTCCATGTATTAATTTTTTTAGTAACAACTACACAACTTCAGTAGTGAAATTTTTATCAAATCCGAAACTCATAAGTGAATCAGAAATGCCGAAGACAACTTTTAAACCGGATCATAATTCAAAACAATCGATTGAAAGATTATTGCCAATAGGTATGAGAACCTGTAAAAAAGGTAAGATAAAACACGCTCAAATAAGAGCAAATTTTCACATATTATCTTATACATACTTATACTTATACAGGGTGTCCCAAAAGTATGGAAACCTCTGAAAAGCGGCCAAAATAAGCGGGGAAAAAATCGATAACCCCACATCCGACGTATTTTTTCACGAGGAATCCAATGGTGACCTCGGATTTCACCTTGAACATAACCTCAAAGCTCTAGCGACCAAAAAATTGATTTTTCAAATGAGAACCTCCAGATTTTAAAAGAGCGGAAAATTTAACGTTGAAACATGTATTTTTTTTTTTCAAGGTCATTATCAGAGCGTTACAGACGCAAATAAAACCCCAATTAAACCTAAAATTAAGTTCGAGTAAGGGTTTTTTTTCTAACTGTACCGCCTCCTAAATAAACTTAAAAAAAAAATAAATACACAGTCAAACGTGAAATTTTTTGCTCTTTTTAAATCTGTTATAAAAAATGGGGTCACCGTGAGAATCATCGATTTTTGGTTCACCGTAGCGTATAGGTTATGTTCAAGGTCAAATTCAAGAGCATCATTGAAAAGAGCGGAAAGTTTTGCGTGAAAGTATGTATTTTATTATTTTTTTCAAAGTCATTTTGGAGGCGATACAATTAAAAAAGAGCCCTTACTTGAGCTTGATTTTAGGTTCAATTCGGATTTTATTTGCGTCTGTAACGCCCTAAAATGACCTTAAAAAAAACAAAACATACATTTTGACGGAAAATTTTCCGCTATTTTTAAATCTGCAATAAAAAATGGGGGTTCCATTTGAAAAATCGATTTTTGAGTCGCTGCAGCGCTTTGAGGTTATGTTCAAGGTTAAATCCGAGGTCACCATTGGATTCCCCGTAAAAAATACGTTGTGTAGGGTTATCGATTTCCCCCCGCTTATTTTGACCGCTTTTCAGAGGTTTCCATACTTTTGGGACACCCTGTATAGTGTATTATACTTATATATTGTATTATACTTATATAAGCACATTATGATTTGAAGTCTCATAAATACCATACTTTTTGCATACACATTTTATTATTCATCAGTTTCATAACACATTTAATTATATTTTTGATGCACTTTGCAAAAAAACAAAATTTTTATCAATTCAAAAAATACACGGGATATTTTCAACAAATCCAATGAATCCACTTCTATAAACTTCAATTTTAAATATTTTATCGGTAAAAGTTACAAAAAAAGTGGTTATCTATTATGCGATGTCGGGTTATCAGCCATGTTCGAGATCAAGGGGTGCGGCAGCACCTAGCCGGCAAAGTATGAAAAAAAAAAGTATGAAAAAATTATTTTAAACAAAAATTTATTTAAAAGAAAAAGATTTGAAAAAAAATTCAAAACAAAAAATTTTTTTGTGTAAGAATTAAAAAAAAAAATTATTTATACAAAAAAAATTATTTATCATAATAAATTGTTTATAACTTTATTTTTATAAAATTATGAATATAAAAAAATATAATGGTTAAAATATGTTAATTTCATTGTAATTAACCTTACTTAATAGCTGAGAAATGTCGGTTAGGTGCAGCGCACTTATACATACACCGAAAACGCCAAATTCAAAAAAGCTAGTTCGAGATGGGGTACTTTCCGTACTCAGAGAACTACAAGATAGGTATCATTCGATAGGGGGTCCAAAATCATGGACTCATGCAAATTTTCAGATAATTTGGTGCATTGGTTCGAAAAAATGGACCATCCGAAGTTTTTTTACCGTCAAATCACGTTTTTTTTAAATTTTTAGTCAACCATGATTCAGCCACGAGATCTCGGGAAATACTTAACCGATCGAAATTCTGATGCAAGATTTCGAAAGGTATAGTGCTCTACTTCAATAGTTCACCCTTAGAATTTCCGATTTCCCGGAAAATTCTTCTTCTAAATCGATAATTGAGTGAAGTGCCGTTTAGAGGTTATGTTTCAAATATGTTTCAAATGTTCGTTTTCATGTCAGCCACGATATCTTCGTGAAAAAAAATTTTAACAAAATTCTGTACGGTGATTTGGAAAGGCTCAGCCGCACTACAATAGTTCACTCTCAGAATTTTCACTTTTCAGAAAAATTAGAGCTTTTTATCGATTATTAACTCGTGTTCTATTTTCCTTGAATAATTGTCGCTTTGTGTTAAGACGAAATCCTATACTTAATGAATGAAATTTTGAAAAAAATCCAATGCGCACTCTATATGTACATCTTCAAACTATTTATCGTATCAATATCACAACATGTGAAACTCATTATCTCATGATCGAGAACGTAATATACCTCATGTCATCAGTTTTGCCCTTGAAATGGTATAGTTTTTGTTCTACAGCTTCTTGTTGCGGATCAAAAATCGAGTTTCTACGAGTAAAATTTTATAAATTCATGAAAATTGCATGATAAAAATGTGTGCATTGTTTGTGTGTGTGTGTGTGCGTGTGTGTATGTTTGCTGTGCAATTATTGCTCAGAAAAATTATTCAAGACATTTATATCAAAGTTCAGAGTTTTATCAGTGTATTTATCAAAGTTACTTGAAAAACTTTTGGCTAATTTCAAGAAAAGTGATTACATTATAATTCAATTAACACAAACTTGGTCACAGGTACAGTCATCTATTTTAATGAAACATTTCATAAAAACGATTGCTAATATTTTTTAATGTGAGCAGTATCACAACAATGTAGGATTGGGCATGGTTTACATCAACCATTCAATGACTTAAAAATAAGTTAGAATTCTGGCAAAGTATTCCCACTTGAAAATAATTGCGTGGATTTCCACGTTGATTATCAGCGCGGATTGAACGTGGATTCAGCACGAAAAGTACATGGAATCAGCATGGAAAGATCACGGATTTCGCGGGGAATCGAACGAAAATCATCGAGAATGTCTGTTCTATCAACGTTTATTTTCCAAAAATCACCGAGAACTCACTCGTTTCCACGTGGATCGTGCGGAAATCATCGAGGATTCTTTCGACACCTACGCAGATTTAGAGACAATCATTATAGATTGCACACTAATTGTTATATGCCAGATGTTCGAGGACATTCAACCTCGAACACTTGGAATATAACATGTCGACATATCGAGGCTATTGAACTAGGCGGGTGCTGGCTCAGGCCCCGAGTCGGCAGTTTCGACATGCACAGGCATGACAAAACCGTCGACCGAAGCATCACCTGAGTCAGAATATCCGTTTGTCAATGACCGATTGGTGCTGACAAAGAACTTCCCACCTTCTAATGCACCTGAGGAGCATTTAATGCACCAGAACATCGACGATTAAGTCAGTCGACGTGTGGCCGCTCCTCAGTAACCACCGCGAATTAATACCTTTATTAATTGCCTTCCGCACCTTTGCAAATTGTCAACCGCACTTTATAAAAAGTAAAGTTATCTTTAAGTGATTATTTAAATAAAGTAAACTCTAGTTTGTCAAAGCAAAATTCGACGTAAGTTATTAAATTCTATTTAATGCTATAATACTAAAACATACATACAACTATATATATATATATATATATATATATATATATATAGATATATATATAATATATATATATCCTATTATCCTGACTAATACCTATTCCCTTATACCTCTCCCTGCACACTTGCGAGTCGTGGCGACAAGCCCCTTCTGTACAGAAGGGTTCGCGCCCGATAGCAACATATAAAAATACATATATTTTATAACAAGTTTACGTACAATTAATCCCTTGATTAATTGGCACGTAACACTAATCCTCGCGGATTGATCAGCTTCTATGCTCGCTCGATTGCTCGAAGATCGACGCAGATTTTCACAAAATATTATCAGCGCAGATTCCACGCGGAATCCGTGTTCTTTCCATGCTGATTCCGTGTACTTTCCGCGCTGAATCCACGTTCAATCTTCACTGATAATCATCGTGGAAATCCACGTATTTATTTTCAAGTGGGTTTCGTTATTTTCTCCTATTATACCTACTTAATATTCAACGAAACGACTTTCATGGAAACACAAACTCAATCAAATACACGGTTAACTATTTTAATGAAACATTTGATGAAAACGATTGCTAATATTTTATAATGTGAGCAATATCACAACAATGCAGGATTGGGCATAGCTTATATCAACCATTCAATGACTTGAAAATAAATTAGAATTCCGGCAAAGTATTATTTTATTATTTTCCATTATCATAACTATGATACAATGTTTTTTTATCTGCTTGTTCTCTTATTTTGATGGATGATCATTATCTAACTTTAATCGAAAGAACTTTGTGCAAATATGAACTTAGTCACAGTTACAGTTAATTGTTTGAATGAAAAATTCGATGATAATGATCAATAATTTTTTTAATGAGAACATTATAACGCAATGCGCGATCAGGCATAGTTAATATCACATGTTGAATAACTTATAAATAAGTTTGAATTCCGGCAAAGTATTGTATTGTTTTCACGATGATAATATATTAAAACTTTTATTAGTAACAACAGAACTTCAATATAAACGTGACCGATTCATTGTAATGTTTTCCGATTCGATTATAATTAGTATTAAAACATAAAAAAATAATCGTCAAAGATGCATTGTGTGAATATTGTGTACACATTAACCATGAAACTATTCTTAGTCAATAGTTAACCTATTACTACAATAATGCTACAAATTTTCTTATGGAGTTTAATATTACATTAACTTTGTAGCTAAATTATAGAAAAAATTCGGCTACACACTGAAACGGCGAACGAGCGCTGATCGCTCGGCGATCAGGGCGCAGATACTCGAGCATTCTCAAGTTTCGGAACATCGATATCGAGTGTTGTCTCCCCATAATTCGAGTAGAGGCCACTACGATTGGTGGCGGGACTGTTCCCTCGATGCATCGAGTGCTGTACACACGATGAATCGAGTAGCAAACGGTGGATACAAGGAGGATGCGATATTGACGGAGAGCCTTGAGTTTGCTCTTTTAAATACTTACAATTTATTATATTAGGCACATATTGTTTAATTATTTATATTCAGTTCATCGGCTAATTTATTATGAATATCAATATTACATAAATAGTATTTATCCATAAATTTTAGTTTCAAATGAACAAACCATTTATTCAATCTTAGAGTAGAATTTTAGATCTTTATTTCGAAGTCATACATTTAGTCATACATAGAAAAATTAATTTAAATAGCAGATGGGAAACATAATAATTTTTCATATTTTTCACCGCAGAATTTTTTAAATAATATTCCGGTTGTTTCGGAACATATTTTCTTGGAAAAAATTGACAGATCTTCGTTCACTTTCCGCACCACGTACGCATAGTAGTGCGAATCAAAATCTATTTCCTCGTAAGTTCCCATTGTAAAATAACATTTTTTATTGATTCTTACGATATTGATGATTTTACCAAATAATTTATTATGCCGTTGTATATTTGGTAAATACATTCCGAGTTCATAGTTAATGCCTTCTAACTCAATTTTTTGGATATTGAAGCAATCTTCTCTATCTGATTCATTTTCTATAAAAATCTGATTATTTATGATTTGGCACAGACGCAATTGCTCTTTCACTCCAATGGTGTACAACAGATTTTTTTTGCAGCTTGTAGAAGTTACTACGGATTTTATCGGTCGATGACGTGATCCGAAACGCATGGTCGAGTAATTGATACATGGTCCTAATAGTGTCAATAATCGAGGATAGTGTATTAAAAAATGATGTTTGGGCTTTAAAGGACCGAATAATTTAATGTAAAGCTCATGATGTTCTTCTATCAATGATTGCAAATAACTTTCATTATCTCGTCTAACAAAACGGCATGCTAAAATATCAAAAATTCGACGAAGTAAAATAAATAATTGCCAATGCTCATCTTCCTCTTCCACGAAATGTCCAAATAAATAAAGGTAAGTATCGTGTGAGGCATGAAATTTCGGAAGCGGACATTTTCAAATTCAACCGTTGTCTTAGATGATTCTCTTTAATTGGTGGTGGTTTGTTACAACCAGTGTGTTTGTATTCAAAACATTCTAACTGGTCATTAAGGTCATTTAATTTAAAAATTTGTTTATCGAAGATAAAAACTTTTAAAATTTGATGTATATCATAAGAACACACGCCCTCTAAGAAATTGTGTAAAATGTCTACGCTTGTATTTTCCGTGATATGAAAGTTATGAATTTCGTGGAAAATGTAAGCTTCTCTTATTCTGGATTCATTGACATTTTTAATTTTAGCGTCTAAATCGTAATCATCTCGTCTTCGAATTTTCGATTCTACTTCAATAGTTGCGAGGCTAGCCTCTTCGTTAGTGAGTTTACAAATCCTGCAGTAAAAATCGGTTGTGAATGATTTCGTAAAACCAAAAATATCATTCAAGCCTAGATTATCGCCTAACATCAATAGCAATTCAAATTTAACAATGAACGATTTAGAATCAACACAGATTTTCACTCCATTTTGCCTGAGGTCATTAGCCTCATCGACCAATTTATGGAAGGTCTCCCTATTTGAAAGCTTTTTCTGCTGTTTAGAATGCATTAATAAGCTAAAAAAAATCGAATTCAGGCAAGAAGCGATACTTGGAGGTAGACAAGCTATATATTTGAGAATAAATCGCTGACATTTTATTTTTACCTTCACAGCTGCCCAATGCATTTCCGCATTCACATTCATCAAAATAAATGAAGTATGGAATCACAATATCTTGACAATGTTTTGGGCTATATTTTTGCTTGAATAAATCAGCTTGAATAATATTTCTTATTATGAGTGGATTTTTTTCCTCAAATAATTGGGATCTATATTCCATTATAGAATTAAAAACATTTGGAATTTCCAGAAAATGTTTAAAAATGGTCTTTAAGGGTAACACAAGAGCAAATACTGGGTTGAAACTAACATTAGTGTGATTCCCTATCAATTTTTTTTCTAATACATTTCCTATCTCAGGAACATCCAGATTACGATAATTGATTTTGCGTAATAAATTGAATCTGTTATCCTCTGTATTAAGTGGAACAAACAATGTTTTATAATCGTCAAAAACGGAATTTAACTTGATTTTAGCTCTCTCTGATAGTTGTTCATGTTCTAATGCCTCTAAAATATCTGCTCGAAGAAATGGAATAAAATGATTTTGATTAAATTTATCAAAAAAATTAATTACGGTATCAACAACCGATCTAGGCAAGTTAGAATCTGCATAAATATTCAAAATAAGAATTAAAAGTTCTTTGATTAAGTAAATAAGATCCATGATAATAAAGATTGTAAGATAGGGCTATAAATAATAACAATAGAATACAAATTTGTATTAGTTTTGTATTATATTTAACAAATACGTGATTTTTACTTAAACATGAAATTAACATATGTTTGAAAAAAGATGTGATGTTTAATTACAAAATAAATTAGCTTTTGATAAAAAAAACCTTATTTCTTATTTATCTGCAATTTTTCAATCAAGTTTTTTGTCGAAGCATGAGTCTTATAGACAAAAAATAAGCTCTTATTCATCGGGATCTTGTAAATAATAAATTGAAAAAAAAACATAAATTGGCTCACAGGCAATGGGCCATTAACGCAGAGCTTGACACTTGATGCAAGTTAAAATAGCTTTGAACGGATTCGAATAACTTATAATAGTTCCATTAAATACGAGATAAGATTTTGAAAATGATTCAATTGTTCCACATAAAATTACATACAAAGGTATCCTAATAAAAAGTTTTTCTAGAATTTTTTCGTGATTCTCCGTGTCTACAGCTAAATTTGAATCATCCTGTAAAAAAGTATTTGTGTAACTAAAAATAAGAATGAAGAAAATTAGAATAAAATATGGGTAGAGAAGCTTACCTTAAGATGTAGAAAAAGAGCATCCGCAGCTTGCTTTCTAGTGATCCCTTCGTGAGTGTTGTTCAAATACCATGGCAAAGCAAAAAGAGTCAATAGATTGTCATGTTTACCTGTATAAATGAAGCAAACAGATATAATTATAAAGATGCACTGACATCGATCATCAAATCTTTAAATGAAATAAAAAAATTACCTGCATCTATTAAAGATTGGTGCTTTTTCCTGAAATCTTTAATTTTTTGGCCTGCGGCAACTTTTACAATTGTCATCAATTTTGTAGCGATGCTTGGCCATTCAGTCTCAGAAAAAGTTTCACTTCTTGCATAAAACTCGGCAGTTGTTTTAGTAGAAATAAAATTCATTAATTATGGTCTCAAAATCAGATACCAACTGCAAAAGACCATGTAACGTAATAATAATTATAATATTCGTAAACAATTCAAAGATCTATATTTTATAAAGTGGTAGATTACCAATGATATTGACGAGTGATCTAGTAGGCATTTAAACAAATTAACATAAAGTTTCGGTGTCAATGGGAAATGCTTTCCTCCTTTTTTGCACAACAAATCGATCCTCTGCTTGAAAGTGTCTGTCCACCTTGCTGAAACTATCACGTCGTTATACTTTTCTCGATCGGCATCAGTTAAGCAGTCGTAAAATGAAGCAAAAATCTCTGTAAAACACACAATAAAATAATGATTTATTAAACATTGTCATTTTTTATGCGTGTTTGAAAATATTACATAAAAATTAGATAAAAATAAATGCATGTATATTATCAAACTAAAGATACAAAATATTCATGTAAAAATTTTAAGTACACGACCAATTTTCTTAACTCACGAATTTTGGCAGACTCTGCATTTATTGAAGCTACTTCATCAGTGGCATTTTCTTCATTGTCATTGTCGTCGACGATAATGTCTACTTTTCGATACTTTCTTCTAAGTTCTTTGTAGCTCCAATACAATTTTCCTCCCTCAGATACTTCCAAGCTGGTGCTGGTGCTTTTAGCGTGGGCTATGTACCACAAATCTTTTTCAGTGGTTGGGAAAACTTCAGCCAGTTGATCACGTAACCATAAAAAAACAGGTGTAGTTATTCTGCAATTGATTACATTAAAACTATTTCATTAAACATAAAAAAAATTTTAAGTTCAAATCACTACAAAAGTTTTCTACACATACATAATAATTTGCATAGTATTAAAGCATAAAAAGCACAGTTAATTAATAGAGGGTACACATAGAAATCAAACTCTTAATCTAAAATTAGTAAAAAAAAAGGTATATTTTTAACATAAAATAGATCGATTCGAGCTTAACTCACTAGGATAATTTCATAAAAAAATGAACAAAGCTACTGCAAGATCTACAACCTCTCCACTGCTATCTATGTACATAAAGAATTTTTATTAGTTGTAGTACAAATTAGCTCTCTTTGTATAAACTTAAAAGAGCTTGCGTACTAACTTTTGACACATTACTTCTACATTGTCTAGAGAATGGATATTATTGTAAAATATAAATAGACGAAGAGTAAATTTCAAAGTTGTCGATTTGGCAAAACATCCTTTGGTTTTACATACTTGACTTGAAATCCTGTCAAGTATTAGGAAAAAAACTGCTAATAAATATTGAACATTTAATATAAACTTTACATATAAAACAGAGGGTCTTTATTTATGTATCTGTATATAACTATTGGTATAATTTTAGAAAAGTCGACTATTCTAAATTTTTCATATTTTCTCAAAATATGATTCCCTTGGTCATTGCCCTCATTAAATAATAAATTTCATTTTTTTTTAAAAGTAAATGGTTCTGTAATACATACTTTAAATCAGATCAACAACCAAAATTAAAAATAATCATGAGATAGAGATGAAAAAAAATTAAAACCTTCCACTGGTGTGTCTAAATTTGATCGCTTACTGGGAATATCAATTGCTGCTACAATAGTATCTTCTGGTGGTCTCTTATTATTTATAATATTATTATTAGTATGTGAAGAGGATTAATTCATTTTATCCAGGTGTAATTTTTTCTCAAAAAAATAAGATGAGAGAAATGAATTTCTTTTATTTATTGAGAAAGGCTGTAAAAGTAACTCAATATTTGAAATTTCAACTTAGTAAAATTGCTTTGACTCTATTCCACAATCTAAGAAAGATTAAAATGAAAAAAATAAGGGCCATAGCTGTAAGAAGTTTAGTCCTATATTTATGTTTACTTACCCCAAAAGTACTTGCACACTTCTGCCAAATCTGGATATTCTTTTTCAAAAGCATCCATGTTGGAGACGATACAACAACGACGTTGGATACAACAGTATTTTGAAACAATCACCAAAGCAGATTGAAGTTGTTGGTTAGGTTTATAAATAACACACGCGGCACTGAATTAACTTAATAATTATACACGTTGATTATGTACACACGTGTATACATGTAGTGACAACAATAACAGCAGCGCGATAAAGATTTGCAGAGATGCAACTCACGATAAAATCTTAAAAAGAATATTTTTGCACGATACTTTAGAGTCTTTAAAACTCTTGCAAACGTGTGAGTCGTGCTTTGTCTTTGAAGCGGGAAATCGCACGTGTGGCGCGTGACGGTTACTCGATCATCGAGTAGACAGCACACGATGACGGTTGACTTACAGCGCCACGTCCATTCAAGTGTTAGTTCCACGGCGCCGTGTGCGGATTGCTCGTTCGCCGTTTCAGTGCACAAGATTTTAATTCGAACCAAAATTCTGCTCCATGATAACTATTAGATTCTCATCAATTAGCTATACATTCTTTTATGAAGAGCAATTTATTATATTCATATTTCGTTCTAATGAATTGCTCAAAAGATATCCATGTCTAAAAAAGGCTAGAATCCAACACGGGTAATACATTTCTTTCGTACATATGCATTCAGACTTTCAGTACGAAACATCACTTTGCGTGCCCAGAGCTTATTGACTACCAAGTGTTGTCACGCCATCTATTTAAATCATATCTTTTATTTCACTCTTATATAGAAATTTAAAAAAATGCTTAGTATTTTTTAGCATTATGTGCGTAGGAAATATAATGTACTGTGTACTCATAATTTTATGACTGACGACTGTAAAATTTGTTCATATTTAACAATAACCTTTCATACCTTTACCAGAAAATTTTCACAACGTTTTCACTATAAATGACAGTAGGTCTCATCTACATCAAACGATAGTGAAAAACATGTAAAAATATATAATGAAAAACTTTTTTGTTGACCTTATGAACATTAAGAGAAATAACAATTTTATTTTAAAAATTTTACGGTCATTAATAAAAGTAAATCTCAGCCTCTGTCCAACATGTTCGATAGATTTTGTTCACATGTGAGCCAATAAGCTGTGGACACGCAAAGTGGTGTTTCGTACTGAAAGTCTGAATGCATATGTACGAAAGAAATGTATTACCCGTGTTGGATTCTAGCCTTTTTTAGACATGGATATCTTTTGAGCAATTCATAGAACGAAATAGTACATAATAAATTGCTCTTCATAAAAGAATGTATAGCTAATTGATGAGAATCTAATAGTTATCATGGAGCAGAATTTTGGTTCGAATAAAATGTTGTGTAGCCGAATTTTTTCTATAATTTAGCTACAAAGTTAATGTAACATTAAACTCTAGAAGAAAATTTGTAGCATTATTGTAGTAATAGGTTAACCATTGACTAAGAATTGTTTCATGGTTAATGGGTACACATTATGCACACAATGCAATCTTTGACGATTATTTCGATATTTTAATATTTTAATGAATTATCTTCGTAATTGTTGTAAATGTAGCTAATAATTGTGAGTACATCTTTGACGATTATTTTATGTTTTAATACATTATAATCGAATCGGAAAACATTACTATGAATCGCTCACGTTGATATTGTAGTTCTGTTTTTACTTATAAAAGTTTCAATATATCATAAGCGTGAAAACAATACAATACTTTAACATAATTCAAACTTATTTATAAGTTATTCAACATGTGATATTAACTATGCCCGATCGCGCATTGCGTTATAATGTTCTCATTAAAAAATTATTAATCATTATCATCGAATTTTTCATTCAAACAATTAACTGTAACTGTGACTAAGTTCGTATTTGCACAAAGTTCTTTCGCTTAAAGTTAGATAATGATTATCCATCAAAATAAGAGAACAAGCAGATAAAAAAAAATTGTATCATAGTGTGACCTTAGGTCCAATATTAATGGGAAACGCGCCTCTAAAGCCTGGGTTCAACCCCAATAGCTTAAAGTCCCTTGTTTAAAGATAGTTTAGTCAGATTGAGTATTTTAAGAAGGTGCTGAAGGACCTTTGTATTTTATAGAATTGTTTAATTGCAGAAGTTCTGAGGACCTCTATAATAAATGGAAGACTTTATTACAAAAGTGCTGAGGACCTTTGCAATAGCTTGAGAGTAGACTTTATTGTAGTGGTGCTGAGGACCTCTACAATAAATATAAGACTTTGTTACAAAGGGGCTGGGGACCTATGTAACAAGTAGATGTAGGCGTTATTGCAGAAGTGCTGAGGACGTTTGCAATAACTTGAGAGTAGACTTTATTGTAGTGGTGCTGAGGACCTCTACAATAAATGTAAGACTTTATTACAAAAGTGCTCGGGACCTTTGCAATAGCTTGAGAGTAGACTTTATTGTAGTGGTTCTGAGGACAATAAATGTAAGACTTTATAACAAAAGTGCTGAGGACCTTTGTAACAAGTAGATGTAGACGCTATTGCAGAAGTGCTGAGGACCTTTGCAATAGCTTGAGAGTAAGAGAGAGAGAGAGAGAGAGAGAGAGAGAGTAGAGTAGAGTAGAATTTATTCGGCTAAGGGCTCAAGCTGGCCCTCTGTAGCCTGACTCAAAGAATAACATAGCCAGATAGATACAGAATATAGAACAGTCAATACATATAAACGTACAACAACAAAAACAGAATAAAATATGTACACAGTAAACTCATGTCAAGAAAGTAAAATAAAACAAAGAACAAAGGAAGATAACATAAAACTTCACAATGGTAGTCAACACAGGTCATCCTAGCATGTGGTCAAAAAGATACGTCCTGAAGGTCTCGCCGCGGTACCGAGCCTGCAAGTCCCGAGGCAGATCATTCCACAGCCTGGCGGTATGCACGAAGAACGCGCTCCGCAGGCTGCTGGTGGCAGCCCATGGGATTTTCAGCTCCAGGTGGGACCGACGGAGCGATCCGGGGGCATCACGACGCACGAAGCTCAAGCGGCCGGCCAGGTAGGCGGGACCTCCCCGCCGAAGAGTCGACGCCAGCAAACACAGCGCGAGGTAGTCGCGGCGCCTCCTATACTTGAGGAGCCCGCACGCGACATAAGACGGCGTGATGTGGTCAAATCTTGAAACTCCGGTGACAAAACGCAGCGCCGCATTCATGCATCTCTCCATCCTGGTAGTGAGCTCTCTCGACAGATCGGCCAAGAGTCCAGCACCATAGTCCAAGTGCGGAAAAACCAGCGATCTCACCAGCATCAGTCTAGTCTCCCGCGGCAGACAGTCACGGTGGCGACGAGCGAGTGCGGCGAAACACCTGTTTGCCGCAGCGGTGACTTGCGCTCTCCACGACAGGGTCTCGTCCAAGACGACCCCAAGCAGCTTAATGTTGTCCCGCAGGTTGATCGGCTCTCCATCAAGAATCGGCGGCGAGGTCGGCACGAACGCATGCGCGCAATGAAACCACGGCTACCAATCCAAGCAGCCTGGGTCTTCCTCACGTTGATTGACAAGCCGTTATCCACTGCCCAGGCCGAAATGCGCAAGGTCCTCGTTGACCCGCGAGATGATTGCCTCAGCCTCCGAAGCCGGGCCGCTCGAAAAGATGGTGAAATCGTCGGCATACAGATGGTATTTGCTATGTCGGCAGGCTGAGGATAGATCGTTGATGAAGAGCGAAAACAGGAAAGGGCCACAGACTACCCTGAGGGACCCCCCTTGTCCTGAACAGGGGCCGGGACAGCTCACCCCGGGTCCCACCACACGCTGAGGTCGTCCAGACAAGTACGAGCGCAGCCAGGCGCAGGCAGCGTCCGAGAAGTCCAGCGCACAGCTTCTAGAGCAGCGAGTCGATGTCCACCATGTCAAACGCTCGAGAGAAGTCTATGGCCACCATGAGGGTGACTTCTCCTCTCTCCACCGATTCCCGCAAGCAGTCGACGATGCGTTCTGCGTGCTATGGCATCTCCGGAAGCCGGACTGGAAAACGTCGAGGAAGTCCCGCTCCTCCACGAAGTCGCTCATCCGCTTGAGGGCCACACACTCGAAGATCTTCGAGAGAGAGAGAGATACTAATTGGACGCAGTGGCTCGCATCGCGCGGTGGATGGCGCTTAGGCAGCGGGCGCACCAGTGCCTCCTTCCAAAGCCTCGGGAAGACACCAGTACGGCGTGGGCAGCGTGGGGAGACAGAGCCACTGGTCCAGACCAAGACCATCCGCTCCCCTGGCATTTGAGCGGCGCGCTTGAAAGCAGCGACAACCTCACAGGCGTCAACGTCGGTAAATACAGGCGCTCCTCAGGCGCACCCTGACAGTCGGACGAAGTGCAGACGCCGCAACATGACCTCCACCCGCACGAAGCCCTCGTTCAGCGTGTCCACGTCCACCGGCAGCATAAAGGAGTCCTGAGTGCGAGAACTCACGCTGAGGCTACGGAGAATCCTCCAGGCCTGTGCAGGAGCGCATCCGTGAGTCTAGCGCGATAGTAGGCCGCCTTCGCGTTCGAGCAGCGACACGCAGATGATTTCGCAGTCGCTTAAACTCCATCAAGTCGTCGTGACGGCCAAGACGCCGATAGCGTCGCCAGGCCCGGTTGCGCTCTCTGATGATGGCCTTCAAACCAGCGCCAAACCAGGGCTTACCGCACTTCTTTTGCACGATCGTCCGAAGAGGAGCGTGCGCGTCAAACAGTCCATTCAGCCGAGCGGTGAGAGTCTCGACCATGTCGTCCACGTCAGGTAGGCGAGCAATGTGCTCCCAGTCAATCGACCCCAATTCAGCGTTGAAGCGCAGCGGGTCGAGCTGCCTGAAGTCGCGGCGCGCGACAGCAGTCTCGACATAATTCGGCACACTCAACTCAAACGTCGCAAACAAAACGTCATGCTTGGAAATGATAGGCTGGTATATCTGGCAGGAGCTCACACAATGCAGACCGCTGGAACAAATGTAGTCAATAGTCGAGTGAGGCGTACCAACGTGATGAGTGGGGTCGAAGTGAACCGGCGTGATGTTGAAAACGTCGAAAAAGTCACCGAGCGTGGTCCGAGGCGACGATTGCACCGTCCAGTTATGTTGAAATCGCCAGCAAGAATTATGCGGTCGTAGTGCACGTTGACGTCGAGCAAAGCCTCCTCAACATCACTCCAAAAGCCGGCCTTGGGCGGGCTATAAACCACGCCGAGCAGTATCGCCGTTGAGCCCACGTCCAGAAGCACGAAGAGAAACTCCGGCCTCAGGAGATACGCCCTTGGTCTATCAGACGACGCCACACATCGACACCGCAAGTCATCGCGCACGTACAGCGCGACGCCTCCACAGCCAAGACTGATGCGATCATGGCGGAGAAGCACGTAGCCAGGCACGTCCACGTCGCAAGACGAGATGTGAGTCTTGAGCCAAGACTCGCTGACTGCCATGATATGCGGCTCATGCAGCTCCATGACGCTCTTCACCTCACGAAAGTGACAAGGCTCACTCAGCGACTGAGCGTTCACGTGGCCGACCTTGAAGAGCGTGTGGGTCGCACTATCCATAATTGATAGTATTGGTCTTCTGCTCTATCCTCCGGCGCAGCACGGTACATCTGTCCCTGTCCTTGGCCGAGTGCGAGTAGTCGCTTAGTCCATCACTGACGCAGTTGACACATTTAAGTTGACTCTTCGTGGTACATGCCTCGGAGAGATGCTCGCCTGCACAATATGCGCAGCACGGCTCCTTTTCGCACCTTGCAGCTATATGCGAGAAACCTGAGCACCTGAAACACTGCATAATAGAGAGGTGATCCTCGACACGACAGGAGTGCCAACGCAGATTGACTCTTCCACGAGACAACAGTAACCTCCTGGTTTCCGCCGAGGCCTCAATCACGCACGAACGCTGCCTTTTATTTCCAGCCGGATATAAATAAACTATCTTGACAGGCGAGGTGCCGGGCATGTCCTGCTTGATACACTCGCCGATCTCATCTCCGGTAGTTCAACAGGCACGCCGTGCACAATGAGACGAGGGTCCAGTAGCGAGCTCGGTTTGACCTCCAGGCCTGCAGCCGCAAGCTCCGGGCATGCACCGAAGGTGTCCGCGCACAGTCCCTCGCCCTCAATCACCACCGTCGCACCGCGGCCGTAGTGCACTCGCTCGACACGACCTCCTAGTATCGCCGGATTCACAGACCTCACGAGTGCTGCCTTGACAGCAGGGGCGTCACGCATATTTGCCTCCTCACTCTCCTTCGGTCCAACGGTGATCCTGCTTCTCTTCTTTATGGTGATAGGTCGGCCACGGGACACGGACACCGTATTCACGATGTCGCGCTTCGGGACCACGTCAGAAGCCGCACGCGCGTAAGACCGCTGCGACGAGCGGCAACAGGCGGACTTCGCCGACTGAGTCTTCGCAGCTTCCGTCATCAGCGCCGACGTCGCCTGGTTGATGTTCTTGCAAATAACCGCGAGAGCTTCCTTGCAATCGTTTGCCAGATCGAAGTAGGCGAGCTTGGCAGTGTAGGCGCATGCAACCGAGAAAAAACCGTCACACATAGAGTTTACTGCTGCTTGTATTTTCTTGTTCTTCTCCGTAGCTCGCTCGGTTGCTATCATGCTCAAGAGTATCGCATGGTTTTTCAAAAAAGATCGCGAGAGCTTTTTTATGTCCTCGCCAGTCAAGCTCATCGTAGTGTGAGGCGTAAAACGAGCATCGTCATCCAATTCGTCAATGAAGTCTTCAAGGCCTGCGTCAGGATTGGAGCGTTTCGTCGGTGGTGTTGTACCGAGCTTCTTACGCTTTGCCTGTGGTAACATACCGGCGAGCAAAGAGCGAGTCAATAAGCCCAACTGCCGATACGTAAATGTAAATATTTACGTCGTTTCCCGACGTTAGTCAATTCGTAAGTCACAGATAGTAAAATTTGGGACAATTGTCGAAAATGGGCTTTTTTAGCCACGACGAGCAAAGTTGCATGCGTCGAGCTGTGTCAAAAACGTCACTGTAGACCCGTTGCACACCCGGGTGACGTCAGAAAAAATTTAAAGTACAAATAACCAGCACACAAGCACTAAATACCAGGAGCGATCCGACGCACGACCGTTCTACTCTACAGAGAGAGAGATAGAGAGAGAGAGAGAGAGAGATGGTACTGGGGACCGCACGTTTTGTTGTGGTGATAAATAAAGTAATTGGTTGTTGTAATTCACAGCTGCCCACACAGCGCCCGAGTGAATCGAGTCCGTGAATTTAATAACTAGATCCAGTAATATAACCAGATCTAGGGGATTCTGTCGTACTGAAGGCAGTGCGTGAAATAGGTGCTGAGGACCTATGTAACACGTACAACTGTCGTAGTTCGACTGAGAATTTAGACTCCAACTTTGTCTTTGCGGAGGCCTGTATTTATAGTCGGTCTGCGGAGTGCTCAAAAGTGGGGACGAGCAACCGTCGTGTTGGACTGATCGGCGAGCGCTCGTGGCAAACCGACTTTATTGATTTTTGCTTAATAACTATTACAATGAATAAAATATCAACTTAAAATTATGATACAAAATTGCGCTATGGTATTACAAGTGTTTTTATATGAAATGTTAAACAGTGCAGTGATAATTACAGTGGTGAACGACTTGTGTAAAAAGTGATAAATAAATAAAGTGCTGTTTATAATAATGTTTTTTGATAGAAGTGTTGTAAATGTGTTCTGATATAAATAAGTTAAATAAAATAAAATGATTCAATTAATATTCTAGGCTGTAACATAGTTGTAAATGTTCATAGAAATATTTAGCACATGTTGTATGATGAATCGGCAGTTTCAAAGGTACGCCGAGTCATGCATAACTAATACACTTAATTTGTTTATTGTAATTTATGATTAACGGTCTGTATCTATTTAACGTGAGATAAAAGTATTGTAATGAACATCGCTAGGTGTTATAAGTGTTTTGTTCATAATGTAAATAAAATAAAATTTCTCCATGTGAATGCACATGGCGATCTTTAAGTTCCAAATCTAATTATTAATATAAATGTTTGTTGTTTTATTTTTATATTTTCCAACAGATTGTTCTATTTAGCATCGATTAAATTTATTGTTATGTACTTATTATTAGTTTTAATATTATTGGTAAAAGAGTAAAATTAATGGTAATTATGGTAAGGTAGATTATGATAATGTATTATGGTAAGGAATGGTAAAGAATGTTAAGACAACGGTACCAGCGCAGACATAGCTTTCGATGCGTTGGCGCCTTATTGAAAAAGGAACGTATCTAGCTGTGTAGGACGTCACAATAATTATGATAAGGAAAAATAATAATATAATACTTTGCCGAAAATTCTAACTTATTTTTAAGTCATTGAATGGTTGATATTTTAAAACAATAAGAAAAAGGCAAACTAAATGATAAGAATTTTAATGAAGGGGTTACACAGCTTCGTGTGATAGAAATAATTTTTTTTTTTAACTAATATTTCAAAAATTAAAGGTTCGATCAATTTGACATTCTTACACCACAAAGTTTATCTATTAAAGAAGCTGTAAAAAAAAAATTTATATGTAAATATTGAAAATTCTTGATTTTTTATCAGTTTTCCTGAGTCATCCGGTTATCTTGCGGTAGGCAGGATATTTCCTGACAGAATCATTGGAAAAAAAATTCAACATATTTCTTAAAGATCATACTTTTGGCTAGTTATTGAACGATGGAATAGAAAAAAATAATTTGATCATTTGGCACGAGTTTAATAGTACTTTACGATATAAGTGCCTTAAAAAACACTTTCGCCCGAGCGCAGCGAGGGTCCTAACAGCTGGACTGAAAAGTGTCTCCATGACACGAGTATCGTACAACATTTTATATCACTTTGCTAAGTTCACATTTATCCCCCCTTTTCCGAGTCATGAGTCGCACTTTCTGGTAGCGTGAAGTGAGGTTAGCGCACGAGCGTATGCGAGTGTGATTCGAACGCAGTGGTGTCACAATGTGCGACTTATGCCACCGAAAAGCGTGCCATAAATGTGAACTTATGCCACGCAGTGTTATAAAATTTATTATAGCTATAAAATGTCAATACTCTTGCCGTGAGAAAAATTTTCAGCCCAGCTATTAGGACCCTTGCTGCGCTCGGGCCCTAAACTACGCCGTGCCAAAAAGTGTTACTTTTGGTACTTGTATCGTAAATTACTATTTTTGTTTATTTATTGCATAATATGTTAATATCTTTGCCCAAAGTGAGAAAAAAAATATTTTAAACTCGTGCCAAATGATCACCTGTCAGGACATATCCTGACTATTGCAGGGTAACAGGACGACTGAAGAAAAGTTATAGAAAATCAACGATTTCCAATATTTTTATCTGATATTTTTTTACAACTTTACAACTTGATATAGTTTCTCAGTCCTATTGTTGTAAAGATTCTATCACGAGTTTGCTCGTGGGATCGATCCACGCTTCATGGTAGGCCTGTGAGTAAGATCTCATATGGATCCACTAGATAAGTGTTAGTGGATGTAAACGCCACGCCCAAAAGGACCAAATGTAAGACCAGAGGTCAAAGATGATTTTAAATCAGCGATTTGTACTTGTATATCCTCTATTTCGATAGCTTGCTGCTTCAACTGAGCTTCTTGTTCTGTAACTTTGCCATCAAGCCGAGCTATTGATGCCTCGATGGCTGTAAGATAATTTGTCAGAAAGGTAGTCAATTGTGACGGGAGTTCTTGTTGGTGGCGGGGAGGTAAGACGTAATTGATTCAGATGGTCATGGAGATCTCGTGATCCGTCTAAAGGATCGGACTTAGGTAGTTCGTCGTATAGACGCAATATCCGCGTGCAGATTTCTACGCCACGGAAAGAGTCGGGAAAAGGGTCCAACTCTCTACCAGTTGGCCAAGGAGGCAGTGGTTGGCGTTTTCCATGCGTCACGCACGCCAACGGTCACTGTTCTGGTGTGACCAACACAGGATGCGTCGGTTGACCGACACACTGTGACTCCTCTGGCGGTGTCGCAACTGCCGATTGTGAAAGTTTCTCCACACACCATACCAGTGGACTGTCACTTAGCACGACTGGTCGTCACCGACGTGATATTAGGATGACCAGCTTCTTCGACGGCAGTTGCGCACTTGGCGGATTTGCGGGAGATGCTGAAAAAGCAGACTTCGGATATGGCAATGACTTCTCCACACACCGCTCTGGCTGACTGTAGCTTAACACGACTGGTCGTCGCTGACGCGGTATATGGATGACCGGCTTCTTTAAAGTGCTGACACTCGGAACGACTTCGACAGATGCCACGCGGCGCACCACTCCTCTCTCTGACTCTAGCTTCGGATTTCTCCGAAGTAGCGACTTGTCCAGCATCTCTATATTGAAGCGGTTTTGCGACTGAGAGACTCAAAAGAATTCATTCCAAGCAAGCTGGAAATCCGAGCTGGGCTGGTAAGATCTCTTGAGCAAGGGCGAGTGAGTATGTTGCCGAACGAGCCTTCTTATTAAGATCTGTCAGCGACACGTCACTTGTGGAAAGCGACTATTGCGGTCGGGACTACCTAGTGGCCGAAGCGGGAAGTGGGAGAGATGAGAAAGGTAAAGTAAAGATATTAGATTATTCATTGGAGAAAGTAACAAGGAGACCACGCCAGCTCCGGGTCATAGATTTGATCCAAAATTTTTTTGGGGTCTCCTGGTACATAATACTGAAGCTCCCTGTGCTTAGTTTGATCTCATGGGCCTTAGGGCCCATTTTTAGAGGATTTTACCACATTGTAAAAAAATCTTTGTTATTTTCTATATAGATATAGAAGTACTTCAACGAAAAAATGCAACGATCAAAAATTTTAAAATTTTTCAAAGAATCTGCTTGAATTTTTTTTAGAATTTTCAGGACAATCTATCACTTAATTCAAGAGGCCCAAATTTGACGCTTTTTTTATAGATTTTAGGACTTCTTAAAGAGAGTGATAGATGGTCTCAAAAATTCTAAAAAAATTCAAGCAGCATTTGAAAATTGACAGAATTTCGATGAAATTTTGTATTGCGATAATTTTGTCGAGTAGTTTATTACTTTTTATTTCATGGATTTTTGGAACTATTTTTAATATTCTTGAAATCTAACCTTACTAGTCGTAAAAAGAGGAAGTAAAAGAATTTCTAAATCGATACATAAAAAATAAATAACAGAAAAAATCTGAAAAACTTTTTTTTCGCAAAAATGGACCCATTTATGGGTCTGATACCCTCACTATTTGAATTCAGCGATTCTGAAAACAAAAACGCAAGAAAGAGAGGCAAAAAGTATTTAACAAATCGAAAAAGCGTGAACCCCCCATTTTTTTTATCTAATATGGGCCTTATTTTACTAAGGGCCCATTTTTGGGCCTAGCAATCTCGCTCAATGGATTTAGTGACCCAAAAAACATGAGAAATCATTAAGTTATCGCGGGGACCTAGGATTGCATACGAAACCATACCTAGCGCTCGGACTATTCACCCTGGACGTTGATTCGGTGAGTGAGTGATGCGCAACACTTCGAACGCACATGGTGGTAAAACTAACTTTATTAAGCTAGGGTAGGTGATAAAAATACATTTTAAAAAAAGCAACGGAAACAGCAATACCAGTGGTCCAGTTGTAGTGGACTCTTGCAATATTAGCGTGCAAGAAACTGTAAACAAAATGCCTGTAGACAGGTCAAGGCAGTACCAAAAGCAACAAAACAGAGGAACAAAAAGAAGTGCGTGTTTCTATAGATGAAAAGAAAGATAGATGCTGTATTGGGCTTAAGGCAAACCCTGTGTGCACTTTACTTATAAATTTCTGTCTTAATAAAAAATTTGGTAGACTCGATCCTCGAGCGCATCAACCGGATTGTGTGTGAGAAATACGATATTGTAACGGTGAAGCTTGTCAGCAGTAGCACTGGCATAATTTCCTGACCAAGAAGTGCACCACCTGCGGCAAAAAGAAGATGACGGACATTAAGAGGCGCAAGAGCAGCAGCAGCAGGTTTAGCGCTTTAATAATATCTCCCAAGCGGCTGCAAGAGAGTCAACCTTAAATCACTTGCAGAGTAGGCCTTGAATCACTTGCAGAGGTTCTTTGCTCCACTAGCAGGAATTAATTAGTTTAATATCTAGCAGCTTTGGACGAGATTTGTCAGAGCTGGTGTGAGTTGAGCTTTAGCTGGACTGAGTCGAGTTGAACTTGCCACTGGCCTTCAACTTTTTCTTGAGCAGTGCCAGTGGTTGAAGTACGCATGATCATGCAGAGCAGCAGGTCAACTTGCTTCAATTTTGTATATTCCTCTTTGAACTGCTGGAAGAGTTAATTTAAGTGCTTTGACCAGTATAGTAATAGCCATACCTAGATCCTGCTGGTTAGCAACGTAGGTGTCCTTGAGATTTTCTTATTGAGATTTTAGTCAAAAGCTGTATTCTACAGACACAGCTTTTGCAGTTGCGCGAGTGGCAAGTTTCATTGAGTCAGTCATCTTGACCTTCTCAGCGATTTTCGACTTAATGAGGTAGCCTTTGAGTCATCCTTTTGCACAGTGATGCTTCCACCAAGAGAAGTTATAGTGACCTTGAGCATCAGGATTTGTCTCTTCAAACTTTTCCTTTTCCTTTTCAGGTAATCCTAGAGAAGAGGCTCGTAATCTCCTAGAGTGATTTGACATAGTGAGTGGGCGATAAGACTATCTATTGAGCGTGAACTAAGTGAGTATTGAAATATGATGGAGTGTACATGATCGACCTTTCCCATACACCATCAAGATATGAAAGGATCATGGGTCCCTGTTCGGGTGCCAAATGTTTGAGAAATGCTTAATTTATTGAAAAGGAGATTGTCTATTTCATTGTTTGCAAATTTGTAAAAGTGCAACTTTGTGCATAAGTTTTCCTTTGTAAAAAAATTATCGATAAAGTTTAAATCTTTTCTTGAGAATCCATATCTAAGGGTTCTTGGGTATGCTATTTTAAAATCCGGTATTATTTTGGCAATAAATAACACATTATCACCGTTTATTTTACAATTAAAAAAAAGGTGATTTTTTCCCGTCGATTTTCTACCTTACCCTGCCTTTGAAGGGTTCCCGCAACACCAGCCATCGTATACATTTTATCTGAAGCTTCAACAAATGCTTTGCTGTGATTTCTATCTACTAGCCCCTATATTTCTTAATTGGTAGATTTATACCGAGCAACGATATAAAAATGCACTAATTTTTATTCGGAAATTATCGACTTTACAGAAAAAAACATGAAATGAAAAATGTTTGAATTTGTTTAAAGAATACGTATAAATTTTTTCAGAATTTTTTTTAAATATTTAAGATTCTTTTAAGGAGGCTCGATCGGTGTAAGGTTACCTACAATTGAATGCTATGTGCATGCATTGCGTAACGCACAACGCACAACGCACAACGCATAACGCAATGTGCAACCACCGCCCTTTTGACACTTGAAATGATCACAAAAGACATGATGGCGGCTAAATTCAAATTAAAGATAAAAACTTATTACAACAATTTTTTCTGATATTTTGCTAATATAATAATTAAATTTAATTTAAATAATAATAATAATTTTAAAAACCATAAAAAATTTATGATTATGCAAAACAAAATAAATATAATCAAAATAAAAATAAAAATATAAATATTGAAATACATTGATTTTTACTAAGGTTTGCATAATATATTGGTAAAAAATATTTATGAGCTGTTAATTTTATACATGATTTGAATTACAGTGTTCTATCGATAATATGATGTACCCCAAAAATAAGGCGTGGTCAAAGGGCCTAGCCGGGTAATATGGTCAAAATTGCCCCCAACCAAATTGAAATAAAAAAAATACCTACATGCAGTACATCAAGAAATATAACTTTAGGTGAATTTTTGGGGTCCTAGGGCCTAACATAACCTCAAATAAAATACAAACGTAATTTTCAGTTTTTTTAATATATCACGCTATCTGAGTATTTTGAAAGTTGAATTTTTTTTATAAATTAAGTTTTTGCAAGGGTAGCAACTTGGTATACTTTTCAACATTTTTGGCGCCAAATTCAAACCTGTACATCGATTTAAAATTTTGCTTCTTCATGGAGGAAGCTTTGTGATAGGCGTCAAAATCAAGTTTTGATATAGAAGTCATAGGACAATTTTGGACACGTATTCGGAATCTTCATTAAATTCTGAACAAATGTCTGTATTGCAACGGTACTACTCGCTCGGAGCACTCGCGAGCCATCTTACCGACACACTCGCGACTGGAGGAGAGGTGCGAGCAAGTCGGCGACGGCAAGCGAAGGAGAATAAGAACCAATCGAGCACGCGTAGTGCCCCATCCAGGCCCTTCACGATGGGGTACACGTGCGCTCGAGCGCTGAAAGTCCGGGTAAGTGAGAATAGGTTCTCTCTCTCTCGCACCCCTAATTAACATACAAATTTGCGGCGATGTGGACTAATTGGCGGGGCAGAGCCCGGAAAAGTGGGAGCGCCGGCCTTGACCTATAAAAGGCGCATGCAACCACAGATCATATCATATATAAGTATGATTTTTCCAAAACAAAGACCAAGTCTAACTAGGTATTAACCATCATTAAGTTAGCAGCTGCTCGTTGCTTGTAACCGTCGAAGCGCGTCGCCATCTACTGGTATCGCGCTGACGGAGGTTTACCTTACGAGGTAAGACCGACCGTAAGCTGTGGTTGCAGACAACGAAGAATCCGGTCTTTTATAACGAGTAACGCCCAGCCTGTCTCTTTACTGTGCCCAGCACACGAGGTAGCCGTGCAGGCAGAGGTCACCCCTCCTGGGTAGACTCGATCGTCAGCTCTCTCGCAAACGGCGAAGAGTCCGATCTTTTAGTTTCAGGGAAGTGCAAAAGCTCTATTAAAAATAGTGTTTCCCTTATTTTATTTTGTAACAGTGAAAGTACGTCTCAACGTGGCTCACTGCTCAACCATCTGCAACAGCGACATCCCCAACAGCAGAGCGGACCGCAGAGTCTACATACCCGCAGCAGAAGAATATTATAAAATTGTAAAGTATAGCTATTAAATTTATTGCGCGTATCAATTCCTTTCTCGATAGAAACAGAACATTTATTTTTTGTTTACGTGACATGTAATAAAAGAAATAATTAATAACTGAATCGATTACATAGAATATACCTTTCATTCGTCCAGTGATTCGTTCCAAAAACCTCTGTTTTATAATTAATAAACATAAGAACCTCTACGCGACCCAGTCAAGCAACGTACGCGCAGAGAAGGAAGCCGCGACGACACATCGCCGCGCATAAGATAGGCGACTCGAACGGAGTGGAGAGAAAGAGATCCGCGGTGTCTCGCTTAGGAAACGAGTATGTCTGACGTGTGCAGTCGCACAAGCACTCGCGAGAGTCTCAGAAAAGGGAAATACGCTGCAGTATGGATGTGTGTGTGTGTGTGTGTGTGTGTGTGTGTGTGTTTTTTGGGAAGGAGGGAAATCCTTTTACGGATTCAACATGCGACGGGATGTTTGTCGCATGGATATGTCAGACTCGAGTAGTGTTCTGTTGTATATGTACTGTTGTTATCTCGCGGATGTTGTGCCTCCCTACTAATACCGACTAAAACCCATCCTTTTCTTCTGCCTCTTCTTCTTCCCCGCGGGACCACCGTTAGGCATTACTTCGCGGGGAGAGGCTAGAGCTACATGCTCACTTGGTAGATGTTTTCTTCTTCTTCAACGTCTTCTTCAAACCGCATCGTCCGGTCGTCTTCTTCTGGCCCTCTCTCAGCTCCTCTGTCTTGTCATGACTGAGTATGCGAAGGAGGACACTGCCAGCCAGTTGGGTTCAGCGGCAAGCATGAACCCTACCAACGTATCAGGCTCCATGGGCCCTTGAAAGAGGCGATGGAGCACCTCTCTTTCCTCCATGAATCGAGGGCAATGAAAGACGACATGTTCGACGTCTTCCACCGCCGGAAAACAGACCGGGCACGAGTCGCTTGTGTCGTTCGAGGTTCGACACTGGTAAGACCTCAAGCAACCGTGACCGGTCAGGAGTTGTGTGAGATGGAAGTTCACTTCTCCGTGTTTCCGTTTGATCCATGGAGTGATGTTCAGAATAAGTCGGTGCGTCCACCGACCCTTCCTTGAGCGGGCCCATTCGCCCTGCCATTCATCAATCGTCTTGGCTCGTTCTTCGCTCTTGACGTTCTCGAGGAAGTGATGGTAAAGCCTCGAACGTTCGTCGATGAGCCGTGCCAGCGATGGTATACCGGCAAGAACGTAGATGGCATCATGGGAGATGGTGCGAAAGCCGCAAATCACACGCAGACAGGCTCGTCGATGGATCGACTTTGCCTGGCGTATGTAGCTCTGCGTCCTCGCCGCCTCCGCCCATATTGGGGCACCGTAGAGGAGGATTGAGTCGATGACGCTGGCGTACAGCCTACGCCGACTACTTCTCGGACCTCCAATGTTGGGCATCAGACCTAGCAGGACCCCCGCAACCCGGTTGGCCTTGTCACTAACGATTCTAAGGTGTTCGTCGAATCGCAGCTTGGCATCGATGTGCACGCCAAGGTACCGGATGCAGGGGACCGACGTGATATCACTATCGCCGGCTCTTAGGGTGATGGTCTCCCTCATCTTCCTGCTCCTGACCAGAAGAACTTGTTAGAATTATAAGCATACTATGTTTTTGTATTTTCGGAGCCTGTGCGACCACTACCGACTGTGCTCCGAGTAGTGCTGCGCACGAGTGTGGTGGGGGTACAGCCGCGCTGCTCTCTCTCTCTCACTCCAGGCCCACCCAACCCTTATTCTTCTACTTGACACGGAGTACGTCGCATCGACTCCTTTTCTGTTTCCTTTTTGTTCATTATAATAAATATACTAAAAATACAAACCTGCATTTGTTTTCACTCTGCTAACAGGTTATGGGCCTTTCGTTTTTGTGAAGTTTGCTTTTATCAGTGCTTTGGTTTTGTTTTATTTGTGAAGTTTTTTGGAACGTATTAACGAAGTTCAAGTATTTTATCAAGATGGCTGACGTCTCAGACCTGAAAAATATCCCAAAGTTCAACGGACAAATTTCCAGCTCTGGAAATTCCAGATCAAAGCCGTTCTCGTTGCACACGATCTTTTGGAGATCGTAGTGGGAACCGAGACGAAGCCTGAACCCGGACAAAATAACGCCAACGCTACCAAAGTCAAAGAGTGGACAAAAAAAGACGCGAAAGCGATGTTCGCATTATCCATAGATTACAGCCAACTGGACTTTCTAGTGAATTGTGCATCAGCTAACGAAATGTGGAAGAAGCTTTCCAACATCCACGAGCAGAAGAGCACATCTAACAAGTTGGCATTGACAACAAAGTTTCATGAATATCGTAAATTACCAAACGACTCTATTGCTCAGCACGTAGCAAAAATCGAAAATATTGCTAGCCAGCTAAAGGATATCGGACAAACGGTATCAGACGTCATGATAATGGCGAAAATCATCAGTACTTTGCCAAGCAAATACAACGCCTTCATCTCCGCATGGGACAGTGTGCCAGACACAGACCAAACAATGGACAAGCTACGAGAGAGACTACTACGCGAAGAAACTCGAATGTCTGCTGACGACGACATCCCCAGGGCATTTGCAGCGACAACCATCGACGCGAAGAACAACGGACGTAAGCAGCCAGGTGATAAAAAGAAAAATTTAGTCTATAATTATTGCAAAAAACCGGGGCATATCGCGAGATATTGTTACTCCAAGAAACGCGCGAATAAATCGCAGAAAAAAGAGAATGAGAGCTCCGGAGATGACTTCTCGCGTACGACAGCATTTGTGATGTCGCAACCGTCTGATAATTTTAAAAACAATTCTTCAGAACTCGAGTCTTTTCACACTAGCGACGCAAAAAATATTTGGTTTCTCGATAGTGGCGCGTCACGCCACATATGCTGTCGTCGCGATTGGTTCTCCGAATTTTTACCGACTCGAGACGACCGTGTTTACATGGGAAACGGAGCAGGGCTCGCAGTAGCCGGAGAGGGCAATGTTTTGATTAAGCGATCAGTGAACCGCGAGTGGTTAGATGGAATAATTCGCGATGTGCTGTATGTACCTTCGATGAGTAATAATTTATTATCTGCTGGAATCTTAATATCATGTGGATATTCTGTAGTAATGGACGATACTGGTGTGCGTGTTTTTTCAAAGGACCGTGTCTTGCAAGCGACTGGAATCAGAGTCTCTAATAATTTATTTCGAATGTTTATTTTGCCGCGGACTCATGTAAGCTACTGCGAAGCAAATTTGACATCGACAGCGCCTATGAATGTGTGGCATGAGCGTCTAGCCCATGCAAATCGCGATAATATAATAAAAATGTCGAATGTCGGTGCTGTATCCGGACTGTCTATGAAGAGTAAAACTGATTTTTTCTGTGAAAGCTGTTCGCTCGGGAAACTACATAAGATTCCGTTTAGTAGTAGCACAAAGATTGTTAGTAAAGTACCTGGCGAGATCATTCATACCGACCTTTGCGGACCAATGCAAACTAAGTCAATCGGAGGCGCGAGATTTTTTCTATTACTCAAAGACGAAGCGTCTGGATTCCGCACGGTTTATTTTCTACAGCATAAGAGTGATACTTATGAAGCTTTACAAAAATTTATTGCATTGGTAGAAAATCAATTCGGTAAGCATGTAAAAACTATTCGAGCAGACAACGGTACTGAATACGTAAATAAAAATGTTACGAATTTCTTAGATAAAAAAAGGATCAAGCTTCTCACTTCGGCCCCCCATACGCCCGAGCAAAACGGCCGCGCAGAACGAGAAATGCGTACGATCGTCAAATCCGCGCGTACAATGCTCCTTGCTAAGAATCTGCCAACTCGTCTTTGGGCAGAAGCCACAAACACAGCTGTATACGTATTAAATAGAACATTAGGAGCTCGGTCTGACACTGCTACTCCTTTCGAGTTATGGTTTAATAAAAAACCGAATGTCAATCTTACGCACTTTCGGATGCGAGGCTTTTGCCCTTATTCCTGACGTTCTTCGTAAAAAATGGGATCCGAAGTCAAAGAAACTCATCTTTGTCGGATATGAGAAAGATTCTGAAAACTACAGACTCTTCGACCCAAAAACTGATCGCGTCGTAGTTTCTAGACACGTCAAATTTAACGAAAACTCTCAGGATCGAATCGAACCTAACAAAGCATGTTTCCCTCTCAATTTCGGAGAACAGCCTCCCGCGTCGGTCAACGACTGCCCCGAAGTGCCCGAACGCGACGTCGAGCAGCCGCAGTCTGATGACGAGTCTTTTGTGGACGCGCGCGATGACCACACGCCTGAAAATTTCGCCGAAAATTTGGTAGAAAATTTACCCCTTGACGCGCAAGTACCGGCAGCAATAGATGATCGTGTTCAACATAACTTACGTCCGCGAGGGGTTACGACCACCAGTTCGTTATGAAGCGCACGTAAGCATTTACGATGAGCCACGAAATTACAAAGAAGCTCTGAGCGGTTCTGATGCCGAGTTGTGGGGGCGTGCGATCGATGAGGAGCTTGAAGAACTTACAAAAAACAATACGTGGACTGTTGTAGACGCACCTAGTGATCGTAAGATGATAGGATACAGGTGGGTTTTCAAAGTTAAAAATATGAACGCTAACGAGCCTCCTCGTTACAGAGCCAGATTGTGTGCTCAAGGCTTTACGCAGGAAGCCGGTATAGATTATCAAGAAACCTTTTCTCCTGTCGTAAGATACGAGTCAATAAGAACTCTTTTAGCTATAGCGTCCAAGAAAATCTACAATGTGTGCAATTTGATGTAAGCTCTGCGTATTTAAACAGTGAGTTAGATGAGCAAATTTTCATGAAAATCCCCGACGGATTAAAAAACAAAAAAAACAAATCAAGCTCTAAAAATAAAAGCCATCTACGGTTTAAAGCAGTCCGGGCGATGTTGGAAAAAAATTCAATGATTTTGTCATAAGTCTAGGTCTCAAGTGAAGCAACGCCGACAAATGTGTATACACGGTTCGATTGACAATTGTAAAATTTATCTCGCGCTGTATGTGGATGATAGTGTGATTTTTGCAAGAATGTCAACGTCCTAAACAAAATTGTTAAAACTCTCAAAGATGAATTCCCTATTGTCACAAGTGACTTAAGTTACTTTGTCGGAATGGAGATCACGCGAGGAGAAAATGAAATTTTTGTAAAACAAGAAATGTATATCGACAAAATTTTGCGAAAATTTGAAATGCATGACGCTAATATTGTAAAAACGCCCGCTGAGCCGAATGAGCTTCGTGTGCCTTATCGCGAGACCGTTGGATCACTTTTGTTTCTAGCTTTAGTCTCGCGCCCAGATATTGCATACGCAGTCGGCGTAGTTAGTCGATATCTCGATTGCTTCGACGATACGCATTGGACCAGTGTAAAGCGCATATTCCGCTATATTAAAGGCACACGCAGCTTTGGCATTCTGTTTCGTCGCACAAATAAACCGCTCGCGCCTGTCGGTTTTTTCGGACGTGGACTACGCGGCCGATGTCGACACTCGAAGATCGACTGGCGGCTATTTGTTTATGTTAAGCGATGGATGCATAACGTGGTCGTCGAAATGACAACCGATCGTTAGCCTCAGCACCACGGAAGCTGAGTTTATTGCGGCTGCCGAAGCAGCTAAAGAAAGTCTCTGGCTAAGAAAATTGCTAAGCGATATCGGACATAGATGTGCCAAGCCTACGCAGCTTAACGTTGATAATCAGAGCGCTATTACGATTACCAAAGATCAGGAATTTCATCGTAGGTCTAAGCACATCGATGTCCGTATCATTTTCATTTGCGAGAATGTGCAAATAAACATAATTACAAACGAACTATGTAAGCACACATGATCAGTATGCGAACATTTTTACCAAGGCTCTAGCCTACGAATCATTCAATGTACTTCGACAAAAAATGAATATAGCCGATTACTCTTCCGAAAACACTCAAACTGTGGGGGTGTAAGAATTATAAGCATACTATGTTTTTGTATTTTCGGAGCCTGTGCCACCACTACCGACTGTGCTCCGAGTAATGCTGCGCACGAGTGTGGTGGGGGAACAGCCGCGCTGCTCTCTCTCTCACTCCAGGCCCACACAAACTTATTCTTCTACTTGACACGGAGTACGTCGCATCGACTCCTTTTGTTTTCTTTTGTTCATTATAATAAATATACTAAAAATACAAACCTGCATTTGTTTTCACTCTGCTAACAGAACTTCTGTTTTCTGGTCAGCGGTTTGTAGCCCCAAGCTGACGAGCGCAGCTCGTACCTTGCGAATGACGATGTTCGCGTGGAACTCGAGCCTGTGCAGCTCCTTGGACACTACAGTGACCGCGATGTCATCTGCAAAGCCCACGCCTCTCGCGGGCTCCGGCAGCTCGAGCCTCAGGATCTTGTCGTACATGACATTCCATAGAGTGGGGCCAAGTGCAGATCCTCGAGGCACGCCTGCCGAGACATCGTAGATCTCCCCGCCATCATCCGTGGTGAACTCCAACACTCTGTCGCGGAAATAGCTGGCGATGATCCGCAACAGGTAGGTCGGAACCTCCATTTGGCTCAAAGCGGTGTAGATGTTATTCCACCTCGCCAAATTAAAGGCGTGCCTCACGTCTTGTGTGATGATGGCGCAGTACTCCTTGATGCCCCGATGCCATCTTTTGCCACTGATGGCTGATCGAGTGGTGCTGAGTACTCTTTGTACGGCGTCGACAGTCGACCGCCCTTTACGGAATTCGTGCTGTGAGTCCGCCAAACCGGCGGGACCCTCAGTGTGGGCATCCAGGCGCCCGACTATAATCCTTTCCAGGATTTTGCCCGCGGTATCAAGCATGCACAGCGGGCGATACGACGATGGGTCCTCGGCCGGCTTGCCTGGTTTCAACATCAGGACAAGCCGTTGACGTTTCCACCGAGCCGGAAAGCATCCCTTCCTTAGACACTCCGTGAAGACGCGGCGAAAGGAGTCGAAGCATGACTCCCTCGCAGTCTTCAGGGCAAGGTTGGGAATACCGTCCGACCCCGGAGCTGCTCTATTTCTTACCTTACGGTACGCCCAACGAAGCTCCCCGATGCCAACCTCGGGGATCAAGAAGTGGTCCTCCAGTAATGGTGGAGGGCTGATCTCCCGATGGATGACTTCTGGAAACAGTGTGGACACCGCTCGACGCACCAGATCCGGTGCGATGGGAGGCGGCGTCCTCGGTCCCCTGAGGCGAGACATGACCGTTCTGTATGGTTTTCCCCACACATCGTGGTCAGCCTCGTCACAGAGTTGTCTCCAACAAAGGCGCTTGCTTGTTTTAATCGCCTTGTGGAAAACGTCTCCGAGCCGCGGCCAAGGCCTCCCAACGAATGGCTTCGTCAGGACGGCCGCGTGCACGTTGGGCAAGCCTCCGCGCACGTAGACAGATTTGCCGACACTCCGTGATGCTGTCGTTCCACCAGTACACAGGCTCATGGCGCCTACGTCCGTCCTCTAGACATAGAGGCGTCGCACGCGCTCATGATTGATGACATGAGCTCTTCGACCATGTCCTCTGGGGAACGCAGCTGGACCTCCACACCAGACACCACTTCAGCAAAACACTCAATATCCAGGGTTTTCGCGCTACACCTGCGAAGACCTGCAGGAGCGCGGCTAACACTACGGCTCTCCGTGGGAAGGATCTCATACACAACAGCCTGGCGGTCGCTGTTGGTGTAGGCGTCACTAACCCCTCAGGAACTGACTCGGCTAAATAGCGAGTCACTAACAAAGGTTAGATCAACCACCGAGCCTTCCCGTGGTCCAACAAATGTCCGCTCCGAACCGGTGTTGAGCAGGAGAACGTCCAAGGGAGTGAGTGCGTCGAGCAGCATCTCACCCCGAGGGCTGGTCGTCCTGCTGCCCCACTCCGTTGCCATGCATTGAAGTCGCCAGCAATGAGGACAGGTCTTTTTCCTCTAACCTCGACAACAATGTCGGTCAGAATGGCTGTTGAACTCCTCATTGAAGAGTTTAGGGGGTGCATACACGCTGAAGATGTATGTTCCAGCTACCTGCGCCCAGGTGTAAAAGCGACTTTGTCCAGAGGAGCACCGTTGCACTGGCACCCACCCACAAACTCAGATCGCCGCTTGGTTAACGGCGTCTGTTACCCAGGTATATGGTGACTTGAGGGGTCTGTGCTGGTCACACGAGATTGCCACGTCGATCCTCATCTTCCTCACCGTCTGCATGACTAGATCTTGGGCAGCCTCGCAGTTGTTGAGATTGAGTTGGAAGACACGGATCATTGTGGACGTTGCAGGTACTTCTTGATAAGCGGACAGCCCAAGCTCATCGGAGCATGGGTTTTCGCACTGTCAGCACTGCAGAGATGCAGATGGCACGTTTTGGCAGATGTTGGCCACGTGTCCCTCCTGACCACACCGATGGCAGCAGTGCCTACGGTCGGGTCCGCTGCATCAGGCTGCTATATTTCCAGGCTCCCAACACCGGTAGCACCGAAGGACCTCAGCCTTCTCCGGATCCTGCAGCTGACCCATCCAACTCGGATGTGCCCCAGCTTGATTGCCTTGGTGGCCAGGCCATCCGGCAAGCCACCACAGCTTTCTGGGTCCCTGCGTAGGCGTACGCAGGGACTTGACCACCTCGACGACAGCTGAGTTGCACCATCCAGTTGACGCTGGAGGGCCTCGCAGATCTCAGCTTTCGTTGTGACCTCGTCTAAATCTCTGATTTCGACTGTGGTCACATGCGTTCGAGCCGTCGCCGTGCCCAGCCCTTTCAGGACATCGTTTAACTTCTGGCCAAGCTGGCCAGCGTCGCCCGATGCCCTGTTGAGCTGGAGCAACAGGTCCCCGGTGGCACCGCGCCGGATTCTGTTGACGCTTTTGCCAACCGGGCCCTGCAGCGTCAGCTCCGATCTCATCAGCCTCAAAATTTCCCGCGTAGGACCGTGGGTCCTTCGCCTTAACGGCAACAACATCCGGGCGAGAGTGCCTAGTCACCTTCGTTCCGGCCGTGATGGGTTTCGTTTTTGGAGCCACAGTTTTTTTGGGCTCTTCCTCTGACTTTTCCTGCTCCGGACCCGTTACCATTCGGCGGTGCCACCGTCGGTTGGTTGAGGGTCAGCGACAGCATTCCTCCGCCTCCCGGCTTGGGTTCTCGGGGCAGGTGTCGGGGCATTGCTACCACTTGTGGATGCCGTTGTCCTTGCTGACTTCGGCTTTCTGGTCTCAAGACCCGGCGAAGTTTGAGTATTCCTCGCCACTGTATTGCTGCGAGGGAGCTGCTCCACCGAGTCCAGGGACCAGTAGCAGCTATCGAAGATGGTCTGGGCCTCATGCAGCATCTTCTTCAGATTTTTGGTGTAGGTTGCCCTTCGAGTCAGCGAAGTTCGACGCCTCATCGATCTTTCGGCCGAGCCGCGCCAAGTTTTCGGCGTGGCTCAGCACACGTACGCTCTTTTCAGAGCCTGCACACGATGGGGTGTTAGACCCCGATGGTGTTGGGGTCTCATCCCCGACGACTTTGAGGTTGTCGCCGTGCGCCTTCAGGTGCTCCACCGTCAGCTCGCTCATCGAGCTCGATCTTGGTTTATTCTTCATGAACTTGTGCATACTATGTTTGTGGAACTTCACCCAGGTAAGTGCCCTAACCCGCTGGATCCCTCCGTCTATGGAGACAGCTGTCATGGCTCCAGGCATGGCCCAGAGCGGTACCAGACTGGGGACATCGTACCTGGTTATAGCACGCCCTACTGCACTAGCTCACCTCCGCTCTCTCGAGCAACACCCCAAACCAACAGAGGCGAGCATCTCTCTGGAGAGTTTCTGGCGAGCATCGCTCTGGAGAGTTTCTGGCGAGCATCATGCAGCACAGCGGACTTGTCTATCCCCGATAAAAACCCTCCGCCGCCACAACGCGACGGTGGACAACCCTATCGGGGAAGCCGATTGACCGGTACTGGCTAAGAACCGTCCTCCCGTCTTGCCAACAGCGGGAGCCAAAGATGGTTCGGGTCATGTCAACACGCAGCATCGGTATCGCCTTGCCATTCAGGATCTCCTTTTGTCAGCTCACGGGTCGCACCGCACGGCAAGCACGGCGGTAGCTGTAACCCTGCCATAGGGACCCTTACGAGGTGCTAACATCCGGGTCAGACATACCTTGGTTTTTTAACGAGGTTGTTACTCCTCCCCTTCCTCCTTCTCTGTCTCTTGGGTGACCGAGCTTCGAGCTTGGGACCGGTAGCGGAGTTGTGGTGTGTTGTATGTGTGTGTTTTTTTTTTTTTTTTTTTACGTTGGCAGAGAGAACTCTGCAGCCAGAGGCCCTTCGAAACGAGTACCCCACTGAAAACCGTCGTTAAACATTACTTCGGTAGGGACTCTATAGAGCTTCTCTGCTACATCTGTGTCTTTTCTGTACATCCCCCGTCTACCTTACGGTGATTAGGGGTTCGGGAACCAGAAGCGTCGTTTTCGATTTCGTCTTTTGCTTCCTCATAGAGGAAGCTCTGTGTTAGGCTCGAAAACGAGATTTTGAACCAGACTTCGTAGGACAATTTGGTTTACATATTTGTAAACTAGATTGAATTCTCAACAAATGTTCGTATGTATGTATGTGTGTGTGTGTGTGTGTGTGTGTGTATGTACGTATGTCCGAAGCAAAATCTCGAAAATGTTATGGTTGATTGTATAAATTTCAATTGCATTCATTGTCGTTTGTAGTAATAATGAGGCCAGAAAAAGGTTTTTTGGCAATACACGGAAAAAAAAATTTTTTTCGTTTTTTTTGATTTTTTTTTGTAAATTTAAAAAAAAAAATTTTTTTCATTTTTTCACGTATAATTGCAGGAATTATCTCAATTTTTGTTGTCATCATGAGAGCAGAGCAGTCAAGTTTTAATTTAAGACCAAATAGATAGAAAACGAGACTTAAAATTGATCGTCGTTACAAACGTACAAGTATATTTCGCGTGCGTGCGGCTAAAAATAAGATCAAGCGCGCGTACAGCGACAATGTGCCAGGCCATTACTTCTTTTAAAAATTTTTTATAGATTTTTAAATTTATTAGTATCCACTATTAGGTTAATATTTATTATAATACAATAAAAATTAGAATGAGGAAGCACTTTGCCAATAACTTGGCAGCGGTTTTCCTACAGCATCGTCCGGATTATTTTTTTTTTACACCTCTTGCGCCTCTTGTCTCAGTCTAGTGACAACTGCTTGCGCGAAGGACGCTACCGCCAGCCAATTGCCTGCGGTCACGAGCATGAGCCGGTTGATGTTTTCCGGCTCGATTTCTTCTTGGAGGGCCTGTTGTAGTCTCTCCCTCTCTTCTTGGAATCACGGGCAGCGAAAAAACACATGCTCCACGTCTTCTATCATGCTTGGGCAGCCTGGGCAGAGAGCTTTAAGGGTGTTATCGTAGCGCTGGCTATGGCTTCTAAAGTAGCCATGCCCGAACAGGAGTTGTGTGAGATGGTAGTCCACTTCTCCATGTCCCCTCTCGACCCATTCCGTGATGTTCAGGATTAGCCGGTGTGTCCATCGGCCCTTTGAGGCCCGGTCCAACCGGTCCTGCCACCTGTTCATCGTCTCTCTTCTTTCTTCCTTCTTGACATCCTCGGGGCGGTGCTGATATATGCGTGCTCGCTCATCCGCTAGCAGCGCCAGTGGTGGTACGCCGGATAACACGTACGTTGCGCCGTAGGGGACGTGTGGTCGCCCGCTGATCAAGCGCAGGCAGGCTCGTCGATGTACCGACTCTGCCTGGCGTATGTAGGCCTGCGTCTCCGTCGCGAATCTCCAGATGGGCGCTCCATACAGGAGAATCGAGTCGACGACGTGGGCATAGAGCACGCGTCGGCTACTTCTGGGCCCACCGATGTTGGGCATGATCTTCGCGAGGGCTTCAGAAACTCTTGCTGCCTTTTCGCTGACGATTCGGAGATCTTGGTCGAACCTAGGCCTGGAGTCGATGTGTAGGCCCAGGTAGCTGATGCAGGAAACGACCTTATACTGCAGTCGCCGACTGTGATGGTGATGTTTTCCATTTTCTTCCTGCTAGTGATCAGTAGGGCCTCGGTCTTGTGGTCAGCCGTCACAAGGCTGAGCTCGAGCAGAACACGTCCTGCATGATTCGCTGTTCAGACTTAACTCGTGTGTGTGTGTGTTTTTTTTTTTTTTTTTTTTTTTTTTGGATGTATTAATATATTTTATTTAGCAGAAAGTGAAAATATAAGTTTACATTGGGTAAAATGAATAGAAGTGAGGGTGTAACATATTGATTTAGGGTACATAGTGTATGTACATATATCCACGTCAGTTTCCCTTTGTTCCATCCCCGCGGAAACCGCCGTTAGGCATTACTTCATGGGGATGGAGGGGTTGGCGTTATGCGATTCATGGAGGCTTGGTTGAGGTGGCGTCTTCTTCCAGCAGCATCATCCAGTCGTCACCTTCTGTCTGTTTCCTCGTCTCTCAGTCTTGTTACGACTGAGTAGGCGAAGGAAGCAACGGCGTGCCAGTTCGGCTCGTTCGCGAGCATGAGCCTGGTGGTGTTTTCCGGCGTCATGACCTCGTGGAGCAGGGAGTGTAGTCTCGCTCTCTCCTCGCTGAATCTCGGGTAGTGGTAGAACACATGCTCCGCGTTCTCGATGGATGAGGGGCAGACCGGGCATTGTGCGTTTTGATTGTGGTCGTAGCGTCGGCTATGATGTTTAAAGAAGCCATGCCCGGTCAAGAGCTGCGTGAGGTGGTAGTTCAGCTCTCCGTGCCTCCTCTCGATCCACACTCTGATACTTGGGATCAGTCGGTGCGTCCATCGGGCCTTCGTCGACCGGTCCCATGCTTCCTGCCACTTGCTTAGCGTTGCCAAGCGTTCTTCGTCCTCTGCGTCCTCTCGGCGGCGGCCGTAGAGTCGCGCTCGCTCGTCCGCGAGAAGGGCCAGCGGAGGTATGCCGGCAAGGACATATGTGGCCTCGTAAGAGACATGCGGCCGGCCTCCGATCACACGCAGGCAGGCTCGTCGGTGGGCCTGTCGAATGTAGGCTCGCTTTTGTGCTGCTGTGCTCCAGACGGGGGCTCCATACAGGAGTATGGAGTCGACGACGTGAGCATACAGCTTGCGTCGGCTGCTTCTGGGCCCGCCAGAGTTGGGCATGATCTTCGTAAGGGCACCGATCACACCGGCTGCCTTTGCGCTGACTGTTCGGAGGTGGTGGTCGAACTTCAGCTTGGCGTCGATGTGCAGGCCCAGGTAGCGGATGGAGGGGGACGAGCGTATGCTGTGGTTGCCTACCGTGATGGTGATGGTTTCCTCTTTTATCCTGCTTGTGATGAGCAGAGCCTCCGTCTTGTGGTCAGCCGTTTGTAAGCTGAGAGCCTGAAGCGCGTCTCGCACCTGTAGTATCGCAGCGTTCAGATCGTGTTCGATCTGCCACAGATGCTTGGCGACAGCCACCACTGCGATGTCGTCCGCGAATCCGACGATACGAACATCGCCATCGAAGTTGAGGCGCAGGATCGCGTCATACATAACGTTCCACAGGATCGGGCCCAGGACTGACCCCTGCGGGACTCCTGATGTGACTTCGTAGGACTCTGGACCTTCGTCCGTGGTGAAGTCGAGCACTCTTGCCGAGAAGTAGCTGGCGATTATTCTCAACAAGTAATCGGGTACGAGCAAACGGCGTAGAGCGGCGAGGATGTTGTCCCACCGAGCCGAGTTGAACGCATTCCTCACGTCGAGTGTCACCACAGCGCAGTATTCGTTGGTGCCGCGGTACCATCTCCTGCCGGCGATGGCCTCACGGGCGGTGGAAATGACGTCTTCGATGGCATCTATCGTTGATCGCCCTTTCCGGAAGCCATACTGTCGCTCCGAGAGGCCTCCGGGTCTTTCCGTGAAAGCCTCCAGCCGGTCGCATATGATTCTCTCGAGAATCTTGCCCGCCGTGTCTAACATACACAGCGGACGATACGAGGACGGCTCGTCGGGAGGTTTGCCTGGCTTTGGGAGCAGGACGAGTCTCTGGCGCTTCCAGCCAGTTGGAAAAACGCCGGTCTCCAGACATGTCGTATACACCCGCAAGAAGATGTCGGGTGGTGCGGCGATGGCGATCTTGAGCGCCGAGTTGGGTATGCCATCCGGGCCGGGCGCAGAGCGCTCCTTGATCCTCGACTGGGCTCCTCTGAGTTCGCCCAAGGTGATGGCCGGTATAAGCTCCTCCGCTCGACGCAGCAGCTGCAGGGCGGGCCCGCTCGGCACCAGCGGGAACAGAGCCGCCACCGCGCCGCGGTGTCAAATATCGCTGTTGATCTCGTCGCAAAGCTGCCTCCAGCACCGACGCTTGCTGGTCTTGATCGCCACGCGCAGAAGATGCCTGGCGGAGGCGTAGTTCGCGCTGTGGGTTTCCTCGTCATGCCGGCCTCGCGATCTCTGGGAGAGTCTGCGAGCCCGCAGGCAGGAGCGCCGGAGATCAGCGATCTCGGCCGTCCACCAGTACACCGGCTCACGACGGCGGCGAAGGTTTACCTTAGACATCGAGGCATCACATGCGCCGGTGATGACGGACATGAGGCTCGACGCCATATCCTCTGCGGTCCCGGGAGCGACCGACGCGCTGGACACGGCGGCAGAGAAACGGTCCGCATCGAGTGTACGGGCGTTCCATCTGCAGCTCTGGCGCGTCGAGGGCCTGGTGGAAGTCTCGGTGTCCTCGATCTTGAAGACGATGGCCTGGTTGTCGCTGTGCGTGTACCGCTCGCTCACCGTCCATGATTTTACGCGGGGCGCAAGAGTCTCGCTAACGAACGTCAGGTCGACGATCGAGCTGCCCTGCCTGCCGTTGAAAGTGTTAAGCAGCACCACATCGAGGAGAGCGAGCGAGTCGAGCAGGATGGACGCCCGTGGTTTAGTCTCCCTACATCCCCACTCCGTTGACCATGCGTTGAAGTCCCCTGCAATAACAAGGGGCCTTCTGTCACGGGCCTCCTCGGTGATGTTGGCAAGGAGGGCGGAAAATTCCATCTCAGAGAGTCTTGGTGGAGCGTAGACACTGAAAAAGAAAATTCCGCCGATTCGGGCCCACGCGAAGTAAGGATGTACTCGCGCTGGACGCTCCTGCACCGGAATTCCTCCATGCACCCAGATAGCTGCTTGGCCGTCGGCATCGGCGAGCCATGTATTGGGTGGAGCAAGGTTCTTGCATTGCTCACACAGAATGGCCACATCGATGCGCAGCTTGCTGATGGTATCGCAAAGCAGGTCCTGGGCAGCCTCGCAGTGATTGAGGTTGAGCTGGAGGATTCTCATCATCGGCGGTCCTGAGTGATCTTCCGGGCCAGGGGGCAGCTCGAGCTTGTGGACGCGTGACGATGGTCGTCAGCTCTTCGTTCCTGGCAGAGAACGCATGATGGTCGGCCTATGCAGTCTTTTGCCTGATGGCCCTTTTGGCTGCATCGATGGCAGAGCTCCGTGCGGTCGGGACCCCTGCAGCGAGCGGCCATGTGGCCAGGGCTCCAGCAGCGGTAGCAGCGCGCAGCCTCCTCACGAGCACGGATGCGGCAATTCACCCAGCCGATCTGCACGTGGCCGAGCTTCAGCGCTGCGGCAGCCAGGTCATCCGGGAGCGCGACCACAGCCACCTGTGTTCCTGCATATGCCTTCCGCAGAGACTTCACAGGGTCGCGCTTAGAAACCGGAACGCCCAGGAGAGCGTCCAGTGCCATGGTAACCTCCTCCTTGGTGGCACACTCGTCCAAGTCCTTGATCTCGATCGTGGACGTGTGAAGCAGGGCACTGGCTGTAGCCGCAGTGCCGAGCACCCTGCCTAGCTCTTCGCCTAGGTCGGAGGCGTTCTCTACGCCTTTCCTCAGTTGCAGCACTTGGGCTCCCGTGGCGCTGCGTCTGATGTTATTTACGCTGCTGCCGACTTTCTGCTGCAACGTCGGGTCCGACTTGAGGGATGCAGGATGTCTGCATACTTCGACGCATCCTTCGCCTTGATGACGATTGCGTCTGATCGGTGATGAGCTCTACGCTGCACTGGCCGTGGCTTCGGCTGTTGCCGGGCGCGGAACGCTCTAGGTGTCGCCGCCGTCTGCTTACGCTGGCGATGGCGTCGGCGGTCGACGAGTAAAAACCCGTCTTGGTCTCGACCTCGTTGTTGTTCTCGTCATGCTGCTTGGGTGCGGCTGTCACGGCGTGGCGCTTGGGTGTTGCGTGAGACGCCAGCGGTGACGTTGCAGGCCGCTTGCTGGTTGCACTGCCCGAGAACAGAGGCGAAGTGCAGACCGCCTTATCTACTGCGAGCGGGCGAGGCGGCTCTTGGCTCGCCAGAGACTTCTCGAGCGCTGAGAGGGCCATACCAAGGCTCAGCTGGTAGCTGATCACCTCCTTATGTAGGTTAGACTTGCCTTGAATGAACTGGCCAAGACCACGTATAAGGCCGTCCAGCCGCTCCAGCTTGTCATCCAAGGTCCCGGTCGCAAATTCCGCGGGTGACGGGAGCTTGAAATCTTTCTCCTTGCAATGCAAAGGAGCGACAATTATTTTTCCCGTGATCGCATTCATTGCGCAAGGAAACGTTCGCGGCGTCGGGAGTGGCCCAAGCTCCATCAGGCTCGGCTCGCCGGGCCCCTCGACCGACGTCTGCCCCTGCGTGCTCTGCAGCCTGTCGCTCACGACTGTTGACATGATGCGAGTCGCACACGCCTTCGGTGTTCGCGCCACGGCACGAGTCTGTAGCACTCACACTAACGCGCGGAGCTCACACCGACAGCTCAGTACGCGGGAAAGCACAGAGCGGGGCAAAAAACACCACTACAGCTGCACACGCACAGCCACAGAACTTGCACACACATGCACCGACGCGGCGCGTCAAGCTGCACACTTTGCGCACACACAGACACTTCGGTACTACGTATGACCGCACTAGGAATTAAAAAACCAGGAGCGCGAGCAACACACGTCCTCCTTGCTTTCCAGTCCAAGCACGAGTCGTGTGTTTTTTTTTTTTTTTTTTTTTTTTTTTTTTTTTTTTTTTTTGGGAAGGAGGGAAATCCATTTACGGATTCAACGTGCGACTCTTGCGTGTCGCACGGATATGTCGGACTCGAGTAGTGTACTGTTGTTTGTGTACAAAAAGTTGTGTGGGCGTGTAATGTGCCTCTCTACTAATACCGACTAAAACCCATCCTTATCTCCTGCCCCTTTTCTTCCCCGCGGGACTACCTTTAGGCATTACTTCGCGGGGGAGGCTCGAGCTGTGTGCTCACTTCTGAGGAGTTATCTACGTATCTTCATCGTCTTTTTCTCACCGCATCGTCCGGTCATCTTCTTCTTGCCCTCTCTTCGCTCCTCAGTCTTGTCATGACCGAGTGAGCGAAGGTGGACACTGCCAGCCAGTTGGATTCAGCCTCAAGCATGAATCCCACCAGCATCTCAGGCTCCAAGGGACCCCCGAAGAGGCGGTGGAGCACCTCTCTTTCTTCCGTAAATCGAGGGCAGCGGAAAGCGACGTGTTCGACGTCCTCCACCGCCGCCGGACATACCGGGCACAGGTCGCTTGTGTCGTTATTGCTCCGACACAGGTATGACCTGAAGCAGCCGTGACCGGTCAGGAGTTGCGTGAGGTGGTAACTACCTCTCCGTGCCTCCTCTCAATCCACGGAGTGATGTTCGGGATGAGTCGGTGTGTCCACCGACCCTTCCTCGAGCGGGTCCATTGGGCCTGCCATTCCTCGATTGTCTTGGCCCGCTCCTCACTACCGACGCTTTCGAGGCGACGTGAGTACAGCCTCGAGCGTTCGTCGATGAGTAGTGTGAGCGGTGGTATGCTCGCGAGAACGTATGTAGCTTCATGTGAGATGCTGCAAAAACCGCAGATCACTCGCAGGCAGGCACGACGATGAATCGAGACCGCCCGGCGGGCGTAGCTCTGCTTCTTCGCGGCCTCACTCCATGCCGGGGCACCGTATAGGAGGATCGAGTCAACCACGTTGGCGTAGAGCCTGCGTCGACTGCTCCTCGGGCCTCCAATGTTGGGCATAAGACCCAGCAGGGCGCCTGCAACCCGGTTTGCCTTGTCGCTGACGATGCGAAGATGCTCCTCGAATCGTAGCCTGGCGTCAATGTGCACGCCTAGGTACCGGATGCAGGGAGCCGACGTGATGTAGTGGTCGCCGGCTCTGACGGTGATGGTCTCCGTCTCTTTCCTACTGGTGACCAGGAGAACCTCGGTTTTCTGGTCAGCGGTCTGTAGCCCCAGTTCAGTTAGGGCTGCTCGCACTAGACGTATAGTCTCGTTTGTGTAAAACTCGACGAGGTCTAAGTGCTTGGCCACCACCGTGATTGCAATGTCGTCCGCAAATCCGACGATTTTTGCGGACCTCGGTAGCTCGAGCCTCAGGATCCTATCGTACATGACGTTCCAAAGAATGGGGCCAAGTACGGATCCCTGTGGCACGCCAGCCGTAACTTCGTAAGTCTCTGCCCCATCATCCGTGGTGAACTCCAGCACTCTGCCGCGGAAGTAGTTCGAAACCATCCGCTGCAGATAAGCCGGGACCTCCATTTGGCTCAGGGCGGTGAGAATTTTGTCCCACCGCGCTGAGTTGAAGGCGTTCCTCACGTCCAAGGTGATGATGGCGCAGTACTTCTTGGTACCCCGATGCCATCGTTTGCCACTGATGGCTGATCGTGCAGTGCTGAGAACGGTCTGTATGGCATCAACAGTTGATCGCCTCTTACGGAAGCCGAACTGCGAGTCTGCTAGGCCAGCAGGCCCTTCAGTGTGGGCCTCCAGGCGACCAACCATGATCCTTTCGAGGATTTTACCCGCTGTGTCTAACATACACAGCGGGCGGTACGACGATGGTTCGGCGGCAGGCTTGCCTGGTTTTAGCATCAGAACGAGCCTTTGCCGTTTCCACCGCGCGGGGAAGCACCCCTCCCTGAGACACGCCGTAAAGACGCGGCGAAAGCTATCGAAACAAGCCTCGACCGCCGCCTTGAGGGCAGTGTTAGGAATTCCATCTGGACCAGGGGCTGCCCCGATCCTCACACGCCGATACGCCCATCGGAGCTCCTCCACGCCGACCTCGGGAATCAGGTGCTCCTCCAGTACCGGTGGGGCACCGATTAGCCGAGGAATGACCGACGGGAACAGCGTAGACACCGCTCGCCGCACCAGGTCAGGCGCGGTGGGGGGCGACGTCCTGGGTGCCTTGAGGCGGGACATGACCGTTCTGTATGGTTTACCCCATACATCGCGGTCTGCCTCGTCGCAGAGCTGCCTCCAGCAGAGGCGCTTGCTCACCTTTATCGCATCGCGTAGCCGCCTCCGGGCGTCGGCGAACTCCTCGCGACGTATGACTTCGTCAGGACGACCGCGTGCTCTCTGGGCGTACCTTCGCGCGCGGATGCAGTCCCGTCTACACTCCGCGATGTCGCCGTTCCACCAGTAGACAGGCTCGCGGCGCCGGCGATAACGCGCTCCGGACATGGAGGCGTCGCATGCGCGCACGATTGTGGACATGAGTTCGTCCACCATGCCCTCTGCGGAACCCGACCGGATCTCCATCCCAGACACGATCTCAGCAAAGCTGTCACCGTCGAAAGTTCGTGCGCTCCACCTACGGTTGCCCGCCGGAGCACAGCCAACACCTTGGTTTTCCTCAAGGAGAATCTCGTACACAATAGCTTTGTGATCGCTGCTCGTGTAGATATCGCTTACCCGCCAGGATCCGACTCGATTGTAGAGCGAGACACCGGCGAAGGTAAGGTCAATTACAGATTCTCCCTTTTCACCAACAAACGTCGGTTCGGAACCGGTGTTCAGCAGCGGACATCCAAGGTGGCGAGGGCATTTAGCAGCGCCCTGCCCCTCGGCTTCGTCCCCCTACTGCCCCACTCCGTTGCCCAAGCATTGAAGTCGCCAGCCACGAGGATTGGCGTTTTTCCTCTGGCCTCGTCAACAATGTTGTTCAGCAGGCCGATGAATTCCTCGTGGGAGAGTCTAGGGGGCGCATAGATGCTGAAGATATAAATTCCCGCGATCTGCGCCCAGGTGTAGAAGTGACTCTGCCCAGAGGAGCACCGTTGCACAGGCACCCCCTTGCGCACCCAGATTGCCGCTTGGTTGTCGGCGTCCGAGATCCAGGTGTTCGGTGATGTGAGAGGCCTGTGCTGGTCGGAAAGGATTGCCACATCAACCTCCATCTCCCCCACTGTCTGCAAGACCAGGTCTTGGGCGGTCTTGCAGTGATTCAGGTTGAGTTGGAGGACGCGTATCCTTTTCTCCGTCATTTTGTACCTCGCACGAACTCCTTAGCGAGCGGGCAGCCCCTGCTCAACGAAGCATGGGTCCTCGCATCGTCACCGTGACAGAAGAGGCAGAAGGGCTCATTTTGGCATGTCTTGGCCATGTGCCCATCCTTGCCACACCGACGGCAACATTTGCTGCGATTTGGACCTGGGCATCGGGCTGCCAGGTGCCCCGGCGCCCAGCACCGGTAGCATCGAAGGACCTCGGTCCTTTCGCGAATGCGACAGTTGACCCACCCAATCCGGACCCGACCCAGCTTAATAGCTTTCGCAGCCAGCTGGGCCGGCAGGGTGACAACGGCGGTCTGGGTCCCAGCGAAAGCCTTTCGCAGAGACCTGACCGCGTCGGGACCCAACTTAGCGGCATCTAGATGGGTCCGCAGGGCCTCGCAGACCTCTTCCTTCGTTGTGACCTCGTCAAGATCTTTAATCTCAATCGCTGTCACTGGGGAACGAGTGGTCGCTGACCCTAGCTCACCGATGGCGTCGTTCAACCTCTGGCCAAGCTCGCCGGGGTCGACGCACGCCTTGGTGAGCTGCAGTAGCATGTCTCCGTTAGTGCAGCGTCGGACCTTGTTGACGCTGCCAACTGAATCCTGCAGCGACGGCTCCGATCGTAGAAGCTTCAGGATTTCCGAGTATGACTTCGGGTCCTTCGCCTTTACGACCACTGCGTCATGGCGAGGGCGCCTATGCGCTTTCACTTTGGGCTTCGGGTCGGGAGCCTTAGCCTTTGGGGTGGCCTTCTTCTTGCCCTTCTTCTTCTTCTTCCTCTGGACCTGCTGCCATCGTCATCGACTGGATAAGAGGCCTTTGCGGCATCTTTCTGTCCACTCGTCATTGTCCTCGGGGCGGGTGTTGGTGGGTTGTCGCCTTTACCACCTGAGGCCCGGGGCACCCGAGACTTTCCCTTCGCGTGAAGAACAGGAGATGTTTGCACCTCCTTTTCCAGCGTGTTCTGTCGGGGAAGATGCTCCAGCCCGTCCAGCGCCGTTAGGCAACTCAGATGAATTTTTGACGCCTTCGCCAGCATTTCCTTCAGTTGCTTGTGGATGTTGTTCTTGGGCTCTGCGAACTCGATCATTTCCTTGATCTTGTCGCCGAGCCGCTCCAGGTGCTCCATCAGGCTTAACGTCCTTTCGGACCTTTCGGACTCCACTTCGGATTGGACATCCGACACCGAAGTAGATGGGGCTCCAGACCCCGTGTGTCTGTGTCTGAGGCCCTCAATGACCTCCATAGCGTCTTCGTGCTCTTTCAAGCGCTCTATCGTCAGCTCGACCTGCGAGCTCAACTTTGGTTTACTTTTAAGGTATTGGTCCATGCTTCGATTTGTTGTGTTCACCCAGGTATGTGCCCCGACCCACGGGGTCCCCCCGTCTATGGGGGCAGCTGGTATGGCTCCAAAACATGACTGAAAGCGGTACCAGACTGGGGACAACATACTTGGGTATAGCACGCCCCGCTGCACTAGTTCACCTCTGCTCTCTCGAGCGCCACCCCCAAACCAACTAAGGGTGGTCAGCTCTCTGGAGAGTTTCTGGCGAACATCATGCAGCAGAACGGACTCGCCTAGTAGCCGATTGACCAGGGCTGGCTAGGCACCCGGACGCCCGTCTTGCCGACAGCGGGAGCCAAAGATGGTTCGGGTCACGTCAGCACGCAGCATCGGTATCGCCTTGCCACCCAGGATCTCCTTTTGTCAGCTCACGGGTCGCACCGCACGGCAAACACGGCGGTCTGTACCCAAGACAGGGGCCCTTACAAGGTGCTATCATCCGGGCCAGATGAACCTTGGTTTATTAACGAGGTGTTACTCCTCCCCCTCCTCCTTCTTTGTCTCTTGTGTGACGAAGCCCCGGGCTTGGGACCGGTGTAGCAAAGTGTGTGTGTGTGTGTGTGTGTGTGTGTGTGTGTGTGTGTGTGTGTGTGTGTGTGTGTGTGTGTGTGAAGCGGTTCGACTTAGTTTGAAGGATTTATGTGTCACATGAAGCGTCAAAAACTTCTTTTAGGATCCACCGAGTAGTTAAAAAGTTATGATTTGTTATATCGTGTCGTAAATTCGGTTTTTTTGGAAAAAAGTTTTTTTTAATTTTTATATGTATAAATCAAGGAATTTGTATACTTTTTATTCGGTATAATGTAAGCGGAGCAGCCAAGCTTAAATTTAAGACCAAAAACGTAGAGATTCACGGAATATAAAAAAAGTTAGAGCTCAAAACAAAAGGTCTTTTTTTTGCTCTGTTATAGAGCAAAAGCGGCGATCTGAAATTAGTGAAACTTTTGAACGGAGACACGTACACGAGCCTTCTTAATTCTGGTTATTTTGCGAAATTTTCAAAGTGGTCTGAAAAATTCTGAAAAAATTCAAACGTATTCTCTGAACGATTTTAAATACTTTTATACCGTCCAAATTGTACTTTTCAGTTGATATTTAGCGCATATGAAATAGTTTCGGAGTTAAAAATGAGTCAATTTATGTATCACTGCTCGGTATAAATCCACTATTTAAGAAATATAGGGGCTAGATAAAAATCGCAGCAAAGCATTTGTTGAAGCTTTAGATAAAAAGTACACGATTGCTGGTGTTATAGGAACCCTCCGAAGGCAGGGGAAGGTAGAAAATCGACTTCGAAAAAAATTTTAAGTAAAAAAATCACGTTTTTTTTTTGATTGCAAAATAAACGATAATAATGTTTATTTCTTGCAAAAATAATACTGGATTCAGCCAAACAAAATTGCACTTTTGCGCATGAATTTGTTAATCTTCACAGACTATCTTGCGAGCAGCCAAGAGAGAGATGTGCCCCACGTGAGGTTATATTAATCCTCATGGAGACATCTTGGGAGTCGCCGAGTGCGTGAGACAGAATACCACGTGAGATTAGTCATGACTGCAAAGAAACCTCATATGCTCTCGTTGTGCACTCGTGAATATTGACGTGATGCGAGATTCCGGTAGGCCTATACCCGATAGAACTTTCAAATTCAGCCACCACACTCGCGCATGCGGCCCGAACTCGGCATGAGGCGGTGGCTACGCATGTGGTCCGAATTTCATTCAGCATTATTGAGTTCACGGTCATTCTTCTGATTCCATTTTTCCGATGTAGAAATTTTCCAAATAAAAAATTCCGACTCCAATTTTCCGCTGGGTACAATTTCCGAATAATAAATAAATACATAGTAATATAGATATGTAAGTTAAGATAGACATAAAATGTAGTAACATAAGTAGCAATGACACGTTTATATATTAAATTGAAGGGTTAAAGTATTGGCAAAATGTTTTATAAATTGTATCTCTTCATTACCTTCCTTAAGAGACCGACTTGTGTTTGAAGCTTAAATTTAGCTCCAGCTAAAAATAGCTATATAAATCGAAATAGTGGAAAATTTTTTTTTTGTGATAGTAAAATATGTTCATTCTACACCTGATTGACCATAAAAAAACGTCTACCTAAGCTCTGAAATATCAATTACATCACTTTTTTCATAAGACGAAATATTTTGTTATAAATCACTTGCCGCATAATCTTGAAAAGAGTTTTTCATCAATATTGATCTACGGCGTCTCAAAACCTTCAGAAAAGTACCCTTATCAACCGAAGCGGAGCAGAATTTTGAAAAATTGTGAACAATTTTATATACACGTCAAAATGTGACAATTTTGAAGAAAATTAGTATTTTATTAACGCTGTGTCTATTCGCACCTAAATCCACGTAAATACATGGATATAAAAAGACGAAAATATGCTCAAAAGACACGTTTTTTTATTCACCTCCCCCGTAAAGCCATGTAAAAAAGCTCATATCCACGAATACATAATAGAAAAAAAGCTTAAATTTACGTAATGCTTATATGCACGTAAGGATTATATCTACGTAGGACTAATGTCTACGTAAGCTTAGGCCTGGCCAAGACTACATCGACGTAAAAGTTATATCCACGTAGGAGTTATATCCACGTAAGAGTAATATACACGTTAGCCTTATATCCAGGTAAGACTTATATCCACGTAAGCTTAGGCCTGGCAAAAACTACATCCACGTAGGAGCTATATCCACGTAGAAGTTATATCCACGTAGGAGTATTATACACGTTAGCCTTATATCCACGTGAGACTAATATCCACCTAAGCTTAGGCGTGGTCAAGACGACATCCACGTAGAAGTTATATCCCTGTAGGCAGAGGTGGACTGGGATGGGTTTTTCATTCGGGAGTCTTATAAGGCGCGGCCCTGGTCGTGAGAGGCCTACCGGGATTCCTCTTAAATTCCCTATGGTCAGTACGTCATACTCCAAGCCAGCTAGGTAGTCGGTTTAATGCTTGATTATAAACAATAATCTATATATATAAAGTGAAGTCGGTGTCTTTTTGTCTTTTATGATCTCAAAAACTTTTTGTCCGATCAGCTTGAAATTTTTACCATGCATTCATTATACTATCGCGCAGGTTTCTATTACATAAAAAACACTATTTACTTCTTCATTTTTGAGTTTAGAATTTTAGGTTTTTACCACTTCACGCGCTCACCCGCCCCTTGCCCGGTCAATTGTTACAAAAAAAAACCAACAGTTGTTATTATCATTTACACGCGATCGAAGGTTCCGTTACACTGGCCTATATTCCATGTAAAAAATGGCTTTCTACTGGTCTGAACACCTTCGGAGCGTTGTTTATAGTTCATTGTTACTTATACCTTGCTTCGCAAACGTCTTCTATTACCGCACTCCATCTACCTGTCAATTTTTTGTGAAAGTTTCCAATTTTTGGTTTATAAGTTTTGAAGTTTACGCATACAGCATTGAATACAGTTCTGCCAGTGTGAATTTTTTCATGCTTTGAAATTTAAAAATGAAACTCCAGGAATGTGCTGCGTCGGTGGAAAAGTCCAATTACCCGAACTGGAACCACCACCAGAGCCATTATCGACATTAGTATCGGGTACTACAAGACAATCAAAACAATTCTTAACAAATAGATGCAAATACAATTAATGCTTCCAAACGACTACTTTCGGAGCCACACAGATAATACGCGAAAACTATATGCCGACATTCAAAGTCCAAGGGCAAATTTATCATTATGCTGGGTCGCTTCTTCCAATGCCAAATGTGAGCATGTGTTAAATGTCGAGTAGATTTTGTTATTTTATGGGGACAACTAACGAACGAATAATCAACGTTGTCGTTTCAATATTAACACTGATCGTGAGATCGTTTCTACGTTGCAGAATTTTTTTGATGAACATAATGCATTAGTTCGGCTATTCAGAACAGCTTTCGAGCAAATGCCATCAGACGATTTCGCTATTGTTATTAGAGCTGACAAAACACCAGCCGGTGAAAATGAACGAAGATACAATGCTCCAACCATAAATGAAGTTGCAATACTTATTGTCGCGAAGATTGCAATTCCCGTGATATAGTTATTCGTCGCAGAAATGGTTCTATTCAGCGAGTTTCAAAAACTCATCGCTCATACGACGCTTTGTAATATCCAATTTTATTTTGGCAAGGAGAAGATGGATATCACTTCAATATAAAAATGATTGAGCCAGAAAAACGACCAGAGGACGTCAAAAAAATCAGCGCTATGAACTATTATGCATACCAATTGATGATTCGTTAAGGTGCATGTAATCACATCCTCAAATGTCGTCTATTATTTCACCAATACCTGGTGGATATGTATGCGGAAATCGAGACCGAACTGCTACTGTACTTCGATGGAACCAAAAAAAAGTACGCACCGAAAATTATATTCATTTACGTGATGCAATTACAAATGACGGAAATCTTCGTGAACTAGAAAAAGCAGTCATACTGCCAGCTACCTTCACGGGAAGTCCTCGCCATATGCATGAATATGCCCAGGATGCAATGACTTACGTTCGTGCATACGGCTGTCCAGATTTGTTTGTGACATTTACGTGAAATTCTACGTGGGAAGAAATTAAAGAGCTTCTGCTCGACGGACAATCCTCTTCAGATCGTCATAACATTATTGCACGAGTTTTTAAACAAAAATTGAAATCTCTCATGGACTTCATTGTCAAATATTGTATTTTCGAGGAAACTCGCTGTTGGATGTATTCTATTGAATGGCAGAAAAGAGGATTACCTCACGCACACATTTTACTATGGTTCGTCCAGAAAATCACTCCCGACCAAAGAGATGAAATTATATCAGCCGAAATACCAGATATCAACATTGATCCGGGGTATTCGAAGTTATAAGCAAGAACATGGTTCATGGGCCATGTGGTACAATTAACAAAGATTCTCCTTGCATGAAAGATGGAAAATGCACGAAACGCTATCCAAAAGACTTGCACACTGACACTATTACAGGAAACGATGGATATCCACAATATCGTCGAAGATCGATTGACAATGGTGGAAAATCTATTACTGTCAAAGTAAAGAACTTTGATTTTAAAGTTGATAACCGTTGGATTGTACCGTATTCACCATTGCTTTCTAAAACTTTCAAAGCACACATTAACATTGAGTATTGTAATTCAGTAAAATCTATTAAATACATTTGCAAGTATGTGAACAAAGGTAGCGACATGGCAGTTTTTGGAATTGAAGATGCAAATACGCCAAATGATGAAATTGATCGCTATAAATTAGGACGCTACATTAGCAGTAACGAAGCTGCTTGGCGTATTTTTGCGTTTCCGATTAACGAACGTTACCCTACAGTTCTTCATTTAGCAATACATCTTGAAAATGGACAGCGTGTGTATTTCACAACGGAAAACGTAAGAGAAAGAGCATTTTCACCCCGAGAAACTACATTAACGGCGTTTTTTTTATTTGTCAACATGATTCATATGCAAGGAGACTGCTTCATTATGGAGTACCAAAATTCTATACATGGGACAAAACTTTAAAAAAATTTCAACGCCGTAAACAAGGAAAACCAGTTAAAGGACACCCAAGTTTATATTCATCCGACGCATTAGGTCGTCTGTACACAGTTCACCCAAACAATCAGGAATGTTTCTATTTGAGATTATTATTGGTTTATGTACGAGGTCCAACATCCTTTCAAAATTTAGAACTGTGAATGGTCAACTATGTGAAACCTATCGAGATGCTTGCTGCAAGTTACATCTTCTTGAAAACGATGCACATTGGGATACTACACTCTCTGATGCGTCAAATACTGGCCATCCATGTCAAATAAGAATGTTATTCTCTATAATATTAACGACGTGTTTTCCTTCTAATCCAAAAAATCTTTGGGAAAATTATAAAAATTTCATGAGCGAAGACATTCTGCACCGCTTCAGAGCATCAAATCCAGACGCACAATTTGAAGCATTAATATTCAACGAAGCACTCATTTTGATTCAGGATATTTGTTTAGCTATCGCCAATAAAACATTAATTCAAGTGGGACTATGTGCACCCATTCGATCTGCGGTTGAAACTTATGAACGCGATGTGTATAATGAAGCTCACCGAGCTTAGTTTAATTGAATGGGCCTTAGGGCCCATTTTTAAGGAGATTTTCTATATTATCAAAAAATCTTTTCGAATTTCTATATCGAGATAGAAGCACTTAAACGAAAAAATGCAAAGAACAAAAAGTCCTAAAATTTTTCAAAGAATCTGTCTGAATTTTTTCAAAATTTTTAAAACCGTCTATCACTTATTTTCAGAGGTCTCTGAAATCCCAAAAAAACGGCAATCTGGGCCTCTGAAAATAGGTGATAGACGGTTTGAAAAATTTTGAAAAAATTCAGCAGATTTTTGAAAAATTTGAAGACTTTTTTGTTCTTTGCATTTTTTTCGTTTAAGTGCTTCTATCTCGAGATAAAAAATCGCAAAGATTTTTTGATAATATAGAAAATTCTCTTAAACTTGGGCCCTAAGGCCCATTCAATTAAACGAAGCTCGAAGTGCTTCGTTATTAGTTACCAGAAGACCCTAAAAAAATTTTGAGAAAGATCTGTGACCCGCAGGTGAGAAGGTCTCCTTGTCCAATCATTAATGCAATAGCAAATAAGCGTGGTGGGTTGTATTTCCTCGATGCACTGGAGGAACAAGAAAGACTTTTCTTATTTCACTTCTTTTGGCAAGTATCCACTCAAAAAATCAATTTGTTCTTGCAATTGCATCTTCTGGAATTGCAGCAACACTTTTAGATGGCGGCATGACGGCACATTCAGCATTAAAATTACCCTTAAATCTACATGTCACTGAAGCGCAACGTGTAACATCTTCAGAAATTCTGAAATGAGCAAGATTCTCAAAAAGTGTCAACTTATAATATGGGATGAATGTACAATGTCCCACAAAAAAGCATTGGAGGCACTAGATCGAACAATGCAAGATTTGAGAGAAAACAGTGCACCCTTCGAAGGTGCACTCATTTTATTGCCCGGAGACTTCAGACAGACTCTCCCTGCTATTCCCCGTTCAACCCCTGCTGATAGATTGAATGCATGCCTGAAATCCTCAGTATTATGGAAAAAAGTTAAAATATTGAGTTTAAAAATAAATATGCGGGTTCAGTTACAAAGAGATACATCGGCCGAAATTTTCGCACAACAGTTATAAGATATTGGAAATGGAGCAATGGCCATCGACAAATCTACTCAATTAATTGCATTGCCACAAAATTTCTGTACAATGACATCGACAAAAGAGGAATAAATCACTAAGGTTTTTCCAAATATTGCGCTCAATTACAAAAACCACTAATGGCTTAGTGAACGCACTATTTCAGCAGCTAAAAACAACGATGTCAATGCAATTAATTACAATATACTACAAGAAATACCAGGGGAATCAACATCTTATAAATATCATATAATCTGTATCATATAAATCTATTGATACAGTAATGAATCAAGACGAAATAGTTAATTATCCAACTGAATTCTTGAATTCACTCGATCTGTCTGGAATGCCACCGCATGATTTAACATTAAAAGTGGGAGTTCCTATGATTCTCCTTAGGAACACCACCTCAACTATGCAATGGTACAAGACTTTTAGTTAAAAAACTTATGAAAAATGTCATCGAAGCTACTATTTTAAATGGACAATTCAAGGGTACTGATGTTCTTCTGCCACGTACTCCAATGATCCGACTGATATGCTTTTCGAGTTTAAACGTCTCCAGTTCCCCGTGCGCCTTACTTTTGCAATTACCATAAATAAAGCACAAGGCCAATCATTGCAAGTTTGCGGACTCGACTTAAAATTCCGTGCTTCTCACACGGATAACTTTACGTGGCCTGTTCACGAGTTGGTAAACCATCAAATTTATTCGTGTACACACCAACAGGCACAACTAAAAATATTGTATACCCACACGCACTCACATAAATAAAAATGCACATATACAATTAAAACAAAAATCTATGTCTAAATTCTCTTTATGCAAATGCATCTTCACATTCTTCCTATACAACTAACGTGGGCGAAGCCACGACGGGGTCGCTAGTAATTTTTATAAATAACTCTTTAATTAAAAAAGAAAAATATATAAAATTTAATTTTAAATTTAACAATAATAAATTATATAATAATCATTTTTTTCATAGTATTACCTTTATCAGCCAGTTTATCAATAACATTATCAACTTCTAGTTGCTCTAAAATATCACCCTCAATAGCCATAAGCATGAAATTTTCGAATTTATCTTGATTCATACTATTTTTTAGTCTTGTTTTTATTTTTTTAAATGACTAAAGCTTCTCTCACAAGCATCTTGAGAAAATAATAATGTTAATATGTATCTGTAGGCTACGCTAAGTATCAAAAAAGTTCCGGTTAGTAAATTATATTTTTTCAATAATCTATTCGTACATACGCAACAATTTTTACAGGATTCGTGTTTTGTTTTATTTTTATTTTCTTCTTATAAATTTAAGAGCTGTTCTCCTTCTTCTTTTTCTTCTTTAGCCTCTCTCAATTCATTGCGCACTTCATACTTTACTAATACATATAATTGTATGACATGCCAACTTTAAGATAATTTTAAAAGCTCTTGTATTAAACTTTCTGCGTTTATACTTGAATCACGACGAGTATAAAATGGCTGTAATTTTAACGTTAGAGTTTCTAATGCGGGAGAATCCGAACCTTTTTTTGAAATTCTGGAAAATTACGTGGATCTAACAAACTGATATCTGCATAAAATGTATTAATCAAAACATCTAATCGCTCAGTCATCGCAGATATTGCATTGTCAATTATATTGTTGAATGTCTTAATTCTATATTTTTCTTCTGCATTCTCTAATACATTCTGCGCGTTCACGGTGGTGCGTCGCGTGGGTGCATGTGTGTGTGCAGCCCCACCGCTGTGTGTGTGTGTGCAGCTGTAGCAAGCTCTCTTGCATCGTGTGTCAGTTTCAAGTGATATATAACAGTATTTCCCACGCTCAGTCCAATCGGTGTGAGTCTCGCGCTTTGGTGTGAGTGCGTGCTTCGCGCCGTTTTACTGGTACTCTGTGCTGTCGAGCCGACTCGCACCGAATCGGCAGCTATGTGCGACTGGCAGCACGACAAACAGGCGTCTAAATCTGCGGATGATGACAGTGTGACGAGTCGATCGGAGAGCGGTTCGCTGCTGGCGATGCCGAAGAAGATCGAGTTCTCCCTCGAGATGATTGCTGCGGCCAACACCCACAAAATCCTTGGCGCCCGTCTGGTGAAAACCAAGGATTTCCCACTCCCGACCCCCGCAGAGTTATCGACTGGGAGGTATGAAGAGAAGTGGACACGAATTAAAGGACTTGTGAAGGGTCTTGCTGCTTTAATCAACGGCAAAAATAACCTATACAAGGAGGTGACCAGGTACACGATGAGCCTGGTGCAGGCCGTCTCGGCGCTAAATAAGACAAAGAAAAGTCTGAGGCCGGCTCGACCTCCTTTTGCTGACAAGGCGGTTTGCACCTCGACAATATTTTCGGACAGTGCAACCGGAAAATGGCCTGCATCGTCACCGCCGGCAACTCGCGAAATACCCAAGTGCTACGCTGTAACTTCTGCATCCCGGCAGCCTAACGAAAAAAACAACGATTCCATGGACTAGGACAGAATTGTTCGCGTCGACCATCATCGTCATCGAAAGCGAAATCAGCCGGCAACTACACTTGGATCTGCCTGCGCCCGACAGCAGCCGAAGCCGCGGCCAGCGCAGCGTAGAGTTCACCATCGGCCAGACGCAATCGTTATCAAGGTGAAGGATGCGTCTACGTATGCCGGTATCCTGCGAACACTCAAGTGGGAGCCGACGTTGCAGCAATCAGTCGGGAGCAGCGTCCAAAACATCAGACGCAGTGCTGCTGGTGCCCTGGTGCTGAAACTCAGGAAAAATGTAAGGAATCAATGCCTCCACCCTCGGCGCGGAATTGGGCAAAGTCCTCGGTGACACGGTTATGACCGAGATCAGGGATCTCAATGGTGTGCTACCAAGGGGGGATCACCGAAGCGCTGAGCACATCGCTGAGCGCCCCGCATCTCATCGAGGATGTAGTCAAAACGTTGCGGAAAGCGTACGCGGGAACGCAGGCGGCTGTCGCCGCGCTCCTGGACGACCTAGCCGCATAGGCGCTGAAACTCGGTTACATACAGATTGGCTGGGTCAACTGCCGCATCCGTGGTCGCAAGGATACCCTGCGCTGGAGCCCCGGCCACGTCTAGGCCCGCTGTAAGGGACCTGATCGTTAGGCACACTGTTTCCGCCGCGGACAAACAGGCCATCAGATAAAGAACTGCAAGAACAAACCAACGTGCGTTTTTTGCCAGGAGCAAGGCACTGTCCCCGACCATGCGTCTACATGCCAGTATTGCCCCCTAGCACAGAAGACCAATCAAGCCCGCCGATGATGAGGATACTACAGCTAACCTCAATCACTGCAAGGCTGCTCAGGATCTCCTGAGCCAAACCATTCTCGAGCAGTGCATCAACGTGGCTGTAGTGTGTGATTAGTACAAGAGATCCACCTTATACATGGCTAGCCGATGCCAACAGCCAAGCCGCGATCTGGGTGCAGGGAGGTGACCTGGGGCAGGAGCGCCCAGCAAGAGCGCGTCTTTTTTTCACCTGGGCCTGAATCAACGAAACCTTTTTTCAGCGTCTACGCACCACCAAGACTCGCTGATGTAGAATTTTCCGCTTTTCTCACCAACAGCATCGAGAAAGCCTGGGGCAAGAGGCCGCTCATCGTCGTGGGCGATTTTAACGCCTGTTCAACGGAGTGGGGGTGTCGAGTGACGAGAAGGCGTGCCACCATCCTCCTCGACGCGCCAGCCACCCTCAAAGCTGCCCTTGACACAGAGTACCTCTCAGTCATGATAGCCAATGCTGCGTGCAATGGCCGTCGCCAAGCACTTGTGGCTGATCGAACACGATCTGAACTCTGCCATCGCATAAGTGCGGGGCGCGCTTCAAGATCTCAGCGTAGAAACGGCTTACCATAACCGAGGCCATTCTCATCACTAGCAGTAAGAAAACGGAGACCATCACCATCATAGTAGACGACTGCAGTATAATGTCGACCCGCTGCATCCGCTACCTGGGCCTACACATTGACTCCAGGCTGAGGTTCGATCAACATCTCCGAATCGTCAGCGACAAGGCAGCAAAAGTTGCTCTTGTACGATGGGCGCAAACAACATTTTGATGTTATTATTAATCCTGTCGGCCTTGTAAAAGATCAGTATTTTTGTACTTTTTGCAATATACGTTATAGGCGTATAAACTCGCATATTTGTAAAAAAATATGCGACGCGTGCTTTCAGCAAGGCCAATGCGATTCATCCTTTGAAAAAATCAATTGCGATAAATAAATTGATATACGCCAAGTCGCGTATTATAGACGTGCACTGCAGATCGCGCCGTTTCTCAACCTCGCTGTGATCGGCGCCACTTCTCCGCCCCGACTCAAGCGGCGGCCCCCACCACCGCTGCCGTCGCGCGCCGCCCGCACTGCGCTATATAAGCCGGCGCGCCGGGCCGCTGCGGCGATTCGCTCGAAAGCTCTTGAGCTGAGCACATCTCCTGGCTATCTCCGGAGAAGTGCGGCACTCTTACCTGGAGTCACCAAGACCCAAGCGACGTGTTTTCTTTCGGTTATCTCCGCACTTTATTAAAGTCCGACGCAAACCGTCTCGCCGGTCTCTCCCTCCTCCTGGGACAGACAAGTATATAAGGCAACGGGATGGCAAGCCATACGCACTCTCGATCACACTTCCGAGCGAGGAACACGTCTGGACCTGTTCTTCTCTCAGCCATCGTGGATCAAACCAAACACCACCGGACTTATCACATTTTTATAGACATTAGATTTTTATAGAAATTATCATCTCTGCTTCGAGCCTTCGGACTGCCCGAAAGCAGTAAAAAAGGATACTTTCCTCACTATTTTAATACTCTGGAAAATAAAGAATATGTAGGATCGCTGCGCGCGCCTTTCTTTTACGGAATTGATACAATGTCAAGGATCGAACGAGAACGTTTTTTCAAGTGGTACCAAACAGCCAGCGCGCAAATTTTTGATTCACGCAAAGAAAAAATTGAATATTGCCACATGGATGTAGAAATATTACGATACGCTTGTTTGAAATTTCGTACAATAATGATCGATCTCGCGGATGTCGATCCGTTTGTGCACGCGACAACTATAGCTTCCACGTGTTCTTACATGTATAGAAAAAATTTTTCAAAAAAGGATACTATAGCGCTGATACATCCGGCTAGGTATAGGCGCTGTGACACGCATTCGCCGATTTCTATAGAGTGGCTGCTTTTTTGCGAGCACGAGCTCAGACTGGAAATTATTCACGCAGGCCAAACGCGCGAGTATCGCCTTATAGAAGGCTATAGAGTTGATGGTTATTTAGAGCCGGATGATGCTAATCCAAAAGGAACAGTTTTTTAGTTTCAAGGATGTTATCCTCACGGCTGTCCTAAATGTTATCCTAAATCCCGCGATAAAGTATTTTTCATAATCGTACATTTAACGATCAAATTGATCGCTTAGTATCTTTGGGATGTACAGTACGCGAAATTTGGCAATGCGATTTTTAAAAATTAAAACCAAACGACACCGTCATTTCTGAGATTATTGATAAACATCCTGTATTGTCGGAAATAAAAATCAATAGTTTTTTCGGTGGACGATGCGAGAATTTTGTTACTCATTACGACGCGAAAGAGGGGAAAAGATAAAATATATAGATGTATGTTCTTTATATCAGTATATATGTAAGCGCGGTCGTTATCCGATAGGTCATCCGACACTTTATATAGGCGAAGAATGTCATCAGCTAACGGGAGGCGATATGAACAATTTGTTAAATATTGATGGCCTCGTAAAATGTAAAATTCTGCCGCCTCGAGACTTATATATACCTGTTGTACCCGTCTAAATGAATTCACGACTCATGTTTGCTTTGTGTAGAAGTTGCTGCGTTGAATCGAGAAAGAGCGATTGCATTCACGAAAATGTCGAAGACTGAGTATTCGTAGGTACTTGGGTAGCCGATGAATTACGTAAGGCTATTCAAAAGGGCTACAAGATATTAACCATATATGTTATATGGCAGTACGAGATGACTCAATATGATCAGAGCTCAAATTCCGGGGGCCTATTTACCGAGTACATTGACACATTTTTAAAATTTAAACAAGAGGCGAGCGGATGCCCGAGTGATGCAAGACCGAGGATGATAAAGTGCGTTATATAAAAGAGTATAAGGCCTCTGAAAATATATCTTTAGACTCTGATAAGATCTAAAAGAATTCTGCTTTAAGGGCGTTTTCGAAAATAGCTTTTAATTCATATTGGGGGGAACTCGGGCAGAGAGCGGATCTCTCTCAGGCTAGTATTATAAAATGTCGTAAAGATTTGCTAGATTTATTGTCGAGCCCCGATAAAGTGATTAGCGGTATTGTTCTCGTCTCCGACGAGACGCTTTATGCACAATGGAGGTTTAAAGAAGAAGCCGAAGTCTCGACGGCTTATACCAATGTTGAGTGCTGGCTAACTCGGCCCAACACGACGGCCCAAGCGCGCATAGTGCTTTACGAATACTTGGAAAAGTTGAACAAGCGTGTTCTGTATTTTGATACGGATTCATGTATGTATGTATCTACAGGTAATGAGGACGTATACGAGCCGCCTCTGGACTCTGCACTAGGTGTCATGACCGATGAGCTCGCGGCTTATGGCAAGGATACGTACATTCGATCGTTTGTTTCGGGTGATCTAAAATTTTACGAAGCTTACACTCCTGGTACAAATGATATTAATTTTTGTTGTGAAATTAAAGGAATTAGCCTTAATTATGAAAATTCTGAAAAAATTAAATACGATAGTGTTAAGCAAATGATTTTAAAACTGTACGACGATGATGACAACGACGACAATAGGATTACCTTAAATTTTAGATCGATAAGGCGCTCAAAGACTCACGAGATTGTAATTAAAGACGAAAGCAAGCGATGCTGCCCTGTGCTAAAAAAGCGACGTTTTATAAACCATGTATTTTTGCTACCATTTAGTGATGTACAATAAAGACTTATAATAAATCTTAAAATATCGCCTTTTTGGTTTGATTTCTCACGCCTTTTGCGCGTAAGAGGATTTGCCTTTTTGCGCGTGCCTTTTTTGAGCCCCCTTGTGCCTTTCGCGCCCCTACGCTTCCCTCGCGCCTTTCGCGCCCCGCGCGTAAGAAAATCCGCCCACCGCCCCCCGCATAAGGGAAGCCGCGCCGCTGCCGCCACCGCATAAAAAAAGCCGCTTTCCGCTCATCGCGAAAAGCTACCCATTGCTACTTGCCTTGCAGTTTTAAGTTGACAATTGTCGCGCAAGCATCCCCTGCTTGCCATTGCCATCTCTTCTGTAGACCCGGGTGGAACCACGGCACCGTCCATCATGACTGAGAGGCACTCTGTGTAAAGAGTGCGGGCGTTCAACTTGCAGTTTTAGCCCGTCGTGGGTCTAGGTGGACTGTCGGTATCTATCTCAAACACGATGGCTTCATGATTGCTATGCGTGTAGATCTCCCTTACGGCCCATTACGTAATTTGGAGAGCGAGCGAGAAGGGCGGAAAAGTCTACATCAGCGAGTCTTTGTGGTGCGTAGACGCTGAGAAAAGTAGATTCCGCTGATACGGGCCCAGGTGAAGCCACTTACTAACCCAGTGCACCGGTGAATGTTAGTGTGTTTTCGGTGTTAAGCAGTGCAGCTTCGAGGTTGGCGAGCGCATCTAGGAGGATGGTGGCACGCCGTCTCGTCACTTAACATCCCCACTCCCTTAATCAGGCGTTGAAATCGCCCGCGACGATGAGCGGCCTCTTGCCCCAGGCTTCCTGGATGATGTTGGTGAGGAGAGCGGAAAATTCTACATCAGTGAGTCTTGGTGGTGCGTAGACGCTGAAAAAATAAATTCCGTTGATTCAGGCCCAGGTGAAAAAAAGACGCGCTCTTGCTGGGCACTCCTGCACCAGGTCACCTCCCTGCACCCAGATCGTGGCTTGGCTGTTGGCATCGGCTAGCCATATATCAGGTGAATCTAAGTTCTTGTACTGATCACACACTACAGCCACGTTGATGCACTGCTCGAGAATGGTTTGGCTCAGGAGATCCTGAGCAGCCTTGCAGTGATTCAAGTTTAGCTGTAAGATCTTCATCATCGGCGGGCTTGAGCGGTCTTTTGTGCGATAGGGCAGTATTGGCTTGTAGACACATGGTCGTGGACAGGGCTTCGTTCTTGGCAAAAAACGCGCGTAGGATTGTTTATTCTGTCCTTTAATTGGTGGCCTGCTTGTCCTCAGCGGAAACAGTGCGCCAAGCTATCAAGTCCCTCACAGCAGACTGAGACGTGGCCGGGGCTCCAGCAGCGGTAGCAGCATAGAGCATCTTCGCAACCACGGATGCGGAGCCAATCCGTATGTTGCCGAGTTTCAGCGCCTTGGTTTTTCAGGTCACCCGAGAGCGTGGCTACAGCCACCTGCGTTCCCGCGTACGCTTTCCGCAAAGTCTTGACTGACTATTTCTTTGTTGAGATGCGGGGCGCTCAGTGATGTGCTCAGCGCTTCGGTGATCTCCTCCTTAGTGGCACACTAATCGAGGTCCTTGATCTCAATCATTGTTGTGTGCTGTAGGGCGCTGGCAGTACCCGTGTAACCGAGGACTTTGCCCAAATCCGCGCCGAGGGTGGAGGCATTGTCTACGTTTGCACGTTGCAGCACCAGGGCGCCAGTAGCACTGTGTCTTATGTTATGGACGCTGCTCCCAACTGATTGCTGCAACGTCAGCTCCGACTTGAGTGTTCGCAAGATACAGGCATACGTAGATGCATCCTTCACCTTGATAACGATTGCGTCTGGCCGATGGTGAACTCTACCGCTGGCCGCGGCTTCGGCCGCTGTCAGGTCCCGAACTGACCCCACGGTCGGTGTCGCGAACAAATCCGTCTTGATCTACGGCATTGTTGATGTTCTCGTGAGGCTGCTTGGATGCGGATGTCACGGCTTAGCGCTTGGGTGTTGCGCGAGTGGCTGGCGGTGACGATGCAGGCCGTTTTCCGGTTGCACTGTCCGAAAATATTGGCGAGGTGCAAACCGCCTTGTCATCAGAAGGAGGTTAAGCTGACCTCACACTCTTCTTTGTCTCATTTAGCGCCAAGACGGCCTGCACCAGGCTCATCGTGTACCTGGTCACCTCGTTGTGTAGGTTGTTTCTGCCGTTGATGAAAGCGGCAAGACCCTTCACAAGTCCTTCAAATCGTGTCTACTTCTCTTTATAACTCCCAGTCACAAACTCTGCTTGTGTGGCCCATCGACTTCTCCTTCTGCCCCTGTTTAACCCCCGCGGGACCGCCGTTGGGCACTACTTCACGGGAAGAGGCTGGGCTGATGTAGCAAGCTCATCACGTTTGCGCTGGTTGTTGTTGCGTCTTCTTCATTCCGCATCATCCGGTCATCCTCTTCTGGCCATCTCTTCGGCTCTCAGACGTGTTATGACTGATTTGGCGAAGGTGGCTACCGCGAGCCAGTTTTTTTTTGTCTGCTAGCATTAGCTGGACGATATTTTCTGGCCTGGCAACTTCTTGAGCTGGGTGGAGCCTTTCTCTTCCCTCCTCAAATCGAGTGCAGTGGAAGAAAACGTGCTCTGCGTTTTCGACCGTGTTAAGACAGGCCGGGCAATCCGCGCTGGCGTTGGGGTCGTAGCGTTGGCTGTGATGTTTAAAGTAGCCATGGCCTGTCAGGAGCTGGGTGAGATGGTAGTCTACCTCTCCATGTCTCCTGTCTATCCACAAACTGATTTCGGGATCAGCCTGTGCGTCCATCGTCCTTTTGTCGAGCGATCCCACCGGCTCTGCCATCTTCTCAGTGTCTCCTGGCGTTCTTCGGCTCTCGCGTCCTCATGGCGGCGCTGATGGAGCCGGCTACGCTCGTCTGCTAGTAAGGCCAGCGGTGGTATGCTGGCAAGGACGTAGGTAGCATCGTACGAGAGATGCGGGCGACCACTGATGGCGCGTAGACAGGCTCGCCGGTGGGTCGCTTCCGCCCGACTCATGCCGACCAGTGTTCCGGCACCGTGGCTCCAGATGGGGGCACCGTAGAGGAGGATTGAGTCGATGACGTTGACGTAGAGCCGCCTCCTGCTGCTCCTGGGGCCACCGATGATCGGCATGATCTGCGAGAGGGCTCCCGCCACCCTCGAAGCCTTCTCGCTGGCCGCTTTGAGGTGGTCGTTGAATGACAACCTCGCGTCCAGTTGTAGGCCCAAGTAGCGGATGCAGGGAGAGGCAATGAAGCAGTCGCCTACTTCAATGGTGATGGTCTCCAACCTCCTCTTCCTTGATATTAGCAGAGCCTCCGTCTTATGGTCTGCGGTCTCGAGGCCCAGCCCCCACAGCGCTTCGCGTACCCTTGCGATGCCGCAGCTGAGAAGATCCTCGACCTCGTATGTCGTCCCAGCCACGGCGACCACGGCGATGTCATCCGCGAAGCCGACCACGCGTACCCATTCATCCAGTCTCAGGCGTAGGATGGTGTCGTACATTACATTAGGATCGGGCCGAGGACCGAGCCCTGCGGAACGCCGGCCGTGATGCTACAGGACTCTGGGCCATCATCAGTTCATATTCCAGCACTCTGGCCTGGAAGTAGCTGTGTATGATCCTCTGCAAGTACTCAGGCGCGCGGATTCGCTCGAGCGCGGCGAGGATGTTGTTCCACCGCGCCGAGTTGAACGCGTTCCGGACATCGAGGGTGACAACGGCGCAGTACTTGCGGGCCCCTCGCACCTCCAACCGCCTCGCGAGCCGCAGCGGTGACGGACTCAATGGCGCCGATGGTGATCTTCCTCTCCGGAATCCGTGCTGGTGATCCGAGAGGCCGCCGGGGCCTCCGTGAACACCTCCAGACGATTGCATATAATTCTCTCGAGGATCTTCCCCGCAGTGTCGAGCATACACAGTGGACGGTAGGATGAGGGAGCATCGGGCGGCTTGCCCGGCTTCGGTAGCAGGACGAGCCTTTGCCTCTTCCATGGGCTCGGGAAGACACCACCGCTCAGGCACGCCGAGTACACCTGCAAGAAGGCGTCCGGGCGCAGCGCGACGGCAAGCTTGAAGGCCCTATTTGGCACACCATCCGGTCCGGGCGCCGCACCATCCCGAATCCTGCCGCAGGCTCCTCGGAGCTCCTCGAGGGTGACGGCGGGGACCACGGCTCCAACCGGTCCCGCAGGAGGCCGGATCAGCGCCTCAGTCACCGCCGGAAACAGGGCCGCGACCGTCCGTCGCACCAGTGATGGCTCTCGTGGGGGCGTCGCCTGGGCCCCTCAGGCGCGACATGACCGTCCCGTATGGTCGGCCCCACACGTCCCGGTCGACCTCATCGCAGAGGGCGATCCAGCAGCGGCGCTTGCTGTCCTCAATGGCGGCGCGCAGTCGGCCCCTCGCGATGGCGAAATCGGCGAGGCGAACGCCCTCCATGGCCCATCCCCGCGCCCTCTGAGCGAGTCTCCGCGCTCGCAGGCACTGTCGGCGAAGAGCGGCGATCTCCTCCGTCCACCAGTAGACGGGTTCATGGCGGCGACGTTGCCGGCTCCCTCCGCCGGACATCGACGCGCTACAAGCTCCGGTGATGGCGGTGATGAGGGCGGCCCCATGTCCTCTGGGTGCTCAGGCGTCGTGTGCGGGATCGTCACACCAAGACAGCCTCTCGGAGAAGGCCCCTCGTCCAGCGTGCGGGCGCTCCATCCGCGTCTCGGGCCCGCCGAGGTCCTGAGAGGTCTGTGCCCGCTCAGACTGAAGGTGATGGCTCGGTGGTCGCTGTTGGTGAAGACATCGCTCTCCACACGCCACCCCGCCACTCTGGGAGTGAGCGAGTCGCTGGCGAAGGAGAGGTCGATGATGGAGCTGCCCTGAGGACCGGTGAAGTGGGCGTGTGTCCGGTGTTCAGCAGCACGACGTCTAGAGCAGAGAGCGCGTCGAGGAGAATGACGCCGCGAGGTTTCGTCTCGCTGCTGCCCCACTCCGTCGACCAGGGTTGAAATCGCCTGCTATGATGAGGGGCCTCTTGCCCTGGGCCTCCTCCACCACGTTCGACAGCAGAGCAGAAAATTCTGCTGTGGTGAGCCTCGGAGGAGCGTATACACTAAAATGTAAACGTCGCTGACTCGGACCCACGTGAAGAAGGGGTGGGGTCTCGATGGGCGACCCTGCACCGGCAGGCCTCGAGGACCCAGATGGCAGCTTGCCTGCTGAAGTCAGCTATCCACGTGCAGCGTGGACCAGGGTTTTTATATTGGTCACACACGATGGCCACGCTGATGCCGAGCTCTCGCACCGTCTGGCTCAAGAGGTTTTGGGCCGACCTGCAGTGGTTGAGGTTAAGTTGTAGAATCCTCATCGTCGGCTGCTAAGAAACTTCTTGGCCATAGGGCAACTAGGGCTGATGGTAGCGTGGCCGCTGGCATCTGGACCGTGGCAGAGTAGGCACACCGGAGCGTTTCCGCAGGTCTTGGCTCGGTGTCCGTCCTGTCCACACCGATAGCAAAGCTTCGATCGGTCCGGGCTCACGCAGCGCGCGGAGGTGGTCAAACTCCTAGCAACGGAAGCACCGTGAGGCCTCCGCGCACTGACGCACGCGGCAGCTGACCCAACCAACCCTCAAGTGGCCAAGCTTGATCGCTTTGGCCGCGAGCTCGTCGGGTAGGTCGATGACGGCCGTCTGCGTTCTAGCGTACGCTTTTCGCAGTGATCTCACGGCATCCGGGTCCAGGTTAGCCGCGCCTAGCTGTTGGCAGAGTGCCGTGCGAATTTCCTCCCTGGTAGCGCACTCGTCGAGGTCCCTAATCTCGAGCGGGGTCTTATGGCTAAGGGCGCTGGCAGTGGCGGCATCTCCCAGGACGCCATCGAGCTCCGTGCCCAGGGCAGACGCATTTTGTACGCCCTTCCTCAGCTGCAGCACCATGGCGCCTGATGCGCTGCGTCTGATGCTTTGCACGGCCCTGCCCACCGTCTCCTGGATTGCCGACTCCGCGTACAGCCTCCGAAGGATGTCGGCATACGTCGTCGTCCCGGTGGCCTTAACGACTATGCCGTCAGGCCTCAGGCGGACTCTGCGCTGTCGCGAACTCGGGGGCTGTGGGCCACGTTCGACCTCCTCGGCTTGGAGGGCCTCACGGCGCCGGCCGCGTTGACCTTTCACGACCGTGAAGGTCTCCTCGCTGCCTACGGCGTTGTTGTTGCCGTCGACGTCGTGTTCGTGCGGATGGGGTCCAGTGGCGCGCTTCTCCATCGCAGTGACCTCTGGCGGCGATGCTGCAGGTCGCTTGTTCCTCTTCTAGGACGGAGTGGAGGCGGCCACCACGACCTCCTGCGAGGATGGTGCCTTGGAGCACTCCGTGGTCCTCTTCAGAGCCGAGAAGGCCCGGGTGAGGCAGGAAGAGAATCTCTGCAGCTAGATCGCAGGTTTCTTCTTCTCCTTGACGTAGGCGGCAAGGCCCTGGATGAGGCCCTCCAGCCTGTCCATCTTCTCGCCTTGGCCACCGGTGGAGAACTCCTGCTGAGAGGAGATCGAGGCATCCTTGACCATTCGGGGGGCCTCCACTATCCTTTTTGTGATTTCCGCCACTTTATCTCCGTGTGAGAGCGGCGGCATCACCATTGCCGGAGACGGCGGCTGCGATGTGCGCAGCCACGTCGACACGGGGTGTTTTGCAGCGGTTCACTGCTTGGCGAGCGCCTGCAGGTTCAGCAGCCCGGCCGACATGGCCGTCATGCCTGTCGCCGCAGGCCGCGCGGAGTTCGTGTGAGCGTTACCGGTCAGTCTATCGGCGATCGACTCACACACACTAGCGCACGCAACACACCGATGGGCCGAACGCGGGAAAAATCGCCTCAGCTGTCGCCGCAGCGATCAGACGTAAAAAATGTGATTCCCAGTTATTCGGCTACACTGGAACGGCTGGGGGCACTCACAAGCTGGTGCGGCACCACACTGCACGCGTATGGTGCAGCAGTTTACACAAGAAAACGCAGAACTCTGTCACTGACAGTAAAAATAGCGAGAGGCACAGCAACGTACGTCTGTCACAGAACGCTTCCGAACTCGGACTCTCTCGACAGTGACCCTCACGCCGTGCCTTAGTGACTTGTTTTGAGTAGGTGAAAACAAAGATAGCGTTCTTCGACTTCCTGCTGTCTCATCTTTTTTTCTTTCTTTCTCTCTCATCTAACGCACGCCATTCACGTGCACGAAATAATTTTTTTTTCTCCTTATCTAATTCTCCATGTCTGAAGATGATAATAAAACCAGCCAATTGAACATCACCGAGAATGGTGTGGCCAACGCTATCGAGGTAGAGAGACGCCTCATGGCGCGCTTGAAGTTGCAAGAGGAGCAAATCGCAACTTTCCACGCCCAAATAATCTCTTTCTCTCTCTCTCTCTCTCTCTCTCTCTCTCTCTCTCTCTCTCTCTCTTTCTGTGAAACCAAGCTTGCCGTCGTGACAGCTTCTGGTGAGCAGAGCACGCCGGCGTCTGGCACGACGGCAGCATCGTCTGCATCTGCCCACGCTACCCCTACTTACACGTCAGCTATTATCCCCTCAAGAACATCTGTGTCTACATCTCACAACACAGTTGCGGCCCCAACAACCGGCTTGACAACCAATTCTTTGAATCTACCAAGTCGCGGGTTTAATTTTAAATTTAACCCTCACGCAAACCTTTTTAACCAAAGCAATCCGTCGGTCATATCAAACTCAACCCAGCCTTCTGCATCTCAGCAAGGGCCAGTTTTTGATCAACACCCTCCGACTCAACACAGCGGGCACCCCTCTGGACTGTATTGATACGGACAGGTTACCGTCTCCAAATTTTGGTTTCACGATCCACGTTCCTGGTTCAAATAACTTGAGGGTGAGTTTGCTTTGTTGGGCATACAGAACGATGACATTAAATATAATGCATCGTTCAGAGCTTTGGGCAACATCGTGTTTACACATCGCGGCCTTTTTGCAATCGATTAGAGCTCGCGAAGATGGATTCTAAAAGGTAAAAGCACACGTCATTCACAAATTTCCTCTTACCGTTCATGAGAAAATTGACCAACTTTTTCAACACTGCTGTTTAGGCAGCAAAAAACCCTCTGAACTTCTAAATGAGATGCAGGCTTTGGGTCACGGTTACATCTCTGACGATACCCTTACGGTCATGTGGTACGGGCAAATGAACTAGCACTCCTTTAGGACGAACAAATAACTAATTTAAATACAGCCTCTCTCATCCAGAAAGTAGATCGTCTTCATGAGAGACTCAAGCCAAAGGGCTACTCTCAAATTCTGCAATTGATTACGAAAATAACAACAAAGCTATTGACTTTGCTACTTCTGTGGCCAATGCAGTCATAGCTGCGATTGGAAAATCCCCTCAGACGCGTAGTCGCTCTAAAGAGAGAAATTCAAAGCAGGAGTCGCGTTCCAAATCCAATACTAGCTACGGCCCGGATCGAGATTATTGTTGGTATCACCATCGTTATCGCCATGATGCATGATAGTTGCTCAACGCCACCTTGTACTTTCAAGCAGAAGAATCCGATTAAACCTAGTAGAAAAGAAGTAATACACACCGTACCCAAAAAGAACCCTAGAGAATTTCGCGTGTGTGGCGATTACCGTTAATTAAACGCGGTAACATAGTCAAATCGCTACCCTGTTCCAAACTTACACGACTTTTCGTCAATCTTCGACGGGTGCAAAGTCTTATAACGTACATATCGACATTGCAACGCTCATCGAGAGCTACTCGAACGTGCTGACAATGATCGATCGATATTCTCGGTGACCAGAAGCTGTTTCTTTGCTGGGCATGCACGCTGACACCATCGCCAGAGCTTTCGTAGATACTTGGGTATCACGTTATGGGGAGCCCAAAACGATCACATCTGATCAAGGATAACAATTCGAGGAATCGGTTTTTCGTGAGCTGTGCAAAATAGTAATTTACGATACAAGTGCCATAATAAACACTTTTCGGCACGGCGTAGTTTAGCTGGTCCGAAAAGTGTCCTCTATGGCCCGAGTATCGTATAACATTTTAAAGTACTGTGCAAACAGCGTTGTGTAAAGTCGAGTGTGGGAAATGGCGGCCGGCCAAGATCTAGTTACTTTTCTGTATAGCCAATTGTCTGGTGACAATATGCTCGACATTCTAATAGGGTTAAATTGCTAGCTTTCAAGCAATCATTCTACAGTTGATACTTTATATTGTAATTTCAATGTACTTGATCATAGACATTGGATCAAAAATTAGATATGCCAATCCTCAATTATAATAGCTACTTTCAGAGCTCGAACTTTATTATAATGTATGTAAAAAAGAAAAAGGGTGAAGATAAAGAAATTAAGATGATATGAAAAGAGAATGAAATGAACGGTTCGAAGTTTGCATTAAAAAAAATGATTTTAATTCGTAAACAAGAAAATACGCTGTATTTGCAATTTTTTCTAAAATAATTTAAAAGAAAGACTCTTGATTTCCATGTCATTTCACATTATTCGTTGGTTTTGGTGAACTTTGGTATAAGTCGTGTAGTGTCATCTTTGGACAATTTCTCCATCATGACATATAGCTCTAATAAGGAAATACTGCTCTCCCAAGGTATCTGCACTAAAAAATGTATGTTATTAATAAGCCAGTTTCTCAAATTTGAATTATTTCTTTTTCTTAAACTTACGAAAACCACAAATCTTAATTAATTACTTTGTTGATGGCCACATGATCATTAATTTTTACCACCTTCTCGCCATTTTTCATAATAAATTTTTGTACATGTAAGAAAAGCGCCAAAATCTACACATTTAATATCGCGTGTCTTCTGCTAGAGAGTTGGCTGTATACAAAAGTAACTAGATCTCGGCCGGCCGCTATTTCCCACACTCGACTTTACACAACGCTGTGTGCAAAGTTCACATTTATGCCCCCTTTTCCGAGCCATGAGTCGTGCTTTCTGGTAGCGTGAAGTGAGGTTAGCGCACGAGCGTACGCGAGTGTGATGCGAACGCAGCAGTGCCAGAATGTGCGACTTATGCCACCGAAATGCGTGCCATAGATGTGAACTTATGCAACGCAGTGCTATAAAAGTGTTTATTTTATATAAATACGCTTGACTTTGGAGCTGTGTTTTCGTAAAAAAATGTGTTTCCTGAAAAAACTAAGGTCTCCATCAGAAAGAGCATGCAAAAATCTGTCGATATATGTGTATCGATTATTTTTTCAATGTCACTGGTAGTTATACAAGTGAGTTAGAAATGTTTCGATTGGTGGATAATGGAGCGCGGGTTTTGCCTGCACTATTTATCTTTTCTTGGATCACAAATGCTTATAAAAAAATTACCTATTAAAATTTCGTTTGTTCGGGCAATTTTTCAGCTTCCTAGGACCTTCAAGAACAATACCCAATGTTCATGGTATGCGTCCAACGAAAAAAAAGTTGTTCCGTTTTTAGTCAAAAAATTCGAAAATAAATTCCGGAATTGCTCATATATATATCACTGCAAAATTGTTGTTTAATTTTGAAAGCATCTTAAAATTTCACTTGTATCACTCTTTTAACAAAATCACAGATTACTACTGACATAACCCTTAATATAAAAAAAAATTAAAGTTCAAACAAGTCTCAATGTAATTGAAAAAATCAAAAATTCAAAATCGAATTAAGTTCAATAAAACTCCAAAATGAAAATTCAACTGAAGAAAAAGACTCTGAAGTTTCACTTCTGGTGCTAATTCATATACAAAGCATTCTAAAGAATTTAAGCACCAGAAGTGAAACTTCAGAGTATTTTTCTTCAGTTGAATTTTCTTTTTGAGTTTTATTGAACTTAATTCGATTTTGAATTTTTGTTTTTTTCAATTCCATTGAGACTTGTTTGAACTTTAATTTTTTTTAATTCTTTTGATTTTTTTCGATTTTTTTTTGGATTTACTTATTTCAATTGAACTTTAATTTTTTTTTTACTTTTGGATTTACTTACTTTACTTTTTTACTTTACTTTACTCAAGTTTACTTTTTCAAATTTTCGATTATTTTCTCTTTTTTAAATTTTTTGTACGATGTTAATGTATCATTTGATTATGTTAATAGTGTTTTTACTTTACATCGACTGTATTGGCATAAGATTCCCCACAACTAATTGCAGCGATGTCCGAACCACCTTGTCCCGGGCGTCGACCTGAACCGTTCGCCAAATTCGGATCGGAACAACTTTTTATTCGCGACTAATCGTTTATTTCGTATTGCCTATTTCGACCCTTTTCAGCTACGCGATCTCTATGCGATCATTACCAGAGCTCGTCGAAGCAAAGCATCGACGAGTTGCATTGTGCAACGCGGGTTTGTGAATATTTCTCGTGTAGCACGAGTTAGCCAGCTCTTCTTCAAGGCACTCCTCGTTACAACATCTACTTATATCACTTTTCATAAAGTATTTCAAAAAAATTTGTATAACGATTCTGCTCATTACGTAACTATAACTAATCGTAAAATTATATTATCACAGTTATTTCATCAACGCGGCTATCGCCATTACAGTATTTAAATGAAACAGTAAATAAAAAGACTATAGACATGAAAATGCCAACACCTGAAAGACTATTGCCTATCGGTCATCCACGTAATATTAATGATATAGATCCATTTGATAGGCGAGGTAGGTCATATATTTATTGACATAGTTTGATTAATACTTCTTATTACCTATTAAGAGAATTATATTGATCGTTGCTATTTATAACTATTGAAGTTATCAATATGTATACTCTGCTCACTTTTAATCATTCGAGTTCGAAGTCCACCTATAGACCGATAGGTGCTGTTTTCTTTTCGCGCGATCGAAGCGAACATGATGAGAAACTGTGCTCTCATCGTCAAGTCAGTTTGTAGTGAGACGTCGTGGTAAACAGACGCCTTACTGACGTGTTGTACCCACTTTTTACTTATATTTAATACTTGATTAAGGGGGAAAAGGTACCTTAAACCTGAATTTAAAAAAAATTCATTAAAAATTGAGAAAATTTTTTTTGGGCTCTACAGAGAAAACTCTGTTTTTTTTCACTCTTTTTCAAAAGTTTTTCACTCTGGAATATGAAAATTGAGGTCCAAGATTCCATAGAACCCTCCTCGTTGAAGCAAGCCCACAGTCATGAGAGGTACATCTGTGACGTAGGATCCAGCTAGAACCGATCATTCAATCATGGTCATTGGGGTCTCATTTTGTTCAGTAGATGTTTGGTTACAAACGCAAGCAATTTCAGATATTTTAATTAATTATACACAATTTGACAGCCATATATACATTTTATTCATTAATAAAATAAGATAAAATGACAGATTATGCTAGCATATGGTCTGAAAAAAGTGCAAATTTGGTCCAATACCTTTAAAAGTGCTTGCGTTTGTAGCCATTCTCATGTAGAACAATCCCTGAATATTTCAGCTCATTTGCTCAAATGGTTCACATGGAAAGTTACGGCAACAGAGCAATTTTAAGATGAAACGTAATTGCCCAAGAAATGAACAAAACAAAACTACACCAATATATGTCATAATGATACTCTCATGTCACTGAGGCTGCTTTAAACTTTTTGGACAATAAAAACAGTAATTCAACTTGAATTTTCAAACATATTGGACCCAGAACAATGTTCAATTATCCCAGACAGCCAAACAAAGTCAAATGCGACAATTTCATTACTACATCTTATAATTTTTACTAAAATGTTAGTATACGTTAATATGGGTTTCATACGGAAACTAGTAACTAAGTTGATTATGTTCAAATCAACTTTTTACACAAATATGCACAATCTCACATTAGACCTTGAACCCAGTCTTCTACCTATTCACTAACATTCATAAAACATTAATCACTGGATCTATAATTGGAAATAAAATCACTCAAAATTGATCAAATATCACTAATCTTGTTTATCACATGCAACATACAATTATACATGACACAGTCATATACAAATACATAATGTACAGTGACATACATATACACTGATGTATATATGTCAATTTACTTATGTACACTGTACTTCTTGAATTTGAACTGCTAAAAATGTCACATTTTCATAAAAAGCTAATGAAACTTCTTCATAGCTTCATTATGAAACACTATGTTGAGTTGCAAAGATATAATTGCACTCTACGTATACTTTTTTCACTTTCAAAAAAAATGTTATTATTAGCCATTGGAAAATGAAGAAGCAGTCAGCAGACTATTATTGGCATATGATCTAGGCTCGCTCACGAAACTGAGAGAGACAAAAGATATACCTAAAGCCACGTGCTGCGAGTGGTGGCGTTACTTTACACCTATAGCCATGTAAACAAACAAATTTCTGCTGGATGTACTCTAACGAAAGAATAAAATGAGTATCAATAGATGGCGCTACCGACTTATGAATGTCTCGAGATTCATGAAAGAACGGCAACGATATTTTTGGGTCGTTTCATTCATTTTTGCTAAAATAATATGACGGAAAGTTGTACAAAAATTTTCGTGATAACTTACCTTCACAATTCAAAAATAATTATGTCTCAATGATTTTCAATACCGGTGGTGCACCAAAATTTAAATGTTCGAAAAAATCCATCTGGCCATTATATTTAATGGTAGATGAATTACCTAAGCAACATCGTCAAAAAAATATAATTTGTTGCGGTCTTTGGTGTCATAGAAAAAAAACTGGACAGTTTCAAACAATTTAATGGGTATTATGGCTGTAATAGGTGTTTACATCCAGGTGTTATAGATGGAGCAATGCGATATCCTATACTGAATCGCAATCCGCCCATGAGAACACACTAAGATACATTGAAAGTCATGTTTCAAATGGAAAATAATCGTGCTAATGACTTAGGAATCAAATATCCTTCTCCTTTTATTTGCCTGACGAACTTTGATATCATACAAGGATTTACCCCGGACTACATGCATTTTGCGCTAGAAAGAATAGCAGCTTAGATGATGAACTATTACATGATGAATTTAACCGATGAATAAATTGAAGAAATGGATTCAGAAATATTTAAAATTGCTGGCCCTCAACAGATTAAGCGCTCTACTCGAGCCATAAGCATAAGACGGGATTGGAAGTCTCGAGAGTGGGAGAATTTTGTTTTATATTATAGTGTACACATTCTTGAAAAGGTATTAAGTGAGAAAAAATTCCAGCACTGGCTACTCTTTGTTGAAGAATTGTTTATTATTCTGCAGGATGAAATCAGCATTGTTGATTTAAATAAAGCTAATGATTTATTATATCAATTTGTTTACGATATGAAAAGAGTACACGGAAAGAAGGGATATAGATACAACGTTCATCTCGCCTCACACGTTTGCCGAGCTATTTTGGATTGGGGTCCAGCGTAGAATAATTCCATGTACTGTTTTGAAGCAGCTAATCGCGATATACTGACTGCTATAAAATCTGCCAAAGGAGCTGGGCACCAAGTCTTTAGACGTATTAATATGATTCAAAGTGTATCTATTATTGAAGAATTTGTTGTACCAACTGAGGGTGATGTTGTTGAAAAGTATTATGATGAGACTCTTGAAAATCGAGCTAAAAATGTATTCCAAATATCTCCTACCATGTACTATTTTGGCCCAAAAAAACACATTAGATCAATTGATATTGCAACATTTTTTTTGTCAAAAACTTCATTAGTTTTTAAAAAATTAATAAAAGATGGATGTCTGTTCGAATCAAGTGAAACAAGAAAAACTCGTACAAATAATTCATATGCAAAAACAGATGGAATGTTCATTTAAATCAGGAATTTTATAGTAGACGAAGAAAACGAAAAATAATTGACATTTTGCAAAAAAATAATTACTCAAACTTATTTTCAAAACAAACATCTACATATGAAACTTGTTACGGAAATTGAACCATATTCAATTTTAATCGATACAAGTTCTTTAGAACGACCATGTATATTTATGAATGTCAATAACAACAAAATTATTTGTGAAATTCCAAATAAAATTAATTACTAAAAAATGTCGCTGCAACTCATTCATTACTGACACACCTAAAAAGGCCATACTAATTTAATTTTTTATGTTTATTGATATAACAATACCTGATCTTTTCCTATAGGGGAATTTGTAATTTACTGTAAAAGTACTTAAATGAACCCAAAAGAAAAAAGTAACCCATCATTTCGATGGTGAGGTCAGATTTCCCGGAATTTTCCGTTTTACTCTGAAAAATCGATGGAGAAACATTAAAGTTGATTATCTCGAAAACTTCATTTTTTAAATTTTTCGAAATAGTCTAGATCGAAATATCAGGAAATTTTCCATCGTCATAGATATTTTTCAGAGAAGCGTTTATTGACTTTAGCGAGATTTAGTGAAAGAAAGAATAAAAACAAGGTTTAAGCGCGCCACGCAAGCCAGGCATGCAAAAACCACGAAAAAACCACGTTTTGCTTCCGACTAAGGAAGCTCTGTGATAAGCTCGAAAACGAGATTTTGAACCAGACCTCGTAGGACAATTTGGTTTAAATATTTGTAAACTATATTGAATTCTCAATAAATTTTCGTATGTATGTATGTGTGTGTTTGGGGGAGGGGGGGGGGGAAATCCTATTTACGGATTCAACATGCGACAAGGGTGTTTGAAGGGTGGCAAAGTCGATTTGATCAGATAACGTAATTTTTACTTGATTTTCGTGCAGGATTTTTAGGTTGTAATGAAGCCAAAGGTGAGAAGGTGTTTGATGTAATTTTTGGAGCTGCCAGCCAGTAGTTTTGGATTACAGTTGGACGTCTCTTATATCTGGTGTTCTCGTCAGCAGTGCTGACTTGATTTCTTTTTCTATTTTCTTTCACATTTACCCATTTTTATTTTCGGAGGATACTGCTACTTCCCCCATGTTTTTTGGTTTATCTGAAGACGAAATTTTAAGTGCAGTGAACAAAAAAGCGATTCACGACACTTAAATTACCAGGGCCGCCAAAATTTGTTGGAAACCCAGGCATATTGCTCAGTGAAAAGTAGATAAACGATAACACGTTTGCTCTGCTCGAGGTCTGTACGAATGATACTTAAACTTGATGTGTATGTTATCAAAATGTACATGAAGTTTTAGCTGTTGGCAGAGGCGGACTGTGGTCCTCTTGCGTCTCGAGAATCTTGGAAAATTCGACCCTTTACAATAGCGGCCCACCGGGCCCAAGTTTTCCACAATTCCCAACGGCCAGTCCACTTATCAAAAAAATTACAGCTATTTAAGTCCAATACCAAGACCCTAATTTTGACTTATTTTTCCACGGGTTATTTTTTATGAAATCATTGTCAAATTAATGTTAAAATACCATATCTCATGGGATTTTTATCGCTCTTTTCAAATCTGGAATCAGATTTACGATAAATGCAACTGTTTTTAAAATACATTTGTTTAAATAAAAAAGACGTGGTAATAAAACTCTGGATCTGGTGGCATACAGGTCTATACTAAAAGTTAGCGGCGTTGGTTCATCCAGATTCAAGATGGCAGCCACCAAAATAGCTGATTGAACAATTATCGTCTAAAAGACGATACGGCACATGTTATAATGCTTTGAGATTTTTGTACTTGCTAAAAATGGACTATACGAAACAATTTTATGCAATAAAAAGTGCTTAGAATTTATAAAAAAATACTCGCGCATTTTTTCAGAATTTTTGGGATGATTTTGAATATTTTTGGATATTGCCATTTTATAAAAATTTCCAAAATCATCCGAAAAATTCTGAAAAAATTCACGCTCGTTTTTTAATCAATTCTAAGTACTTTTGGTTTTAAATATTTTTTTAGAGTCCACGTTTTTTTTGTTTAAACAAATTCATTTTCAAAATGGTTGCACATATCGTAAATCTGATGCCAGATTTAAAAAGAGCGATAAAAATTCCATAAGATATGGTATTTTAACATTATTTTGATAATGGTTTCATACAAAAAATAACCGGTGGAAAAATAAGTCAAAATTAGGGTCTCTTGTATTGGACGGGTTAAACAAAACAAAAACCTGAAAATTTTTTCAAAAAATTAAGTTTTTGATTTTTTTTAGCCATGTTATCGTTAAGAAATTACGCTATAAACATAATCAGGGGTGATCACGATACGAATAAATAATAAGAACTATCGCTGACACGAGGCACATTCATATCAAGTGAAAGCTCGCAGGCGATGGAGCGCAGCAATTAATAATTAAGGATAATTAGTAAGCAAATTAACCACTACGTGGCGACAGCCTGATTTTTATTAACCAAAAGCAATGTTATGATGTATGCTAGATAAAGTTGACAATAAACGCTGGTTTCTTCACTCTTGGTCGAGTCAGCTTACTGGCAAGTAACTGATTTTGACTTTTTGAACCTGTCGTTCAACCACGGTTCAGTCACAGTTTAAGTCTCTTTCATAAAAAAAATTTGAGTCAAAGTTTTTTTTCAGAATTCAAAATCAAATTTTTTTTCAGTAAATTGTTTTTAAGTTATTAATACACATCAGAGGTTAATTATAAACCCATTTTTAAAAAGTACATTAAATTTTACATGAAAAATGGAAACTCAAGAATTTTTCTTGCTCTGATAAGATGATTTAATTGCAGACTAAAAAAAAAAAAGAAAATTCTGTCCATCTGGGCGTTTACGAGTTAACATCAAAGCCATCAATCGGAGCGCAACATCACTGGATCTCTAACCTACCGAGCCAACCAGAACTGCATCGCTGGATCGCCGAGCTGACAAGTTGACAAAGACTACGCCAGCAACGCAGCCAAGCGACTACCATCGAGAGCTACGACTGGAACATCGAGCGACCCCAACCAGATCGTACCCTATCTATGTAAAGTTAATGATATAAACGCAGAGTACTTGAAAAAAAGCCTTTCTTAATTGACCTCAACATTAACATCATGCTAATATCTGAAACACACTTCAGGTCAAAAACTACCTCCGAATACCAAATTATCACACACATACAAGTAACTACCCGGAAAAAAGGCCTATGGAGGTGCAGTCCTAATCAATAATAAAATATGACATCATTCGATTAAACCGGTCTCTAAGGGTTTTTTCATAAGCAGCAAATGTTCAGACAACAGAGCTTTTAAATATATCTTTTTGTCGAAATATTTTTCCGAAAAATTTGGGCTGAAATTATGGTTTTAATTTCATCCATGGCACCCTTGAGAAAAAACGGCGTATTTAAACATAAAATTTCCCCATTTTTTTTAAATCTGCGACGGGGCAGAATTGGGGTCAACAACTGCTCCTGCTCATTCCCTCGTGGTTAATTTATTTTCGGGGAAAGCTCGTGAATTAATTGTGTTACCTCATTAAGGGGTGACATAGCTTTGTAATTTTCGAAAACTCGAAATTTTTTTCATTGTTCTATTTGAAAGTAAATGTCTTTAAGAATATTGTGACAAAATTTCAAGTAGACCCAAGCAATATTCCCGAAGTTATATAGAATTCAATAACAAAAAAAATTTGACAATGAGCAACCGCATCATGTATGTGTCCGCAGGGTTCTGCGTCTTGGTGTCCATGGCAACGTGCTTCTACTGAAAAATCTCTGAAGCCAATCAAGCATGATTATAAACCGATTCCAGATGATGTTTAGCTGCAATCAAATCAATTTATGAAGAGCTGAGCTCTGATAACTTTTAGAGCGCTGTGTAGGTGGTTTCACACAAAACAACAACGAAAGCTATAATCAGCTTTTTTGGAAAATTATACCAAAAATATTACCTGCTGGTTCAAAAATAGTTGAAATTGTTGCATACACTGCTGCTTGAATGTTTTGTTGTAGTCGGGCAATGGATGTCGGCTGAGGTGTCCAGGTTTCGTCGACGGGTAAGGTGAGCTCGAGAAAGAAACCGTCACTTTCGCGCGGGTACCGTTTGAATTTTAAGTAAACAAGCTTATTGTAGTTGTTACTAAGACGGCTAACGAGTGAGTGCTCCCGAGCCAACATTTATTTCTCCTTATATACAATGTTTACATATTTAAATAATAAAACTCGATTTATGTACAACACGAGCCGAGGTTTGTCTCTCGTAAATACATCACACCTCCCGACTCCGAAGACGTCGGCGCGGAGTACACAACAATTTTTTTTTTTCTTTTCTTTTATATTTATTTATTTTTTTTTTCTTTTTTTGTTTACTTAATACTACTCTTCTTTCTCCTGCCGTACCTCTTCTCTTCTTTCGGCTTTATTCGCGAGACGTGGGTGGTGACCCCTTTTCCCTTCCCAATGACGTATAAGCCATCTTTTATGACTTGATGCACAGGGAACGGTCTCTCCCATCTCGGTGAGAGGCCGGCATAGAAATCCTTTGACGCTTTCGAGAAAGGGCTAGTGTGGATGTACACCATTTCTCTGACTTGGAACTCAGGTACGGCTTCGCCTGTGTCTCTCACGTAGGTGGCCTGGTACTCTCTTGTCTCTTTCGGATTTCCTCCAACTCGGTCTCCTTCTCGGCCAAGAAATGGTGCGGGAATTTCCACTCCCCTGGCAGCAAAAGTTCTCTTCCCAACAGGACTTCGGACGGCGTTCTATCGGTCACTGCATTCCTTCGGTTTCGCAACTGAAAAAGGATCCTCGGAAGGTGCGTGCTCCATTCGTTGTGGGGTCGGCCTCTCAGCTGCGTCCTCAGTGCCGTTTTCAATTCCTGATTTCGACGTTCTGTAGGATTAGCTTGAGGCCAATAATTTGCCGTCGTCCAGTGAACGACCTGCCAGGTCCTACAAGCAGTCACCCAAGCCTTATCGGTAAACTGCGTCCCGTTGTCGGTGAGTACGGCTCTCGGAAAGCCCCATCTCGTGAAGACTTCCTTCTCCACGCATGATGCGATCGTCACCGCGTCGGTAGAAACGATGGGGAAAGCCTCGACCCATCGCGAAAACATGTTTGTGACGACGAGCAGAGGACGGCATCGAGTACTCGTAGTCGGGTAAGGTGCCATCTCGTCGAGCGCGACGGTGTCCCAGGGTTTCGTTGACTTGTGTGCCGACTGTGTGTATGGCATGGTCCTGTGTTTCTTTACCTCTTTGCACGTCATGCAACCTGGACGTAGTCGCGTGTGTCCTTCATTACTCTTTTCCATGTATACTTTTTCTGCAACTGGCGTAGCGTTTCGTTCGCTCCAGAGTGCCCTGTCGTGTCGGCCACGTGGTGCATGCGCATCAGCTCCTCGCGTCCGCTGGCTGGCACTATGATTCGCCACAGATTCGAGCCTGGTTTTTTCTTCCAAACGAGGCCCTCGCTGCGACGTATTTGATTTGACTGGCGTTGCCTGGAGTTCGATGTCCTGGAGTTGTGCCGCGCGGATTCGCTCCACGGTGCCTTCGTGTGCGCTGAAAAACTCAGCTGCGTTCTGATGTCGTCCGGTGTTGGTGATTGAAATTCCGGCGCGTACATTCGATCTACGTCTCCAAATCCGGGGGCGCGTCTTCTTGAGGATTTCTTGACAACAGATCCGGCAGCTCATTCTGTTTCCCTGGGTCAGTGTTCGATCTTGAAGTTGAAATCGTGCAACAACAGATCCCACCACGTCAGCTTGTCTTTGGTGTCCATGAATCGGTGCAGCTAAGTTATCGTGCGATTGTCGGTACGTAAGATGAATTGCTTGTCCTCCAAGTACGGCCTGAACCGTTTCACGGCCCATACGACGGCAAGGCATTCCTGCTCATTGCAGTGGTACCGACTTTCTGTTGGCGAAAATTTTGCGCTTGCGTACGCGACTATCCGCCATCTTTCCTCTCCTTCCTCTTGCTGATACAAGACGGCACCCATTCCTAGCGAACTCGCGTCGGTCTGCAGCACGAATCTCATACCCACGTGTGGCCGAGCGAGCTTCAATGGTTGGCCGCAAGCTCTCTTGACATCCTCGAACGCCGTTTGAGCTGTCCTGGTCCACACGAGGCTTCTCGGCGCCTTCAGCAGGTCCATCAGTGGTGCCATTTTCACTGAAAGCTCGGACACGTACTCTCTAAGCCAGTTGCAAGCTCCGATGAACGACTTCAACTCTTTCTTCGTTCTCGTATCGGTGGCGTATCGACGACACGCCAGTGTTGTTATCGTAAGATAACGATTCTGGTTTGTCTTGGTTATGATTCTTGGTTCTGTTATGATTCTTGGTTATGTGGGTTACTTGAAGGAGCCATTCTTGCTTTCCAAAAGATAGTATTTATTGGTCAAGATGAACGTATAGCAGTTTCATTTATAGATAAGCATCATATGCAGAAAGATGTTTGTTTTGAGAAGATTAAGCATGCGTTTCCTAATAACTGCGTACAAAGGTTTCATCAACTTTTGCTTACTCATCAAGAGACATTGGACGTTTTTCAAGACAGTTTAAAACAGACTAAGTCCATAAAGCATGTTATTTAAGTGGAAAATGACAAACCTTTCCGTTTAGCTCCGTATCGTTATTCCGATGAGAAAAGGAAAGAGATCGATAATCAAATACAAGATATGTTGAAGTAAGCGATCATTGAGCCATGTAATTCTCCTTATAGTTCTCCAATCGTAATGATTAAAACGAAAAATGGAAACTTTCGCTTCTGTGTTGATTATCGCAGACTCAATTCATTGACAGAAGTCAGCACACAACAAATAACTCGCATAACTGATGCTTTGAAAGATTTAGGCGATGCTAAAGTTTTTCTACTCTTGATTTAAAAAGTGGATATTGGCAGATACCTATGGAACAAAATTCAAAAAAATACACAGCTTTCAGTTCTCCGACGGGTGGAACTTATCAGTTTCGAGTCATGCCGTTTGGATTAAAGGGCGTTGTTTCAAATAAAAGATGGAAATAGAAGAATTATGTATATCATACGCCAGCGCCAAACTCAGTGGAGCAGAGAAGCGTTATCATTGCAATGAGCAAGAATGTTTGGCTATTATTTGGGCAATAAGACATTTTCGTCCCTATCTTGAAGATAGACCTTTTACTCTATACACCGATAGTAAAGTTCTAACATGGTTAAATAAATTCAAGGATACGAGAGATAAATTGACTAGATGGTCTTTGCTGTTACAAGAATTTTTATTCACATACATTGTCCAGGTAAATCAAACGAGTTACCGGATATGCTTTCTCGAAACCTGCACGTTGATGAAGTAGAGAAGTCTTCTGTGCTTGATGAAGATCGTTAACTACCTCCTGTAGATACGCCATACGCTTAAATTATCGAGCTAAGTTCATTGTTTGATAAGATAAGGATCGCTCAACAATTGGATAAGCAGATCAACTTTCTGACAAAGAAATTTCTCCGTTTAATTTTATGTCCTGAAGAATATTTATCGGAGGATGATAGAAAGTTTCTTAGTCAGTATGATGTTTTGGACGGCTCTCTATGGATAAAGGTATCAGATGATGAAAGACTAAAAATAGTTGTTCCAGCAAGTTTGACGAAGCAGGTGATCCATGAATGTCATGATGCTAAGACTGCAGGCTATCCTGGGTTTGAAGAGACTCTTCGAGCTGTTAAGAAGAATCATTTTTGGCCACGAATGTCGCAAGAAATTAGGGAATATGTGCGATATTGTCACGTTTGTGCTTGTACAAAGAAAGCAACTTACCAACAAATCGGCTGTCGTTCAAAAACTCCAGAGAAACCATGGGAATGCTTGGCTCTTGATCTTATGGGTCCTTATCCAACAACTCCAAGAAGGAAGCGATATTTATTAGTTGTTAACGATTGTTTTACTAAATGGGTGGAGGCTTTTGCCATTTCTGATTCATCAGCCAAAACCATAGTATCAATTTTGGAAAATGAAGTATTTTCTCGATGGGGCTATCCACGGGAGATTAAAACAGGTTCTGGTAGACAATTTACAGGAAATTTTTGGCAGGATGCTTGTGCCGTGTGGGATATTCAACACTGGACAACTCCTATATATCATCCTCAATCTAATCCTACCGAGAGGAAAAATCAAGATATTAAGAAAGGATTACGATTACATCTTAGCGAAGCAGACACAAGAATTGGGATTTGCAAATTCCTACAATTCTTTTTCAATTTCGCAAGAGGAGAAATGCAGCAACAGGTGTTACTCCTGGGTATGCTGTGACTGGTCATGATTTGTCTACTCCTGGTGAGTGGCGTTATGCATCCAAGTAAATTGGCCGTCGTTTCCGTGGATACTCGACAAGAGAGTATAAGATCTTCGCAGAATGATTATAGACAGAAATATTTGCGAGATACGCCGGATTTATGTCAAGTTTCTCCTGGAGATTTTGTTCATATTCGTGCTCATCCACAGACCAATAAAAAAAGATTTCATGCATAGGTTTTGCTAAACCGTGGCGAGGTCCATTTGAAATTGTGAAGAAACTCACGAATGAAGTTTACATCAAGACTGAAAGTGACGTTTTGAAGATCCATTTATCTGATATAAAAACTTCTTTTTCGCGTTAAATGTTCTCTTTGTGATTTACTCGACTGTACATTGTTCTATTTAGTCGCATTTGTATTATTTCATATCTTTCTATATGCTGTTGCCTAATCCGCGGGATGTTATTATGCTGCGTAGTCAATAGCATACGTTTGTTTATATTTAGTTCGATCTTCGCCGCTAGAGGGCGACGCATGTTGTTCTACAAATGAGTTATAGCCAAAAATCGTTAAGTTGAGAAGGAAATAAAGCTCTGGCATGTTCCGGGTTGAACTCAAATACCTGATTTTCATTGACTGAGAAACGGGTTAGCTATCCTACCTGAGAAGTAAGTTCATTGCTTACTTTTCAAACAGGCGGCTAAAGAGAGAAATACCTGAGAATTGAACGATTTACAGAAGGTAACGATCAAAAGCCACTGCTACCAGATGGTCAAACCTCAGCCTAAGACACTTGCACAGCGAGAACGACGCCGTAAACAGAAACGGTGATCCCGAGCACGTAAACGAGAGGAAGAACAACAGCAGAGCGGCTAATAGATCCCCGACTGCCATTAAGGGATACTATTAGAAGGATTTTGGATTTGCCTCTTCCCCCTTGGACTGGTCAAAAGCACGTGGCTCGTTCTATGCCAAGTTTTGAATACGACATAGAAGAGATACAGCCAATAGTACGTTCCGTTATCGTCGTGCCATCTACCAAATCACCTGTACTACGATCCCGAACGAACCAAAGTTCTAGATCGTTCTTTTTGCATCTTCAAACAGCTTTTTCAGCGCTACTCAAACAATCAAGAGTTTCAAATTCTTATTTGTTATCTTACGATAACAGTGTATAACTCGGTTTTACCTCGTTTCCCTCGGCATTGACGATGAACCCAAGGTATTCAATGCTTTGTGTACCCAGCAGCGTTGCATTTAATTGATTAAAAAATTAATCAAATTGGCCGAAATTAAACAATTAAATCTAAATTTTAATTTGAACGAGCCACGATTAATAATTCAAATTAATTTTTAATTTGAACGAGTCACGATTAATAATTCAAATTAATTTCAATTGACAAGTGTTAAATTGAATTAATTTGAATTAGTAGTCGGGGAACTTTCAAATTAATAATTCAATTGAATAATTAATCGAGGATTTTTTAAAACTTACAAAGTCAAGGATTTGAAAAACTTCGATTTTTTGTTTTCGATTTCTTCATTAATAATTAATAATAAGTTCAAGGACTGGAATTTCTACTTTATTGATTACTAGCGGTATAATGACTGGTCAATATGTAACGATTATTACGCGTTAGATCTGAAACTACATTGGAATCGCTTTGAAATCTACGGTGGACAGCTACTCGCGTCAATTTATCGAACATATGCAACTGATTCTCTAATTCTCTAATTCTGTCAATTTAAAATTAACAGTTAATTTAAATTTTTAGTTTTAGCAGTTTGAAATTAACAATTAATTTGAATTTTTAATTCGAACAGTTTGAAATTAACAATTAATTTGAATTTTTAATTCGAGCAGTTTGAAATTAACAATTAATTTGAATTTTTAATTTGAGCAGTTTCAAATTAAATTTGTCAAATTTAATTTAATTTTTAATCGATAAATTAAAAATAATGCAACCCTGGTACCCAGGTGGATTTTTTCTGTGGCGCACTTCAGTTTATGCATGCTCAACCTCTCGAGAACTCTTCCTAGGTGCCGTATATATTCCTCCCAGCTCCTTGAGTACACTATGATGTCGTCAAGGTACACAGGACAAAACTTGTTGAGATATCCAGCCAGGACCTCTTGCGACATCAGCTTCTGAAATGTTCCCGCTGCGCCTTGCAAACCGAACGGTAAAAAATCGAACTGGTATGTCCCGCCAGCCGGTGTCGTGAACGCGGTGTATGGCTTCGACTCCCTTTCCAACGGAATTTGCCAATAGCCGCTCTTCAAATCCAGGGTCGAAAATATTGTCGCGTCCCCCAGGTCCTTCAGTGAGTATGATATCAGCGGAATTTGTTGCGCTTGATCGACAGAGATCTCATTGAGCTGCCTGAAGTCGATACAAAAACGGAGCTTTCCTCCTTTTTTCTTCGCCATCACTATTGGCGAGTTGTACGGTGAATCACTTAGCTCGATCATTCCGTTGGCCAGCATCTCTTGAACTTGTTCAATTTCTTTTCACGTCTCCTTATTATATCGGTAGGGGGCCTTGCGGAAAGGTTTATTCGTCGTGAGTCGTATCACGTGTTGTGTGCTGCTCGTCCCTTCTCCTAGGCCTCTAGGCGCCAGGACTTGACGGAATTCCGACAGTACTTTCTGTACTTCTTTCTCGTACACTCCTGGGAATCCATGACTCGGCAGCGTCGTGTGGATTTCGACTTTTTGGCGGTGGCCTATTAATGCGGTTGTGTTGCACTGGTCTTGTCTGACGTGTAGCACGTATCGTTGGAAGTCCAGGATGGCCTCCTCTCGTTCTACGAAAGGGACACCCAGAACCAGCTGGTTCGATCAGAGCGTCTAGTTCGAACTCCTGGTCGTTGTTGTTGATCTTGAGTCTCGCTCTGCCTATGACGTCAACTTGCGCATCGGTCACTGCCAGCTCGGCGTATGAATACTTCGTCAGAAGTCGTTCTTGTTCCGACAAGAGCTCTGGGACTACGAAATTATGTGTCACGCCCGAGTCCACTGCGGCTCTTATCTCCTCTCCTTTGTAGGCGACTCGTATCGTTGGCAGTTGGCTGCCTTTTACGTCCAGGCTATTTACTTGGGGTCGGGAAGGCCTTGTGGCGCCTTCCGCCTTCCTCCAGTTTTCCGGCGTTCTCTTGATCGTGCTGGGTTTGGGCAGTCACGGTTCATGTGGCGGCCGCCGCAGTAAAAACATTTCCCGTGAGCTCACGTAGAAGCTTAGATTTTGAATCTTTCCAAAATGTGATTAAACGTTCATAGTCTTTCAACAAAAAGTATTGTCCAACGCTGTTCTTCTGCTCAGGCAGATAGTCAACAATGTGAGTGAAAATATGGTTTCATTCAACGGGCGTATGCGAATAATTTATTGCAACTGCACAAGAAAGTGCATTGCGCGATCCAGTCTTCATCGAAACTTCAACCTACCAAGAGCTATCGCAGGTAGCCAACGACGTCACCAGGAAAACGACATTGCAGGCTGCCAACGACTTCAAGCAGCTAGTACGCAAACAGTGTGAGAATGAGTATGTGTGTGTAATCTGTAGTGAACAATGACGCTTGATAATTATTATCAATAATTAATATCATTAAAAACCATCCCAGGACAAAGTATATTATAAATACCAGAAAACATAAGTCTTCCTTTATTATCACTCCACCTAGACAAAAAGACTAATAAATAGTCTAATCCCGACCACAGGATATGATACTTTTGTGACACCCTGTATATTTACTGGAATAATTTTATTAAATTTATTTAACTTATTCAACATTTTTTTATAACTTTAATGAATGAGTTAGTTTATTTAAGATACAAATGTATCGTTAGCATTCTCTTTTAAGTTATCAAATTGATATAATTTTTTTTTTCAGGAACTGAAGACAATTTTCGTAAAGTTAATGCAGGATCGACTAAACAGGTAATGAATTTCACTCTTCAAACTTGATTTTATTGCGATATGCATAACAAATGTAAAAATGTAAAAAGAATTAGGTGAAACAATTTCGAAGTTATTCATAGCTAATGGGTTTTAAGACAAGTTAAATTAATTTTAGCTAAACTTGTAAGGAAGTAGTATTCTAGCACAGGATCCGGTGGTACTCCTTTCTTATCCAATCCTGTACATCCTTTAGTCGAGAGAGCGATATAAAATGATCGAGCCTAATAATAATAGCGATTTGGATGGCGCCGTATTTCGAAGCACCGTTGCGAGAGAGAGTCACGAGCGACTCTGCGTGCGTCTACAGGTTAAGTGCGTGCTGCTAGAGCAGACCAAGGCCTGATGAGTGGAAGGGGCATGTATCGACTAACGGGCCTGACGATTGTGCGAGGAGGCTGACACTCTGTGTTGGAACGCGCGTGAAGAGCCAGCATGCCTAATCACCTCTCTTGTGTGTGTGACCTGCGCCGTATTTGCGAGTGTGAACGAGCTGTCGTCCTTATACTGTATACCTGGCTACCTTTCGTCTGCCCTCGCTGTGTTGCAGTCCGTGTCTGCCAAATTCTGCGCCTACTTTAACCTTACAATCGAGTCAACTAATGTAAGTCGTTCAACTCTCTCGGGTACTTTGCGCCATTTTGCTATTCGATTTCCTGCTCGATCTCTCTCGACGTCGTTCCCGCATCGCTCGTCCTATGACCTACCGCTGTACCGAACTAGCCGCAGTAGCCCGAAGCCACATACAGATTGTATCGGGTAATATGTATATTCGCGTGCTAGATTATAAAAGATTGAACATCATTTGTAACTGTCTATGTTTTCTTGTAATCTTTAATTATTTAGGTGTCACAGTCGTGACTGGCGCCCTTCAATAAACCTAGCCTAATTAGTATTATTAAACTAAGATTACATAGCTTCATTTCGGCGCATCCTTGTCTTTTGTCCCCTTTACAGGTCTGTATGGAAGTCACGCCAAGCGAAGTATTCGCATCCTGAGGATACTCCGTTACAAACTAAATAATAAATTACACATAGATACACATGTTAAAACATTGGTTATTTTTCATTTATGACGATTATTAGACTCAACTCAAAATTAAAAGAGTGTGAGGATTAATGGAAAAAAGGGTCAAAGATTAACTTTCTTGACACACAGTGGTTATGATTTCAACACAAACTAGTCTTGTAATGGCAAAGAAATAATGGTTGAATGCGAAATGCGCACATATCAACGTACACTGCCAGTCAATCACTTTTGCCATACCTAAGTAAAAAATGAGTTAACTTCAAAGTGTCATAGCTCAGTCAATAAAGGTCGTATCAAACAATGCTAATATGCATTTTTTGCCCAGTTTTTTAGCATCTTGTGTACTCACAATCAAAATTCCGTTCTGGGAGCTCTCATAAGTATTAGTTACTCATAGTGGGTCTACCAGAAAGTAAAAACCGTCACTAAACATAAGGTTTAGCGCTTTAAAGTTGTTTAATACTCGAATTTACATTTTTTTAAATTATAATAATTGCAAAAGTTCTGGAGTTCACCAGCTAATCAGTTTAGGCAAAATAAATGAAACACAAGATCTTGTGCTTTCTAACAAAAAGTGTAAAACCTTGTTGATCATAAATTTTATTTTATTGCGTTGTTTCGTCGAAATTATTTCAACCTCATCAGGCTATAACAAAGAAAATTATTATATAATAATAGCTATACTCGTTTCAATAATATCACCAACTTTTCACGCAGTACACACTTAGTCACAGTGAGCATAATACTAAACACACAAAATATTATAGCAAGGCAGTATACCCATATAACCCGCAAATACAAACATAAACGAACGAATCAAAGCCCAATTACAATGTATCAAATTGTACAATTATAAAAACTTCTATGATAAACTTAGTCCACGCGTATCTTCTTTTGTATTAATGTCAAATTTATTTTTCTTTATGTGACATTCCACGTCAACTGGCCTATCTTCGAGTCCAGAAAATAGGAGCCGCCTAGAATATTGATTGAGGGCTTAAAATTTTCGTAAAGTCAAGGGCTTTGGAAATTCACGTGGCCTTTTTCCCGAACCCGAGCCCCCCACTCACTATGCCTGCTAACAGCTCGTCGGACAACTTTTTGCATTGTTCATCTTTTCATAAGACCCGAATCGGTTGGCTAACTGAGGTCTACAATGAACCAAATGAAAGGTTTTGAGCTCTCCTTTTAAAAAACATGTGATATGACCATTTTCGGGTGATGTAAAGTGCCGTACGGTTGCAAAAACCACGCGACACGTATTTGCTGCAATCCGTTCAATTTAAAAGGTCACGTAGGGGAACATTTAAGGAAAATTTCTAAAAAATTTATGAATGATTTTCCACATTTAACTAGTACCGAAAAAATATGCTACTCTTGCAGAAAAATTAATTTGAACGCACAAAATGAATCTGGCTTTTTTGAGGAACCCGAAAGCAGTTTTCATTATTCCGGCGACGAAGATGTCTCTCCAAGAAAAATACCTTGCTTGACACAGAGAACAGAGGAACTGGAAGAAATGCTTACAGGCCTAAAAAATCATTTTTCAAGTTTGTTCAGACAGATCCTCTTCGATTAATGATTTTAACGATAGCTCCTGATTGTTGAAGTTTAACAAAAACTGCAAAAGAATTTGGTACTTCGAAACGTACAGTGCGCAAAGCAACAAATTTAAAAGAGACAGTTGAAATGTTATCTACACCGGTGGCAAAAGCAGGTAAAACATTACCAGACGACGTTGTTGGTGCCGTGAAAAGTTTATACGAAGACGATGAAAACAATCGAATGATGCCGAATTAAAAATATGTCATCACTATAAGACAGGATGGTAAGAAACGAAAAAAACAAAGACAATTGTTGTTGTGCGACATAAAAAGTTTATATAATCAATTTAAAGAAAAATTTTCTCAATTTCGCATTGGGTTTTCCAAATTCGCCGAACTTCGACTAATGTCACGTCGCGGGAGCAACATGAGCGTTAATTATTATTAATTATTATAAATGTAAAAAGGAAGTATTGGGGAGAGTCTATGTGCAACGGGAGTTGCACTGGCCTTGCATGTTGTGCTGAGCCGGAGGGGCTCGTAGCACAGGCATTCGCTCAAACGTGTGAAATGTATATTTTCGAAGATTCATTTTTTACCTTTTTATTGGGTATTTTATTTAATCACTTTCACGAGTGCAAAACAGAATACTGTTTATTGCACCGTGGCAGTGACGAGTCAATAATTTTATAATCATAAATATTTTATTAATATATAAAAGAAAAGCATAGTGTAAGGGGAAGAAAAAGTAATAGAGTTTAATTTATTAAACTGATTTATTGTACTCACATTTTATTTTGAAGATAGACCCGATTGATCGAACCTGGGTGGAAGTGTCAATGAGGTGTGAACTGATCGAAGGTAGAGCACAGACTGACTAATTACATGCATTAACAATGCTGTTTTTTAACATGGCTTTACGTGGGTGGTAGAAGCTACCAGTGGTTGAACATGATCCGAACGCGTAAATATGACATTAGTCACTCTCTTCCACCCATGTTCTTTCTTTCATTCATAATAAGCTTTAGAGTTAATCGTTTAATTTTAAAATTATCAAAGTTAATTATTACTTATCTTAAAATGTATTAATGCTATGAACTATTCACTTGCACTTTGCCGCATCTTATCATCTGTATGTCATGGGAGAAGGTATAAAATATATTCAGGGATATATCATAATTAATTGTTAAGATTATTAAAAATTATCAGGAAGAAGAATTATATAAAATTTATAGTGTTGCATTTTATTTATAAAATGCACGAAACAATTCAAAGCTCTTTTTTAAAAGTTTCGCGCTCAGAAATTTTTGAATGTCGAATCTGTTGATGGTGTAAGGCGGTGTAACCGTCTGTAGGCGCTGAGCTTTAAGAATTAAAAAGATATCGGCTTTTCATGGTGATGTCACCAACTAAAATAGTGTGTTTTCGACTTCTGAACATCTATAAGTTTTTTATAGTTCAGTATGCAAAAATAAAATACGAATTTTTCCTTTAATAATTAAACAGTTTCATTAATATCATTATTTATGAGGAAGCTCTTTCCCAATAAATTGGCAGCGGTTTTTTTACTCGAATACTATTGAGTTTGAAGGAAAAGTTTATCAAACAAAAAAGTCTTAGAATTGATCGAGGAACACCCTCAAATTTTTACAGAATTTTTTGGGTTGATTTTAAATATTCGGAAACGATGGAAAATCGAATATCTCAAAATCATCTCCGAAAAATTCTGAAAAAATTTGAGGATGTTCCTCGATCAATTCTAAGACTTTTTTGTCCGATAAACTTTTTTCCTTGACTCAATGTTAGCGGGCATAGTGGGTGGGGGGGCTCGTGTTCGGGGAAAAGGCCACATGAATTTCGAAAAACCCTTGATTTTTTGAAAAATTTTAAGCCCTCAATCGATATTCTAGGTGGCTCCGATTTTTGGACTCGGCGGTGGGCCAATTGACGTGGAATGTCACTCATATAAAACATCTCCGCGATAAGTCTCTTGCACTCGTTCTTCTCCGTGTGTAAAATCTTGACGTTCTTAGAGTCAAACTCATGATGATGAGTAAGTGTGTGCACATTGACAACTGCCTTCAGATCTTTGTTCTTCATGTGTTCATTAATACGTTTCTTTAAAGCTCTTTTTGTTTCCCCCACATAAGTTACATTGCACGATTTGCAATCAAAATTATATACTGAATTTACACGATCAAACGTGAGTGCCAAATCCTTGCCCAGCATTACGATGTCATTTATTTTATTGGGAATTGATGAAACAAAATTAAAATTGTATTTTTTCAGAAGATTTGAGGCAAACTTAAAGAAATGAAAAACTGGTTCTGTTGCGAGGAGAAGAATTGTCAAAAATATTTTTCTGTTTAAGGCGTATACTGCACGTCCTCCTTTTTATGTATCGATCCATAAACATGTCAGGATAGAAATTTTCATGTAGGATATTGCGCAAAACTCGAATGTTACTGTCATGTAACCTCGCATCAGAATGGTATTAACCTTTAGCGTCTTCGGATGGTTAGACTTGAAATTAATTGTCCGTTGAGAAGAAATGTCCTTTCTATACCAATTAGTCACGATATCAGCACCGATCCTAATAAATTTGATATCCAATATATTCAAGAAATTGTCAGTCTCAATCTCATGTTTGAACTTGATAAATCTAACAAAATGTACAAAATAGATTAGAGCAAAAATTAGCTCAGCTCTACCGAAGCTGAATATGTAGCAGCGGCTACAGCCGTGAGAGCTGCCGCCTGGCTTAGACGATTGTTGTATTATCAGTATTGTACGATTTCAAGTATCCATATAATTCGTCCACTCCCTTGTCCGTAGAATCAGAGTTCAATAAAGCTCTCAAAAATGCTGAGTCACACAAGCGAACGAAGCACTGGATGTTAGATTTTACTTTTTGCGCGAGAAAAATGAAAGCAAAGAAATTTCTGAAATATGTTTGTTCCAAAATGCAAAAAGCTGACTTCCTAACAAAGCCTCTGCCCAAAGATCATTTCCATTCTATGCGCAAAGGACTAAACATTTGTGAAATTTAATTTTTCATAAGTTAAATCAACTGCACTTGCGAGAAAAGGCGGAAGTGTTGAAACAAATTTTATTTTCTCGACTCAGCACGGTGGCTCCCTCGTGTGTGCATGTGTTACGGATTGTACTGTGTGTGCGAGAGAGTGTCCAGATACCGCTAGGACTCCAGGCTGAGTACAGCTACGCTGCTTAATCTTTTTGTTCACTACTCTTAGCTAACTTTGTATTCTTTTTGATCTTCAATAAATATTCTTTCACTTGAAAGAATTGCATCAACAAGGTGAGAGTGAGAATTCGAACGATTCTCGAAGAGGATCTCGATTGAAAGTGGATGAGCCAAAGGGTTCAGCCCGTGGTCGTTGTGTTTGTGAGTTGTATGCCCTGACGCGCTCGTCAGGTCAGTCTGCTGTCGTCCAAGTAATTGGTTTTCTCTGAGGCCGTGTGTAATGTTTATTGAGCAAGAATAAGTCTGGTAGTAGTTATTGTTAATATGGGGTTTTTTCTTTGAGTGAAAGAGTGCAATTTTAATAGTCCTCTTTATATTTTCCAGCAGGTACAGATATCTGTAGAGCCTCTGTTGTAAATAGAACGCAAAACTTACGTGTCACCGACGCGTAGTGACAGAAGCGAGTATGTTCACGTACAACGGAGCTAGCGCTGCTTCAAGCGATTGATAAAGTTGGAGCGAACAGACAGATACGAGCGAGCACTTGTAAAGCGACCATCTCGCTTGTGATACAATTTTGTTATCCATCATTTTCTATATAATCATTTATATAATTTAATAAAGCTTGTTCAAATTAAGTATTTTTTATCTCATTATTGTTGCTACTTACAACAGCCTCTACGCTCTGGAACAGACCCGCAAAACAAACGGACACTTGTAACACGAACTGGTGCGTAGAGCGAGTACTTCAAGGGTTACATCGTATTGACGAATTAGCAATGTACGATAGATGTCCTGGAGTAATTGAAATGCTTGATAAAGAAGGTCTGAAATGCAAGGTTCATATTATTTAAGTGAACGTAGTCGTTTTATCTTACTCATTCGAACTCTGAAATAATGACTGGGGTAAATAAGTTGGTGGAGACAAACTATTTATATTTAAATAATTAGCTTTATTGAAATAAATATTGAAATAATATTAGTTCTTATTGCCCTAAATTAACAACGGCGTTATTTACGCGTTATTTATCTTCCTGCGACATAGGAAAAAGAAAAAACGAAAATTCACTATTTGACGCTGTCACTAATGCTTCACTAGAAATTACTACAATAAAAAATTGTAAGTTGAGTTTCTACCATATATTAATTGTCAACCAGACAGCAAAATCACCTTCACTGAGACTATATTCCGGATCACTGCAATGAACTGTCGACCGTTAATCAAGCACTTTCTACCGTGAATTACAAATATGTTTTATAAGTAATTCACCCACAAAACTAATGTATGACTTTCAAAACTCACCAAGTTCCAAAGAGAATTTATCTCCCGTTTTAACTGTCATCCTACAGTTGATTGTTTTCTGCTTTCACTCTTCTTGAAGTTTCAACAAATATTTTCCTCTCTCCGATCCATATAAGTAAGAGAGATGACCACATAATAAAACTTGTCCTCGTAGTACTAATAGTAAACATGAAGAATAACACACAATCGATCAGATATATGTTATTCTTACAATAGGCCTGAACGACGCATGTATGTGAATCTACAACGGCTTATGCGACGCCATGCGTCATAACTTTAGACAATAGAATTGAACATACCCAATATGGTAAATTCATGATAAATCGTGGCAAGACACCTTCGATACAAAATGTAAAAAAATTACTTACAATTTCAACAATTATTTGTGTAGTAAGTTTGCCAAATAATAAATCACTTATTTACATAAGTGTTCTACTATTTACATATTTGTTGCCAAATCAAACCGGAAGTTTTAAACATAGCAGTATCAATTTCCATAAATTTATTTTTTAGGTAAATCATGCAACGTTGAGCTCGGATTTTTCTGAAATAATTGGAAATGTATTTCAACGTCAAAATTCAAGTGAAATAAATGATGAAAGTCTTGAAAATACCGAAGAATACTTGATAAAAACCACTGAAATTCTAAATTATTCAGTTTTTTCATCGTATAGAAATGAAGAAATGAAAATGAACAAAATTGGGTAAGTATTTTTTAAGGTTAAATACTAAAATAGAACACACGGTTGGATAATTTATAGTTTAGTGGTGAAAAATTGACTTTAAAACCTTACTGAGCTTGTAGGATGATTGTCTAAAAAGCATTATTTATGTTATTCTGAATCATTTTAGAACACTACCTTTCCAAAATCATTCGAAAAATTCTGAGAAAATTCACACATATTCTTTGATCAATTCTAAGAACTTTTTGTTTTTTAACATTTTTCCGTAGAGTCCATCCTTACAGAGTAAAAAAATACCAAAGCTTTTTTTACATTTTTGGCTACAATCAGCTGTTTTGGTAGCTTCCATCTTGAATCTAGATGAACCAACGACGCTAAATTTTAGTTTAAGCCTGTATGCCACCAGATCCAGAGTTTCAAGCTGATCCGAATGCGTAATCGTGGTAAAAAACGACCATTTTGAGAAAAAATCACGTTTTTTTTGTTTAAACAAATGTATTTTAAAACAGTTGCATGAATCGTAAATTTGACGCCAGATTTGAAAAAAAAGAAAAAATCCCTTAAAACATGGTATTTTTATATCAATTAGACCATGTTTTATAAATAAAATAACGCGTGGAAAAATTAGTCGAAAATTGGGTCTCTTGGTATTAGATGGGTTAAAAACGTGCTCCTAAAAAGGAGTAAAATCGGTCAACCATTCAAATTATTTCAATCTCGGTTTTGAGAGGAAAAATAATCTTAACAATACATTTTCTTTTGTATTTTTGTCTAGTGAATCGAATGCCGCAGATATATTTTTGAGATCTGATCTCGGCGTTGGAAAGGTGAGAAAACAATCTATTAATAAAGGACCTCGCAAAAATTCAAGGGTATTTTAATAACGGTTAATTTTAACAAAACTTCGTAAGCTGATAGATTTTAATCTCCAGAGAGAGATGTTATCATCCGATTTCCCAAAAGCCTTATAGTTTTAAAAATATTTTTAATCGAAGTTGCGGATTTTGATGATAGTACGCCATAACCCCCTTTGGCGGTTGCGCAGCGGCGCGCTAGTTGCCGGCGCGGAAGCATTAACATGAGCTTTTTGTACTTGAGACAAATAACATATATGATGAATACTCGAATTGATTTGCATACTCAGTAAGCGAATTGAATAATGCCAAAAAAATAGAGAAACTAAAATTGAAAAGAAGAAAATGGCTTTTACAACGATCGGCCGAAAGCAAGCTTATCCACAAAAAAAATTATTGATCAATTCAGTGTTATGAGTCAACATTCTGGAAACTGAAATAATGGCACGACATCGAGTTTTTTTTGCGTACTTTCGTAGAAAGTTCCAATGATCTTACATACCCGTACATTTGAACAGCCGACGACGAACTCATATCCACGTACCATTGAAACTGCGCCGACGGTCTAATATCCATGTACTTTGGCGAGCTCCAGCGACGGTCTTATGTCCACGTACTTTCTCAGCACAACCAACGAGCTGATATACCCGTAGTGTTAAAGCTACGCTGACAACCTAAATCTACGTAAATTGTCGAGCTCCCGCGACGTTCTTATATCCCCGTACTTTCGCAGCTCAGGCAACAAGCTGATATACCCCTAGTGTTGAAGTTCTGACAATAAGCTTATATCCACGTAGTTTAGCGAGCTGAAGCGACGATCTCATGTCGACAATTGTTAAAGCTTTACCAATAAGCTCATATCCACGTATTTTTGAAGCTCCTCCGTCGGTCTTATATAAACGTAGTTTGTCGAGCTCCAGTGACGGTCGTGTGTGAGAGATTCGTACTGCGACAAATGCCTCGAATCCGTGCGGATGCGAATGCACAGGTTCGAGATATAGCAGTATTGCAAAAAAGAGACCTGGCACAAGTTCTTCGAGTCATCGATGAGGACACGCGAGTATGCTTCAATTGTCATCGTAGCATCCGCCAAGAGATTGATCTCTTAGAACGAGATGCGACTTGCATGCGAGTAAAGGTATTATTCCAGTGCGATAATAATACTTGCTGCTTGTGTCAAGGTTGCAACGTCGCACGACTTTCTTTGGACAGCAAAGTCGAAATATATATCCAGTGTGGGATTTTTTTCCGGAGACGGTTAGATGTTGTCCACAGCATCTGGATGAACGCGGGTATATCTTGCCACCATTGCTGGCCGGCGTCCGCTATTTTAAACTCGCTTACAATCCTCCAGGCCAGTACGTGATTCGATTAATGGAGAATATGCGAGTCAAATCATTGAAAAGCCGTCGCATTAACGACATATCTGATCTGACAGATCATCAGGCCTGCGCATTTACCAGCTTGACTAAAAATCAATTCGGCGATATGCGCGCGTTGTGACCGCATCCCAGATAGGCGCGTAATAACAAGGCGAGATTTGTTAATTTTTTTGACAAAAATGCGCCAAGGATTGTCAAACGAGTTTCTCACTGCAATCTTTCAGCTGTCAAGTCGTCAATATACGTCTCTAGTTATTAAAGAAGTAAGAGAGGCGCTAATGAGAAGATTCGTCTTAAATAATATTGGACTTAGAGCTATCACAAGAGAGCAGTACATTGAGAGGCACGTGACTGACTTCGCCAATCGCATATATAATCCAACTCCAGAAAATTGCGTGGCAATATTCTATATTGACGGCACATACACCTACTGCTTCAAAAGTAAAAATTTTAGGAGTTTGCGACAAACTTACTGTCGACATAAAAGCGACCACTTAGTGAAGCCTGCTCTTGTTGTTGCGCCAGATGGATACATATTAGATATCCAAGGGCCCTATTTCTCGGATGCGCATAACAACGATGCTGCAATGATCGGTAATGAGCTTGAAAACGACGAAAATTTGAGTAATTGGTTCAGACCAGGCGATATCATCGTTGTAGATCGGGGTTTAGAGACGTTATACCCACTCTAGAAGAATTAGGATTGATTTGTAAGATGCCGCCATTGCTTGAGGCCGGAGAGCGACAATTGACAACCGCGGATGCCAATGAAGCCTGACTGGACACGAAGACAAGGTGGATCGTTGAATCGCGAAACGGCCATCTAAAAACTATATTTAACCCGTTAACGCCCAGCCGGACAGAATTTTTATTTCTTTTGTAGTGACCAATAAAATCATCTTATCAGGGCGAGAAAAATTCTAAAGTACTCATTTTCGATGTAAAATTTAATTCTTTTCGAATATGAGTTTATAATTGACCTACGAGGCATATTAAAAAAGTTATAAACGAATTATTGCAAAAAAACACGATTTTGAATCCTGAAAAAAAATTTTGATTCAAATTTTTTTTATGAAAGAGACTTCGATCGTGGCCAATAATACCCAAAATTGTGGAATAACGATCTGAAGTTCAAAGTACCGTAGGTGGGATTGGAAAATTCAAGATGGTGGACACCAAAAAATACACTTTTCCAGAAAAATGTACTAAAAACTTTGGTATTTTTTACTCGTAAACGATCAACTTTAGGAAAAAAGTTACTCTACAAAAAGTGTTTAAAATCATTCAAAGATTACGTAGGAATTTTTTGAAAATTTTTTGAAAATTTTTCAAAATTTTTGAAAAATGAATGAATTTGAAAAAATCGAAAAATTCTTAAACATTCTGAAAAAATTCCTACGTTATCTTCAAGTGATTTTAACCAATTTTTGTAGAGTAACATTTTTTTCTAAAGTTGTTCGTTTACGAGTAAAAAATACCAAAAGTTTTTAGTACATTTTTCTGGAAAAGTGTATTTTTTGGTGTCCACCATCTTGAATTTTCCAATCCCACCTACGGTACTTTGAACTTCAGATCGTTATTCCACAATTTTGGGTATTATTGGCCACGATCGAAGTCTCTTTCATAAAAAAAATTTGAATCAAAATTTTTTTTCAGGATTCAAAATCGTGTTTTTTTGCAATAATTCGTTTATAACTTTTTTAATATGCATCGTAGGTCAATTATAAACTCATATTCGAAAAGAACATTAAATTTTACATCGAAAATGAGTACTTTAGAATTTTTCTCGCCCTGATAAGATGATTTTATTGGTCACTACAAAAGAAATAAAAATTCTGTCCGTCTGGGCGTTAACGGGTTAAGTTTCTCAATCAAGTGCAACAGATTCAAGTCCTCCCAAATATCGGTGACTTTATTCGAATAGGAGGTGCTACAAAATAAATAGGTAAAATGTCTTGAAAACACGGGCTTCTGAGAAGCTTAACGGAAAAATTAAACTTCATTTTATCCCATTCATGCATATAATAAACGTTTGTAGATATCGTCAAATAATTGAGTCGGAAAACGCAGATGAAGAGATGGCCGAGGAAACGCTTGAGCGTTCAACAACTGAGAACGCAGTTCAAGCTCAAGTCGAGGCTGAGGGCTTGCTACGAAGAGATGCTCAAAGGTATCAACCGAGAAATTAAGATTGCGACAGAATAATTCGAAGCTTTCTGATAAGCGCAACACAAGCCCACAAAAAATTAAAACTTCATACATTAATTCAGTTGCACTTATACTCACTACTGGCAACCCACTCGGTACTACTTCGTCTTTGCAGAAATGAAAAAAAATTAAGCTCACACGCATACAAATACTTACCTCTCGCCGCCCCCTTGGTAACTCGCCGTCATCTCTGAAATAAAAAAATCAAATGAAACACATAATATATACATAATGCTTACCCCTTGTCACCCGCTCGGTATCGCGCCGTCGTTGCTGAAATAAAAAAAAAGCTCACACACGCCCAGATTTTTTCCCCTCACCTCTCGCTTGGTATCACATTATGTGTACCTGAAAAAAATCAAGCATATTCTAGCATACTTACCTACTTCTCACAGCGGTTCTTCGCCTTTTCTTTCTTCGATAAAATGATAAGATGGGATGTAGCATACACGAATCTCTGGTAGAATCGTTACAATAATGTCGAAAAAATGTATCGATTCTACTAGGAAATATACGTATTTTCCTTGTTTCGCACTCGCATTTGTATGCTCTAGCCAAAAATGCAATCAAACTTACACAGGCACACTTTCACACTATTCTCTTCCTCTCGGTTAATAGAATTTGTGTGCAATTATAGATGGGTGAGATTGATCACTGAACAAGTGATCGATTTTCCTGAATTAACTATCGTGTATATCAAACGCCTCACCGCAGGTGTTTTTAAAATAGAACTGGCTCCTTCCTATATACAGGACACTTTGCAGAGAAATAATGAGCGAGAAATTCAGGTATCATTAAAACATGTCAACTGCTCATAACGTTTAATTTTAAAATTATACGTGATTATTCATTCTAGGTTGAAATGTTGCGCAATGTAAATCAGATACCAGAGCTTGGATTTTTACGGGTGAGGGTATGGTCGCGATATCGCAACATAACAAAATATCAGACATTCATTGCGTATGTACCAAACAGTAACGTAAATGATGATCCGATAACTGGATATTATTGTACATGTAGGACAGGTGCCCGTACGTTAGGAACGTGCGTTCATATAACAGGTATTCTGTGGTACTTGGGTTACGCACGACTGCAAGAAAATGTCCATTTTCCATTTCAGGCCCTGCTTACATATAGAACACTCAGCTTAACATATAGAAGACTCAGATGATAGGCAAGTTGAAATTAATCTGCCTTAATCACAGGAATATTCTTTTCGTTTCTTGTTTTATTTTTTCTTTGATGTTCATTCTTGTTACAATTCGACATTTTCTTTAGCATTTATAAGTTGAATAAAATCTGGGTTTTTTATGCCGTAATGGCTTTTTGCCGTAATCAAGTGATTGTCATTACATATGTGGAAACAAATAAAAAAATATGCATGTGATTCAATAATTAAAAAGGTAAGGCTCGTTTTGGTGCTGAAAAAATTAACTAAAGTATAGGACGACTCAAAAAAAGAAAAAGTACGTATTTATATACGTATATCTATGTATTTCAGCGAGCTGCGTCAACGAGCTTACATCTCCGTACTTTAGAAGCTGCACTGACGGTCTTATATTGCCGAACTTTTGAAGCTACGCCGACGAGCTTGTATCTTCGTATGTTCGAAGCTGCGCTGACGATCTTGTAGCTACATATTTCGGCGAGCTCCACCAACAAGCTTATATTCCCGTACTTTTGAAGCTGCACTGAAGGTCTTATGTACCCGTACTTTTGAAGATTCGCCGATGAGCTTATATACCCGTACTTCGGTGAGCTGCACCGACGAGGTCATCTCTATGTTCTATTCTCAGCCGTTACGATGATCTTATATTTACATACTTTGGATAATTGTTGCATATCAGCGTCAATGATCATATCTTGTATTTACTTATTGTATTGTCTTTTTATGTTGTCTTATAACAAGAATTTGAATTTTTGTTGTAACTTTTACCCTATATTTAATAGATTTTTTAATTTTTTTATTTTATTTTGTGGCTCTTGAAAACTGTTCATACTTTTAAAATGTTATTATAAAATCATTTTTGTAGCATTAAATTTATTTATGCGTTTATTTTTTAGGCATGTTACCTGTTGTCATCATGCCCTTGACAAAGAAAGACAGGGAGTTTATTTAAATAATTACACTCACTTTATTTATTATGAAACACTTTTATTTATATTAAGTAAACACTCAAGCTTGTCTATCAAACGTATCGAACTTAGGATCAAAAATAATATGTATGAATGATTAAAATTTTGGAATCAAAATATGGCAGCGTGTGCGTTGCGTTGGTCGTGCGAAAACGAACTGATAGAGAGACGAGAGAGATCGCCGGCGGCACGACCACGCTCCCTCCCTCCCTTCGCGCACAGCACGCGTTCGGTCGGTAAGAGAGGTGATTGTCACGCCGATCTCAACATTACCAATCGTTCATAAGCTTGTTCTATACATCTCGAATTAAGTAAGCGCTTCATTCATTATGCTGAGTTTAACACACCATAACCGGAATTGATCGGTTTATTAGAATTTTGATAAAATCTAACCTCTCGAGTTTTTATCTGTGTCTTGTTGACTTTTTATAATTTAAACTACAAACATGGAAAACTTTTTTGAACTTAACAAAAAATATTCTAATTGGGACGAATTCAACGAAGATGTACGAGTATATAAGGAAACTTATGGGCTCTCTTTAGTTGTTGAAGACAGCCGGATGATAATGAAAGGTGGCGAAGAGATTTATATATATAGTGCTGCGATGTACAAAATCGGGTGACCCCCAGAAATCAAAAGGCGAAGGCACACGCAATAAAAAGTACGTTTATGTTAAGTTTAAATAATTTTTCGTGTTTTTATGACATTCGTCAAGTAAGAATTTATCATAAAACAATTTTTTTCCGTTCCGAGATCTCTAAAAAACATTGTCCGTTCCTGATACGGGTGATTGCATCTGTTCGATCGAATTGTCTGGTAATATATGGTTATATATAAGCTTGTCGGCAGAGCTTACATAGTACGGGGATATAAGACCGTCGCTGGAGCTCGACGAACAACGTGGATATTAGAGCGTCGCTGCAGCTTGACAATGAACGGTGATATAAGCTCTACAGCGGAGCTTCAAAAATACGTGGAAAAAAGCTCGTCTTTGGAGCTCGACAAACTACGTGGATATAAGACTAGTGGCGGAGCTTCAAAAATACGTGGATATGAGCTTGACGGTCCAGCTTTAACAATACGTGGACATAAGATTGTCGCTTTAGCTCGCCAAACTACGTGGATATTAGAGCGTCGCTGCAGCTTGACAATGAACGGTGATATAAGCTCTACAGCGGAGCTTCAAAAATACGTGGAAAAAAGCTCGTCTTTGGAGCTCGACAAACTACGTGGATATAAGACCAGTGGCGGAGCTTCAAAAATACGTAGATATAAGCTCGTCGGTACAGCTTCAACAATACGTGGACATGAGCTCGTAGGTACAGCTTCAATAATACGTGGATATTAGAGCGTCGCTGCAGCTTGACAATGAACGGTGATATAAGCTCTACAGCGGAGCTTCAAAAATACGTGGAAAAAAGCTCGTCTTTGGAGCTCGACAAACTACGTGGATATAAGACCAGTGGCGGAGCTTCAAAAATACGTAGATATAAGCTCGTCGGTACAGCTTCAACAATACGTGGACATGAGCTCGTAGGTACAGCTTCAATAATACGTGGACATAAGACCGTCACTGGAGCTCGCCAAAGTACGGATATTAGATGGTCGGCATAGCTTCAAAATTACATTCATAGAAGCTCGTCAGCGGAGCTTTAAAAATACGTGGATATAAGCTCGTCTTTGGAGCTCGACAAACTACCTGGATATAACCTGGTCTTTGGAGCCCGACAAACTACGTGAATATAAGACCGACGGCAAAGCTTCAAAAGTACGTGGGTATAAGCTCGTCTTTGGAGCTCGAAAATGTACGTGGATATAATCGTCGATACAGCTTCAATAATACGTGGACATAATATCGTAGCTTTAGCTCGCCAAAGTACATGGATAGTAGACCATCGGCGCAGTTTCAATAGTACGCGGATATGAGCTCGTCGTCAGCTGTTCAAATGTACGGGAATATAAGACCATTTTAACTTTCTACAAAATTACGCAAAAATAAACTTGATGTCGTGCAATTATTTCAGTTTCCAGAAAGTTGACTCATAGCACTCAATTGATCAATAATTTTTTTGTGAATAAGCTTGCTTTCGGCCAAACGTTGTAAAAGCCATTTTCTTCTTTTTAATTTAAGTTTCTCTATTTTCTGGCATTATTCAATTCGCTTACTGATTATGCAAGTCAATTCAAGTATTCATAATATATTTTATTTGTCTCAAGTACAAAGAGCTCATGTCAATGCTCCCGTTCCGGCAACTTGCGCGCCGCTGCGCAACCGCTAAAGGGGGTTATGGCGTAGAATCAACAAAATCCGCAACTTTGATTAAAAATATTTTCAAAACTGTGGGGCTTTGGGGAAATCAGATGATGACTTCTTTCTCAGGAGATTAAAATCTATCAACTGACGAAGTTTGGTTCAAATTAAACGTAATCCAAATACCCTTGAATTTTTGCGGGGTTCTTTATGCAATTTTTTTTATGAGTGATTATACTCACAAGGAGACCTTCTCACCTTTGGGTCACGGATCTTTACCAAAAATTTTTCTGGGTCTCCAGGAACCTCATAATAAAGCTCTCTATGCTTAGTTTTATTGAATGGGCCTTAGGGCTCATTTTAGAAGGGGTTTTCTAATTTAATTAAAAATCTTTGAGATTTTCTATATCAAGTTAAGAGCACTTAAACAAAAAAATGTAATGATCAAAAGTTTTGAAATTTTTTAAAGAATCTGTTTGAATTTTTTCAGAATTTTTCGAATCGTCCACTACCCTTTTTTAGAGACCCTAATTTGATGCTTTTCTTGCAAAATTCAGAAACTTCTAAAAAAGGGCAATGGACGATTTAAAAAATTCTGAAAAAATTCAGACAGATTCTTTGAAAAAATTCAAAACTTTTGATCCGTATTTTTTTTCATTTAAGTGCTCCTAACTTGATATAGAAAATCTCAAAGATTTTTAATTTCGAGAGCTTTATTATTAGGTTCCTGGAGACCCCAAAAAATGTTTGGTAAAGATCCATGACCCGAAGGTGAGAAGGTCTCCTTGTCAGTCATTGTCTTGAAAAAAAAGAATAAATTTTTCGATTTTTCAATTTTTTAATATTGTTTTTTGGGATCAAGTAGTGCTTTTCTGCATTCAAGTAATTTGAATGTGTATACTCATATATACAGTTGGATTCGTCATAAGAATTTCTAAATTTCGATAGTGTCAAAAAATTTTCTAGATTTTTTCTGTTTGATTGCCGCTCGCTCGAAAGTGAACTTTGCGAAATTTGCGAAAAAAAACGATCGAAAAAGTGTATTTTTTTTCAATGAAATCGTACTTCTTGGTCAAATCTGATTACGGCATTCGATTCTTTAGACAAAAATACGTAAGAAAAGGTATTGTTAAGATTATTTTCAATCTCGAAACAGAGTTTGAAATAATTTGAATGGTTGACTGATCTTGCTCCTTTTTAGGAGCACGTTTACAAACTTCAAAAATCTATCGACATCAGTTTCCGACACTTTTCAGAGATTCTGAAACTCGGCTTTCTTTTCTTAAAGGCTTGACCTTGAGAATTGCCATGCCGTAAACGCGATTTTGAACATTTTTGCAAAAGCAAATCAGCCTACTCTACATGTTCCTTTCATTTACCAACGAATTTAATAAGTTTCAAATGTCATTTACTTAGAGTATTTGTTAAGCATTTATCGATTTGTAGTTATATTTAAATAAACTTATAAAAAATAGTGTGATACAATACTACGATTTATGATTTACGATTATAGACGTATGCGCAAAGCTATAAAAAGATCCGAGTTATTATTTGACCGATCAACACGCATAAACATGCAACGAGCGAGCGAGAGGTCGAAGCGCAGAAATACAAGACGCTACATTGTACGTTATATAGACATTAGCACCGACTACTGCTTATTGCATCGGGCCGTTTTTGCAAAAATTTTTTGTATCTCCTGGGCTTATGGCTGAGCTGAAAGTTCAAGGTTTCAGATGAATAAAAGGCGGGCTCCAGAAGTCAAAAAAGTGACAGTTACCGGTGTCGATAGCGATTTTGGTACCATACATTTTTTTAGCTTTGTCAAAAAATTTTATAGATTTTTTCTGTTCATTTTTGAACGTTTACAAGGCGATTTTTTGTTTTTTTACGCAGAATAAAGATATCGAACAAGTGCATTTTTTTCAATGAAATCGTCTTAGGTCAAAACTGATTACGGTATTCGATTCTACAAACAAAATAACATCAGAAAACGTCTTGTCAATATAAATTTTACTCTCAGAGCAATGTTAGCAATCTATTATATGATTGCCATTTTCAGAGCGATTTTGCTAAATCTCCGAAGCACGTTTTTAAACTTCAACAACCTATCGACACTGGTTCCTGTCACTTTTTTGACTTCTGGAGCCTGACTTTGTTTATCTGAAATCTTGAACTTTTAGCTCAGCCATGAGCCCAGGCGATACAAAAAATTTTTTGCAAAAACGGCCCGGTCTACTGCTCATCTGTGCTGTACGTGCTGCAGCAAAATCAAGCAAACAGTGAATTGATACTACCTAGCGAGATCACATTAACCCGGTGTGACTGGGACTAAAAACCTATCAATCATCACCTATCTCATATATTGCCCATATATTGCACCCTAAGACAATAGTTCTCTGCAATATGTTCCAAATATATTGCATGTAAACAGTGAGAGAAAAAATTTTTCCATTTAGCGCATTATTATTCATCAAGTTAATATTCCAACATTTTTAAATAGTACAACAATAAAATATGGTTTTTATTTGAAATCAATACAACCACAATGACAACAAAAGTTGTCATAATTTTTCAAATTAAATACTAATATAATATTTTAAATCTATATACATAATAAATTCTAAAAAAACTATTTTTTTTGTAAAATTAATCATAAAAAATCGTCATCATCGACGTGGATGTCGAATACCGCCGATCATCAGATTTATAGCATTTGTAAATTCTGCTGGTCTCAAGCCCGGAGGACATTTACGATTCACGTAAAACTACAATTATTAAAATGATAATGTTAAGAATTGATTAACATTCTTAGTCTTGATTAATGCATGAAATTTTTTTTATATCAAAAAAGAGCTACATTCTACGGTAGTTAAAATATCTTTCGGAATTCCTGTAGCATTTTATGATCGACTTCTTGCACAGATGTCATACAAATTTCCAGGGCCATTCTATAATTAGATGACATGTTAGATCTTTAGGGGAAGCCCACTAGCGTTGGAAGTAGGTAAGCTTCACTTTGTCTATCCAGTTATTAAATAAGGAAACTAATTGAACCATACCGTTCCCGGGTTGGTGACATGTAACAAGCGGATCATGTTCAGTTTTGTAATAAATAATTAGAATGTCTTCGATGTTTTATTGTAATAAAATCAATCCACAGATGTATGCTAACAAATGAATCTATTTATTTGCACTGTTTTTATTTATACTAATGTTACACTTGGAATAATGATAAATTTTGAGAATAATTAATTTGAATAAAAGATAATTTGAATAAAAGATAATTTTTTAAAATAAGGTGCGTGGAATTTCGCCTAGGATTTTCGCTTTTACAATTTTTGCGTGGTACTTTTCAGCGACGCTTCTCTCACAGCTGATAGCAGCTAACTAACTTACAGAGAGCCCACGAACCGCTCCAATTTCGTATACAACGCTGCCTAATTGTGAAGAAATTGTTTACACCATTCGCTTGCGCTTCAAACGAACATTCGTTTCGTGTACGACAAAAATCAAATTTGGTATATTATTGTCGAATTTCAGTTGATTTTATTTCGAGTGCTGAAATTCCAGCACCCATTTAAAAATTTTTCATTTATTTCCCAAATTTTAAGATGCACACCTTGAAAATTGGTCATTCTTTATCTTTTCCGACGCGCAAACGATTCCTGTTAGTCTCATAACTGAAAACGGATTTTATTTTTCTGGGTGCTAATTAATGCAAACTCAGTTTTTTAAATGAATATATGTCATTATTTCTCAGCAAATGACCCCCTACAGGCCAAATTGGTTAGGTTTATAAAAAATTTTTTGGTTGTCAATCGAAAGGTCTTCAAGTGAATTTTCGTAATTCAAGTGTCGTTTTTCCCGAAACCCAACATCCGACCTAATATAGCCGCCCAACCCGTGGGACCAATTTTTTTTATTCGTTTAATTGATTATGAAACTCGCATCGTACGTCCGATCGAGGTCTACGACATACCGAATGAAAGGTCTTGGCCTCTAGTTTCTAAAACTGGTGGTAGAAAATTTTATTGGGTAATGACACTCAAAACCATATAACATGTTTTTATTTTTTATCTCAAAAACCATTGAGTAATGGATAAAAGTTTATAAAACAAAAAAGGTTTAAAAGTGATCAAAAAACAACCTCAAATTTTTTCAGAATTTTGTAACGAATGTTCAACTTTTAGAAAATACGGGAACCCCATATCCATAAAGTATCTCCAAAAATTCTGAAAAAATTGAGGTTATTTTTTAATCATTCTGAACCTTTTTTTTCTATTAAATTTTTCCTCTAACCCAATGGTTTTCGAGAAAAAAGTACTTATCACGTTAGTCATGTAAATTAAGAATATTTTTCAATCAATTGTTTATTAAACTAGAATCGTCTAGCCGATAGTGGTTCACGACGTGCCAAATAAAAGATTTTGAGTTCTTTTTTGAAAAATCATGTAGTTAAAAATATTTTTCAGGTGTTAAAAATTCCCACGTGGTGTCTAAAACTATATGTGATATGAAGAGAGGTTTGACATCAGTTATTTTGCTTTCTGATAGAAGAAGTTTCGTGATAGGCTTGAGAATAAGATTTGAAACCAGACGCAGTAGGAAAATTTGGTTTACTTACTTGGAAACTACTATGTGACTTTATGTAACTGTTCTTTTTATAAAAATCAATAAATAAAAATAAGAGGGAGCATATATTTGTATGGAAAAGCATTTTCCAATGAATTGGCAGAGTTTTTTTATCAAATATGGTAGATAGGAGCTTTGAAATCACAGAACACATATGTAATGATGGGTTTGCTAAATCAAAAATAAAATTTATTTTACTGTACATTTCATCTATTTTTTGCTTTATTTTTACTTAAGTCGAAATCAGAAAGTAATAGATGAATATAAACTAATAGATAACAAATTGAAAAAGAAACTAAGAGATTTTAATATTGAAGCTTTGTGCATTCTTTGCAGTCAAATATCTTCTTATAATTAAAAATCTATCACAAACAATAAATGCATGATTTTTCATTTGAGGAACAGCTGTGGCTTTGTCAAACCTTCTATTAAAAAAAAAGTTGAAAGACCTGACAAAGAGTCTCTTTTAACCTCTAATATTGCCGTTTTGGGCTCACTTCATGAATTAAATCTAACAGCTTCTCTTTTCAATGAAGCTCCCGATGCATCTGAAGGACATTTAGCATGTGCTGTTGGATGGCAATGCCATCCAGCCTTGACACCAAAATCTATTTCATGGTTCACAAAATTTACCATTTGATATTTATTTTTCAAGTGTTGTTTAGCACTGTCACTAAAGTACATTAATTTTTTTGGATTATGATTCCGTTTTAAATAAGGAATTAATAATTTTTGGATGGTGTAAACAGCTGCTGTGTCATGCTTCGTACACTTAGAAATAAATATCAAGCTTTTATGACAAAGCACAGAATTTTTGATGTAGTAATAAGCAACTGGAAAGATGGTAGCTTGGACATTATTGAAGCGGAAAGCTTGAGCAGCGTTTTGTGCTACATATTTATAATTTTCCGAGAAGTCTAAAACAAGCAATATTTCTCCTGGTGCCAACTTATTTTTCTTCGACTCATACAATTCCGATTGCTTTTTTGGTTATAAATGAATGCGTTTTTAAAACCACCAATTTTTCCATGAGTAGCTCTACAAAATCGTCTGAAGGAAGAGTTTGAGTTAACAAAGTACATCTATCAGTTGCTGTCCACAGTGAAAATTCTACTTCAAAAATATTTTTTTCGTATAATAGCACTTGAAAATAGTTCGTGAATTTCTCTGCACTTTTGCATTTTTCGCAGTCATTGTAAAAACAGTTATCATTAGGACTTGGACAAGTAATTTGTTTTAAGCAATCTTTATAGCCTACTAATTTAAGATCTGAATCAGCCGTTAGTTTTGTCAGGTCAATGTCATCAATCATAAGTTTACAATTTTCATGTATCATGCATAGACAAACAGTGTGTGTACCGCTGCCACCGATTAAAATAAAATTTTCGGGGCGTAATTGAGCAAATTTACTAAAACTAACAGGTGATTCCTTATGATCTACCATGTATGATGAATAAAGATCTCTAAGGCCGAGTAGAAGAAGCCTTCTTTGTTCATGAATACGACCATTATCAGTTTTAATGGACACGAATTGTCTTATTCCGGGCATGACTCTACTATGTGAATAATAGAAATCTATTATTTTTTGGATAATTGCTGGATCTAAGCCATGATCTTTCTTCTTGCAAGTTTCAGCTAAAATGCCACCCGATGATTTCAAATTTTTTGATTTTTTTGCAAAATTCCAAATGCAATTAAACTCTATGGCGATTTTATTAGTGCTCCAACTATCTGGAGCTACTGTGAAGATGCGTAACCTTAAAGAATCATTCACCCCTAGTGAGCTAAATTTATCTTTCAAACCTTGTAGCATACTTTCAAGTTCTCTTTCTCGTTTAGAAGGAGCGCAATTTGCAGTTGTACTTGAAAAAAAGAGAAAATAGTAAATTATGATACGTGTGACTTAAGGGGTTACATAGCTTTGTGTGACGAAAATTTGCTTCCTCATAGAGAAAGCTTTGCGACGGACCGATTTTCGACTTTCATAACTAATAATCGTAGAGTACTTTTACATATATATTCTTAAACTAGATCGAATTGCTGACACATGTCTGTATGTGTGTGTGTGTGTGCGTGTGTTGGGATGTGCGCAGTGATATCTCGATGACGGTAGTTCGTATCGTAACTGTAGATGTCTCATTTTATTCGTTTTGATGTAAGGAAGAAGCCAAAACATCATTTTTAGTTCTGCGTTAAGTATTTAAAAAGTTATGAGGGATTTTCGAGAAAAAAAATTTTTTTTTCATGTTTTTTTTTAGTTTTGTCATATTTGTTCTAAAACAAACTGGTTTTTTTAAATAAAAGTAATACTTTTTTTTTAAGAAAGAGCTTTTAATCTTTGATTTAAGATAAAAAGTGTAAAGATTCACCGTAAATTTGAACAGTTACATTTTGAAAATGAAATTTGGTTTTTATGATTTTTTCTTTTTTCTTAGTTCTGTGTTGTTTCGTGTTCAAAATGTATGATGTGTCAAAACATTGTTAATGGATGGATTAAGGATGAAGCCAGAAAATTTTATTTAGCGATAAACGAACAAAAAAAAATTTTTTTTTTTTCGATTTAAAAATACATACAATACATTGTCAATTTTTAATTTAGCTCCAACCTCTCGTTATGCTTCATACAACTATTACTTCATTCGCGCTTCATTTCGTGATTTCATATCATTCTTCATAATTACCATCATCTCGCGCGTCGGAAATAATCGATAATACGCGAGTCCAAGGGAAAAACGCGCGAACCACGTCGACTTGCAATGTCCAAGGTACTCGCTACGACAATTATTCCGATTTACGACGATCACTACAACAATTCTACGACGAAATACTTCCTACGTTCACTCTCACCTTCACTCTACAATCTCACACACACACGCGTGACCGACCAAGTCAAATACAATCTACAACCTGCTTTCCTTCGCTCCTATGCCATGGACTTCGTTTTACTCCGCCGTTGCCGTCCGCTGTCCCCTAGCTGCTCCGTCTTCGCGACCCGTGTCCAAGCTCGTGATTGCTCGCCTACGAGATGCCTGGGACGATTTACGTGAAGGTTGCTGTACAGCGAATTCCCTTCGCTCGCTTCTTTCCGAACGCTCGCGAATCGCCTCGTCACGTCACAACACTTCACTCGTCGCACTGAACTCCGGGCTCGCACACAGCTTCTCCACGGACCCGACACTACGTTCTACCGCCGCCACACAGTTCCTGGCGAACAACTCTCAACCGCTGCCACACAGCTTCTCCACGGTTCTACACAACGAACGTCCAAGGCCAAACTCTGCCTTTCTCACTCACGACTTTTCACTCTCTCCACGACACGTCCTTACTCTCTCGCGGTCTGATTGCGAATCTTGTGTGTGTGCACAGTCGCGCAGATCGACCACGCATCGGGCGCGAAGAGCTCAATTCGCACAGATCGATCTGGTCTCCAGTGCACATGGTCCGAGCAACACGCCCGAGGTTAACTTGGCTCTTCCTTTGCCCTGAACCTCGAACGCGCGCTCGAGTGATAGTTAACTTCCCTACTTTATGCTTCTTTTCGGTCGCGCATCATTTTCACGCATTCACACATTACCGAGGTTCATAATTCGTGCGATTTACCGCTTAGTGACATCGTCACAATTTTAATAATCATATTGATAATATCTTTCAGAATAATTCCTCCAATGTTTGAGTTTTTGATAAAGAGAATTTAAATTAATTTGATAACTTTTATTGTTTAAAATTTGTTATTAAATTTTAATTATTAATAAACTTATGGTTTAAATAATTAAAGGCGTCACAGTCACTTCAGATCTGACATTAGATCTGATATCAGATCTGATGTAAGTTCTGATGTCGATTTTTGTATGCAAATTATGATACATGAGCTGGCATAAGATCTGATGTGCGTTCACCAGAACGTATGTCAGATCTGATATACTATTTTTACCTGGACGAGCCTTTTTTTCTGCACGATCCACACATTTTTGCTAATTCTCCGAGCAAAGGAAAATAATTTCGTATTTTGGTCGGCACTGATCGTAAATCGTTACCTTTATGATTCTTCAAACCATAAAGATTGCTACACCTATCGCTGTGGACAGTTTTTACAGGTGCCATTTCATATTTTATCATTTAGAATATTAAACTTTAAATAAGATAAGTTGATTAATAATTTTGAGAGTTTATTTTCATGAATTTTTCAAAAAATAATTCGAGGAGAAAAGTTTTTCAAATTTCAAGGATGAACTGACTCTTATATAAAGCAATCGGGTAACAACTCTACTGCGAGTACGAATACGCCATCTGTTGAACATAAAATGAAACACTTTTGCCATACCTAAGCGAAAAATAAGTAAGCTTTAAAGAGTTGTAGCTCCGTCTAACAAGTTCGAATCGAGATTTTAAAGTTACCATTGGAAACGTTTTTACAAGTACGAGTACTTGAAGAAGAAAAAAACGATTTTTTAGGTACGTTGATTGTTAATAAAAATTTTAAAATAAATAAATAAACCTTATGACAATTTATATAGCCATAAAGAACTCCTAATGACATTTGCAATGGTTACTTTAAAATCTCGATTTGACTTCGTTGGACCAACCTACGGCGCTTTGAAGTTTACTCATTTTTCGTTTAGGTATGGCAAAGACCCAAATTAATTTTTTTCTCGAAAACCATTAGGTTACGGAAAAAATTTCATGAAAAAAAGGTTTAGAATTGATTGAAAAACAACCTCAAATTTTTTCAGAATTTTTGGATATACTTTCTGGATATGGGATTTCCCGTGTTTTCCAAAAGTTGGAAATTTGTCTGAAAAATTCTGAAAAAATTTGAGGTTGTTTTTTGATCCATTCTTAACCTTTTTTGTTTTATTTACTTTTTCCATAACTCAATGGTTTTCGAGATAAAAAATAAAAACGTGTCATATGGTTTTGGGTGTCATATAGGAATTGGCATTACCCAAAAAAATTTCTACTGCCAGTTTTAGAAACTAGAGGTCATTCGGTATATTGTAGACCTCAATCAAACCTATGATGCAAGTTTCATATTCAATTAAACGAATAAAAAAAATGGGTCCCGTGGGTTGGGCAGCCATATTGGGTCGGATGTTGGGTTTCGGGAAAAACGCCACTCAAATTTCGAAAGTTCACTTCAAGACCTTTCGGAAGACTACCAAAAAATTTTTTATGGACCTAACCAATTTTGGCCTGTAGGGGGTCATTCAATGAGAAAAAATGACTCATATGTATTTAATAAACTTTTGAAAAAAAATGGTTTACACCATTTGTTTGCGCTTCAACCGAACAATCGATGAGAACACGAAATACTTTTAATTCAGTGTATTATTGATGGATTTCAGTGAATTTTATTTTGGGTGCTGAAATTCCAGCAACTGGCGTAAGGGTTTACCCTTCATCATTATTTATATTAAATGAGAATATATCTATCGTTCATTTCAATACTCGACTTGATATCTTTTCAGTATACTATTTGGTTTTAACAGGCCACACCTTGCCTAGAGTGGACCCCGTTACAACTATTTTATAATTATATTGATGAAAACTATAACAAGAAAAAGAAAAGATCTACCCATTGTTACTCATTTTTTGGCAAAAACATAATTGAAACTTTTTTTTTAAATCATTCAATTCAATTCATATGAAAAAAAATATTGAAAATCAATATTTATCACAAATTTTCAATAACGATATAAATTTTCTATGCAGGTGCACTGATTGCGGTATGGTTCAAGAAGAATACACTGATGATGAGCTGGGCTTGTGCATAATTATATTTGGAACTTTTATACACAGAGAACCTTCTTTAGCGGCTTCATTTTTACCAGAAATTCTACTAACAATTACGAAGTAAGCCATGATTTATAAATGCACTTGCAAAGCTAGTTGATTATTGACTCATCTATGATTTTTTTTATTGGCTATGAAACATAAAACAATGTATCACTTATTTACTCTAAATCTGATATATTACACAAGCACACAAAAAGAGAAATTTGAATAATTCCATTAAAAACAAAAATATTTTTTAAACTTTAGCTATAGATTTAAAAAAAATTCAAAGTAAATCAATTTACAATAAAAAAAAAATAAAAAAATCAGTTAGATAAATTCCAAAACTGTAATCCATCTAAAAGAAAAAGGTATTGAACCTTACACTTAGAGTAATTTTCTTCAGTGAATTGTTGATCTTTCAATTCAACTCCAGTTACACTTCTTGTAGTGGTCCTCATCGAACCGATTTTCAATTTTTTTATGTTTAATTTTTTTTTGATTAAATAACTAAAATTGTTTTATATTCCAGTTCAGTACCTAACTAGACTCTGAGCTGAACACACAGCACCAATTGTTTGTTTACGCGAGCCCGAAAATTCGTACTAAAATTAAGTGAATAAAATTTTTTTATCAAAGGCCTCTCCCTGTGCTTTTCCGTAATGGCAGCACAGGCTGCCGCCCCGGGTGTTTCCCAGGACTGGACCAAAGTCTCCTCTAAGAGGAACAACATTAGCCCTGAGAAGAGCGGAAATTCTGTCAAGAGACGTCAGATCTCGCTACAGGATTGCTGGCTGAAGACTGCCGCAAACACCTCCAATAAGCTTTCCCCGCTAGAAAACGAGGACGAAGTGGACGTTGAACCTAGTCCGGTAAACGCTGCCAATCAGCCGAAGGCACACAAACTAACTCCGATTTTCGTCAAAGAAATATTGAACATAAAGCCGCTCATAGAAAACTTAGATTTGTTGCCCCAATAGCTACACGTTAAAAATTCTAAACGACAACCAGGTTAAAATCATCATATATTGTAGTGAGAACTACACAGCCGTGACACATTTACTAAAAACAAATAACGCCCAATTCCATACTTACCAAGCTAAAGCTGATAAAGGTTACAAAGCCGTTTTGCGTAGTATGCACCCGTCGGTTAATATCTCTGATCTTAAAAAAGAAATTGAATATTACGGACACATCGTGATTAATATCTCAAACATAAAAAAAGCCGTTTCTAAAACGCCCCTCCTATTTTTCGTCGAAATTAAATCGAACACAAATAACAAGGAAATTTTTCAAATCACCAAACTTCTAAACACCATCGTGAGTTTCGAGCCACCGCGTAAAAAAAGAGACATCCCGCAATGTATGAAGTGTCAGGAATATAGGCATACTGAAAATTACTGCCACAGAAATCCCGTATGCGTTAAATGTGCCAGCTCTCATGTAACGGCTGAATGTCCCTTTAAAGGTAAAATTAAAGAAGTTATCTGTTCCAACTGCAAAGGCAACCATCCTGCTAGCTATAAAGGATGCACGGTTGGCAAACAATTACAACAAAAATTATTTCCGGCCTTACGTGAAAGAAATCGCGGTGAACAAATCATTAAACCGTTACACATTCAAAATCGTAACCTAGTCAACCACAACATCTCATATGCTCAAGCCACAACGGGGTCATTGGAGCAAAGTAGTGTACATAAACAAACTCTTCCGGAAATCACCGTAGAAGTAGAAAACACTTATTCACCAAATAACAATGATAATAATAATAGTTCCATAATCAAGCTCGAAAACATGATGAATCAACTCATGTCTCCAATGAATACTATGCTTAATCTACTAACACAGCTCATCACGAAATTATAAATGGATACAGTAACTAACACTAAAATCGTTATAGCATGCTGGAACGCAAACGGTCTGGAGCGTCGCTCCCTTGAATTAAAAACTTTCCTAAGCAAAAATAACATCGACATCATGCTTGTCTCAGAATCTCACTTCACTAATAAAACCTATCTCAAAATCCCAAATTACAAAATTTACGATAGTAAACACTCAAGTGGCAGAGCTCACGGTGGTACAGCCTTACTAATAAAATCTTCCATTAAGCATCACGAACTCGATAAAAATTCTGATGACAACCTTCAAGCGATCTCTATTTCGGTGGAAGACGCTAGTGGCCCCATAACATTTTCAGCTGTTTATTGTCCTCCTGGGCACCCCATCGATCAAAATCAATTTACTAACTTTTTCAATAAACTGGGACCTCGGTTCATAGCAGACGGTGACTATAACGCCAAACATCATTGGTGGGGATCGAGATCCTTCACCCCCTCTCCTCGCGGTAGACAACTATATGACTCCATGCAAACAAACAACCTTCAGCCAATCTCAACAGGTGAACCAACTTACTGGCCTTCTGATCTTAAAAAACGTTGATGATATGTGATCTCATATCACGTTCACCCTGAACAAGGTAACGCGCCCAGCAGTGACTCTCAATGAAGAGTGCACTCCAAACAACACATGTAAAATATATATTTTTTTTTAATAATTAATCTATATGCCTTCAAGGTCAAATTAGTAATGAAAAAATTCGTATCAGCTTTAAAGGACGTACCCAAATCGAACCACAACTACTAGCCGTAGGCCAAATTAATAGCACAATTTTCACACTTATCACCCGGATCGTCACAGTTCACGCTTATTTAATAAAATTCAAGAAAAAAATATACAATTAAAAATATACAATGCGTCGATGTTTCATCGCTTTGTACGGGGCCTCATCAGGACTGAGCATTACATAAATATTTATATTTGTCAAAGGTGTAATATAACAATCAGCGCCAAACACACTACCACATATACAGTCAAAATCGTTTCAAAATTTTAAAATAAATCTCGTTCAAATATTCGGTGTCTTCTTGTTTGTTCAACGTATATTTCGTGTTATCGTTGTATTATATTTCACTTATTCTTCTTCTAAACTCGTTACTCTCATAGTTTAAAACTTTAACGTCAGAACACTTTATGTTATGTTCTCATTTTTCATACTTCTTGATGTGTGACGCCAACTACCGATGTTTTCGCTGTTGATTTTATGCGCTCTTTTACTATGTATTTCAACCTGCGCTTCGTCTGTCTAACGTACATTGCCGGGGACGAATCCTTTCCTAGTTTTATGAAAGATGACATCGTGCGGTCCATCGTCGGAATAACTCGTATGTCATATTTTCTCAGCATGTTCTTACATTTGTCAAAAAAATTATCGATATGCGGTAATTTTAAGACCACTGGCCGCATCCTCTCCATTTCTTTTCGATCGAGTGTCCCGAGTCGATCGAAGTAGCTGAACACAGCTTATTTTCTAAGTCAATGATTCACGTGGAAATGCGTCGTGTAGGCAAATTCAGTTGCGATGCCGCACGCCGTATAATGAAGCTCCGTTCCGCCGCCGGTTAATGAGCGCTCTGACCGATAGGAGCTGCCCACCCGTGGTCACGAGGTGTACAATTGCGGTAGCTAGCAGAACCTCCGAGACAACTCGAGTCGTGAAGACATTCACCGAGCCACTGTGATTCTCTTCGGTTGGGGGCTGAAGTTGCTCGTGGCCCTTTCTCCGCGCTGCCACCATTCCCATGTCTCGATCGTCGTGCTTGTCACGTAGAGCTTCGTGTGATGCTTGTCCTGGCAGATGAGGCAGCGCGATGATGATGGGCACCTTTCCATGAAGTGCGATCCACACAAGCAGTTCAAGCACCAACGTTTCGCCTTGCACAGCTCGAGTCGTTGCTGCTGGGACATGCCTAAGAATTTAAAGTATTTGTGGAGTCAATTCTAGCAGATTTCGCACACAGATACTAATACTGATCTCCTCGTCGGCGCGTCTTCAATTTGTGCGGTATTGGCTGATACGCGTCGATGTCCGTAGCCTCGATCACGCGAGCCCTGACTGCTCGCTGCCGCAAGCTCCGCTGACTTCCTTAGTGATTCGCACTACACTGTTCTTTATCCTCCTCATAACACTCATCTTTTTACTCTACTTTCATAATTTTTTTGAGATTCTTAAAGACAAAATGGCTTTAGAATCGGTATTGATAGAAAATTTACGTTTTAAGGGAGGATAGAAGGTAGGAGCAACCTAGGGGTTAAAATTTTGGCTTTAAGAATTTTTCACCATGTACTGTAACGGACTGAAAGTGCATACAAATTTATGACATACGCACAAACATAAATTTAAAAAAATATTATTTTAACGCATCATATGCAAGTGCACTATGAAAAGCATAAAATAAAATTATCTCAATTTTTTTCAGTATGACATCGAAAATAGTCTTTCCGTGGCAATTTGAAAATAGTATTTACTTACCAGGGAGTGCTGTAAGTGTTGCGCACCAATTTCTACGGTGCGTGTTACATCAAATGGCGCCGAATGGAATATTTATGCAAATTTTTCAAACAAAGATGAAAGGTATGAAATCTTATGAGTTACAAACTTTTGAAAAATCATATTAAATATTGTGAAATAATTGTAAGAAATAAAATGAAAAATTTGCTTTGTTCGTGTTGAGAAGCATCATTTTTGAATAAATTTGAGACCATATCAGATCTCAGTATCTAAAAAATGCACTTAAAATTGCTATAGGTACCTCCGAAATATGTTTTTTTTTTTAAATAGGAATTTAGATACAAGTTACTAATAACGATTAAACATACCTCATTGGCCAACGATTAAGGTGTATTTAATGGGGCATCAGTCAAACGAGTCACAATTTACTGAGGCTAAATCAATAATAATGAATAATACACTAAAAGACTTATATTCTAGTTTACTGACAAAAACTTTGTATGCAATATATTTCAAATAGTTAAAATGAAAGCTGGCTATTTTTATAAATTATTCAACGTTTCGTTTATTCAAATTTTTTAACCTTCTGAGCCACGGTTGTGAGCTTCTTGGAGATATTAAAGAGTTCATGGTGGGCAAAACTAAACTGTACTTGGAACTCATGGACTCAAGGATTAATTAACCGTATTTGTTACAGGCAAAACCCGCTTTTAGGCAAAAGTGGCTTTTGCCTAGACAAAAGCAGAAATGCCTATGACTTAGTCAATAATCGCAATGCCTAAAAAAATTTAGGCAAAAACAGCAATCAACTTTAGGCATTTTTGTGCAGTCTCTTCTGAGACATCTGTCGGTCATGATATTACCGACGTAAATAGTAATAATTAGTGCTTCTGTTACCGCTACAAGGTCTGTTACTGCTACAAAGAGGAAATGCCTAATTGTCTTAAGATAAATATGTAAATAAAAATATTATTTAAATCATTATATCTTGAGTTTATCTAGTTAGCGACGTATACGGAATTCGGCTAACCCAAGAAGCTGAAACTTAGTCTTAGCTGCCACCGGAAGCTGAAACTGAGCCTCAGCTAACCCAAGAAGCTGAAGCTAAGCATTCGCAGCCTGATGCTCCAGAACGAGAAGTTCTGAATTCTAGTTTAAGAATACGCAAAGCAAGAAAACGGGCCGCTGAAGCGTTGGAGCATCAGGCTAAGCGAATGAAAATACGCTCAGACAGTATACAAAAGCCTTTCACAGTCGGTGATTGTGTTATAGTACCAATACCAGATGTTGACAAAGCAAAGTCCGACTTGAGGAATATTATTTGTATTGTTCTGGAAGAAAAAGAAGGTTTGTTTAAATTAGGTACCAAGTATGGAATTATTAACAAGAAATATACGAGTGAATATAGTGATTTTTCTAAATACTACATTTTTCCTTTTTTGATACAATGCTCTTTTTTTTAAAGGTCGGAAGTGGATTTATGTAAGCGACCATTTTTAAATATAACAGAGTGCCGACTTCGGAAATTTTGTCCATTAGAACGATTACTACTAAGCAATCAAATTCTCGGGGTCAAAGCTTTTTCAAATGCAGTTGCAGAACAGCTTGTTCTACAAGAATTGGCATATGTAAAAAAAATAATGTTCTTTGCAATTCGAAATTAATATTAGTTTTATGCTAATAAACAGATAATTTATAATAAATGTATGTCTAATTATTCATTTTTATTTGCAATATGTCAGTTCACGAAAATTCCTTAAGTCGTACAGAAGGATTAGTATTTATGTCGATAATATCATGACCAACAGATGGCTCAGAAGAGACTGCACAAAAATGCCTAAAGTCGGTTAGGCATTGCTGTTTTTGCCTAAAATTTTTTAAGGCATTGCGGTTATTGCCTAAAATCATAGGCATTTCTGATTTTGCCTAAAAGCGGGTTTGGCCAGTAACATATTCAATCGAGTTTTGCGTGCAATTAAATATAATTGATCGTGTTTCGTGATCAATTAACTGTTATTCATCGTGATTCTCGATCAATGTAGTGTATTTCATCGCAATTGTCGATGAATTAAATGTAATTAATATCTATTCTCGCTTAATTAAATGTAATTGATCGGGTTTTGCAAGCATTTACATGTAATTTATCGTATTTGGCGATGAATTAATTATTTTTCATCGCGTTTTGCGAGAATTTAAATGTATGTTATCGTGTATGGCGACAAATTAACTGTATTTTTTTGTGATTCTCAGTCTGCTATTTGTATTTACTCGTGGTACTGGAAAAAAGCCATGTATTTTATCTTTTTTTAGATGAATCAAATACATTAACTTCATTACGTGCGAATATTGAAATGTGGCTTACCTGAGTAAAATTTTCTCGACAATGACTTATTCAAATTTTATCTTGAAGGAGTTTGTTCAATATTATTATTTAAGGTTGTTGGAATAGTGTAAGGTTTAAAAAAATGTACGCTGAAAGAATTTTTTTTGTTAATATAAATGTTATTTTTTTTAATTTCGCATTTTCGCATTTTATATATTTTTATTATAAACATTTTTACTCAGCTACTTTATAAGCAATTAACACTCAGCTACATTATACATTTATTTTGATAACATACATTTTATTTTTTATAATTGTTCTTATTTTATATATGTTTATTATAAATATAATATGTTGTAATTTTAGTAGTCCCACCCAGGCCTCCAATTGTATCAATAGAGACGATCTCAAATGGTTTTCTAGCTGGTCCAAAGTGTGAGATAAGACCTATCTTGTGTTAACCTCTCGATTTATTTTTTTTACAAACATCACAGTTCCTACAAATCTCTTTTATATTGTCGGATATGTTTTCTGCTGTATAGTGTGGTAATATTTTACTTTTTAGTTGATTCATCCCCAAATGGAAAAATTCTTCATGAATTTCTTTTATAAATTTTTTAATGAACTCTTCTGATAATAATATTTTTTCTTTTTTCCTGACTTTTCTATAATACACTTCTTTTTTCAATTGTAACTTATCTTTATTTTTCTGCATTTTTCATTATTTCTTTGATCTTTTATAATATCTATCACACTTATCATATTTACAATTCTCAATTCATCCTCTTCTTCTTTTTCTTCTGGCTTCAATACTGGGTTCCTACTAAGACAGTCTGCCTCTACATTATTTTTAATATATCACCTCAAAATCATACTGTGACAAGTAATAAACTAGATCACCTAATTCTTCATCCTTCCTTGTTTTAATATTCATTTTCTGAAGAGGTTTATGATCCGAAAAAATTATAAATTTTTTCCCCATCAGCCAATGTCACCAATATTTAACAGCTTCATTTATTGCCAAACACTCCAAGTATATAGCTTTATTTTTCTTTTGGAAACTATTTAATTTTCTCGAAAAATATGCAATAGGTTTTTCTTCCTTAACTTCTTCATTTAACTGTGATTACTTTAGAACTGCTCAAATACCTTGCAGACTGGCATCGTTATAGATGAGTATTGGCAAATTCGGATCATAAATGGCTAAAACCGGCTGAGTACACAGAAAATTTTTCATATATTCGAACGCTTTTTCACATTCGTCTGTCCACACAAACCTCTGCCCTTTTCTTCATAGATTATGTAATGGCTCCAGTAGTATCGCAATTTTTGGAACGTATGCATTATAAAAATTTATTTTTCCCAAGAACTGTCTTAAATTCTTCTGATTCCTCGGTGCCGAGAAATTGCGTATGGAAATGAAGTTATCTTTTAACGGAGAAACAGAGTTGAACCTAATAATATGACCGAGATACTGAACGGAATCCAAAGCAAACGTACACTTAGACAGCTTTAGTCTAAATCCTTCTTTTCTTATCGCTTCAAGTAATTGCGACAGATGATCTATGTGCTCTTTAAATGTTTTGGAAAAAATAAAAATGTCATTTATATAGTTCACTATGCAATCCGACAACTTATATTTCCTAATAATATTACTTAATATTCGTTGAAAAATCGCAGGTGACGCTATCATTCCAAACGGAAGACATGTCCATTGAAAATGACCCTTCTGAGTTACGAATCCAGTTTTTTCTCTGTCTTCAATCCGCAATGGAATCGACCAGAAAGCTGAATTTATATCCAACTTTGTAAAGTATTTACAATCTCTTGTCTTAATTACCATATCCTCAATATGTGGAAATAGTTGTGCTTGAGGCACAATGATTTTATTTAAATCCCTAAAATCAATACATAATTTCGATTTCTTCCCTTCGCCTCTTTTATATGCTAGTGTTACCAGAGCTGCGGAAGGACTATACGATTCCTCGATTAAATTTCTTTTAAGTAATTCCGCTATTTGTGTCTCTATTTCTTTTTTATCCTTCACTGTGCATCTGTAAGGTCTTTTACTGCAATATTTATCTATTACTAAATCAATTCTAACTTCATATTCTTTGACTGTGCCAATATCATATTGATCTTTCGCAAAAATATCACTATATCTATCAATAAGATCATTAATTTGATTTTTTTCATATTGATCCAAATGATTTATCGAAGCCTCGAAGCTGTTTACATTTATATGTTCATTAAAATAAATTTTATAGTTTCCTTCTACAGTTGTTGTTTCACCTAATTTTTGTGTAATCTCTAATTTTTCATTTTGTCTTAATTTAAATTCCTTTATGCAATCTATACCGATCAAAAATTCATCCTTAGAATGTTCGCTATTAATTAAAAAACGTTAATAAAACTTTCTTCCTAATATTTTTACTTTTACTTTTATCATTCCCTCTATACTACTTACACCACTAATCGTTCTCAAAGTGACTTTTTGTTTATTGTTATTGTTTTTGTTCGATTTAATTTTAACCAAATTAGAATTTATTAATGACACATTCGCACCAGGATCATAAACAGCTGTTACTCGGAATGTATCATTCAATATTACTTTGAGTCTGATAAGTGGTGGAATTACAAGTTTTTTGGCTCAATTTCTAATAACTCCACTTCCAACACCGCGCTATTGACGATCTTTTCGTTATTTTCTTTTTGCGCTTAAAACATTCTTTTTCCGGATGGAATCGCGTTCCTTTCCTTTTTGTTTACAAATCTCACACGTGCTTTTTCCATAACCGTTGAATATTTATTTCTCTTATTATTTAAATTAAAATTCTTACCATCTAAACTATTATATTTCTTACTCACTAAATATTCTAACTTACTTATCTCAGCAAACAGATCATCGATCTTCTTCACTTTTTCTTTTTCTATTCTGTCTAGTACAAATTGGGCAAACCAAACGCAATCAAATCAATCCTAGTCTCGGCGTCCATTGATTTTTGCATTTCTAACAACAATTTTTCCTTCTTTAATGCGTAACCCAGCAAGGAGCCTACTTGGTACTTGAACGCAAGTGAGTACTTCGTTTCAGACTAACTTCTGCTCACAAATGTATCGCAAAAGTGTTCTCTCCAAATACCCCAACTTCTATTTATTGTAAGTTTCAATAACGCGATCTCATACCAGTCTGTCGCTCCCTTCTCCATAAATGACTTCAATAATTCAATCTTCTTTTCATCTTCGTTTATTTGGAAACGCTCACATTCTTTCTCGAAATTATTCATCCATTGGTTTGACTTCGCATTTTTTCCGCTAAATTTTTCAATGACGAAATCTTTCGCTATTCTGCCGATATCCTTTTGTGCTGTTTTTTCTAAAAGTTTCTCCAGCATTTTTATTAGTGATTGATTCACATTTACACTGGTGCTAGTTTTTGTTGCTGCGGTATTTCTTCAAGGTAGACGTCCTTGAACTGCAGATTTTCTTCATTGTCGAGGTATGTTGAGATCAATTCCTCTGTCAGTTTAACCCATACTTTCCTTATTTGACCTCTCTTGGTAATGGTTTTCTTTATCTTCTCATCAATTTTGTTTTCACCATTTCTGTGTGTTTCGCTGCCGGTTGATAATCGCTCGGAATCCCATATGAACGTCCGTCCGGTGTGTTAATCTGCGTAATACACAGTATATTTGTTTTTGAATCTTCAGCCACACCGCGCATCGTAAACACAAATTGTAACCGATCCATTGTGTCGTAACGAGAATGTTGTTTTATAATATGTTATAATTTTAGTAGGACTATTGAGCAACAACTTAGATAGTTTCTGTAATATTACGAAATATTTAACGAATCTACATTTTAGCTACATTATGGTGTATTAGCGTTTAAAAGTTCAATCGAAGTTCGATTTCATATTAACTTTGTAAAGGACTCGTTTTTCGAATTGTTCATCCTTGATTCGATTAAACTTCGAAAGATCTTACAATGTGATGTGTGAAAATAATCTCTCCACTGGCGCTGATAATGGTAGAACCTTGTTGTACTTGCAGAATAATAATTCTACCTTCGGATACTTATGAAGAAGTTCAAAGTCACGCGATTCTTAATGTTAAAACTGCATCAGCTCCGTTACATCCTTGGGTTGCGGAATAAATTCAGTTTGCAGAATTTTTCGTGCTGCATCTGCGTCGAATTGAAAGAAAGTATTTTTATTGTATGGAACTATTTTTTTTACTGTTTAAATTGCTTAGCAGGAATGGCTTTCCGAATAAGTTCCTTCACTTTTTCATGTTCCGTTTTACCCTTGAATGGTAACCACTCACATTTAAATTCCGGGTGAGTGAGGGCTGCCGGTGCTGTTATTTCACCCTGACTTTTAATCGCAAAAAAATCAACAAATGTAGATTCTAATTTATCAATCATTTGCTCGAGTACTGTCGAGGATAATTCAACCTCACTTCCTTCCTGTAGCAATTCTTGCCAACGTTGTCTTATTGTTAAAAGTGTCGGTAAAAGGTAGCCATAGTAGATGTTATTCTCTGCTTGTAGCTTGTCGATGCCTTTTTAATCGGTTCATTGAAAGTTAAGAACTCTTTAATGAGCTGAAAATCTTCCATCGCAAATTCCTTGCATTTTCTCGCTGTTGATTTTGCGACAGAGCTAATGCAATTGTTCCCCAAGAATCGTACAACGAATGCTAGCGAGTCGGAACCGGTCGTTGTAATGAACATTCTAGATATTCACTTATCTCTTCTCGCTGTTTCGTTGATTTCAACGACTTCCAAATCAATCTGGATTGCCTTAGTACTCTAGTGTAATCACTTTTATAAGCTGAATTTTTATTGATTAGTCTCATAAAATCAGTCATTGCTAATAAACTCAGTGTGTGGCTGGAGCATCTATAATGCTTCGGAAGGGAGTATGTCATTAAGTCCATTGGTTCGACCATTTTATCCACGTCAAAAGATTATCATTTTACATTTCATGCTCACCTAAAAAAAATGGATCATTCGGAAAATAATCATGTTTTTATTCAGCTATTAAATGAATTTCTCTTTACCTGGGACGACTGGTTCAAAATTAGCAATAGCAAATCCCCTGAAAGCTTTAACAAAATTTGCGCCATTGTCAGTAACAGTGCCGACAACTTTATCAGTTGTCAGGTTAAATTGAAGGTGCAGGCTTTCAAGCATGTCTGCAACGGCATCAAAAGTGTGAGATTCTGGGTATCGTTTACAACACAAAGCTGCTGATTTGCGACTGAAATCATGAGGACTAATCTGGAACATAATATTTTATTTAATGATAATGAATAAATTGGAACTAACACTAGAAGAATCATTATGCGTAATACGACCTACACTGTGTGCAGTTACTCCTATAAAACGCCGATATTTTCCCGTCCACATATCCGCCGTCGTACAAACAGTAGTTTGTTTGGCCAGAACGTCTATTATCACGGAAATCTGTTTACAGAAAAGATTATCTACTGTTTTTCCCTACTTCGTATCTTGTCGACTGAAGCAGGGGTTCACTTCCTTGTCTTATTCGCAAACCTAAAAATGAGAAAAACTCTTATTTATCTGCTAGTAAGTGAAAGGTACCAAATAGTTAGATTATAAGTGAACTAAATAAGGAGGAGACTTGCAATCAAATATCTTTCTGAAGCTTTCTTTTTAAACAATCGAATACGGCAATTGATTGTCCAGGATAAATTCAATAATGTTAGCTTTCATCTCTTCTCGATCGAAGGACTCATCACCTAATGATGAAGGACGGTGTCAAACACACCTGGCATGACCTTTTCATTGTAGACAACGACAAATTCAGTTGTAAACTTGTTACCCTCATACGCATCACATACCACTGCATGCGTCCCCTCTCAGACAACGTGCACAGCTGCATGTGTCCCCCCTCAGGCGACGCACACAGCAGCACCAAAGAATATAGATACTTAGGTATGGAAGCTCAGTTCTATAGAGAAAAGTGAAGACAATTTCGGGATACCGACTTGTAGTACTGTACCCGGAAGATGGATGGCGCTACAAGCGGTCCCCCGAAAATAAATAAAAAATTTTTTTCATCCCAGCGCCGGGATTTGAACCCCGAGCGTCGGCGTGTCAAGCGAGCAGGCTAGCTACTCGACCGAGCGACCAAGTTACCACTGACAACTCAAATTGCTCATTTGAATTATGCCCATAGATAAAAATTAATATAATGTTATTGTTTATCGATTCATATACATTATTATATATCGTGAAAGAAAAATATATTATATATTATTGTTCAAATCGTAACGCGTGAAATTGTCGCGGCTTTTTATTATTGTACGTTGAATTTTTGTGCCAGTTGCTAATACTCATTCAGCAAAACCGTTGGCAGAGCCTTTTCGCCCTGGCCTGCCAAGCTCCGATTTCACATCAGCGTTAACGCTTTGGTGCCAGACCATCTTACTGTTTAACTTGTCAAATCGAAGTCAAAAGTTTTTGATTTAATAAAGATAGTTGTTGTTTTTTCTTTGTTAAAACGGAGTGCACGAATTTCTTATCGCTCGGATTCAACTCCACTGCCTCGCACGGTAACATTGGTAGCAGAGAGCGTGATTTTTCACTGCACTGGTAAACGCAAAAAAAATTATTTACAAAAATAGTGGCAATTATTGATTGACAGCGTAACGATCTTCTCATCAAAGCAGTTGTTAATCCGATTCATACGCAAACTCTTGAGAGAAAGTCTGTTTACTTTCTTTGAGCGCGAAAATGAATCAGGACGCAGGCCGTACGCTACTCACTTCCCAGTTGAAACTGGGAACGTACATCGTAAATTTTTATGTGAACTCGACGACAAAAGTCAACGCGGAGAATCACACGCTGGAGCATTTTGAGGCACGCCTGCAGCTGCTTGAAAGCTATTGCGGAGAAGGCCATGCAAAAGCACGAAGCGTTATTGCCTTACGAAAACCTGCTAGAGGCCGAGAGCTACTTTAAAAACGATCACTACTTGGCCATTGAGGCCAGATACATCGAGAACAAAGCCCTTCTGCAGAGAAGAATTTCAGAACTCCGAAGAGGTCAGGGTGCCGTCGGCTCGGCACCAGCTCTGCAGGTCGACAGCCGAAGATACGACTATGTCGCTCCCCTCCCCAGCCTGTCTCTACCAACGTTCACAGGAAAGCAGGATGAATGGGAGAGTTTTAAACAGAGATTCTGCTCGTTGGTCCGCGACAAGGAGTCAATTCCGAGAGTCGCAAAGCTGCAACATTTGCTGAACGCAGTCCAGGGGCCGGCGGCGCTGCGTCTGCGAGGCCTTGAGATAGTCGAGTCGAACTTCGACGTTGCTTGGGACATGCTACTGCGGCGCTACGACAATCGGAACATACGGCTGTTCAACGCACTAGAGCACCTTATCGAGTTGCCACGAGTGAAAGTGCGCTGCGCGGAGGATCTCACGGATCTGATTGATCGCTCCGAGGAGGCCGTGCGCTCCTTGACGGAGCTGCAATGCCCGGTGAAGTTTTACGACAATTGGATTGTCCACTGCGTCGTGAGGAAGCTAGATGGAAAACGTGAGTCTTGGGAGATTTCGCGCGAGGAGACCCCGGAATTTCCGAAATACCAGGACCTCGTACGTTTTTGGAGCGACGGATACAGACGCTCGAGCAGTCGAGAAATACGGCCGAACCTCTCGAATCTGCTTCTCAACATCAACGAAATCGAGGCAATAACCATCGACGCATCCTCGCGAACAACACTCAAGTTGAAGATGCAAGAGAGAACAGAGCGAGGCCTCGCTGCGATCTCTGCCAGGGCAGTCATTGGCTGCACCGCTGCTTCAAGTTCATTGCGATGTCCCCGCAGCAACGTGGGGAAGTCTGTAGAAGCAAGCGCTTATGCATGAACTGCTTGCATAAGTCGCCTCCATCGACAGATGTCCATCGGCATCGAGGTGCTTGATTTGCCAAGGGAAGCACCATACGAAACTGCACATCGAAAACAACCAGGTCATCCGCTCAAGAAATAACGCCGAAGAATCCAGTTCGAGCGAGGGTGCTGCATCTGGCAACGGAGGAGACGAGGAAGGGATCAGTGCATTTGCCACACTCACAAGAGCAAATGCGCTTTTAGCTACAGCAATGTGTGCTCGTCGTGGACGCGAGTGGCCGTCCCATGCCAATTCGAGCTTTAATCGACCCATGTTCGGAAAGAAGTTTTCTTTCGCAGAGAGTCGCTAACCAGCTGCATTTGCCGACAGGTAGGGTCTCGTTGGATGTCGTCGGAATGGGCGCAACGGTGTCGTCGAAGGCGCGCTCGGAGGTGAAGTGCGAGATCAGGTCGAGCCGATCGCCTGACTTCGCTCGAAAATTTTCAATGGTCATTCTGCAGGAGCTGACGCGACTATTGCCGCAGAAGACGTTGAAGTTCGAGGATTGGCCTCATGTGAGGGGACTCGTGCTTGCCGACCCGCATTCAATGTGCCGGCGAGAATCGATTGCGTGCTTGGGGCCGACGCGTACCCGTCGTTCATTCTCGATGGACTGAGAAAGGGCCCGGACAATGCACCCGTCGCACAGAAAACAGTTTTCGGATGGATACTCACCGGAGCTGCTTTTCGGAATTCGAACCTCGAAAAATCGACGATCCGAGCGTTCCACATCACGACTGAGCCGTCCGTGTCGTCAATGGTGTCCAAGCTTTGGGAGCTTGACAGTGTGCCGTCAAGCCGCACCTTTCGAGGAGGAAAAGCGCTGTGAGGAGCTGTTTAAGAGGACACACTGTCGCAATGAGGATGGGAGATTCGTCGTGCGCCTGCCTTTTACGCGCAAGCTCGACTTGTCGAATTCGAGATACGCAGCGCAATCCTGCCTTGTGCGCTCGGAGGCTCGCTTTCGAAGGGACCCGAAGCTCTATGAAGCCTACAGCAAGTTATGCAGGAATACATACAGCTCGGCCACATGGAACAGATACCTGCAGGACAGATCAGCTGCCCAGGAGCTTACTTGCCGCATCATGGAGTTTTTCGTCCGGACAACCCGAAAATTCGGGTTGTTTTCAACGCGTCGCATAAGTCGAGCGGCGGACTCTCTCTCAACGATCTGTTGCTGCCCGGGCCAAAACTGCAAGCGGACATCACCGTCGTGCTGTCAAATTGGCGTTGCTTCAGATTTGCCGGCACTACAGATGTAGAAAAAATGTTTCGCCAGATTCGCGTGCATCAGGATGACGTCGATTGGCAGCGGGTGCTGTGGCGCAGGGACTCGACGAGCCCGATGGAGGACTTCCGATGCACAACAGTCACGTACGGTACTGCTGCCGCCCCGTTCCTGGCCCTCCGCGTCATGAAGCAGCTTGCGGAGGACGGAAGTGACAGGCACCCTGAGGCATCGCTCGCGCTCCAACATCAGCTCTACGTCGACGACATTTTTCCGGAGCCGACTGTTGGAGAAACGGTGCGCCGAAGAGATCAAATCATTGAGCTTTTGGCCACCGCTGGAATGAAGCTCGCCAAATGGTCGGGAACCATCGTGGCCTCGTCGAGGGTCTCGTGTCCTGTCTCAGGAGTCGGTGGCGCTAAGGATGGATGAGGCGGTGTCAACGCTGGGACTCAGGTGGCTACCTGGCCCAGACAACTTCACTTTCCAGTATAGGCCTCAACCTGGATCAAGTATAGTCGAGGCGCTCAATACTATCAGACATCGCGCGGACTTTTGACCCGATGGGGTGGCTCGCGCCGACGCTCGTGGTGGCCAAGATACTGCTCCAGGACGTCTGTTTGGACGGATCAGACTGGGACTCGCCGGTGTCTGCGACGGGGCAGCGATGGAGTGAGTTTTGCTCGACTCTGCCAGACGTAAGTAGAGTTCGAGTAAGCAGATGGCTTGGAACCTCGGAGTCAAAACCCGGCATCTGCACACCTTTGCCGACGCCTCGAAGCGCGCTTACGTAGCAGCACTGTATGCTATAACACCGTGTGGATCATCTTCACTGCTGGTCGCCAAGACAAAACTGGCCCCGACTAAGGTAGGTCCGGCTCCATTTGCTCCAGAAGTCGGCGCGCAGGCCTTCGACCAGATTCCAGTTCTGCAGCTTGTCGAGCGGGCTTTCGCTCGCCCCCTTTTCAGGCAGTGTCAACAGCGACATGCCGGTGGACTCACTGCTTGGTGTCAGCACACACAGGTCGTCGGGATCGCCGGTCACCAGCTCGAGCGGGCGGCTGTTGAGGACTGCCTCGACACCGACAATCAGCGTGTTCAATTCCTCGTAGGTGACGTGCCGGGTGCCCACAGCGCGCTTGAGGTGGAACTTGAATGATCGCACCGCCGCCTCCCATAGCCCGCCGAAATGCGGCGCGCTGGGAGGGATGAACTTCCACTCAATGCCTTCCTCGGCAAGGTAGTCAGCCAGACGGGGCCATCTGATCTGCTCGCTCTTCATGGCCGCTCGTAGCTCGAAATCCGCACGGTGGAAGTTGGTCGCGTTGTCGCTCCACATTTCCCTTGGCTGACCTCGGCGGCCAACGAATCTTGTGAGTGCGCCCAGCAGGCTGTCCGTCTTCAAATTGCCAACTAGCTCGAGGTGAATGGCCTTGGTGACCAGGCAGACGAAGACGGCCACCCAGGCTTTACTTGTCGGAATTCCCCTGCCTCTGCCCTGGCGCACAAGGAACGGGCCGGCGTAGTCGACCCCAGTGCGTTCGAATGGCCGCGCAGCTGTGACACGGCTCGCTGGCAGCGGAGCCATGATGTGGCTCGTTGTTCGCGCCCGGGCGGCCGCGCATATCACGCAATGGCTCACGTGGTGTCGGATCCGCCTCCTCCCTTGATGAGCCACGCGCGCTGGAAAACCTGGACGTAAGTGGCCTTGAATCCTCCATGGATCGATCTCGCATGAGCCCAGTCGATGACGAGAGTTGCTAGATGGCTCGAGCCATCTAAAATAGGTGGGTGCTTGAGATGAAACGGCAGCGCGGAGTGATGCACCTGCCGCCCACCCTGAGGATCCCTTTGGCATCGAGGAATGGATCGAGCACGGCCAGCGGACTCTTCCTTGGAACTGGTCGAGAGTGTCTCAGCTCTCGAACTTCGACCTCGAAGTATTGTAGCTGACTGCGGACGAGGCATGCTTCGAAGGCTTCGCCGAGCTCCTGAGCTGTCATCGGCTGTAGTGGGTCTGGGCATGGGCCCGATTCCAACGCTGTCTGATCCAGCGTCTGAGCCGCACCATGAATCGGAGCGCCCTCGTCAAGCTGGAGAATTTACGCAGCCAGTCGGTCACCTCCTCAGCCTCAGCAGCTACATAAAGGCACAGACGTTGTTCTTCGCCTTCTGGTGGACGATTTGGTGGCCAGGTGTGTGGCGGCTCCATCAGCCACTCGGGGCCATGGAGCCAGGCCTTGTGTGAAAGTAGCTGGTTTACAGTTGCTCCTCGCGATGCGACGTCAGCGGGATTCTTGTCCGATGGCACGTACCGCCAGATGCTCCACGGAGTCAATTCCTGGATTTGATGGACGTAGCCATCAACCACCGAATTGCCGATCGCCTCGGTTGAGTCGATCCAGTGAAGAACGATCCTTGAGTCCGACCAGGCCACGCACGTGTTGATGTCAATGGCCAGCTCGTCGCAGATCGTGCGCAGAAGCCGGGCGGCGATGAGCGCAGCTCGTAGCTCCAGCCTCGGGATGGTCAGTCGCGGCGTCCTCGCCGGCTCCACCAGTACGCTGCGGATGGGTGCGAGCTTCGTTTTGGCGACGAGAATGCGTAGCCGAACCTGGCCTGTCTCATCCTCACACCAGGAGTAGGTCACCGCAGCCATGGCTCGCCGGCTGGCGTCGGCGAACGCGTGAATCCGGAGGTTCCGCGCTGAGGAGTGTGATGCGAGCCATCGTGGTATGACGAGGCCCCTTATGGACGTCAGACCGTCGCAGATGCTCCTCCATCGTTGGGCCAGCAGCTCCGGCAGCTCGTCGTCCCAGCCGAGTCGGGCGCGCCACATATCCTGGATGAGCAGCTTAACTGTGAGAGTGGTGGGCGCCAGCCACCCGCACGGATCGAAGATGGTCGCGAGCGCTGACAGCACCTCCCGCTTGCTGCGTCGGGGTTTCGAGACGTCTGGCACTGCGATACCCAGCGAATCGTCTTGAGGGTTCCAGGCGATCCCGAGCTCCCGTACCGGATCCTCGGCGGAAAAGCTGATCCAAGTGGGTCGCAGGCAGTCTGCAGTGTTGAGGCCCTCGAGCAGTCGAGGGTCGTTCGCGACCCACTTGCGGAGCGGGAAACCTCCCCTGTTTGTCAATTGGATCAGTTGGTCTCGGAGAGCCCGTGCCGCCTCCAGATCGGGCGCGCCTGAAAGCACGTCATCGACGTACCTGTCCCGTAGAATGGCGACCGCGGCGGCGGGGAATTGGGCGCCGTCGTCCTTGCACAGTTGCTCGATCGTGCGAAGTGCCAGGTATGGAGCACAGCTTGTTCCGTACGTCACAGTCAAGAGTCGGAAGTGTTGGACGGGGTCGGATGAGTTCGGGCTCCACACGACGCGCTGCCAGTCGAGGTCCCGTTCGTCGATCCAGATCTGACGGTACATCATTTTCATGTCTGCGCAAAATGCAACACGGTGCCGTCGCCATCTCAAGAGAATGGTCCAGATGTCCCGTTGGAGCTTGGGGCCTCGATGGGTGACGTCGTTCAGACTAACTCCAGACGATGTCGGTCGTGATGCGTCGAACACCACCCTCAGGCGGGGCCCGTGGTCACCATGCTGCCAGATCCCGTGGTGGGGAATGTAGTGGACTGGACGGTCCTTCAGCGTCCTCTCTTCGTGAGACAGCCTGATCATATGCCCTGAGTCGATGTAGGCCTGCATGAACTCTCGGTAGGCAGCCGCGAAGGTGGCATCTCGGGCCATGCGTCGATGGAGGTGGACGAGGAAGCGCACGCTGAGCTCTCACTGGACCCGAGCAGTCGGCCGGCGTCCGGCTTCAACGGCAGGCGGACCACGTACCGACCTGAGTGATCTCGATGATGCTCCATGAACAGCTGCTCACAGCGCTCGTCGGCGGGTGAGGGACGGTGCACGAGGGGAAGATCTTCGACTTGCCAAAATTGCTGTAGCACCGCCAACAATTGTCGATGCCAAGAGGGCTCAGAGCCGTCAGCGGTCATGGCGAGGCACTGATTGGGCCGTTGATAGCCCAGGCCACGGCTTCGGCCCCAGATCGTCCACCCAACTACGGTGTTCTGTGCGACGAGACCGCCACGACGTTGCAGCCCCGTCGTCATGAGGCGATGCGTTACCCCAGCTCCAAGCAGCAAGTCCACGGGGCCCGGTTGGCCGAATCGGGGATCGGCCAGCTTGAACTGACTCCACATCAATGACTCGTGTGGAGCTACTCGGTGGCATGGCGTCGTGATTCCCAAGCGCTTCAGACATAAGGCCTTCATCTCGATCGGAGATGAACGGCCGGGCAGGTGGAGGTGTAGGCGAGCAGTACGCCTCGACCTGCCGGCGATGCCTCCCCCTACGGCGGCCACGGCAGTGCGATCGGCTTCAGTAGGGGCCTTTAATCGGGCGGCAAGCCGATCTGAGATCAGGGTGACCTCTGAACAGGCATCCAGGAGCGTCCGGACACGTAGGGGCCTGCCGTTGGGCGCGCTGATCTTCAGTGCGGCGGTGCACCTGGGGCAGCGTTCTCGAGTGTCGCGAAGGACATCGGGTGGGTCTTAGCAGGTGGCCCAGGCTCGTGACTTGAAGCGGCTCGCTTGCGTGATCCTTCATGAAGCAGGGTGTGATGAGTCGCTCCACACGTCTGACACGTCGAGCGCGATGGACACGCGCGGACTGCGTGACCTGGCCGCAGGCAGTTGAAGCATAGACGCTGTTGCATGACGAGCTCTCGTCGCTCAGCCAAATTCATGCTAGTGAAGGCGTCGCAGTGCCCGACATAGTGTTCACCTCCGCACCGGATGCAGTCTTGGCGGCCTTGTCGAGTTGCATAAGCACGTGCAGGTCTGTGGTCGCTCGATGAGGCTGACTGCCTCGTTGTCGTTGCTGCCCCTGAGGAGCACGCGACAGCCATGCGGCAGCGGCTGTTCAGGAAGGTGCTGAGGTCGTCGAACGACGCCAGGTGATCTCCCTTCCTAGCAGCATGATCGGCGCTACTTTCGGCATCGTTTCGCTCCAGGTCAGTCTCCCACGCTTGACGAGTAATGGGGTCCATGCAAGAAGCGGCGATGGAGATGAACCAAGCGTCCCACGTGTCCACCGGGCACTTCAGTGTTCGCAGCTGATCCCGATGACGACTCAGGGTGTCGATGAGCTGTTGAAACGCCTTCGCTGAGGGCTCTCGGAGCGGTTTCAGCGATCGCAACGAGAGCAAGTGCTCGTGTACCAAGAGTCGACGATTTTCGTAGCGGCTCTCCAGCAGTTTCCAAGCGGTGTCGTAGTTATCGCCAGTGAGCTGCAGCGAGTCCAGGGCCGAACGGGCGTCGCCTCGGACCAGAGTCTTGAGGTAATACAGGCGCTCTACGTTGCTCAGGTGTGAGCTCTGGTGGATGAGAGCATTGAAAAGATCTCGGAACGACTCCCAATCCTCGCGCCGTCCAGAGAAGTCAGGGACGTTGATCTGCGGCAATCGCGAGTGCGATTGGGTGGAGGCTGGGGCTTCCGAGTGCGCCATGACACGCTCAGGTCGACGAGGCTCAGGCTGTAATCGACTCTGAACGTCGTAAGGACGCCTGTTGCGTCGACGTACTGTCCTTGGACCAGGGCGTAGTTGGCGGCTCGGTCGTAGCTCGGGTCGTCATTGTCTGGCTCCATCAGCCCCAGGTGAGTTGCCCATGAAGTCTTCCCAGTAGCCTCGTAGCAGCTCCCGTCGGGCCTGGCTCTCCCCGGTGTCCAGTCATCGTGCTCGGTCGACTGAATTGTTGCGCACAGCTCTGTGATCACGTTGATCAGCTCGATCTGGGTCGTCACTAGGCGATTTCTGTCGTAGACACAGAGAAAGAAAGACGAATTATTAGCGGTAGACTCGACGCCGGATCACAGCGGAGTACCATTCACTCTCATGCACTCTCTCACTCTCGATCAAGTGCGTGGACAGTTATCATGATTGCCGCGGCTGCAGGCGGCCCGATCGATGCTCGAGGCGAGCAGACACTACGCGCCAGCGTCGCGAGACTCACACGGCTGCTCTCGAGCTGAGCAGAACTCGGTTCGGCACCAGCGAGTCGACGCACCCGGTGATTGACGGCGCACTCGATCGAATGATGATGCGAGCTCACGAGCCGAATCAGGGTCGTCGTTTCTGACTAGGCGAGAGACGACTGCCACGTAAGCGAGACAGGTCGTTGATCATGCGATTCGCGTCGCGAGGCCGGCTGGCTCGCCGCGCCACGGCATGGCGGCTGAGCGAGCCCACACACACGGGCATCGCCACGCGTGCGGACCACGAGCGCACGAGTGGCCCACGCGCACGTACACGGGCATTGCCATGACGCATGCAGACCAGACGCGAGCGGCCCACACACACACACCACACACACACACCACACACACACACACACACACACACACACACACGTAACGTGCCTCGATCGCAGGGCGGGCGCGTGCGAGTGAACATGCACGCACGTGAGTTGCGAGCAAGATGGCGCGTGGCACCCTTTCATTGCATATTACACGCCCGCAATACGCACACGGTCATCCACACTACTTGCTTACCTTTGTGGCATCGTCCTGCTGTGTTATCCGGCTCGAAGGACCAATGTTGAAAACCCGAGGAAGCTGGGAGGAGCGGGAAGACCGGCTGACTAAATTGATGACGCAGTGTGTTGAGCGAAAAATTGGAGATAACACTCTTTATTTGGCCGCTGCTCTGCGACAGTAAATTTTACACAAGTCGGAGCGATCTTCACGGTGACGCAGCACCAACAACAAAAAAAGAATTGATTCGGAGGCAAACACAAGAAAAAAATAACACTCTTCACACATCACTGTGACGGAGGTGTTCACTCGGCCGGACACGTCCGTCCGGTTCGGCAGCTCGAGAGCAACTGAGCAGCGGCGCCGACGCGCGGCCGTCCTTGACCACCGCGCATCGGCGGCGCGCATCACATCTGCGCATGGCGCGGCGTTTTCGAATCTCCGCTGGCTTCTCTTCTCAACAGACAGACTCGAGTGTGGTGCTGGAATGGATTCGCGGTCACTCTTCAAAATGGCCGACTTTTGTGGCCAACCGCGTGAGTGAAATCTAGACAAGCCTACCAGATGTGTGCTAGCGTCATGTGCGAACCGCCGACAACCCAGTTGATTGCGCGACGAGAGGACTCGCTCCGAGGGACTTGGCCGCGTTCTCACTGTGGTGAGCCGGACCTGCTTGGCTGGTGGAGGAGGAGTCTCAGTGGCCGAAGATGGACGTAGCTGAGCCGATTGTTCAGGCCATGGTGGTGACGGAGGCCAAGCCGGATTCTCGACCAGGGGTGGAAGGAGAGTGTATGTTGGAGTTTGACATATGCCCGAATTTCCGTATCGTGCTAAAGGTTTTGGCATTGATCTACCATTGGCACTCACGCGCATCACATCGAGTCCGAGGTACCCCTGTCATCTCCGAGGCAGATGCTTTGAGGAAGGCAAGAATCGGCTGTTTCAGGTCAATCCAGTGGTTTCATTTTGCCGACGAGATTAAAGCGCTTAGAGGAAAACGACCTCTGAGCAAGCGCAGTCATTTGGGCCGACTGTGTCCCTTTTACGATCAGGACGGACTTCTGCGTGTCAGAGGTAGGCTGCAGAATGCTCATGTGCCTTTCGACGAGAAGCACCCAGTAATTCTGCCTGGAGGATGTGCTATGGTCAGGAGGTTGGTGCAGCGGGCTCACCTGGAGACACTACATGGCGGCCCCAGCTTATGAGCTCTCCCCTGGCCAGGCAATTTTGGATTACCCGTGGTGCACGTGTCATTCAATCCGTGTGTCACGGTTGTGTCAAGTGCACGCGCTTTCGCGCAACACATTTGGATCAACAAATGGCACCATTGCCTTCTGCTCGAGTGACCCCGGGACGACCTTTTGCGACGACTAGACTGGACTACGCTGGGCCGATGTCGATTTTGTTTTCAAGGGGTAGAGGAGCGAAGACGACAAAAGGGTACGTCGCCATCTTCGTGTGTTTGGTCACTCGCGCAGTGCATGTTGAAGTCGTGTCCGATCTGACTACACGAGCTTTTCTGGCGGCTTACTCAAGATTTTGTGCGAGAAGAGGGAGACCGTCGATCGTCTACTCAGACAACGCGACGACGTTCAAGGGTGCAGCCGTGGAGCTCAAGAAGCTTTTTGAAAAAAGCTCATCGTTCAGTCGTCGCATTCAAGATCAACTAAACGAACAAGGTACGAGGTGGTCGTTCATCCAGCCACGAGCTCCACATTTTGGAGGGCTGTGGGAGGCCGCGGTGCGCAGCTTTAAACATCACTTCCGCCGAGTGGTCGGAGAAACCAGGCTGACGTTCGAGGAGCTTGCGACACTGGCGGCACGAATCGAGGCATGCTTGAACTCTCGTCCGCTGCGGCCACTCGGCAGACAACCCGAAGACTATGCCGCGCTTACCCCGAGTCATTTCCTGGTTGGATCAGCGCTGCTGGATTACCTCGAGCCGTTCGATGAAGGAGAAATTCTGAGCCTCACCGATCGCTGGAGGCTTTTGCGTGGTCTGCGAGACTCGTTTTGGCGTCGCTGGCGCAAAGAAGTTCTTTCGCAGATGTAGCAGCGAAATAAGTGGACCGATATTCGCACGAGTCTCAAGCCAGGCGATATGGTCATCATGCGAGACGAGCTGTGCCCGCCTTCAACCTGGCCCTTGGCACGCGTCGAGGAGGTTCACTTGGGAGCTGACGGCTTGGTGCGAGTGGCCCCGATTAGGACGTCGGACTCGCGATTCACGCGTCCCATAGTGAAACTCATCAAGCTTCCAACCGATCGTGATCTCAAGCCCAATTCTCAGACTGAAGTCGAAAAGAACTAGTTTTAAGTGTATTTTTTTTTGTTTTTTTTTTGTAAGCTAATGATTCTATGTCTACGTATTTTGTTTCAAATGGTTTAGTTCGACCGCTTATTATTATTTATTGTCTTTCTCTCTTTGTTCTTACATGTGTAATTATATTTTTTATCGAATTATTTGTTTTGACGCTGCTGTGCGTCAACGCGGGCGGTATGTTCAAATCGTAACGGTTGCGGACTTGGCGCTGGTGTGAGATGGGAGCTTGGTGGGACAAATACGCGCGAAATTGTCGCGGCTTTTATTATTGTACGTTGAATTTTTGTGCCAGTTGCTAATACTCATTCAGCAAAACCGTTGGCAGAGCCTTTTGGCCCTGGCCTGCCAAGCTCCGATTTCACATCAGCGTTAACGCTTTGGTGCCCGACCATCTTACTGTTTAACTTGTCAAATCGAAGTCAAAAGTTTTTAATTTAATAAAGATAGTTGTTGTTTTTTCTTTGTTAAAACGGAGTGCATGAATTTCTTATCGCCCGGATTCAACTCCACTGCCTCGCACGGTAACAATTATAATTGTTACCGCTGCGGGCCAAACGAAAGATGCGACGAGATGATTGCAAGCGTTAGTAGCGACTGCTGTATGTGATCCAAGGGGCAATCAAAACGTAGACGCAACTTTTTATTTGATAAACAAATAACTTCTTTATTAAAAAACAATAATTAACGGACAAAAAAAGGCTATTCTCTTGTGAGACTTGCAGGCTCAACAAAGCTCCGTGCTGGAGTAAGAAAAAAGATAGCGATGGCGAAATGCGATGCTTTACAGAGCTAACGGTTAACTGAACAATTATAACTTAAACATAACTAAGACCGACTCACGACTCAGCATTACTTGGCGCTCGTTCCCTCTCCATCCCTTCTCTCACTCCAGCAACCCAGTCCCGAAGCTCCACAACCGAACAATAATAACTGAAATATAAAATTAAAAAAGGTTTTGCACTCGGCTAATGACAGCTACAATACGTGCATTTTTATCAAATAGTGTAGGTTTAAAGCAAAAGTAATTAAAATCAGGGAAAATGTAGTTATGAATAAGCAATGAAAAAAATAATTTTACAGTAATGTAGCTGAAATCACTCAATGGAAACCAAGCGGGAAGGTGGCAAAACTTTTCCATCAGGATAGGATAGGATGGGTTGATAGAAATTTGTAAAAATTAAATTTTTATATTTACTATTACATTAAAAAACATCTAATTTTAAAACTAATTAGTACAAATTTCTGGGAAAAGAGGTGAGCTATGTACCTATTAAAAAAAATAAAGAATTAATATTGTGAAGCATGAAAAAATTATTAAATTAAATTTGGCAAAGTTTCTGTAATTTTAAGTTAGGTTTAGCAGCACAAGTTCTAATATTACGTTTTTTAGAGTCTCTAGTTTCTCTGCTCATCCATTTAGTTTTATATTTTAAATGAATAACTACGTAAGAAAATAATATTAATTTTTGTGTTCATGTTCAGGGTCATTATGAATAAAAAATTCGGGATATTTTCAATTATATTTTTACGAATTAAGGAATATAAAAATAATGATAAATTTTCTCTGTGAGAGTTCTGTATGAAGGCTTTGTCGAAAATCTCATAACAAGCTAAAACTACATTAAATAAAAGTTCAGAAGGAACTTGTAAACTGCCACATACATCACTCTGCACAGATGTATAAGATCTTAAAAATAATAAAGTGTCGTCGCTATCAATTTTCAAAATACCTTTTTCGGTATATTTAGTGTAACAATCAGGACAATCAAACGTATTTTTAAATCTATAAGCTAAATAACCCGAAATGTATTTTTTTGTTTGTCTTTCGAGTGATGGTGGTTCTGTTAGTATAGTTGGTAATGATGATGTGAAGTGTGTAATGGTATTTGATATGTTTGTGATGGGTGTTGATTCTGTATGTGTTTGTTGTGTTGTTGCGCTAGGAGATATTTTGAATTAGATTCATACGATGGCACTCCATTATTTAAAAACCACTCCTCAACGTTTTCATTTATTTTATTCTCTAAATCAGCGCTATCATCCGGTTTTAAATTATTAAAATTTGAAATTAATAGGCGCGCTTTATCGGCTTCACAATTTGTCCCTACGGCTGGTACTAGCAAAGTGACGAGAACGGCGTATTGAATTTTTAACGCACTGGGTAAGCGTTGGATTATATATAACCACAACGCTCTCTCAAAAATCCGAAAAAATTCTCTAATTTTATCCTGATTTAAACGCGATGTTAATAAATAGCTGACATTTTCTGCTTTGAGTCTATTCCTAATGAAAGAATACCATTAATGGTTAGAATTAAATTTTCAAAAGCAGGAGAATTGCTGTCCATCCCTAATTAATTTAAGCCAAACTACGGAGTTTTTTAATTCATCTTCAACAGTCGTACTTTTCGACGAAAGACCTCTCCTATAAGGATTGGAATCGGTCGAAGAGCGAGCGTTGAGACAATCAAAAATTTTGTTGATTTTTGTACAAAAATCAGAAGTTGCACCTGCTATAGCGACATCGGAATTATTTAAACCTAATTCTACATTCATGACAGCGGCCATTAAAGCAGCACCTACTGAATGGCTGAAACTTGAACAGCAAAGCTAACTTTCATTTTTTCGAAATTGTTGGGCTCAATATGACGTTTAGTAATTTAGGGGCTGCCTTACAGGATTTGCCTAGCTCAAGTCATAAAGCTTTTTTATTGGCGACCAAGAAACTACATTGCCATTTACTATAAAATTATTGGATATCAAAGTATTTCTAATAGATTTGATTATATGAGGAACGTTGAAGCAGAAAGAGATTGATTTACCATCAAAAGTAAAGAAAGGATTGTCGATAGTTTTACCTCACTGCTTTACGGCGGATCGATTGCAAGCAGACTGATCACAAACCATGTGATAGATAACAACCTGCTTCAGAAGCAAGCTCGATTACCTTTAAAATTAATACTTTTAATTTAATTGCTGAAACAGTGCCAGCAGAAGGAACATAAAAAAAATGGTTGTTTCCAGTTGTGATCAATCCATCGAGCATAAAAACAAGAACATGCGTAGCGACTTTATTACTTCGACCCCCTAAATCGGATCCTAAATCTTCATAACCCTCGATGAGATCAAATTTACTACTATATTCGAAACCTGGTTTGATCATCATCTCGTCCCACATTGAAACCGCCGCTTTTTCGAAACAGGATTTAGTTTCAATTTGAATTTAATTGTTCGTAAAGTTTTATATTTTTTCCGGTCTCATATTAATATATTAACCCACTGATGAAATTAATGTTAAACAAGGAAGATTAAAATTTCGTATAATATATTTATATGCTTGGGATTTATAAAAAGGCCTAACGCAAATTGCTTCTCATCTTCTTCCCATTTTTTTTTTAGAATGGTTAATTTGCATTTAGAAAAATCTAAATTTTTACCTGTAAGATAACTGCTAACACCAGAAATAATGTCTTCGTTGTTAATTTATAACGCGTTGCTCACTGCGATAATTTTTGATTAAAACTTTAATTTTTTTTGCAAATGAATGATTTTATTTTTTAAATTTTTATTTTTACGCGACAAAAGGGTTTTTATTACGTCTATAGATGTTACGCCCTGAAAAGCTATTGACGGGTAAGCAGATATTTGGCAAACATGGATTGGAAATTGGAACATCAATTACATCATTCTGGAGAACTTGTGCTACTTCACCTAATTGCAAAGCAGGTAGATTTCTGTTTTCTAATTCATAATAAAATTTTGGAACAACCTTTTTATGCAATTCTTTTTACCATTAACACCGGCAATAAAAAAATCTGCATCAAGAAAATGTGCACTGCATACTCGTTTTTCATAAAGCGTTCGACAGTCAAAGCAGCAAGAGATGCATTACCACTTCTTTCAACCAAGCAATCGACTGTAATAAAAAAGCATGCCGAAAAACCAAAATATAGTATAGATAAAACAGGAAAGAATACAAGAGTTATAATAAAGTAAACAGAGGCGTAGCTGAGTGACTGTGAAATCAGTTACATAGAAGAAGTAAAAATGTTATTTCAATAAAATAATTGAAAAAAGTTACGTCTTTTTATCTTTTAGCAGGCATCTGTATAAAACCGAATCAACTTAGCTTCGAAATTGTTACGGTTTTTGTAATATACAATAATGACCGATATGTATAATAAACTGCAACAGCTCAGTTGATTCGGTAAAATTCAATTGCAAATTCAAGGATCGCATGAACTGCACAAAATATGGACATCTCGTTAACTTAATGTTATATAATTAAAAATGAAAAATTTGAACGGGTCAGGTTGGTTCGAGTGTTCCGATTATTTACAATGGCATATTTAAAGATTGAAACGTTCATTTAAGCAGGACTCACTAAAATTTTTTTGGTTGGGTCCATCAACACTCAGCTACACAACTGCTAATAAATCATGAAAATATTGCTTGCACTTGAGGAAAAAAGTTTTTCGACCATATGCAAAAAGCGCGTCGAAAGTCAGGCTAGCGAAAAAAGTTTTAGCTTTAAAATTAGAAAAATATATGTTTTTATTATTTTCAAGGGCCATAACAAACTCACACAATTGAGAAACTTACAATAACACTCACCAAGTAATATGTAACTTGTGAACAAATATCTTTACTTATTAGCATGATGATTAACTTAAAATGTTGTTAACCACGGCAAATTTTTTTAATTGTTACTGCTCTCAAACGCAAATTATTTATAGGGTCGAATACTGCACGATACAGACGACTCGTAGATTTCGATATCTTCGCGACCATCGACAATTCTCAAATATTTATAATAATAAATAAAGGCATGCCCTATGTTCCCTTTATCGTAATTTTCTGTCTAACGCGAACACTGAGCAGCAAATGCTGTGCAAATGTTTCATTTCGTCTCAAAATTTAAAAACTGCAAGCCAAGCGTTCGCCGTAAACACGATTGTAATTAAATAAATAAAAAGTAATGAGCGTTTAAAGTCCACTTAAATACCACTTACAGCGTTGGATCCTTCGCTCTGAACCGATTAACGTACATTGGCAGTATCTGTTGTATTGCTGCAATCTGTAAAACAGCATTTGATGACCCTCGGCATTGCAACACACTAAACTAATTCACAGATCACTCACAAATACCTACACGATTTCAAACTAATAAAGATAGTCCAACTGCACTGATATACTATAATCTCTTCGAGCAACACGTCGAAATGATACAACGTACGAACGAGACGAGACTAATCTTATGCAGACACTATCGACTCTTAAAGCCTGTACAGATTGTCAATGTTTTGATCGGTCCAAAGGCTGCGATTTTTTCTGCGCGAAAACACGTCGCTCGCCGGCTTCTGCACGATACGCCTTTCCACGAAACGAATCGATGTTATTTTCACGCACGCTAGTGTTCATGTAACGAGTATATAAGTCTTAATACACATCGAGTTTAATCGATGTGAGATGAAATAATAGTTGCAGATAAATAAGTATTGCAAATATGTCGTATTTATTATGCGGACAATGATTCACTCAAGCAATCTTGCAATCATTTCATTTTATCTATGGGCATAATTCAAATGAGCAATTTGAGTTGTCAATGGTAACTTGGTCGCTCGGTCGAGTGGCTAGCCTGCTCGCCTGACACGCCGACGCTCGGGGTTCAAATCCCGGCGCTGGGATGAAAAAATTTTTATTTATTTTCGGGGGACCGCTTGTAGGCTCCATCTATCTGCCGGGTACAGTACTACAAGTCGGTATCCCGAAATTGTCTTCACTTTACTCTATAGAACTGAGCTTCTATACCTAAGTATCTATATTCTTTGGCAACACGCGTCCCCACCTTGCGCCGACGGCCAATCAGCGCGCTATTGCTTCCTATATAAGCGAGGCGCCCGGCCAAGCAAGTGAAGTCGTCTCTCGGCTGCCAGCCAGAGCACATCGACTCTCGTTCTCGCATTCGCGACGACGAGCTATTGAGAGTTTCGACCTAGGGAAATATTTCAATAGCGAACTTCAAAAATACTCGCCTCGTCATTTCACTACCATTCCCCACTTTTTACTTTTCAAGCTTCCGACTCAGCCGCCAGGTGGCGCGGCGCCACCGGAAAGTCGTACCCACGAGAGAAAAGGTCGAGTTTAGAGTACTAGTATAAGTGCCTCTCGACCTAAATCAAGCAGCTTTTGACTGTTCGACTTGCTACAAGTGAGATCAGAAAAGTGGATCGGACTTTGTCTACCTACTTTTAACTGTTCAACTTGTACAAGTTGAAACAGAAAAGTGAGCGAACTTTTGTCAACTACTTTTGACTGCTTGACTTTACAAAAGTCAAAGCAGAAAAGTAGTTGGACTCTAGCTCGAACCTTTTTTTTGTTTCGCCTCCGATTGTCACAGCTCAGGAAGGGCAATCAGTCACGGCGCCAATCCCAAGACAAAAGAGGAGGGCCCAGGTCCTACGCAGGGGTCACCATCTCGTGTCAGGCGTCCTGGAACAACTCTGCGTTGTGCGAGCCGTGCCAAGAGACGAAGATCTCGTCAAGAGCCGTCAGCATACCATTGAGCGAGTCAAGAGCTTTGTTCGTCGCCTGGCTTCTCGGCCAGGGTCAACCTACACCAACAGCTCGTGCAAGTCTCTCCGCACCTGGCCTTATCTACTGTTACGTGGGGTAAGGATAATAAATAAGATTGAGACAATGAATTAGACTTGAGTTGCCGAGAGGGGAGGGGCCGAAGTCCGTAGATGCGATGCGCTTCAGCGTTGGACTACTACTAATGAGCTGTGCTCATTACTCCGTTAATACTACTTGTCATAATAGGTGGGGGCCTTGCCGTCCCACATGACACAACCGAAGTCGTTACGCGACGACCTCGACGCGATTATGACCCCTTCTCCCTTTATGGCATTTATTTATATGTTTTTAATATAACTATTATACATAAAAATGATTATAAATTTAAGCTTCGATCGGCCTGCGAGCGGTCAGGCTTACAATTAATATTACTTAAAAATTACTATTTCTCTCATACTTATCATATAAATTATATAAAAGGCAAAAACTTTTATACTTTCCAAGCGACGAGGCTTAGTCAGCAATTCTGCATTTGTGCAGCTATCTAGCGCATATACTGAACTGCATGCGTCTTTGTTTCGAGCTCGCACCTCAAATTTCAATTATGCAGTCTTGGTGCATAGCACCTTGCGATGCGAGCTGCTGCTCAGTTTTGCTTTAGTCTTTCACGAGTAAAGACCTTATAATTTCACAAAAAAAATAAAAAAAATAAAACATGAGAAAGCCAAGAACCATCATATTGTTCTCCACCGTTGTCAACGGGCACTTACTAACAATGAGGATGCGTGGCAGCCACCTAGAATTCCTGGATGGTACCGGCGTCATCGTAAGTACAAGTTTACAATCTATACTTCTCTACTCTATTTAACTATTTAAATTTTATTTATTTACTCTATTTAATCAACATATATATAAATTATATATTTTCTCCATTCCAATATATTATATTAATTCTCTCTCTTCTTTTTTTTTTCAGAAAGCGTACGATCGATACGAAAGATGTCACGTGGAAAAGTGGGACCTAGAAGAAGGAAAAGAGGTTCCCATCTGCCCATCGTGTTTGCGGCCCACCGACACTCCAGCTCAGTATGTTTATGCTGCCGCGCATATGTAATACAAAAATAGTAAAATAATAAATAAAACCCCCATTACTATTTCAAAAAACATATTATTATTTATAATCCATTTCACTTCCATTCCCATTATATATATAAAACTAAATATTCTTCCAAAAAATTTTATTATCTTTAACTTTAATAATTTATTCATCCAATACTTTTCCAAATTTATTCAAAATTTCTAAAATTAAAAAAAAAATTTCATCTTTTTTTTCAACTTATTCATTCAACTTTCAATTTTTCAATTCATTCATTTCAAAATTCATATAAATTCTAAATTTTCAAAATTTTTATATTTATAAAATAATATTAATACTTTTCTAAAAATGATTTATCTTTTTTTTTCAACTTATTCATTCAACTTTTCAAAATTTATGTAAGATTCTACAATTTCCAAAAATTCTATGCACTTATAAAATACTTATTTGCAATTATCATAGCATTTAATATGGGCCCTGCCCTTCGCATCTTTTTTTTCCATATCTTTCGCAACAATTTAAAAATATAATATAATATACAATATAATATTTTATGCTAGTAAATACGCAGTACTATCTTTCGTCCGGCTGCGCCCGGCGTAAGAAGAGGCGCGAATCATATTACCCGCGCTACTCATATAGTAAGCGTGATAACGATTTAACTCTACAACGTTTCTCTTTCCTTTATTGCTAAATTAATTATTTTAAAATGCTTAAAAGAAATTCTCTATAAAATCTATTATTATAACATAAGACATTATTTATAATCACGTAATGTTTCTATTAATGATAATATAATTAATTATTATATAATATTTTATAAAATGCGCAGTACACTATCTTACGTCCGGCTGCGACCGGCGTAAGAAGAGGCGCGAATCATATTACTCGCGCTACCTATATAGTAAGCGTGATGACGATTCAACTCTACAACGTTTCTTTTCCTTTATTGCTAAATTAATTATTTTAAAATGCTTAAAAGAAATTCTCTATAAAATCTATTATTATAACATAAGACATTATTTATAATCGTGTAATGTTTCTATTAATGATAATATAGTTAATTATTATATAATAAATAATATTATTTTAGCATTTATGCACATATGCAACAAAAGAAACCTCACTTATTCACGTTGGCATTTCGCACGTGCGGGCTGTTAAAAACGCGATTCTCGACTTCTGATGCCTGCATTCTCATATGCGTCAGGACTTGTTCAGTTGGCGCATACGCCGCGCTTATCGTATTTCTCGGCGGTACAACTGGTAATCTGGGCGTTGTATTTACTTCCGAGCCTGCTTGATTTTCCGCGATATTATCGGTGTTATTAGGCCCGTCTGTTGGGTCTGGGCGAAGATGAATAAACATAGTCGTCAGGGAGCTGAAAAAAGCTCCGAGCAATCTAAAGCTCCAGCCGTATATTGAATATAATGTATATCCATGAATGACGGTATCAATTACAAGTTTTATTAATTGAACTACTACGAGACATCCCGCAATTCCCGCGCATACAGCTCCGAATTCGAGGAATCCCGCGTAAATCGATCTAAAATATGACCGAGATAATTTATTGAATGTATCTTCGTCCAGTAATTTTTGAAAGTCCCCCGATTCTGCTGTTCGAGGTCTGTCGGCCAGACGCCTCACGACTGACTCTAATAAGGCCTGCCTTTTGAGAGGAAAAGCTAGATGATCTTCGAGCTTATCTAGTTCCTCTATTGAATAAATTCCTGACGACATGAACGAGCGAATTTCCTCGTAATTCCACGTAGGTGTCTCGAGAGGTTGGATAGTGTGTGGCTTATGCACCAATGATACGTTGGGGTTCATGGCGACATAGACCTCGTCCACCTCGAATATTGCAGGAAATATTGCGCTGCATTCGCGGGGCGTGCCAGTGCGCGTGAAAATTCTGGTATTTGGTTTAAGAAAACCGTCAGCGCCCTTGCACACTACAGGCAATTCGTTAAAACATACGGCAGTTGCGCGAATTTGACAAGGTATTTCGGCGCATTCAATAAGATGGGCTGTCTCTCCTGCCAGGATCGCTGAAAAACCCCTTCTCTTCATCACGGCTAAAGCAAATATGTCGGGATGCTCATGTATGTTTGAAAGGGCATTAGCTATTATCTGACGCGCTAACATACATCTCTGAAACACGGAGTCACGATAGAGCGAATCAAACTGTGTCTTAACGTGATGTGCGAAGTACGCAAATTTCGTATTGAAATATGCCGACAGAAGGATGTTTTCGGCATTTAGCGAGTGTTTTGCTATGAGGCCAGAATTCGGATTTGTTTCTAAAAGGAAGAGTCGCGGGTGTTCTGTTGTCATGAGAGTGTAGCCACAGAGGGACATTTCGCCTTTTTTCTCGAGGCCGAATTGGATGGCTGAAGATGTATTCGTAAAATAAATGATCGGCCCGGAGCCATCTTTTTCACGTACGCGCATGCTATCGCCTTCATATAGAACGGCGTATTGATCGAATTGGCATGCGCCTTGGAATTCATTTGAATTCCAGAAAAAGGACGTCTCGCTTATATCGACGCAGGTGCCTGCGCGGTATGGGCATTCGAGATTGTCTGTCATTACTATGCGATTAAGACGATCGTCAAAAGAAGCTACTCCCGTTGTTAGCAAAATCTCGAGATCAGCTGTTACTACTACCGCATCATATTGCGCTGTTTTTGTAATATATTTTACTCCCGTACAGGTCCCGTCAGTGGCCAGCTCGCCCGCGATTGTCAGCGTACGCCTATTTGTTGCATTTACAATGAGATCGCGAATTGTAATAGACTCGAATCTTAATTCATTATATTTGATTGCGTCGCTACAGGTTTCCTTTGTAAGCATATGAACATACCTGCTATCGCCGCCTTGTACGATCTTGTTATGCGAGAAGGCGCCGCAGTATCTGATGACGCGGCTCACTATAACGCGACAGCTATAGAAGGTCGTTGATCTATAGGCGAGATGTTGCAGGAGTTGGACGTAGACCTTCTGCATTTCAGGCACTTTTGATGTACCTCGCAATTGCCGATGGTTGAAGTCATGACGGACGTGAAGTTTGGTGTATTTCGCCCGCACATGTACCCCGACAATGCGCTCGTCTCCTGCGCGCCTATGATGACGATCAAGCTCACAACTGTTTGTAGTAGTTTGTTCATGGTGATTGGTTGATATATGTAATGGCTGCAACCACGCACAAGCGCAACAATATTATAATTATAACTTACTAATTATAACTTTTAATATACAATCATTACTCACAAAATTCAAATTTATCAAAAAAAATTTTTTTAAAATTTAAATCAACTTTAATATAATACTTATAGCAACAAATTCTATTATATTAATCTATCCCAAAAAATTTACTCAACTTTAAATCAACTTTAAATCAATAATTATTAGCAAAAACTCTACAATATTGATCCGTCTCGGTCGACGTGTGTTAATACACTGTCGCGCCGGCTATATTAATTTCAACTAATTCTATCCAAAACTTTATTCAGCAAAATTTTATTTAGCTAACCGCTAGCGCGTAAGTGACCATTCCGATGCACGGATGCCCCTCCCGTGCACGCGGACTATACTTCGCCCCCCATAAATCAAAAATTGCAACGCTTCTGCTCGGTTGCATTTTTATATCATATTTCCTGATGCCTCCCATCATTCTATAACACAAAACAAAAATCATATATTAGAAAAATTTATATTTCTTTTTCTACAAATCACCGATTGTCATCGTCTTCTTTCTATCAGTTGTCACCGGCTATTGATATCTTGCCTATAACAAAAAATATATATTAATCTATACAGGGCCCTAATGGCCCTGTCATTAATCAAGTTGTGAGCCAATTCTTGCCTTATTTCGACTATAGGTTGTATACAACCGAAGTCGTTAAAAAAAAATATAAAAAAAAGCTTATATGTACATGAAGTATATACTTTCGATGCCACTCATGGTTTGGTCTGCGAACTGCGCAGTTCCATTCCTTCATTTTCGACTTTATCAGTGTTGTCAGCCACTGACTCTGCTGGCTTCTGCGCGTAAGCGCGCTTAATCTTGTCAATGTGTACTTTTCGCTCAGTGCCATCGCGGAGCAAAATTACAGATTTTTCTTCATGATCAACGTGCTTGATCTCGTATGGACCGGTATATTCCTCGCTAAATTTATTTATTCGCGGTTCTTTTAATAACATGACCATTTCGCCCTCGCGAAAGTGTTGAATATTAATATGTTGGTCATAATAGTACTTAGAGCGATATTTAGCTTGATTTAAATTCATAGCCGCGAGAGTTTGTACGCGACACAGCTCTTTTGCTACGTCATCTAAGTAGCTGTCATACGAGTAAGCGTTATCTGTGCTCGCGAAACCTGTTGGCATACGAGCGCGGAAGCCTGTAATGATTTCGATGGGCGAAAAACCAGTTGCTTCGTGAATCGTATTGTTATATGCGAATTGCGCGAGCGGGAGGCAATCGTCCCATTGTGTCTTATCATTAACGAATTTCTTCAAATATTCCGTTAGAGTCGAATGCATTCGTTCAATGGCGCCACATGTTTGCGGCCTATACACACAGCTCTTTATTTTTTCGATGTCAAACAACTTGCATAATTCGGCCAACAGATTATTCTGGAAATGCGTGCCGTTATCAGATATTATTGCTAGGGGCGCGCCAAAGTAGCATGTGACTTTGTCAACTAATGCTCGCGCGACTTCGTGCGCATTCCTTTTTGCATGGAGTTAAAATTACGAACTTGCTTAGCCAACATTGCATGGTAAGGACGTAGACGTTCCTTTTAGCTGTCTGCTTTAGCGGTCCATAGAAATCTAGCGAGATCTTGTCAAAAGGTTTTGATGGAGTATCCGAGAGAAAAAGGGGGAGTTTCGTCTTTTGTCTTATAAGTTTTTTCGTCTGGCATGTCATACATCGCTTTACATAGGCGTCGACATCGGGCCTCATATTTTTCCAATAAAAATCTTGGGCGAGTCGATTATAAGTTGCATTTATGCCGCGGTGTCCTGCTGCGCACGACTCGTGATAGTCTCGAATCGCTCGCATTCGATCATGCACATGTGGCACAATGATCGAATTTGTGTATAACATTGCCTTCATTTGCGTACCGGCAAACGTTTCATTAAATTTATCAATGAAATATTGCCAATCTCCCATACTCAATATCGCTAGATCTCTAATGATCCCGACGCAATCAATATACGCGTAATTAACAATTTTTTCAAGGACTTAATGATTTTATGTAAGTCCTTCCTCATGCACTTATCATTTACGTTTTCCTTTACAAAAAGACAAAAATTTGTATTGAATGATGTTTCAATTGTCATAATATTACCCGTTATGTAATTTGAATCCTTGAAATGATCAAGCGACACATAGTCGCGTTCAATTAATGCATCAAAGATTTCCGATTTCTCGCATATATTTGCAGACATTACAAAGATCAAATTCTCTCTATATTTAAATGGATGGTCTTTACTTATTTTCAATCCTCCGAAGCCATTTAGCTTATCATAATACCAAGGCGGGCGGTCGCGCAACTTCTTACGTTTCCCTACATAATATTTGCAAAGTGCCGCGTTGGTGTGACCTTGCTGCTCTTCTTCGGCTTCCTCCGCTGCTTGTGCAGCGTCAGCGTTTTGCAGTACGCTGCTGCCGGTGTCGCGCGCCGAGGTATTATAGTCTCGCGCTCCTGTTATCTCTTGCGGAGGCGACCCGCTGTCTGAAAAATTCATCATGGAAGGCTCGACATGCATTGACATATTATCTCTGTCGTATTCATATGGCGGTATTAACAGCTGTGCAATGTCGTTCACTTGTTCATCATTATCGAGCGTGCGATGCTGGGCCAATTGATCTTGCTGCGCGTTGTGCGTGTCGCGCACTGTACGCGGCTTTAGCCGAGCCTCTCGTAACGTAAAGCCGCGCGTCGGAGTCGACAAGGCCGCCGCTGGCGTTGTTACAGCGCAGCGATTTTGCTCCGGCGACTCTATGATGCCGGACTCTTGCCGATCGGCTGACTTCGCCTGCGAACTGTTATCTTTTCTCTGTTCGCTTAGTGTATCGGGTATCGAGTTACCCATCTCCTGCGCGTGCTTGTAGCTATCGGACTCATTTACACTGTGTAGCGTGGCTATTGCTACTGGGATATATGGAGTATAATGTTTTTTGCTCAAGTGTAAATGTATATATCGGCTTCTTCTGTTTACAGTAAAACGCGGATATATGTATTGTTGGGGCTCCACTTCAAAATGAATACATACGTTTATTTCAAATGAATGCGCAAAGACATATAGACAGTCTATGTCTCCCCACTCCGACGGAGATTGAAGAATCTCTGTCACTCCTTGTGGGTCGTCACAGGTGTCTATATAAGGTGATCGTAATAAACATTGCCGTAGTTCCCAGGCTGTTAAGTCAGATTTGAATATTTTCAAAAGTGAGTAGAATAAGCAATTTCCCGGCGGTTCTGCTGGTATATCGTCCGACCGCACGAGTGTAGCATGCGACTCGGCGCATTCATTGTATTCGCTATACCCGGCCAGTTGGCGTATTCTTACATTCGCCCGATGATTTTTCGGGTCGTGGTACTCCTTCGTTGCTTCCGCGAGCTCATCGAAGTTTCTTGCAGAGCTTGTGTAATTGTTATGATCGCTCTTCGGTCGATCTGTATCTTGTAATCGCGCAGTATTATTCACCGACGTGTAGCATTCAATATCTTGTTTGTCTACCTCACGAGGACGTTCATCGTCCGAGCCCACTTCCCAAATATCTATCTGCAATCCGCGTCTATTGGGCGCAGGATTTTCGCGTAAATCTACGCGCAACTTTGCGGAAATCTCACGCGCGATCTCTGGAAAGGAGCGTCTAATATATGATTGTTCATCGCGATAGATGTCGGCTTGGGCGCGTCATTCGGTGGCAAATTTTCATTTTCGCTTGATGACTTTGCGCTTGCCGGTGCAGGTGTCAATTCACCTGGGTCTTCTTGGAATGATATCAGATCTTCTTGAACACCCGGGCGTTCTATTTCTTGGAAGTCTACATTTTCGACTTGTATTGCGGATGCTCGTGAAGGTATTGCTAACTTTCGGTTTCTTTTGCCTATGCTCACGATTTCAGAAATTTTTTCTCGCGCTCGCGTTTTCGCTGCGCGCTCCGGCAACGGTGACATGCTGACGTCGCCGTCCTCGTCGCTATCGCTCTTATTACTATTCGGAATTGTTTCTATTGCTCCGAACTTCGCGGCAGGAAGTAGCGAGTCGTCCGAGTCCGATGACGACTCGTTGTCAAATTTCTCTTTGTCTTGGTCGTACTTCGTTTTCTTATATCGCCGCGTCCGTATCTTAAAAATTCGGCCCGGAGGGTGATCTAATTCCTCCGGCAATTTATTATCATTTTGCTCCTGCGCGTCGGCTAACTGATATAATTGCTGTTTAGACATATTGGCAGGGTTTTCTGCCGTATTGACAACCGGATTTCGGGACAGCGCATCAGCATTCGCGTTAGTAAGGCCTCGTCTATAGACGATGTCGAAATCATACCGCGCAGCTCCGCTTTCAGTCTATTGAAGCGAAGATCTGGCTTTTTCGTATTATGAAAATGAACAAGAGCTTGATGGTCAGTGTAAACGGTGAATTTGCGTCCCCATAAATAATAATAAAATTGTTCTTTCCCGAAAACTATGGCTAGTAATTCCTTGTCATACGTAGGGTAGCGCAACTCGGCCCCTGTGAGGCAACGCGACGCGTACGCGCAAGCATAATCTGAACCGATCTTCCCTTGGCCAAGTATAGCTGATATCGCGAATTCGCTTGCGTCGCATGTAAGGATAAAATCTTGCGACAAATCCGGATTTCGCAGTACAGGATATTCACACATTCGCTGTTTTATATCGGCGAACGCGTGGTTTTGCGCTTCGCCCCATTCATACTTTATGGTTTTCTTCAGCAGTTGCTGCAACGGTCTAACTATTGACGCGTAATTTTTTATAAACTTTCGATAATACCCAGTGAGGCCAAGAAACTGCTTAAGTTTTTTCTTGTCTGTGGGCACGGGGAAATCACGCATGGCCGCGATTTTTGCGTCGTCCATACGTATTTTACCATGACCGACGATATAACCCAAGACATGCGCATCTCTTTTGAGCATTTGACATTTCATCGGCTCAATAGACATATTCACTGCCTTGAAGCGGTCGAGCATACGCTTAAATCGAACGTTATGTTCTTCAATTGTCTCCCCGTGAACCATTACATCATCTAGATATATCTCGAGTTCCGTGCCTTGAAGGCCCGCCAATGCTAGTGACATTGCGCGAGAGAATACGGACGGACCCGACTTTATTCCCATCGCTAGCCGTTTAAATTCGTATACGCCATTTGGCCCGGCGAAGCCCGTCTTATGTGCGGAATTTTCGTCCATCGCAATCTGATGAAACCCGTTACGCAAATCTATACACGATATGTATTTAGCTGATGCAAGCCGCTCTAGTATATCGACCGTTAACGGCAAGGGGTAGCACTCGTTTTCCGACATCGCGTTGAGCTGCCGAAAATCGGTGACTATGCGCCACTTTTTATTTCCGTCCGCGTCAAGGGTTTTCTTGGGAACGGCCCAGAGTGGGCTCAGCCATGGCGTATTTGATGGTTTTATTATGTCATTCTTTATTAATTTATCAAGTTCTTTTTGTATAACTTGTTTTATTTGAGGAGGGTAGCGATAATATTTTGGCGTAAATGGCACCTCTGAGGTGGTTTTTATTGAACATTTGAGCGTAGTAGAAATGGGCAACGGCTCGCCGTCCAACCCGAACACATAGGGGTTGTGCTCGACTAACTCTCTTACTGCAGCGAGTTCTTTTTCATCACAGCCAGCTGTATCCATTAATTCAATAATTTTATCGACTCTCTCCGCCCCATATAAAACAAATCCCGGAGGTAGGCTCTCCTTTTCCTCACTGATTTTCTCTTTGGAAAACAATGAATATATGCATGTATTATTTAATGCTACGCTATCCTCATTAGCGGTCTTGTTATCTTCATAAGACATTGCATAACACGGTAATAGCTCTACCCGGGGGCGCGGCATAATAATAGTTTCGTCCGTTGTATTAATGCATTCTGCTAGGACTTGCCTTGCGGGGTTCTTGTTCCGATAAAATTACCAAACAAAATCCCCTCGCCTAGATTTTGCAACGGCACCATGCCAACGGGCTCGTTGTTGACCACGCGCGCAGCTATCGTTTTACGAGATCGTGGGGGCAACTCTACTGTTTCGGTAACGTTGATAAATGGGTGAAAGCTTTCGTCCATGATAAGCGCGTCATCTGCTGAGCTGACGATACCACGGTATTTGTCGATGGTATCCCAGCCTATGATACCATGTACCTCGATCGGGACATCTGCCGGCACCACATGCAATGCTATAGGGGTGCCCATCAAGTGAGCAACAACTCTCCCCAATGTGGTATATTGGCCGTTGCCAAAACCCTTAATCGTGTAAATGATATCCTTGCAAATTTTTTCTTGCATTTCTGCAGACAACGCATCAATCTTTACTATAGAAATCTCGGCGCCCGTATCAACGTAAAACAATGAGACGAAAACGCGAAATTGATTGCTTTCCCACTCAATTATTGGCACATTCTCGTGATTACCTATGCAATTTATGGTTGCCACCCAACGCGTAGACTTATCGCTGTGCCCGACGCTTGAGGATTGAGCCGGACACTGAACTAGTTTAAAGATCTTTCCTGCGTTTTTTGATTCTGACGCGTTCGATGAGCTTGCGTTCCTAGACTCGACCGTACTATTATTATTGTTTACGGCTCCGTTATTATTGCCGTCATGTTGGCTACTGGCGTTTTCGTTACTCACGTTCTTTCGATAGGATCTGCTATTCCTATAGCCCTGCCAATTTCTCCCTTGATTATTGCGCGAATAACTATTCCCATTATTGCCATTATTATTATTATTATTATTGCTGACTCGAATTTGCCGACGCGTCGCGCGAGTCTTTATTGGCTCTGCAAGTGCTTGCCTCGTGGCCGCGTTTATTACAATGCTGCATTGGAGTAATGCACGCTTTACTAAATTACAATTTTTTCCCACATGACCCGGCTTATCGCATACCTGACAGACTACTTGTTTGTCGTCGCAAGCATTGGTATTAACGAATTGTTCCGTGCGTAATGGCACGCCGATCAGCCCGACGGTCGTAATACTCGAGCCAGTGGCTGACCGATACCGTAACTTGCGCTCGATTTCTCCTGCTATTTCAATTGCTTCGGTCAAGGTTTTCGGATTTTTAATTTTTACTTCCATTTTTAATGGTTCAAGTAATCCGAATAAAAAAAATCAACGACGCTACTTTGTAAACTGTGAATCGCGGACTCTCTTTCGAACGCATTTAGATCGGGCGCCTGTTCATAGGCCGCTATCGCGTTGTCGTACAAAGAGCGAATAGTGACGCCGAATTTCCGCGCGTCCTCGCCCGCCTTTTGTTTAGCGCTGCCTAGCTGCATTGCCAGGCCGTCCGCGACGTTTCTATTGACGAACCTATCTCGCAGGTCACGTAGTAATTCTTGAGCGCATTGGTAGCTCGTTAACTTGCCGACAACATACCGGGCATCTCCAACTAGCTTTGACTGCAGTGCTCGGACAATTTTTTGCTCAAAGAAGGGCAGTTGTTCGACCGCTTCCTCGACTGCCGTACAAAATAACATTAACATATCAGGTGTTCCGTCAAATTTTGGAATTTGTTTTACGATATCATTAAATAAGCTAAAGGAAGATGGAGTACCGGATGCGCGCCCTGTCGGATATTCAATATGCGCGCCCTGCCGTACGAGGCTCAAATCGGGACTCGGTTGCGTAGGCGCCGCGTACCCTTGATTATTTTGATTGTACGCGGCCTGACCATCATACCCACTATGGCCTTGATTTCGCGATTTTACATAATTACCAATACGCGCTAGTAATTCCGTCAATTCATCGTCTGCTCTTGATGCATTAGTACTATTATCAATTTGAAAAAAAGGGTTCTTATTTGAGCCCGCATTCGGGCTCGATGAAGCTACCCCGCATAACAATCCGCGGTCATTCGAGGGTGCCTTCGTCATAGCGCGTGCTGCATTGTTTATTACTTTCTTACTACTTTCTATTGATTTTGTATCTATAAGGAGACTCTGAAATTTTACGTTACGTGCCGCGTTGCTACCCTTATCTATCGGTTGATTATCGGTGGGCCCGTAAGCAGAATTGTGCACGTCCACCAACACTTCATCGGCTCGGATCGTCGATAACGCGACCATTGAGCTCGTACCGAAATTAGTGTTGCCGAAAATTGTTGCTAGTTCGTCGAAACTAGCACTCTGTTTTGCATCCCCTCGAGGATCATACTGAATTTCTGACTCTAGATGCTCGTCACTATGCGACGAAGCAACCGATTGCGTTTCGATAATCGATCCTCGCCTGCTAATAAGATCCGAGAAGCCCGGGTATTGCTCTTCAATGAGCGCTCTGCGCTCGGCCTCCGTGGCCTCTGCGAGGTAATTCCTCGAAACTTCGCGCTGCGACACGTACGGAGCAACTGACTCCCCCCCCCCTGCGATTTTCCTGATCATTTGACATTATAATCAATAATAATTTTAAAATTTCCAATCTTCTAAAAATATTAGGCAATGCCGCTCACAACTCAATTATGTTACTTAAATAACTTCACAATTCAATAAATCAATAATCAATAAATCCCACTAACCTGTCGCAATGGTATCGGCAGCTTGCGATTTATTCCATGCCACATGTACAGCCCTGAGATCCACTCTTCCGACGGTGTATTGGTACTGCTGCGTGCGGTGTCGAACTCGTTTTTTTTTTTTTGTTAAAAAAAAGACAAAAACAAAACTTTGCACCGATCACGAATAGACAGCAGTCACCGTCGAACACACCTAGCACCAAAATTAAGGGGGAGCGCCCGGGTGTTACGTGGGGTAAGGATAATAAATAAGATTGAGACAATGAATTAGACTTTAGTTGCCGAGAGGGGAGGGGCCGAAGTCCGTAGATGCGATGCGCTTCAGCGTTGGACTACTACTGATGAGCTGTGCTCATTACTCCCGTTAATACTACTTGTCATAATAGGTGGGGGCCTTGCCGTCCCACATGACACTACCTTTGCCAGTACCTTGCCCATCTCCGTGGCAGAGGACGATTAAACGAAGAGTCGTCAACGCAGAGCCTGAGCCAGTGGTCATTCTCGCGGTCGCACCTCTACCACTCCAGCCCACGACATCACCTAATCTCACGCATCTGACCATCACTACGCCATTGTCCTCGGACGAGAGGACGTGTCAGAGGCAGCACCAACTAACAAAGGTCACGGTACCTCTGGTTAGGCCGCCGCAGTGGGAAGTAACAGTCGCTACAAAGGCGGCCCAAAACACGCTGTCACGCTCAGCCAACGCACTCGACGAGTACGTCGCCACTCACCAACGAAACCCCCAACTACCGAAGCCAGTCATCTCTCTCTGCCCGGCGCAACGTTTGCCAAAGCCAAAGGCCGAACCACGATCTCCTCGTGACTCTCGTTGTTCACCATCGAGGAAACCCTCTGCTAGAAGGGAAGCGGAGCTAAGAAGGTTACAGAGAAGACGCTTCTAGGCGACCACATCAAACAATCGGCCCTTTTCAGGGCCACGATAAAGTTTGAAACGTAGTCAATCTACACAAGACGACAGCTTGAGACACGGTCGCTGACCGTCACGATTCGGCTAAACCCCGCAAATCCTCAATCCTACTCTATTCAGTCCCCTGCACAATCCATTGTACAAAAACTACTCTAAATCAACTACGCCATTTATTATTGCTCACGATCTTTTCGAATTAAATTACAAATTTTGCAAGCCACCTGTTGTTCTACGCTCAATAACTTCGCGACACTTGAATCATATTAATGGTCACTACCTACTGACAGCACTTTTACACCCAAGCTTGCAGACAATACGACTCATGCCTCAGTGGATGCTGATATCCATCAACTCACAAACAACCTCTCAGATACATTACTGAATTGCTACAATGATGTAGCACCACTGCGCATGTACACAGTCAGCGCGCGTAGCAGGCCATGGGTTGCATCCGAGATACGTGAATTGATGGCACAGCATGATCGGGCCTACAGGCGAGCGTGTGATTCTGAAAGTGTTCGTGACATAACAAACTTTTGCCAACTGAGAAGTCGGATAAAGCGCCTCATCGATGACAGCAAAGAATAATACATCGTCCAAAAACTTCCAACAGCTGAGAACTCCAAACAAAAGTGGACTGTTTTGCGTAAGCTGGGCCTGATAAGTGTCATTCTAACATTCTCCGACCAATTACTTCTCACTTGACTCATTGAACCGCCACTTCACTTCCATCTCATTGGCATCGCCTGCTTTAACAGAGGGTCAATACAACAGATCCTACAGACACCACTGAACACAGCTAAACCGATATTTGACTTGTGCATGGCAACTCGTTCTCAAGCTTTGCAGGCCATCACAGGCTCCAGGTTCAAGACCATCGGACCTAATCACTTGTCCTCTGACATGCTTAAGAGAACTGCTCCGCTAATTGCTGATCCTTTGTTGGAAATCTTTAATCAGTCTGTTGCAACTCATACATTCCCGTCATCTTGGCTCAAAACATACGTACTGTCCTTATCAAAAAAGAAAGTCATCACGAATATTACTGACACACGACCTATAGCAAAACTATGTGAGATGTCTAAGGTTTGCGAGAGGCTTGTTTATGACCAACTGAGTGATCGTCTAGAGTGATATGAGTTACTGAACCCACGCCAGGCTGGCTTTCAACGAGGACATAGCGCTCAGTCAGCTTTGTTGGCGCTGACAGATGATGTTCGACAAGCAGTGGACGACCGTCAAATGACCATCTGGCGCTATTTGATTTTTCTAAAGCGTTTGACATGTTTCCACATCAATTGCTTATAATTAAATCGCGCAAATTCAACTTCGATGACTCAACTATCAAATGTTGCCTCTTACCAGGGACATCGTAGCCAGGCGGTGACAGACTCCAATGGATCGGAATCACCGTGGCTGCCGACCACATCAGGTGTCCCGCAAGGCAGTGTCCTCGGGCCACTGCTCTTCTCGCTCTTTATCAACGATTTGCCAGACGTCCTTGTTGACTCAAAATGCATGCTCTTTGCCGACGATCTGCAGATCTACAGCTCGTTTTTTCCGATGGGCTTTGCGCGGGCACCGAGCGCTTTAAATCGCAGTGTCAACGCTGTTTCAGCCTGGGCCACGGCTAACGGCCTCTCGCTGAACAAGGCTAAGACAAAGGTGATGCTGATAAGTAGTGATGCCTTTTTGGAACGCTTTGATCTTCTACCACACGCCGGGTGCTCTTGGATGGCTTGCCCCTGCCTTATGCGACCGTAGTGAAGTCCTTGGGAGTGTGGATTCAGCCGAACCTTGATTCAGGGGCACACGTCAATCAAGTGGTGAAGCACGTCCACCATGTGCTCAATTTGCTTCGATATCACCGCAAAGCACTGCCACGACCTATACGCAAGAAGCTCGTTAAATCACTAATCTTTCCGCATTTCGACTATGCGTGTGCAGTCTACAATGATCTATTTCAATATCAAAAACTCAAACTCCAACGAGCCCTTAATGCCTGTGTAAGATATGTGTTAATAACGATCATTCGCAAAATTCGGATCGGGACCACTTTTCAGTAGTGATTAGATCACCTAATCGTGTCCGCCCTACAGAGCCAAGTTTAGCGTCGAATTGACTTGCCGAATGTGACAATCAGGATCTTGCCCTAATACAACTAGCTTACAATCAAGTCCACGAGTGCGAGAGAGAAACACTCACGAACAAGCACAGCGCGAGGCCAGAGCGTGTGCGAGAGAGACAGGTACAAGTCGCTGCGTAGACTTGCGTAGACATGAGTGCTGAGCGCGTAGCAGTAGATGCACGCCTAAAACTCGGCAACCGATGCGGATAGCCAGCAGCTGCTAGCGCGGACGGCATAGAAGTACCCTGTCTGTATACAGTCTATATGCCTACGATTATCGCGCTGGTTTCCGCTCGCCCATACGCTCGGTTTTTAGAGGTTTACCCCTCATGCCTAACGCAAATAATGAAGTTTCACTTCAAAAAACAATATTTTTCATTCGTTAATTGTCAATGAAAATTGATTATTAAATAAATAAACCTGATAACAATTTATATAGCTTTAAAGTGCTTGCAAAGACCTTTCAAATGGCGTATCCAAAATGTCGATCCGACTTTTATTGACTGAGCTACGAAACCTTGAAGTTTACTCATTTTTCGCTCAGGTATGGCAAAAGTAATTGATGGTCAGTGTATGTTTGCCTTCTCGGTCTTCTGACTAAGATAGTCAGTGAGTAAACAAGCCTCCCGCTGGTGTATGTACAGTGTCTATATATAACGAGTATTCCCAATTTTTTGGCGTTTCCTGTGTTTTTACAAGATTTTTTGCAATTATCTTACATAAACGACTACGTCACGCACACGCCGAGGTTAAGAAGTGACTGCGAAGGACCCGGGTCGCAGTGGCTCGTGTTTACTACACGAGCCAATAATAACATTTTTGCTGCGTGAGAATTTCAAATAATTTTTTTTCATTTTTGACTCATAGTTGCGTCTAGCGCACTCAACGCGAAGCACACTATTTAGTATTTTTGAAACGAGTTAACTTCAAGTAAAGAAGAAATTCTGTTGACTCCGCTACATCGGCTTACATGTATGAGGTGACTTGCTGAGCTATCTCGTTAGTTTGTCATAACCCGAGGGAGTTCGCTGCAAAGTAGGGCACCTCAAAATTTTCTCTACCCGAGAGTTTCCGCAGTGTGTAGGCAACGATCTGCTACAAGTCTCCTCGCGAGCTCGTAGTTCCACGCACACACATCTTTGGCCCTTTCACGTCGGTCAGTGTACGGTGACCTGGTCTGAGTTGCGCTGATCTAGCGATTCCTCTGCTGGCTAGCCCGCAGAGGAATACCCCCGTGGTGCATTTTGGTGTAGAAAACTACACCCCACTGCTTCAAGGTTTTTATATTTCACTCTATTCCTTTACCCAACCATAAGCCCCGCAGGGTGGCTTTGATCGATGTCGATATCGATTTTAATTATAATTATGAATTCGTGGTAATCCATTAACCGGTTTCAAAGAGCCTCGTGTGCGAGCTTTGCCCCGCAGCCCAGCAGGTCGGAAGGCCCAGCTCACAAAGCATTTAAAATTAAAACATAATATAGCAGCTGACAAAATCAAAGTCGGCTGCAGAATGTGCGTGTACGTCTCGATGGGAAAATATTCCCTGAAGATCGTGCTTTCATACATAAAAAGAGAGCGAAATTGTTTGCCTCGCTCATCGCCGACCAACTCACTACGTCGGCAGTCGTCAATCAGCGCATAAGCCCGCCGCAAAAAGAGTTTTCTCCCGTACGACGGGCGCTTTGAGCACAACTTTGTGCTTGGGGAGATCCTGTGCGACGTAAGGGCCCAGCGCAAGGATGTGGTGGTTGCATGGCTGGATCTGTCCAACGCATTTGGATCTGTCCCCCCACGCGTCCATCCACGAGGCATAAGATCGGCATAGCGTTCCTCTGTCGATAGAAAACCTCGTAATGTCATCTTACGATGGTTTCTCTACTAGTGTCAAGACCGCTGGAGCCATAACCGACCCCTTTCGCATCCTTTCGGGTCTCAGGCCGGGGTCCTCTCAGACCGATAGTGTTTAACCTCGTCCTGGAGCCTGTAGTGCGTGCAGTGCAGACGACTGGCGCGGGGATTTGCGCTTTCGAGTCAGACGTACAACAACTTTTTCTACGCAGATGATGGGGCACTCGTGTCTGACTTGCCTCGATGCGACTTTTGTTAAGGCTAGTTATACACCAATTCACTCCTCTTTGTCATTTTTGTGATATAAACCACAGTTTAATGTCAATCTAAATTTACAACATAAAATTGACATCTTTGAGACCTACAAAATGTGAAAAAAGTTGCAGACTAGGCCTTGGCATTTCAAAATATCTTATTTTTACTTTTAGCCTCTCGGCACTGTGCGGAAGGTTCAGTTTACAGTTATTCAGGTGGGAATGCCTCATAGAAATCAAAATCTTCAAAAATTCACCGCTCGAGAAAATCGAAGAAGTCCTTTTTTTAGGTCATTTCTCTTGTGAAATCGCGAGATCTTTCCATCTAGCTAGTCAAAAAGTCTATCGAAGGCCATTTTTTGAGGTTACAGATGCATATTTTTGCATTTTCGACCTCACCAGTAGAAAGCTGAGGTAAAAACTTATCGAAAACCTATGAAGCAAGTTAAAAACTGAGCAATCCGGACGTTTTCGCTGCCCACGCGTGGCGATGGGGTATTATTGCGTTTTTACCCATACGGTTGTTGATATATCTTAATTTTTTTTTTTTCAAATATCGTTGTAGATGTCAAAAAGTCAAAATTTATTAATGATGAAATTTTTTCAGGAACATCGTGTACCAAATTCTTCAGGAGTGTTCTACAAGCCTTGGTGGATTTTAATGAATTGAACCCAATAGCTCCAATTCAAATTCTCTTAGAGGTACTGAAAAATTTTAAATAATTTTTGAAGTAAAATAAGTATTTTTGATAAAAATTTGGATCAGTGTTAAAAACTCGGGTATATAGATACTGCAATCCATTTAATTTGAAAGGTCACGTAGAGAAAAATTTAAGGAAGATTTCTAATAATTTGATTAATAATTTTTCAAATTGGCCCTGAAAATATGCCACTCTTTCAGAAACAGTACTTCACACAAACAGAATGAATCCGGCTTCTTTGAGGAACCCAAAAGTAGTTTACCTCATTTCGAGACGAAGATGTCTCCAAGAAAAATACCTCGCTTATCACAAAGAACAGGGACTAGAAAAAATGCAAACAGGCCTAAAAAATCGATTCTCGAGTTTTTCTCTAACAGATACACTTTATTTAATAATTTTAACGATATCTCCCGATCGTTAGAGTTTAAAAAAACCGCGAAAGAGTTTGTTTTTTGGAACGTTCAGTCGGAGAAGCAAAAAACTTGAAAGAGATAGCTTGAATTTTATTGACATCAGTGGCAAAATCAGGTAAAACCTTACAAAACTTGACGTGGAAAAACGTATTGTGACGGGAAATATATGTGATATATTTAAACCAAAACTCGATAGATCATGACCAACATACAAAACTTTTACACACACATAGATAATAGCATCAAGAAAGCATGGCATAGCCAAGACACTTCGGCAGGTCGATACGACTATATTCCTAATTTATCGATAATTTCATCCCCACTCAACGCCTGAGACCACTGCGTGCGTCCCCAGCTCGCGGAGTCGGCCCAATAGCTCTAGGCTCACTAGGCATGTCCCCACCTCGCGGCATCGGCCAATCAGCACGTGGTTTGCTGTGTATATAAACGAGCCACTTTGACATACTAGGAACAGTAGTCTCCCGGCTGTATGCCGGAGCACACTGCACATCGTGTTCGGACTCTGCAACACACGAACCACTGAGAGTGAGGCCTAGAGACAATTACTACGTCAATAGTGAACTCAGTCAAACATAAAATTCAACTACTCATTTTCGTTCCTCTCCTTCTTCTACCACACAAAGCTTCAAATCCGACCGCCAGGTGGTGCCACGACATCAAAAACCCATACCCGAAAAAGATAAACAATTCTTCAGGGTATTAGTAGAAACTACTTCTCGGCTACAGTGACTCGACTTTCTACGAATGAGCTTGGATCTGAGCCCCGATGAATTCATCGTCTATCCAACCATCACCTCTTTGGAGAAGACTGACCTTGCTGAGGACTGCTCATCAGCTGCAGGCGGTCGCCACCAGTCTTAGCCGGTCAATGACCGTTTTTGTGCAATGCAACATTTTTTTCAAAGATTTTGGATGTCTTGGATAGTTGTTAACAAATAGTTATTCTTTCGTCTGAGCTTCTGGTTTGCTTAAGCCGATTCCCAGTTCATTCTCTCGAACATAACAGTCGAGTGAACGAAACTCCATTATGTTGTCTCACAACTAGATTCGAGCGTTGCATTGGAATTGGATGACATAACCACTAATCCACTAGCTGTGAACTATTTGAGATTTCTTGAACCGTGACCTTCATCGACTGCCCAGGGGGTTGCTCGCAACCACGTGCAGAGCTTGGAAGCGACGGTTGAAGAAAAGATTCGTTCATTGCATTCATTAGAGACGTTGATATAGAGATGAGAACATCTGGATAAACTATAATCTTTAAATAGAAAATTTAACATCCTGTTCTATTTTTCTCTATAAGTGGGAAAAGTAGATTTGGACTAATTAAATAAGTTTCTTTTCACTTACAAGGAAGCCACACGAGATGCGGGTCACCGAATGCCCTGGAAAATTTTTTTGGTCTACTGGCTGCTAATAATGAACCCTGTATGCTTAGTCTTAGCCAATAGGCCCTGGAACTGAATTTCAGGAATAATATTAATTTTAATAAAAATTTAATAAAAAAAACATGATTTTCTAGACTTAATTACTTCAAGACCTTACAATGCTATATCCTACTATCTTAGGTTACTATATGGTTGATTCTCTGTCAACTCAACCGGTCAAAATTTTTTTTCTATATCTAATATGATGAACACATTGTTTGGGATGTCAGGAATGTACAAAAAAATTTATAGAGTGATTGGAGCCTTCTATCACCCTTATTCATAATTCCAAATTTGGCCTTTTTCGCATTTTTCCGTAATTTATCAAGATCGCAAATTTCATTAAGCTCTAGCTTAGTGTAGAACGACTCAAAAGTAAAAGTGCACATGAGCTTTTTTGTTGAAAATCGTCCAAATTTCAGAAAAAAATGAGTCCCGAAGCGATCTGAGCATTCTGGAGGCTTCTACAATAGAAATAGTCAAGAAAAAAACAAAAAACTCAAAATCTAATCAGTATGATCCGGATTTCCCTTTCTAAACTATTTAAAAAGCTTCCTTAACATGTCAACTACTGTTTTGTAAGTTTTTATAATGGTTTGAGCATTATTACGCTCTGGAGACGCTAATATGTATCGAAAAACGTGCAAAAAAGACCCCTCAAACAGAGTATAGCCTTAGATATTTACATGTTACACATGCTAGGTAAACTCAAACCTCAAACATAAGTACATTAAAGAGCACAAAATTACCTTTAATTGTGTATATATAAAAGCTTTCTAAATCCTCTAACCGAAGATACAGCTACTTGAAGTTCTACTGAACATCCAAGTATCATGTCGACTGGTCTATGAAAATGACAGATTGAATGCTTTAATTCTCAGTGAAACTTCTGTTGTACAATGTATTATGGAGGGGCGTGGATAGAGTAGGCTTGAGAATTTGCGGGGTTTAAGCCGAGCCGTGGCGGTCAGTGACCGGTCTCAGGCTGTCGTCTTGCGTAGAGCGACTACGTTTCAAACTTATCGTGGCCCTGAAAAGGGCCGATTGTTTGCTGTGGTCGCCTAGCGCGTCTTCTCTGCAACCTTCTCAACTCTGCTTCCCTTCTAGCAGAGGGTGGCCTTGATGGTGACGAACGAGAGTCACGAGGAGATCGTGGCTCGGCCTTTGGCTTTGGCAACCGTTGAGCCGGGCAGAGAGGGATGGCTGGCTTCGGTAGTTGGGTGGTTCGTTGGTGAGTGGCGACGTTCGTCGAGTGCGTTGGCTAAGCGTGGCAGCGTGTTTTGGGCTGCCTTTTAGCAGCCGTGACTTCCCACTGCGGCGGCCTAACCGGAGGTACCGTGACCTTTGTTAGGGTTGTGCCTCTGACACGTCCTCTCGTCCGAGGACAATGGCGTAGTGACGGTCAGAGTGGGAGGTTAGGTGATGTCGTGGGCTGGAGTGGTAGAGGTGCGACCTCAAGAAGGACGGCCGGCTCAGGCTCTGCGTTCAGTGACTCTCCGCTTAATTTTCCGCTGCCACGGAAATGAACAAGGCACTGGCAAGGGTAGATAAGGCCAGGTGTGAGAGACTTGCACGAGCTGTTGGTGTAGGTTGACCCTGGCCGAGAAGCTAGGCGACGAACGAAGCTCTTGACTCGCTCAATGGTGTGCTGACGGCATTTGACGAGATCTTCGTCTCTTGGCACGGCTCGTACGACGCAGAGCTGTTCCAGGACGCCCGACACGAGATGGTGACCTCGGCGTAGGACCTGGGCCTCCTCTTTTGTCTTTGGATTGGCGCCGTGACCGAGTGCCCTTCCTGGGCTGGGGCAATCGGAGGCGAAACAAAAAGAAGGTTCGAGCTAGAGTCCAACTACTTTTCTGCTTTGACTTTGTAGAGTCAAGCAGTCAAAAGTAGTTGACAAAAGTTCGCTCACTTTTCTGTCTCAACTTGTGCAAGTCGATCAGTTAAAAGTCGGTAGACAAAGTCGATCCACTTTTCTGATCTCACTTGCAGCAAGTCGAACAGTCAAAAGCTGCTTGAGTTTTGGTCGAGAGGCACTTACACTTGTACTCTAAACTCGACCTTTTCTCTTGCGGGTACGACTTTTCGGTGGCGCCACGCCACCTGGCGGCCGAGTCGGAAGCTTGAAAAGTGAAAAGTGGGGAAAGGTAGTGAAATGACGAGGCGAGTATTTTTGTAGTTTGACCAAGTGACCAATTATAAATATCTCCCTAGGTCGAAACTCTCAATAGCTCGTTGTCGCGAATGCGAGAACGAGAGTCGATGTGCTCTGGCTGGCAGCCGAGAGACGACTTCACTTGCTTGGCCGGGCGCCTTGCTTATATAGGAAGCAAGAGCGCGCTGATTGGCCGCCGGCGCAAGGTGGGGACGTGTGCTGCTGTGTGCGTCGCCTGAGGAGGGACGCATGCAGCTGTGCACGTCGTCTGAGAGGGGACGCGCGCAGTGGTATGTGATGCGTATGAGGGTAACACTTCAAACAGCTGTATCTTCAGTTCTAGAGGACTTAGAAAGCTTTTATATATACCAAATTAAAGGTAATTTTTTGCTCTTTAATGTACTTATGTTTGAGGTTTGAGTTTACCTAGCATGTGTAACATGTAAATATCTAAGGCTATACTCTGTTTTAGGGTTTTTTTTGCACGTTTTTCGATACATATTAGCGTCTCCAGAGCGTAATAATGTTCAAACCATTATAAAAACTTACAAGGGAGTAGTTGACATGTTAAGGAAGCTTTTTAAATAGTTTAGAAAGGAAAGTCCGGATCATACTTGATTAGATTTTGAGTTGTTTGATTTTTCTTGACTATTTCTTTTGTGGAAGCCTCCAGAGTGTTCAGATCGCTTCAGGACTCATTTTTTCTGAAAATTTGGACGATTTTCAACAAAAAAGCTCATGTGCACTTTTACTTTTGAGTCATTCTACACTGAGCTAGAGCTTGATGAAATATTGGCGATCTTTGATAAATTACGGAAAAATGCGAAAAAGGCCAAATTTGGAATTATGAATAAGGGTGATAGAAGGCTCTAATCACTCTATAAATTTTTTTGTACATTCCTGACATCCCAAACAATGTGTTCATCATATTAGATATAGAAAAAAAATTTTGACCGGTTGAGTTGACAGAGAATCGGCCATATATAACTACTTACACATAAAAGAGTTAAATTTATAAAAAAAGTTGGAATCCGAGTTGGAATCCACACAATTATCATATTTTATAAACAATCCTCCCATTTACTTTCTCAATTTTAATTCATTACAATCAAACGATGAATGAATAAACTTTGAAATACACATTTATACGGGTTACCTTCAGATGTACAAAATAAACTTTAGATACTTACAGATTGTGTCCATATATTATCCTTACTTTGAAAATTGAAAGGTAGTGAAAATCAATAAACACTTGTAAAACTTGATTGGCAAATTCACAGCATGGCTGAGTTTCCAAAATACAATTTTCAATACAAATTTTTGTACTGATTGCTTCAGTTGACACTAGCTTAATCAACTAAACATTCAATATGCTCAAGATCACTCCACGCGAACACCAATGAATTATCACTATCATATCGGTAATATTTTCTAACAAATGATCACGTATAAACGTATACTTAAACCGCACTGTAGAGCTTAAGCTAAACTGAAATTGCTTTAATTAGTAAGATATTTTCTGTCTACGATTTCTAGTAATTAAAAAACATCTATAATGACATCATGAATGCCTAGTCTGTCAGTCAACTGCATAATATCAAGTGTTAACCTTAACCTGTAAAAAATAAAAAAAACCACAGAGAATCATTATTCTTGCAAAAATATATGTAACTTGTAATTAAATATCAAAAGTTCAACTTATCTGATTGATGTAGCTGAAGTCTTGTAGATGAACATGACGTGCCAGCAGAAACTCTTCTAATCACATTTGGAGGGAAAGAGAGAGACAGAGAGGTGTTTTGACACAGAGGTGGTTCGGTTGTGACTGTATTCGCCTAGAGCGTTAATTATGATTATCGATCACGTGTACCTAGCAGAAAACAGGACGCTTAACATTGATTCAAGTAGAAATGAGGTTCAATTTTATGAAACAACCAAATAAAATAATCTTTTCGAATAAATAAAACAACATTTCAAATACTTTATGATTAAACTCAAATATTAATTTTGGTTCAAACAGTAGCAGCCGTTTTTTTTGTGAAAAAGTTGCACTGAAAGTTTGCGAAAAAGGTTTATGTCAATCTTGAGTTTAAAACTGAGCGAACGATTTATGTGAGCGTAAGTCTGCATAATATTTGTTGTATAAAATTATTGTAAATAATTTTTTGTTCAAATAAATATTATAATTTTTAGATAAAATGGAACACATAATTAAAACTGGATTTGACAGAGTGGAACATACAATTGAATTCCAGCCAGAACACTAAACAAAGGCAAAAAATTATGTGATCAGGTCACATAGAAAATATTATTGAATATCGAATTAACGGTGTAAGCTCGAGTATAACGGCTAGGTGTGTCAGGCAAACTTCTATATCATGTTAAACTTATGGTAAGAACTCCAGCTTTGATAATTATCTTGAAACTATAGTGTACATTTTAATGATTTGACTTGATTTTTTGAAGCTTGCTTCAAACCGATTTATCACAGAAGCTTCTTGTTCTTGCACTTACAACAAGAGTGGGAAATGTAAATATACAGCCGCTCTCATTGATCAGATAAACAATGAAAAAAGTTTATCTAAAACAAATTCCCAACCAAAATGGGGCATGCCTAGTGAGAAAACTGCAGCTCGAGAAAAATATGCCAAAGTACCAGCGTTTGGCGAGTTATATCCAAAAAAGCAGACAAGAGAATTATGTTCAAATCAACCGCCTCATTTAAATGAGCTAAAAAGCCCATCTCATTTGAAATCGATCTTATCTGTCTCATCAAAAGATAAAGAAGATTTAGCAGTAAATTTATTTTTGGATAAAATAAAAAAAAATCGTGGCTTGAACATTCAGAAAGAAGAGTGCAATGAAAACTTCACTTATTGTTGTTCGATGCACTGAGAATAGAACACTTAGGGCAGAATATGTGAGCGCACACGACCGGGACGTGTGAGGCCGGCCATACGGGACGGTTATGTCGCGCCTGAGGGGCCCTAGGACGACGCCACCGCGAGAGACATCTCTGGTGCGTCGGACAGTCGCCGTCCTATTCCCGACGGCGACCAAGGCGCTGATCCAGCCACCGGCGGGACCAGCTGGCGCTGTTATCCCTGGTGTCTCCCTTGAGGAGCTTCGAGGAGCCTGTATCATGATCCGGGATGGTGCAGCACCCGGACCTGATGGTGTGCCGAACAGAGCCCTCAAGCTCGCCATCGCCTTGCATCCGGAAGCCTTCTTGCGTGTGTACTCGGCATGCTTGCGCGGTGGCGTCTTCCCGAGCCCGTGGAAGAGGCAAAGGCTTGTGCTGCTGCCGAAGCCGGGCAGGCCGCCCGATTCACCTTCGTCCTACCGTCTGCTGTGTATGCTCGACACGGCGGGCAAGATCCTAGAGAGGATTATGCAGACGCCTGGAGGTGTACACGGAGGCCCCGGGGGCTCCTCGGAGCATCAGCACGGATTCCGGGGAGGAAGATCGACGCCATCGAGTCTGTCGCCGCTGCGGCCCGTGAGGCATCGGGGGCGCGAGGGGCAGCCGCAAGTACTGCGCCGTCGTCACCCTCGATGTCCGAAACGCGTTCAACTCGGCACGGTGGAACAACATCCTCGCCGCGCTCGAGAGAATCCGCACGCCTGAGTACCTGCAGAAGATCATCTACAGCTATTTCCAAGCCAGAGTGCTGGAATACGACACCGATGATGGCCCGGAGTCCTGCAGTATCACGGCTGGCGTTCCTCAGGGCTCGGTCCTCGGTCCGATCTTGTGGAACGTAATGTATGACACCATCTTGCGCCTGAGATTGGACGAAGGAGTGCGCATAGTCGGCTTCGCGGATGATATCGCCGTGGTCGCCGTGGCAGGGACGACGTACGAGGTCGAGGATCTCCTCAGCCGCGCCATCGCTGTGGTACGCGACGCGCTGTGGGGACTGGGCCTAGAGACGGCAGACCATAAGACTGAGGACCTGCTAAAATCAAGGAAGAGGAGGTTGGAGACCATCACCATTGAAGTAGGCGACTGCTTCATCTCTTCCTCTCCTTGCATCCGCTACCTGGGCTTACAACTGGACGCGAGGTTGACATTCAACGATCACCTCAGAGCGGCCAGCGAGAAGGCTTCGAGAGTGGCGGGAGCCCTTTCGCAGATAATGCCGACCATAGGTGGCCCCAGGAGCAGTCGGAGGCGGCTCTACGCCAACGTCATCGACTCGATTCTCCTCTACGGCGCCCCTATTGGAGCTCTGGAACCGGATTGCGGGCCGGCACGCGTCGGGCGGAAGCAATCCATCGGCGAGCCTGTCTGCGTGTATCAGTGGTCGCCCGCACCTTTCGTACGAGGCTACCTACGTCCTTGCCAGCATACCACCACTGGCCCTATTAGACGAGCGTAGCGGCTCTCCCAGCGCCGCCACGAGGACGCAAGAGCCGAAAAACGCCAGGAGACACAAGAAGATGCAGAGCCAGTGGGACCGCTCGCCAAAAGGACGATGGACGTACAGGCTGATCCCGAACATCAGGTTGTGGATAGAGAGGAAACACGGAGAGGTAGACTACCACCTTACCCAGCTCCTGACAGGCCACGGCTATTTTAAACACCACAGCCAACACTACGACCACAACGCTAGCGCAGATTCCCAGCCTGTCCCCACACGGTTGAGAACGCAGAGCACGTCTTCTTCAACTGTCCTCGATTCGAGGAGGGAAGAACAAGCTCCATCGCCAGCTCCAGGAAGCTGCCAGCCTGAAAACATCGTCCAGCTCATACTGGCGGACAAAAAGAACTGGCTCGCGGTAGCCACCTTCGCCCACTGAGTCATGATAAGTCTGAGAGCCGAAGAGATGGCCAGAAGAAGATGACCGGACGATGCGGCATGAAGAAGACGTAACAAAAGTGCAAACGTGACGAGCTCGCTGCACCAGCCCAGCCTCTCCCCGCGAAGTAGCGCCCAACGGCGGTTCCGCGGGGTTTAAACAGGGGCAGAAGGAGAAGCCGATGGGCCACACAACACCTCCATATTCTTTCATATTTATTTTATCTTATTTTTATTCTGCTCTACATATCATATGTAACCGAAACACCATAAATGTACTGTAATACATTTTTTTTTTGTTTCTCAATAAAATGAGCCCATCGCTCCCATATAAAAAAAAATGTGAGCGCACACTTCAATTTCATTAAGAAAATTAATAATCTGTTGTTCATATCAACTTTGTGGCATTTAACTATAGGCAACCTTTTTAATAGAATTTCGAAATTTTCGAACGACACCCCAGCAAGACCAGATAATTTTCATCACATGTAATGGATGAAAACCCACGAAAACAATCATAATCAGTATTAATGATTTGTCTGCATAGCTTTTTGTAGGAGTATTACAACTCTTGTCAGGTTTTTTAATAGTCTCGGGATGTACAATTTCTTAGAACCTACACTTATTTCAGTCTGTACTTCAGTATTACAAGTAGAAAAAGGAGCAGTGGTAAGATAAATGTACCTGTTGCAAACTAGAAAAGTTTCTAATGTCTTTTCAGATACACTATCCAAAAAATGGTCGTACACTTGACATGCAGAATCGGTTTTCGTCTCCACTGTAATTAATGAATTACTTGAGGCAGTAGTTTCAGTTTCAACAATATTTTCCACGTTGAAATCATTTTTCAGATCATATTGAATACTTTTTTTCTATTCTCAAGCCACATTCATTATCTTCTTCTGTATCACTTAACAGCACTTTGTTGTTTTTTTTGTTTTCTCTTTCTACGTTCGGCAGTCTGTTGTATCTGTAATTACATGTTGAAAATGTAATATTTCTAAAAATAAAATGAATATGAATAGAATATTTTTATTACCTATTTAAAGCAGAGGACGTGTCAATTTTCTTTTTTTTTTGTATATATCTGGAAATAATTGAGGCATAACTGGGATGTGATGGATATATTGATTTGGCATTTCCAATGAAATGTACACTGCAAATATCGTCAGTCCTTTTTGGATTCCATTCAGAGCCGTCAGCACTATAAAAAAAACAAACTCTAAATTATTCTATTTGACAGCACTCAAACTTATGAAAATAAGGTTATGTCATACTTATTCCTTCTAACTGCTTTGATCCACTCATTCCGTTGGTTAATTTTATTTTGGGAATAAGGAAATAGATAAAATTTAACATCAGTGTTTCTCCACGTATTGCCGCAGTTGATAACGCAAGAATTTGCATGAAAGGGCATTTTTTAAATCACTCGTATTGCTTAACTAATGTGTAGCATGTAAAAGCGTCCTGTTTTTTTCTCGGGTCTGCCACCACGCGAAGCAGCGCTGACATTGTATACCCCCACCATGCTAACTCTCGGACCGAATAGATGGAGGCACCAACTTGTGCACAATTTAAATGCAACCCACCCGACACAAAAAAAAGAATGAAAGAGAATGAATCGAATAATAACGGCGGTTGAATTTGAAATCAGCCAATCAATATTCTTAACAAGTGACTTTTTCTAAAATACATCTACTAATACAAATGTCTGTTACAGAATTCTGATCTCGGCTTAGCGTTACTAGCATTAGAATAATTTAATAAATTTAACGTTTTTTAAGCCAAATTGTTGTATTTTTGCACTAATTAATTAATTGAAAACGAGTGAGTTACATGTGAGTTATGGCGTAAAATTCGATGGAGATTTGCGATGACGATGTAATCACCGACCAAAAAGACATATTTACCCGTTCCTTTTATTTGTGCCAAAAAATTCTCATTTCAAGGGGTTTTTTTAAGCATATTGAAACTAATTTTGAAGACACTGATTCTAATGTACTTTCAATAGCCGAAGGTATTGAATATAAGGTAGATCTCCTGGTAAATTTCATGAAATCAGTCAAACCAGTTGAAGAGGAGTTTTTTTGAAGAGAATGAAAATTTTTTCTGAAGCTCCCTTTGATGATACGCCCATATTCTCATCTAACTCTGAGACTTCTGGTAATAATATCAATTATTTCTATTACTGCTGAAAAACTGCAATTTTATGAAAATTAGTTTGAATAGGATCTCCTCGTCAAAATTTCCAAAAAGAATAAAAGTATGAGCTGGAAACAAAAAAAGGAAAGTATGAATACATTCCAATAGAAACAAAAATAAAAATTTTAAATATTTCAAGAGAGCATCCAAAATGGTCCTTGTCAACGATACATAAGAATGGAGGTACTGCTTTGGTGAGAAAAGATAAGCTTTCAAAATGAAGAAAATAAATTGAATCTGGAGGCTCCAGATATGACAAGATGAACCAAATAAAAAGGTGGACTCATGATAGGTTTATTGGAGCAAGGCAGCACAAAGTACCAGTAACGACAAGAAATCTAAAGAGTGGGCAATGCAAGCACTCGACAGTTCATTAATGTGGACTTCAAATTTACAGCTTCTCCTTCATGGATCTGTAATTTTAAAAAAGAGTTTAGAATTAGCCAAAGAAAAGTTACGAGATACGTAAAGCCTACTGAATGTAGATCATTGAAAGTATCCTAGAAGCCTCAAACCTTTTTTTGAAGAATGCTTGACGGATATTAAAAATTATGATCCAGATTATGTCATCAATACTGACCAAATGGGATGTGAGTATCGCACAAAAATAAATAGAACTTTTGACATTAAAGGCACAAAGATAATTAAAGTTGATATAGGAGACTTGAAAAAGTCAGCCTCAGCTACGCTGTCCCATATCTATTACAGTATCCGGTAAGCTTCTTCCTAACGTTTTTAATGTCTTCAAGAGCAGAAAGGATATTTTGGACCAGCCATCGCCAATAAGATATCTGCAATAGAAAATGAATTTAAAATTATTAGAGTTATTGCTTCTAAATCTGTCAAACTATCAACAACTTTATTTTCACAATACTTGGAAGAAGTTTTACATCGATATACTAACCAAAAACAATTTATGCTACTTTTAGACAGTTTGAGTGGACAAAAAAATTCTAATTTATATAAAATTTTTAAAAATGATGATGGTTCTTCAAAATGTTCTTTAAAAACAATTCCTTCTGGTTGTACAGGATTTAATTAGCCATTGGATGTATATGTTCATCGCCACGTAAAAATATTCATAAAAGAGATGCGAAATTGCACATTTATAATTGAAAAAGAAAAGCAGTTGAGCTCGAGAGAAGATTGTTTGAAAATACATTCACTCATACACAATTAACTATCTGCCCCTGTGTTCAAAGATATGATAAATTATGCATGGTTTGCTTCTAAATTACAACCCGAAAGAAGGACCTTTTTTAATGTAAGGCATGTTTGTTTTCCACCAAAGATGTACAATCTAATCTGTAATTGTAAGGTAAATTGTTCATTTGTAAAGTGTGCATGGTGTGAATGTTTTTCTATGCTTTGATTGATTTTATAATCTATATCATCCACAATTCTGTAAAACTTTTCTGGATACTTGTACTTCATAAATTAAACTATTTTTCTTCACTATAATAACTGCTTATTCAATTAATACTCTCTGTCTATCATATCCTCTGATAATCTTCTTTGTATGCAATAATTTTAACTATGGTTCCATACATTTCCACTATTCTTGAATCTGATGTAGATTAGCAATAACTGAAAAAAACTTCACACAAAGAAAACAAAGTAACTAATGAGCATCGCACATGAACAAAAGTAAACGAATTATACTCATCTGATAACAAGTATGGTCTTGATTTTTACCAGGCTACACAAAACGCAATCACAAGCACTGCAGGTGCTATATTATTACAGCAGAAGTTATTCATGCTGTATCACGTATCGTCTGCATGTATACAAATTTGAATTGTACATACTCATTCATAGTTGGCACCCCCATCTATACAGTCACAACCGAACCACCTCTGTGTCAAAGCATCTCTCTGTCTCTCTCTTTCTCTCCAAAAGTGATCAGAAAGAGTTTCTGCTTGCACGTCATGTTGATCTACAAGACTTCAGCTGCATCAATGCAAAAAATTCAATAATTCTGAGCTGGCTCTACTCATTAAAAAACCCGCAAAGCAGAATTTTAAGCTAAAAAAGTGCATCGTACAAAAACAGCTGCATCTCAGCGAAACTGGCGAATTTTTGAAATCTTAAAATGGTTTTAGAAAGGTGAGAAAAAAACCTATCAGATACTTGTATGCAATTTCTTTCACGAGTGATTATACTCAGCCATTTTCTTGAAGAAACGAATATATTTTTCCATTTTCAATTTTTTAATATTGTTTTTTGGGATAAAGTCGTACTTTTCTGCATTAAGATAATTTTAAAGTGTATACTAATATACACCGGATCCACACGTGGATTTGTCATAAAAAAATCCAAAATTTTAGTGGTGTCAAAAAATTTTCTAGATTTTTTCTGTTCATTTGCCGCTTGCTCGAAATTCAGCTTTGCGAAAGTTGCGAAAAAGAACGATCAAAAAAGTGTATTTTTTCAATGAAATCGTGCTCCTAGGCCAAACCTGACTACGGCATTCATTTTCGTAGACAAAAACATATAAGATAATGTATCGTTAAAATTATTTTTACACTCTGAACAGAGTTTGAAATAAATCGAATGGTTGTCCGATTTTCCTCCTTTTTAGGAGCACGTTTTTAAACTTCAAAAATCCATCGTCACCATAAAAAATCATTGAAGTTTGAAGGAAAGTCCATTTTAAACCTCAAATTTTCAGTTTCCGATGGATCCCCTGAAATACAAAAAAATTTTTAAAAAGTGGACCACCCTAATATATATTGTGACGATGTCACTATGCGTCGAACATGCTAATTATGACCTCCTGTAATGTATGAATGCGTGAGTGAGGTGCGCGACCGAGGAGTATGATAAGGTAGGAAAGTTGGATATCACCCGAGCGCGCGTTCGAGGTTCAGGGCAAAGGAAGAGCCAAATTAACCTCGGACGTGTCGCTCGGGCCACGTGCACTGACAAGCGGATCGATCTGTGCAAATCGAGCGCTTCGAGCCGATGCGTGGTCGATCTGCGCGACAGTGCACACACAAAAGATTCGCAATTAGACCGCGAGAGAGTACGGACGTGTGGAAGACAGGGTCGCGTTGAGAGAGGCAGAGTTTTGGCCTCGGACGTCCGTGTGGAGATTTTCGTGGAAGCTGTGTGGCAGCCGAGGTGAAATAGTTGTTCACGTGGAAGCTGTGTGCAGCGGTAGTTGAGAGTGGTAGAAGCTGTGTGTGCAGCGGTGGATCGTGGTGTCGTGCCTGTAGAGGAGCTGTGGTGCCCACCTTGGGTGTATAGTGGCAGAGCGGAGTCGTGAAGTGACGAGGCGATTCGCGAAGGCTCGAACGGAACGGAGCCAAGAGAATACGCTGTACAGCGACACCCGCCCGGATCGTCCGAGGCATCTCCGAGGCGGCCAATCACGAGTTTGGACAGGTCACGAGGACGAAGCAGCTGGGGGAACCGCGGAAGGCAACATCGAGAACGGAGTCCGAGGCATAGAAGCGAAGAAATAAGGTCGTAAATTGTAGTTGACTTGGTCGGTCGCGCGTGTGTGCGTGTGTGTGATTGCGTGGCGTGAATGTATGAGTGAAAAAGAGGAATTGTTCGCAGTAGAATTATTGTCTGATTAGTCGTGGAGATCGGAGTGATTATTGTAGCGAGTACCTTGGACGTTTCGAGCATACGTGTCGCGTTTCAGGCCTATGCGTGGCCATTTCTGCGAAGCGGTACTTCCGCCTTGGACGCTCGTGCGAGAGCAAGCGAGACGCTTATCATCTTGGTCGTGTGCGACCAAATCGCGCGTCTGCTAGCGCGAGCAGAGCAAAGGCGTTGACCGTATTTCGGCGAAACAGGCCGATTGCGCGCAGTGCAATCACGCGGCACTTGATCGGGACTCGCGTCGGGCCAGCGTTGTAACCCGCGCGTTTTCCCTTGGACTCGCGTATTATTAATGATTTTCCGATGCACGAGATGATGCTAGCGACGAGACAGGTTGTACGATAGCGAAATGAAGCGCGATGGCAGTGATGTTTGTATGAGTGATAGTTGAAGGTTGGAGTTAAATAAAGAAAGATTATTTGTGTGCAAAAGTACATTTTTCGTAGTATTTTCGCGACCCTCTCTCACTTCTTTCCAGCTTGGACTGCCGAAGCTCGCGGCGCACTTGGTGGAAGGCTCGACCCCCTTTTGAGGGAAGACGATCAGGTAGGCTAACCGGAGCCTCAGTAAAAAAATGATACGACGGCAGGCCGAGCATGGGCTAGGGCCCAAAACCTTGCACGTCGCAATATTTTGCAAGAATAATGATTCTCTGTGGTTTTTTCTTACAGGTTTAAGGTTTATACTTGATATTATGCAGTTGACTGACAGATTAGGCATTCATGATGTCATTATTGATGCTTTTTAATTACTGGGAATTGCAGACAGAAGTTGTATTTGTATTTGTTTGAGAAGATGTTTAAATATTGGCTAATTTGAGGTATACGAACAACTTTTTTTCTTACTTTTATGCTACTTTACACTATTATTTCAATTTTAAGGGGTTTTGAGGTTATGAATGTCATTTTAGAGTAGAGATTTGAATTCTACATCAAATAATATATGAAAAAACATGGTTTAGAAATTTTTTCCGATCCATCCCAGAAAAGCAGAGTAACAAGCAGAATAACCTCAAAACATGAAAATCCAACTTTGAGCTCCTGTAGATCCATGAGGGTTGGACGCACGGGGCTGAGATTTTCAGGATTTTCATTTTTCATTGTATTCTTGAAGAGTACATGATTAGTTTCAACTTCATTTTTTGGCCTGCAACACCTGTTGTAGAATAGCCCATATATTCGAAAAAATGTTAATGAAACTTTTTATTATAGGGTTTAAACTCCAAGAAACTACTTCCAATTGAAAATATGTCAACGGTTCTTCGTAATGTTGCTTGTTACTTAGAAAACTTTCCTCTTGAAGTGAATTCAAGCTCTGGGGCTACAGTTGGAGTGGATTGATGCTGCAATTTGATAATTTTTTCAAGAGAATGATTCCACTAATATCATCATTAGATGATATAACTATGATGTTTCAAGTTATGATTTATTATTCAAGACACCAGGAATGCAACTGTATAAAGTGAGTGGCTGTTAAGTTTTTTGAAATAACAAAATCTGTTCTTTTTTTCCAAAATTTTGTCAACCTAAATGAAAATAATAGTTCAGACGTTAATGAAATTTTCTCGATGGAGTTTCTTAACAGTGACAAATGGTTTCCACTGTATTGTTTTTACTGAATACGCCAATTTTTTCACATATTTTTCATTTAAAATCTATCATACATTAAGTAGACGATAAATAAATATTGGTATATTCGAAATATTGTGTATATGAGCAATTCGGCTTTTTGGTCCCGAATTTTTGGCTAAAAACAAGTAACTTTTTATTCATTTGAAGATGTGCAATATTGATGCTTGTTTTAGGAATTACTGAGTTTTCTTTTTGTTTCTTGATTTTTAAGTTTCTAGTTTGGTTTTTTGTTTTGAATATTACCTGTTTGATTCACGTTTTCGGATTTTTTTTTGTATTTTAGTCTTTTACTCATTTAATTTTTTATTATTACTCGATTGATCAATTTTTTTTTATTCATTTGTCTGTGCGAATTTTGAATTCTTCAATTCACGGTAAGGAAAATGGTGCTAGCTAGTTTATAGTAATTTACGATGCAAGTGCTATAAGTAACACTTTTTAGCACGGCGTAGTTGAGGGCCCGAGCGCAGCGCGGGTCCTAATAGCTGGGCCGAAAAGTGTCCCCTATGGCCCGAGTATCGTACAACATTTAATAGTACTGTGTCAAGTTCACATTTATGTCCCCTTGTCCGAGTTATGAGTCGCACTTCCTGGTAGCGCGAAGTGAGGTTAGTGCACGAGCGTATGCGAGTGTGGTGCGAACGCAGCAGTGCTAGAATGTGCGACTTATGACACAGAAAAAGCGTGCCATAAATGTGAACTTATGCCACGCAGTGCTATAAAAAATTTTTTCGTTACTTAACTAAAAAAATCGATTAATAAAATCGGAATGATTTATAGAAGATTTTCCTACAAGGGTAAGTAATGTAACTTTCGCATGCACGTAGTGATGACGCCGGGGCAATACCGAGCTTGTCACCGCGCATTTGCGCGCATGACCTTACTTCGCTAATGGACATTTTTTGCATTTCTTATCTAATGCCGAACCGATTAAAAAATTGAAAAATGAAAATCTTGAAATTTTCAGCATTCTAGGTCCATCCTTCAAGGACCTATAGATCTACAAAGTTTAAATTTGATTTTTCCAATTTTATTCTGATTTCCTAGAGTGAATATGGAAGAATCGTTGAAACATGAATTTTATTGTAGAATTCAACGGATGCAATCTTGGATCCCAGACACGGTGGAGCTGTAATCGCATGCTAAGTTGGTGAGCGAATGAGCTTGAGTGCTCGGCTGCGCCGGCTAATAAACCGTGAGCGTGCATGCTTAAACCTGTGGTTCGGCAAAGGAGGCGGCGCAGTAAGCAGTGCGCGTGCTTAATTTGAATTCAAATTAAAAGCAAACTAGTGAATAGTGCTTCACGATATTCGATATAAATATCGATATCGTATCGATATCGTATCGAAAAACGATACAATAATCGATACAATATCCTTTGACGATATCGAGTTCGATACGATAGGCAAAAAAAATTTTGACGATATTATCGTATCGTCAATAATTAGATGTCGATAATATCGAAAATATCGATATCGATGATGGTGAGGTGAGTTACTCCACGCGAGTGCGTTGTTATGCGTGCGAAAATCGTTAATGGCGCAATTTTTCTCGCGTCAATGATCACGCTCGCAAAGTAACCGAGTGGTATGGCAAGATGATGTCAAAAAAGTGTATACTGTGCAGGCATGGGTATTTTTCACGTACCGAAGCACTGTGTTATTATAAAATTCGCGGAACAGCGCCGCAGCTACACATAAAACATAAGAACGTATACATGACGCATGACGCACCGTGCTATGTGACCCGTGTTAGCTCCGGTGGCGGTTTCATCCACCTACCTCGTTTGACTCAAAAATCAAAACGCAGGCGATCAACACGTTTGGTCGTGTATGTTGTAATCGTCGATAGATTTTTCGCGGCTGCAGTCGTAGCCAGTTAATCGTCTACTTAACCGTTGCTTTCTTTTCGAGCTCGAGTTTTTTGTATAGCGGTGTGTACGTACTAATACGTAGATTTTTCTAATTAGGTCATTTTCGTGAAAACTTCTATGGTTCTTAATTTACTATGAGTAAGTGTCAAGCTTGTGATAATGGGCATGAGCCCTCTCAACATAAGTGTGTAATGTGTAATAAATTCGAAAAGCTCTCTGAAGCGAGAGATCTGCGAAGTTTAATAAAAGTTTAATTTTTTAGTTTGATAGTAGAACTTTACCTCTGTAACAGATTTAACTTTTTATTCATGTAATTTTTATGATTAATAAAATTTTATTAATAAGATTTATTTTTATTGAAACATTTATAAAATATCGAAATTCCTCGATAAATATCGATTATCGTATTGATATCGACGATATCGATACGATATTTTTATAATGATATTTTGACGATATCGATACCAATACGATATCGGTCATTTTTATTCGATACAATAATCGATATTAAGGAAATATCGTTATCGTCTCGTATCGTGAAGCACTACTAGTGAACAATCGGAACAAATACAAGTGAATGAATGATAATTTCTGAACGCATGAAGAAAAAAAATTAAACGAGGGCCAACGTTGTCGCTGGTATAGAGTATTGAGATACTCTTGGCTCCATCGAGACCAAAATTGATCACGCAAGCCTTGCATCACCAGCCAATACAAGAGTGTATCTTTAAGACGACCTGGTGTAGAGAAGCAATCTGGCAAAGATGTAAGAAATTTTACAGTGGCGAGAACCTCGCATGAGCGGGGGGGGCGTCAAGGTCGTCCAGCATGCCAGTAATCGGCGTTAGAGACCATCTGTTCAGTATGGACTCGATTGCTGATGGAGCGGACAGTATGGCTCGATGGAGTTGCTAACTAGCAAGGTACTGCTCTTCATAGGTCAGCTTGCGTGGCCCTAAGATTCCTCTGAGATTACTCTTGATAAGCTTGACTCCAGCCTCCCACAGACCACCGAAATGGGGAGAAGGTGTCAAGATAAACTTCATTCAATGCCTTCGGAAGCCAGCTATTCGACAACCACACCCCAAACCAATGACTCACCACGCATAAGAGTCCTCAGTTCTCGATCTAACAACATGGAAATAAGTGGTGTTGTCGCTCCAGAATTAGGTGGGCCGACCACGTCAACCACAGAATCGAGTGAGACTACCCATCAAGCTTTCAGTGGTAAGATCACCTGTGACTTTGAGATGGATAGTCTTGGTTGCTAGACAGAATAGAATGTCGACGTATTCCTTAAGCATGTGGGTCCTACGCCCTTTTGCCAATAAGATGGAAAGGTGTCCTGCATAGTCGAGGCCTGTTCGAGTGAATAGCCGAGACGACGTGACTCGTTCACTAGGGAGAGTACCCATCATCTGATGTAGAGGGCGGGCTCAAAAGCGGGCGCACATAGGGTTATTGCATATATATGCCTGAATCTAGCATAAGAATAGGGGCCGAAAATATTAGCGATGTTAAGGCATTTGAGTTCAGCAGTTTGGGGCACGTTTAATTCGAACGATCACTCGCAACAACGTTTCTATACTAATAAGATTCGAGAATCGGTCCAACATTGACTAGTCAGGAGTTGAGACGAAACCGCAAAGATGGCTGTGGGCTCAACTGTACGCCTGTCAGCGCTGGTTCGGCAACCTTGGTCGGCTGGCAGTCAGACGTTGGGTCACGGAGCCAAGCGGGTCCGTTGAACCAAGACGTGCGTTGCAATTGATCAGGCTCAGCTCCGTGAGTCGCAATATTCACTGGATTGCCCTCTGAGGGAACATAGTGCCACGAGTGTGGTTTATAGAGCTCTTCAATATGGTTTACGTTATTGTCCACGAGAGTATTGCCGACTGGTCCAACAACCGTACCAGCTGAAAGCTAGCAAAGCTTCGCTCCAGGCCCAACAAATTGCTGGTGACACTTGCACATCGTTTGTGATTGCTTTAAGCAGCTGAGTGTCAATCAGAGCTGACCGGAGCTCGAGGTCGTGGGATCGTCTTACGTGGATTAGATGCACATGGGGCTGGACTTCGTATTGAGGCCAATTTGGTATTTGCAGTTGAGGTTGGTCTGAATCCATCGAGGCAGAGCCAGCTTCCCGATGTCAGCCAGTCCCTTTATGAAATTTTCCAGCGAGTTCTGATCGAATGGCTCGTCACAACCTATTTGACATCCCACAAATCCTGTATTACCAACTTAGCGGTAACTTAGCGGTCAATACGATTAGGGCCAGACACCCACAATGGTCGAAGAGACTAGCCATTGCTGAGAGGATCTCTCTTTTGGTCTCCTACATCGAGTTCACTGATGGATGCGTTAGTCGGAAGCTATCAAAAGTAGGATCCCAGCAAACCTTAAGCTTATCAACAAGTTTCCAGTGCTTAGGTGGATCTAGATGATTGCAAGCAGACTCACTGAGAAGGTCCTTGAGCAGCTCTGTTGAATTCCACCCACTTTCGAAGTGGAAATCCCCCACGATTGGCCAGGCTGATGAGTTGATCACGAAAAATGTTGCATGACATAGATAATCTTCACCTGAAAGAACTGGAGCTTCCTGAGAGCAAGGTAAGGTGCGAAGATTAACCATAAGTCACTATTAGGATCTGGTAGTAAACATCAGATTTATTGTCACTTGGGATCTCGAGTACGCGCTGCAGATCCACATTACGAGGGTCGATCTAAATCTGCCTGTGCATCATTTTGACATCGGTACAGAACGCGACGCGGTGTTGTCTCCAATTGAGGAGCACTCTACACAATGATGGTTGAAGGCGACGTCATTGAAACTCTGCCCCGGTACCTGTGGGTCTCGAGGCATCGAACACGACACGCAGCTTCGGGCCAGAGTCGCTGCGTTGCCATATAACATTGTGAGGAATGTAATGAACAGGCTGATTTATAGCACGAGTTTAAGGTGTAAGGTTGATGTAGTCGGTCATAAACTTCCGGTACTCTGCTGCAAAGTCTTTGAGCATTCGGCGTTGAACCGAACAAAAGACACTTGAGCGTTTGGCAAGCTGGTGCCAAACAGTGTGGTGGAGCCGGGCCTCATAGTAGCCGAACTATATAACCACCTTGATGATTTCGACGATAATCGGCGAATATCTGTTCGCATAATGCATCATTAGGGGAATAGCGAGAGGCGTGGGGAACCTCCTCGGTTTCCGAAAGCTTTAGAAGGACTCCAACAGCTCACGATGCCATACAGGGTCCACGCTCGTTAGGAGTGTGTTGCAAACTTTAGGTTTGGTCTGCTTCTGTGTACATCGTTCACTGTTGTCGTTTGTCTCGTGGTGCTTCGATGAGAGAGGCATTGTATCTGCTTGTTCAATGCCTCTTGTCGTGTTACTTGAGGTGCATCAGCCTGTGACAGTGTATTTCTTATTACTCATCTCCTATATCTTGGTTGTTCTTCGTCTTCTCGTGTTGATCATTTCTTCTCTTTTGAAGATCTCAGGTGCTAAAGTGTGTGAAATACATACATTTTTGGAGAGGGTAAAGTACAAGGGGCTCGTCTTTATCTATTACGGCTTATTTCTATGCGTTGAGCTCAAGAGTGTATGCCGCTACAGCTCATTGAAGGCAGAAAAACATTGAAAATGAGAGAAAATCATCTTTCTAGCTAATAAAATATCACTATACGAGAAATGTGGTATGAGCAGGAGAGATTATATAAACAAAATAAACACTTTATTGAGATTTGAGACTCGAGGATTAGATTAATTAATAGATGCATAACGCAATCAGCCTCCGATTTTTGAACAGTAAGACGGATCGAGATGCGGTTTTTTGCATTCGATTTGGGAGATCATTTAGAAATTTTGTGAACAAAAAATTATGAGGGAGAAATGAAAACTTGCATCTGGGAATGAGAAAAGTGCATTTTAGAAATATATCTCGAACTAACGGTTATGTCAATATGTGTATTTCACTTAATGCCGGTACAAATGAGTCTCATTCTACTCTCCAGTTCTAAGTAAAGATTTTATTAACGTTGATAGACACTTGAACAACTATTTATAATACTATTTGTAAGCTACTGTTCCGAGATAAGTTGTCCATTTAAAAAATCTCTTATATGATACTAATTTTTGAAAAAAATATTTTTTTCATTGACTCGTTTTTTAGGATATTTTGTATATCTTTTTTTGATCTTTGATTAATTAAAATTGCATTGTTATAGAAAGGCTAATGCAAATATCGAAGAAGATTGCGTGATTTGCAAGTACGTAAAAAATCGGCCATTAAAGTCCGATGATAAAATTGTATTAAGAGATTTTAAAACGAGAGGGATTTCAATAGATGCAAGATATCTTCGGAAACTAATGATGATGGTCTGCTTAACCACGTTCAAGATAAAACTAGTGTGAAGATTCATGAGAAATGTCATTTGAATTATATTGAGACAATTATTAGTCTTAGTGTAATGAAAAACGGAAACTCCCAGGTTCATTTGAAAATTCAATATACTCAGAAACAAATATTAATAAATTTCATGTTGAAAAAGATTGCATAATTTGCGCTAAAAAGATACAAGTGAAGCATCTTTTTTCTGTTCTGAAGACAAGCAATACAAAACAATGAATTATCGACTATCATTGTTCCAAGAATGAAATTTTGAATTGATCGTTACGAGAAGAGATAATTAGTCACTTTCATGTGAAGCTGATTAAGCTATTTTAAATGCTAGATATCACCGTCAGAATTGTACTTCTAAATTAAGAGATCTCGATGATGTTCGCATACACAGAAGCAGGCGTTTAAAATAAAATCAAGCAGTCAATGGAATAAATAACACAGGCGCACAAAAAATATATGTTCAGTACTAAAGACCAGATCTAGTGGACACTATATTTTTGGGGTCACTGAATGGAAATCTGTCGTCAGTTTTTTATCATAAGATCGATTCAAGGTTATTTGATAGTTATTTGAAGGTCCAATCATGGAAAAGAGGTTAAAAAATCTAAAACAATTTTTTTATAGGCTTTTGAGAATGCTGAATTTAAATCTGAACTCACATGAACTCTACACCTCATTTTCAACGAAAATGAGTGCTATTTTTGTAAAAATGATACTCGCAGGTATAATAAAGCGACAAAAAACAAAATAATATACGCTCATGTGAGCTCAGTTAGGAAAGCTGCCGAGAAAAAAGGAAAGATAGCTGTCAAAGAGTATATGAATGCTCTTGAAAACTTTATCGATTGAGTCCGAACCTGAAGACTATAACTTTGAATAAAAAGAAACAAAAAACAATAACTATGATGAGGAATGTGACAGTTATGAAGAATTGTCCAAAGTTAAGAGGAAGAAGATTTAAGCAATGAGTTTTTACCATCTACAGAAAAATCTTCAATAATACATTAGTTCACACAAGCTGAAATAAATGATTTTCTAAAGGATTCAGGGTTACCTAAGATGGAGCAGAGTGTTTAGCTTTCACTTCAAAACGCATAAATATGCTGGAAAAGGGTACAAATGCATCTCATTATAGAACAAGAAATGGAAGTTTTAAGAAATTTTTTTAAGAAAAAGAGTTCGGTGATGAGAAATTAGTTTATTGTAATAATGTTGAAGATCTAATGGAAGGAATTAAATGTAATTTTTATAAAACTGATGAATAGAGATTTTTATTGATTCATCGAAAAGAAGCTTAAAAGCTGTATTGCTGCATAATACTACTACGTTTGCATCAATTCCTAATACTCACAGTACAACCATGAAAGAAACATATAAAAGTATGAAGATACTGTTAGAGAACCACAAATGCAAGGAAAACAAATGGCTAATACGTGGGGACTTGAAAGTTTTAGGCATGCTTATGGGATAGCAGAGATCGTAAAACACATTACACTGACCACAAGTTGTCTGAGAGAAATTCTCCAAAATCTGGACATCATAATGTAATTAACGGTAGACATTAAAAAATTTTACTTTCTCCCCTTGGACATTATGAAATAATTTGTAAAAGCTTTGAGTGAGAGCGATGAATACTACAAATATTTAAAATCTAAATTTTCCTATAAATCTGATGCCAAATTAAAAGAAGGAATATTCGATGGACCAGAAAATTGAAAAGAAAATTGCTAAAAAACGACAATTTTCCAACCAAGATGACTGAGATTTAGGAAACTGCATAGGTTAACTTCAAAAATGTTGTAGACAATTTTCTAGGCAATCACAGAAGCTATGATGACAAAATTTCAATATCAATGATGATAAAAAATTTCGGTGAAATGGAATGTAATATGTCTTATTATGCTGAGCATAGCGAAGTTGTTCTACCTGCAGCTTCGCATTTTTTATCAACTTTTTGTGTCAACGGTTTCTCGTGAACGGGTGGGCCGATTTGCATAAAACTTATTGGGTTTTGTTATTTTTGTCAGACGGAGAGCTGATTGTCTAATCGGTATCTGCATTGTCACTCCTTATGCATTTATATGCACTTTTAATAAAGTTGCATTTTTCTTCAATAACATTGAAAAATTATTGTAGTTTTTGTGAGAATTTTTTAATTTCAGAGAACTTCGAATGTGGGTATCGGGCAATGTGCAATTTTTTTAGTTCTGCGTCCGAATGCACTTGGATGCAACTTTTTCCATTTTTGCACGTATTCCCTGAAATTGCTGTAATTCGTAGGAGAAATTGTTTTTTAAGCGAAACTTCGCGCGTGTGTTTCGGGCTGCGTGTATTTTTGTGGTTCGGCGTCATAATGCAGTTGGATGCAGTTGAAATTAATTCTTAAAATTTATAATTGAATTTAAAAACGTATAAATAATAGTAATTATCTAGAGATCTTTTTCTGAAAAAATTATGCATATAGCAAACTCGTTCGAGCAGAATTATGCTGGCCATCTATAAGCCTTTGCTAAACGCGGTTCCATCATCTACAATAATTCTCCACAGTTCTCAGCTGTCATATGTATTCTACGCACATTCACAGGCAGACAAAAAAATGTATGCATTAAATAATGAGCAAAAATGAATTATTGCAAAAATGTTGAAACCCCATCATAAACCGGTAACAGCATTAATGATAACTCAAAGCCAGACGTAGCACTGGAAATCTTATGGAATTTTAGTTATTTTATATTTTGATTGAAGTTGTATGTCCCGCGTACACGGCGAAAAAAATTAAAACTAGTATGATTCAAAACTTACACCCAGCTCTTAACCCAAGCGCGAGTTTTCGCTTAAATAAAAAAACATAAACTGGATATTGAATATTTATCAAAAGTGTTGTATTCTCATGTGTGACTATAAGTAGGCAATTTTATTGAACATTTACATGCGGTTATTCGTAGTAAATAATTTATGATGATTCAACTCGAGTCTGGATTTCGGGTGGGGTGTATTTTCGTGAATCGGCGTCACAATGCAGTTGAGTGCAGTTTTAAATTATTTGCAATTGTTAAATTACTATGTTATATGTACATCGTAATGTACTCAGTTGTCGTAGGTCGCAATTTAAAGTTAGTAGCGTACTAAATTCACTACTATTTATATAATTATGGCACTGTATCGATATCATGCACCCGTTTATTCATACGTATGTGCTCAGCATTCTGCAACTGGAGTTGCCACTAGTAATAGTATATTACGTGCCTAGGAAGCAAAAAACTAAAATGCCTCAGAGCACGTATAATTATCGTCTGAGGCGCAGCCGAGACTGTGCTCTGAGGCTTTCTTTTTCGCTTCATAGGTACATACTATTTTTCATGAATCCCCCAGCAGAAATTAACTTTTTCGTTTTGGCCGCCATGACGAAAAAGGTTAGTTTCAGCTGGGAACATGAAAACTGCATTCCTTGCATAACCATCTAGATGAGTTTTCCGAAAAACTGTGGTGATTTTAGCTACGAGCATGGAGAACAATTCCATCAAGACATAAAACATATGGAGCAGCAATATTAAGGTAGATGAGATGTGGCGGTAATGGCTGATTACTGCTGTAAGTTGAAGAGAGATAGCTAAGATAGAGAAACTAATCGCAAACAGCAACCTTTACGCCTATCGTTTGAAGAAAAAAAGGTGCGTTACAAAAGAGAAAAAGTAAAAAGGCATGCAAAAATTTTGCCGTCTTTTCATTAACTGAATCTTGAAATGACCTCAATTTTGACTTTCTACAGGTCACTCAATAAAATATCTGAATTCCTTAACTCCAAAGAGCTATACACAATCTTTTTCCGTTATTTTATCGCGTTCACTGGATTAATCCTTGACATTACTTTTAAATGATCTTAAATTGACCTGGTCATAACCAGGTTGTGACAGTCGTTTTACGCTGTCACATGCCTCTCCCTCCTTGAGCACGCAGTCCCACTGTGATAGGACACAAAAGACACGTGTAACTAACGCAGCAGCCGCAGCGACGCGCGTGTGTGTAAGTGTGTGTGTGCGAGAGAGAGCCTGCGGGTCAACGCACGCGGAATCGCCCATCTCTTTCTCCCTTACGGAGCAAGGAGCTGCTAATTGGTCACGTGACCCATTAGAGCGTCTTGCGAGCAGGTGAAGCGCGAGCACGGGGAGATACTCGGTGATCGCGAGAGCATCGTGCGCGTTGCTCCGAATTCGACCGTGTCGCAAGATTAAGAATTACGATTGGACGCTGGAAGTGCGTGACGCGAAATTCGCACGACTTGAGCGGGCGTATATTCGACGTGGGTCGATCGAGAATGGATCGGATCACGAGAAGTATCTCCGACGTTGTTTCATTGTGAACTAGAATCAAGTTATCGTTCGGTAATTGCGACTTCGCTAACTGTGCGTGCCAGCAGCAGCCCACCCGATCGAGAGGGTCAAGCCAGCTGCGATTTCTACGAGCGGCCATATTAACGGCATACAACATCAAAGTACCTCTTGAGTACTTTGCCTCTCCTGCATGTACAATCGCGTCTCAGTGTGATTGAGCGAGTGTGTCCGCGATTGCGCTGCTGCGTCTGCCATTTGAAGTCTTATTCAATAAATATTATATCTTGCCATTAAACCCTTTATTATTATTTTGGCAACCCCCTTTCCCGTTTGAATCATATCCTAGGTTGGACCACGACGCCACGGCGGTCGGTGCGAATTGTCGCACCGAGTACTGAGCCAGCCGGCGATCAGCGCGAGGACGCGTATCGCCTAGGATCCAGCAATTTAGTAGTGGTCACAGGGACCGTTACAAGGTATAGTCAAAATGAATTTTGATTAAGATTCAGTAACCCTCAATACATAAATGTGATATTTTTCACATTTTTATATTGAATTCTCTAATTTTAAGTATCAAATGACTTAGAAGGTAAGGTCGTAGAGGTCATCTGACTTCAGATTTAAATTCAGCATCCTCAAAATCCTACGTAGAAATTGTTTCTGATTTTTAAACATTTTTTTCATGATTTGAGCTTAAAGAGGGGAGGGTATGGTCCTGGCCTTGAATAATTTTGAATTTTTTTTATTGTTTTATTTGTTTGTTAATACTTTCAAGAGTATTCTGAGAAAATTTTTGCCCAATCAGAGCAAAATTAATTTAAATATTGAACTTTTAGTTCAATAACTATTATGTATCTAATATATAACGTTGTATCTTTGAAATGCGATTTCTCAAAATCACATTTTTCAAATCGGTTAGAAACATCACTCAAAAAGTATCAAATCGATCCTGTTAGAATTTTGCACAGTTCGGCTACGTTTAGGGTAGCGACTCGCGCGCGGCTGAATGACCCACTTCCCGGTCTAGGCACGTTATATACTATTTTGCCATTTATTCATACTTATCTGTCAGAATACAATACATTATACACGGCTTTGAATTAATCAATATCATGCGCAAAAAATTCTAATTTTAAGAATACTATTGATTATTTAAAGGAATTTGGTACATGGTTCCAAATAATATAAATGAACTAAAATTGTATGAAAATTGTAAACAAGTAGCAGTTGATTTTGAAGAAGAAATGAATAGTTTGGAAAAACAGAATCCAAAAATAATTTGTGGATTCAATATTGCTGAATGGTTTTTATTGTCATACGTATGGTAGACATAAGAATATTTATATTGTGAGACGAGTTGAATGACCTCTACCGTTTGTTCTATAATACAAAACCCCTTTATCAAGTTTTTTTATAATTATTTTAGAAAATAACTTTATTTTTGAGACATTCCAAACGTTAGTATTAGTTTTTAAAGTCTCAAACGAGTCGTCAAACATTCAATAAGGAATGTCTTGTAAAAAAATTGAAACTCATTAAAATGACCAATAAATTTGAAATAAAAAACGTTTGAATTAAACAAATTTCATTTTTTTTATTCAAACCGTTAGATCTAGGTCCCGAAAGCACTTTTTAGAAAAATGAATAAAAGTTAAATTTGATATAATTATGCTGAGCATAGCGAAGTCGTCCTACCTGCAGCTTCGCGTTTTTTTGTCAACTTTTTGTGTCATCGGTTTCTCGTAAATGGGTGGGCCATATTGCATAAAACTTGATGGGTTTTGTTTATGTTTATCTGGCGGAGTGCTGATTGTCTAAAAGGTGTCTGCATCGTCATCCCTTATGCACTTGGATGCAGTTTTATGCATTTTTCATGTGTTTCCTTGAAATTGCTGTATTTCGTATGAAAATTTTTTTAATTAAGCGAAAACTCGCGCTTGCGTTAAGGGTTGGGTGCATTTTCGTGATTCGGCGTTCTGAATATTTAACGTTTTAAGTACAATTGTTAAATTACTTTGTTCTAGGTACATCGGAATGTATTTCGTTGTCGTACGTCGCAAAATATGTAAAACCGCTGCCAATTTATTGGCACATAGCTTCCTCATAAAAAATGATATTAATGAAGGGGTCTGATTGTTGAAAGATAAATTTGTATTTCATTTTGTGCACAGAACTATAAAAAACTTACAGATTTCTATAATTTTGTAAAAGATTCCCTTGTAAAAGTTCCTGCTCAATTTCACGCTACGTGTCTCCGTTCAAAGGTACACTGGATCCAGACATCCGCTTTTGTTCTATAAAGGAGCAAAAATGCAACTTTTCATTTGAGTTCTAACTTTTATATTCCGTGAATCTCTACGATTTTTGTCTTATACTAAAGATTGGCTGCTCCGCTTGAACTATTCAATCAAAAATAAAAATAATAATTCCTTTATTTTTACATGAAAAAACAAAAAAAAAATTTTTTTCCAAAAAATCCAATTTACAAAACGATACAATGAAGCATAACTTTTTAACTACTCGGTAGATTATATATACTTTTACAAGGGAATCTTTTACAAAATAGAAATCTCTAAGTTTTTTCATAGTTCTGTACAGAAAAATGAAATACAAATTTATCTTTCAACAATCAGACACCTTCATTAATATCATTTTTTATGAGGAAGCTATTTGTCAATAAATTGGCAGCGGTTTTTCCTAAATTTGAACGTTATATTTATGTAAACGAATTTTTTTTAGCATCTTAAACAACTACAAAGGTAAAGTTTCTTTAATATAAAACGAATAGAATTATTCGAAAAAATTTAGAATAATAACGTCCTAATAGTTCAATATTGAGTATAAAATGTTTATATGAAGAAAAAACAGGTTTTTGAAAACGAAAAGGGTTTAGTGACTACTTTTGGGAGTTATGACGACGGGTATCTTTATTTGTAGTCTTAAACTAACTACTTGAGGGGTGAGAGCAAGGATCCGAGCGCTCTGGGAAATACGGACCACTCTAATGTTCAGCTTATGCAGACAGAACCATAGTAATTACTGCAATACAATTGGCTGAAGATATTAATAAAAAAGTTTTTGTTGTGTCAGAAGACAGGGACCTGTTACAAGAAGACCATCTCAGCTCCAGGTCATGAATCTTGCCTTAACTGCACACATAGAAAACATGCCCACTTCGTTCCATAGGCCCCTGGAAAAAGTACAATCCACAAGCAATATTAAAATCCCCCTTATTATCACTTGGACGCAATACTTATTAAGCCAAGTCCAACGCCCTTGAAAACACATGGACTTGTATTTTTTTATGTTCTAAACACGTGTGAATATGTACGATACTCCAGCTTCATAGGCTTACTGTCAAAATTAAGATAAATAAATAAATTAGAGCCAGAGTTCGCGTGCAATTATGCCTATAATAAAAATGAAACATGTTTTACCAATACAACCTCTTGCCGTTAATCTCATATTACTGTCTTTTGACACGCAACTTGACCTATTTTATACATTTTTAGGTATAAAATTTGCGTTTTAGGCGTTCGTTGCGATAAGAAGTTGTATTTGTAAAACATGTTTCATTTTTATTATAGGCATAATTGCATAATGTCGCTTACTCTAGCTCTTATTGATTTTTTTAATCTGAATTTAGATAGTGAGACAATAGCCTGGAAAGTCGTACTTTTTTACATGTTTTCCAAATATGAAAAAGTACAAACCCATGTGTTTTCAAGGGGCTTGGACTTGGTTTCATAAGTATTGAGTCATGAAGTCATACTCTATTTAAATATTGCATGTGGATTAAACTTCTTCCAGGGGCCTATTAAATCAAAATAAACCTACTGGACATGTTTTCTAGGTGTAAAAAGTACCCTCAGTAAGTTTGGGCAAGATCCATGACCCGAACTGGGTGGGCTCCTTGTTCGGGCTAATCACTGCGCTTACTCCGAGTTAGAAATTTAGACATTTTTTTTTTAGCCTACTGCGAAAAAACCAGCTAATATTATTCTCCGAAAAGCTTATGTCACCTCTCATTAGTCCAAGAAATTTAATGTCTGCATGCATTCACAGGTTGCCATACCGTATCGCCTACCTAAGGCCAAGGTAAAATGAAATTCCTCGACATTTTTCCAAACAGCCCTGACCTACTTTGCATGTGAATCAATATGACTATTGTAAATATAGTTGAACATGGTTGCCAATTAGTACTAGCATGTATAATCCTCTAATTACTTTTAGGAAATCGACATAGTCTGTGCAAAATTTCAGCTCTAAATTGTGTTAACCCGTGCTGCCAGTTGCTGGAAGGTATTTAACCCTTCAACGCCCAAAACTGCAATTTTGCGCATAAATGTATGATCGCTTGAAAATTATAGATAAAGTTGATTTATTTCTTGAAAATTCATATCCGTGGGTTTTTGGGTGTGCTCTTTCAGAATCCGGTATTATTTTTGCAAAATATTAACAATATCATTGTTTATTATGCAAATGAAAAAAAAAACGTGATTTTTCGACTCGAACATTTTTTTAAAAGTCCATTTCCAACCTCTTCCTGCTATCGGAGGGCTCTGGAAACCCAAAAAGTCGTGCAGTTTTACTAAAAAAACCTTCGAGAATAACGTTATCGGGATTTTCATCTAGCCCCTTTGCTTCTAAAATGGCGGATTTAGACCATGCAGCTGTATCAAACTTCATCAATTTTTTACTCGACAACCGTACGCTTATGGAAAATTTTTTAATGAATAAAAAGTGTTCGAAATCGTTCAGAATTTTTTGAAAATATTTTTGATTTTTCAAAATTCGGCCATTTTGCAAAATTCTAAAAGTTATCCAAAAATTCTGAAAAAATTCACACTTATTCTTTGGACGATTACAAACACTTTTGGTTCCATAAAATTTTTTTTTAAAGTCAATAATGAGCGAGTTAAAAATTCGTAAAGTATTTTACTGATTGTATTGTAATATTCAATACGAAAATTGAAAACACTTCGTCGAACACTATTTGCTGTGAATCTTCTCCAAAGGTAAAAAGCACAGTAAGAAATTCTACGATTTTTTGCTTCATTTTTGTGAGATTCAAGATCCTTTCGTATCGGTGTTAAATATTTCCGCTAACCTTATCGTTATGCCGAAACGTAAATCTTCTTCTGTAGCTTCGGTCTCAGGTGCTAAAAAATCAAAAACCAAAAATAAAAATCTTTTCAACTTTGAACTCGATGGAAAAAATAATGCAGCTTTCATACTCGTTGCTGATTATTCAGAGGATTCTGATGCAACTAATTTAGACGAACCTATAGGTATTGTCTTAGAAGAACAAGAAAATACTGACTCTAATGAAGATGAATCTGATAATGACTGTGATCTTTTCACTCCAACAAAATCTTACAGCCGTATATCTTCAGAATACAATAATACTCAAAGGAAACTTGAGAAGAATTATCCTTACAAATGGATACCGGGTGAAAATAAATCTGGCATTTTACAAAACGAAATTTTTTTATCTGATAAAGATAAATAATCAATTATCTCAAAATCGTTCACTGAATTGTTTGAATTATATTTTTGTTCTAAAATTAAAAATTATATAATTGATAGCACAAAGCATAACGGATATTCATTGTCTTTAGATGATTTAAACACATTTATTGGAATAATAATATTTTCTTCGTACAATAAAAGACCTTCTCAAAGAGATTTTTGGAGTACCGATCCTCTTTTACATGCAGCTCCTGTTGCAATGCCCATGAGCCGTAATAAATTTGAGACAATAAAGTCCAAATTGAAATTTTCGTTGCCTGAAGATAATGACCCAACCAATAGGGTATGGAGAGTTCAAAAGATCGTAGATATTTTTAGACAAAACTTACTAAAATTTAAGATATCTTCTTCTGCTCTATCAGTGGATGAAATGATGGTTAAATTTTTTGGGAAATTGTCTATTAAGCAGTTCATAAAATTAAAACCAATTCGTTTTGGCATCAAAATTTGGAGTCTGTGTTCATCAAATGGATGAATGTTCAATTTGGATATTTACTGTGGGAAAAACGCTGAAAAGGAAAAATTATCCAAAGCTCCACTAGGAAGTCGAGTAGTTCTAAAAATGCTAGAACCGCTTCTTAGTAATACTTCGCATCGAAAGTTGGATAAATACCATGTATACATGGATAATCTGTTCTGCTCTGCTGACCTGCTAATTCATCTGAAAAAATTTGGATTAAAAGCTACTGGTACATTGAGAAAAGATCGTTGTCCCGAGAAAATAAGTTTTGATAAAAAAACAGAAAGAGGTACATTTCAATCTAAATATGACAAAAAAAGTGGTACAAATTTCATAACTTTAAGAGATTCTAAGGACATATCTGTTCTTTCAACAGCAGCAGGTGTGACACCACTGATGCCGGTAGAACGCTACTGCAAAAATTAAAAGGAAAAATGTGATATACCATTTCCGTATGCTTTTGTAGCATATAATCAATTCATGGATCGTAATATCATGATCAACATTGCAACAAGCGTTTACCATGTGTGAGATCGAAAAAATAGACATGGGTTATTTTCATGCGCTTGATTCAAGCAGCAATCACAAATGCTACAGTTTTATACAATATATGTAATAAATCAAAGAAAAAACCGCTGCCAATTTATTGGCAAATAGCTTCCTCATAAAAAATGATATTAATGAAGGGGTCGGATTGTTGAAAGATAAATTTGTATTTCATTTTTGTGTACAGAACTATAAAAAAACTTGGAGATTTCTATAATTTTGTAAAAGATTCCCTTGTAAAAGTTTCCCTTGCTCAATTTCACGTTACGTGTCTCCATTCAAAGGTACACTGGATCCAGACGTCCACTTTTGCTCTATAAAGGAGCAAAAATACAACTTTTCATTTGAGTTAAACCTTTTTTTATATTCCGTGAATCTCTACGATTTTTGTCTTATATTAAAGATTGGCAGCTCCGCTTGAACTATACCGATCAAAAAATAAAAATAATAATTCCTTCATTTTTACATGAAAAAACAAAAAAAAAAAATTTTTTTTCCAAAAAAACCGAGTTTACAATACGATAAAAAAAATCATAACTTTTTAACTACTCGGTGGATCATAAAATAAGTTTTTGACGCTTCATGCGACACACAAATCCTTCAAAAAAGCCGAACCGCTTCTCGATACGTGTCTCCGTTCAAAAGTTACACTGGTTCCAGCCCACCAGACGCACATACACACACACACACACACACACACACACACACACACACACACACACACACACCCACAACTCCGCTTCGCCAGTCTCAAGCCCGGAGCTCGGTCACCCAAGAGACAGAGAAGGAGGAGGGGGAGGAGTAACAACCTCGTTAAAAAACCGAGGTATGTCTGACCCGGATGTTAGCACCTCGTAAGGGTCCCTGTGGCAGGGTTACAGCGACCACCGTGTCTGCCGTGCGGTGCGACCCGTGAGCTGACAAAAGGATATCATGGGTAGCAAGGCGATACCGATGCTGCGTGTTGATGCGACCCGAACCATCTTTGGCTACCGCTTTCGGCAAGACGGGCGGCCGGTTCCTAGCCAGTACCGGTCAATCGGCTTCCCCGATAGGGCTGTCCGCTGCCACAACGCGACGGCGGAGGGTTTTTTTATCGGGGATAGGCAAATCCCGCTGTGCTGCATGATGCTCGCCAGAAACTCTCCAGAGAGATGCTCGCCTCTGTTGGTTTGGAGCGACGCTCGAGAGAGCGGAGGTGAGCTAATGCAGTAGGGCGTGCTATATCCAGGTACAATGTCCCCAGTCTGGTACCGCTCTCAGCCATGCCTGGAGCCATGCCAGCTGCCTCCATAGACGGAGGGATCCAGGGGGTCGGGGCACTTACCTGGGTGAATTTCCAAAAAACATAGTATGCACAAGTTCATGAAGAATAAACCAAGATCGAGCTCGATGAGCGAGCTGACGGTGGAGCACTTGAAGGCGCATGACGACATACTCAAGTCGTCGGGGATGAGACCCCAACACCATCGGAGTCTAACACCCCATCGTGCGCAGGCTCTGAAAAGAGCGTACGTGTGCTGAGCCACGCCGAAAACTTGGCGTGGCTCGGCCGAAAAATCGATGAGGTTTTTTTAGGTTTTTAACGATTTATTTGGCTAGGCCTTGCCGTAAGCCACAGAACATTACAATTTTATTACAACGTTTACAAGATTTAAAACAATAGAAAAAAAAAAAAAGAAAGAAAATCAGAAAAAAAAAAAAAAATCAAACAAAAAAAGCTATTGAGCAAAATATACATTACATATTGTGAAGGCATTGGATTTGACTAAAATGTATAAGTTTTCTTAAGACTAGTTACAAAGTAATATAGTATATACAGTATAATAACAATCGACAAACAAAGAGATAACAAAAATAATTATAACAAAAATCATGTACATGGTGTAGTGTTTGAGTTACAGTTAGGTAAGGTAACGACTTATAACGTAATGAAAAATGAAAAATATGAGTGTATGAATATAGTTGTGCGATTACGTACGTGAGTTCAGATAATGATGCAATAGGTTCCGAAAGGCACCTAGGGTAGGAGCACTGCGCAACCGCGCCGGGAGATCGCTCCACAATCTGGCGGCATCAAAAATAAATGAATTCGAATAAAACGAGGTATTGCAGCGCGGTACAATGATCCGAGGACCCTCCCTCAAGCGCGCCAAACTCCAAGCCGCAACGCTCAATGCGGTGAAAGACTCGTACAGAAGGGCCGGAGAGCCAGTGGCGAGTATATTATAAACAAGACATCCGAGTAATAAAACTCTTCGAGTGCGCACCTCCATCCAGCCAAGCTCGCGCCTCAGCGCAGAGATGGAGGTCTGGTCGCGTCTAGGTAAGCCGTATATAAATCTAATCGCTGCGTTCACGAGTCTCTGCAATTTGAGATCGAGATACGCAGGTAAAGCGTGATGGACAACACACGCGTAGTCAACGAGTGGCAAAACGAGCGACAGCACCAACATTCTTTTGACCTCACGTGAAAATATCCACGCCCGTGCGCGCAGGTGGTGCAGAACGCGATGCACCCTGACGAAATAGCCGCAATGTTCCGACCGAATGGGAAGTCACCCGACAGAACGACCCCCAGACACCTCACATGGTCCAACAATGGGATAATTTGACCATTTATTAATAAAGGGGGAAAAGAAAGAGATCTAATGTACGATAAATTATGTGGGGTACCAAAAATGATACCCTTTGTTTTATCGGGGTTTAATTGTAGGCCAAATGTTTGCACTCCATGAGCGAGCCTACGTGCTTCCTCGTTCATCCGTGCGATGGCCATGCCGATCATGTCCGGCGTACATTGAATATACAATTGGGTGTCGTCAGCAAAAAGGATGTAGTTTAGTGTGAACTAGGAAAGTGGGTAATGCATTAATAACTATAAGAAAAAATATTGGACCAGGCGAGGAGCCCTGAGGGACGCCCGAGGTAACATCAATCAAGCCAGAGACCCCACCATGCGAGCCAATGACCGCCTGACGCCGCCCTGTGATGTATGAATGCACGAGGCCCAATGCATCCCCCGAAAACCCCATGCGACGCATCGCCAAAAGCATAGCTTCGTTGTCGACCGTATCGAAAAGCCTTACGCAGGTCAAACTGCATAAGTAAAGTCACCTTGCCCTCCTCGATACCACGACGAATCACATCGGTGAGATGAAGTACCACGTGTTGAGTGCTATGATTTCGCCTAAATCCAAACTGTCGGTCAACGAGCAGCTCCCTTTCCTCCAAAAAATCCCTGATCTGCCTAACGAAGAGCCGATCGAACACCTTTGCCAAATGCGGCAAATTAACTATTGGACGCGTGTCAGCGGGACTTAAAGGTGAATTAACTTTACTAAGTGGGAGTACAAACTCGGTCTTCCAAGACATTGGGTAAGAATTCGAATCTATTGCATAATTAAAAAGACGTGTAACAAAAGGGAGCAAAACAAGAAAAATATGGCTAAGATGCCCGATCGGCAAGCCATCAGAACTACGACCCCGCGAACCCGACACACATTCGTTAAAAGCACCCAACACATCGATCTCAGTAAGACGCGAGAATCGAAACTCGTCCGCCGTCCCCGGAGCGTCCGTATCAACAATATTCTGCAAGCGAGCCAGAGAACAGGGAGGATGCACGCCAGCCACCGCTGCATAATGCTGGTTAAGCACGTTCGGGGAAAACCGATCGCAGACAACTCCACGCGAAGACGGCAAAACCCCCTTACGCCTCAGCAGGCTCCATACCGATGCCTGGTCGGGGGCGGCCTCCACCGCAACCGCCAAATATGCACGACGCGCCTCAAAAATAAGAGCCTTATCTTCTCTCCTTCTGATTTTATACTCCTGCAACATCCGTGATGAACCAAGACGACGCGCCCGACAGTAAAGGCGATCACGCTCCCGACAGCTACGCCACAACTCCGGAGTAAACCATGGCGCAGGCGGCCGGCGAAACGGCCGCGTGACAAAGGGAGCACACCGATCAAAGCACCGCACTATACACTCGTTGAAGGCAGAGACCAGTGCAGTTATGTCGAGCTCTTGCTCGCTGCTGAAGAGATCCACCATGTCAGCCGAAACCAAGTCGCGAAGGGCCGAGACATTGCAATTTCTAAAGTCACGATAGGTGACCTCCCTATAATTAACCGGGCGCGAGGGCAAACGATATCCCAACACAGTCACGCAGTGTCCTCTAGCTATAGGTACATCACCAACGGAGTAACGCAAGAGCCTACTGGACTCATCAATGATAGTAAGATCAATCAGTGTACTACTAGGGGGATACGTAAAGTGCGTGTTCGATGACGGCACAAGGTATAATCCTCGCTCGTGGATAAGAGGTGACAAGTGACGAGAGAAGTTATCACAGCGGTTCATGTCCACATTGAAATCACCTATGATGATGATATTTTTGAATGAGTGTCTGTAATTGTCAAGCACACTGAAGAAAAGTGTGAGCGCAAGACCCGCCGGACCGTCGGGCTGTCTGTATAAAACCACGACCAAGACATGCTGACAAACAGACTCAGCAGCAGTAGACACATCGAGATCAGGCACAGAGGGCGACTCTGACAGCCACGTTTCCGTCAATGCAAGCAAATGCAAGCGCTCACGGTACAGTAAGTCGCTCAAAAAGTCGAGCTTTTTATATATTGAATTAATGTTTATATGAGCGGCACTGAACTCGCAAGATGAGAGGGGCTGAACATCGGGGAAAATACCAAGATTACTCGAATGGTTGTGATGGACAAGAGTCGCATTAAGTCATAAGATTTTCGCAATATCATGGCTCGTATTAATTGTAATACGTTCAGCTCCGGCTGTTTTCTGAACGTATATAACGCCGCTCCTGACCCAAACTCGCTCAAATTTCTGCTGTTTAGCCTTAGCATGTACTTCCTGCAGAAGTTTATATTTCTGCGGCGACAGCCATCGCTCAGGTATAGCTTACGCTGAAGAACAGCTTCATGACCGGGGAAAAAGTCAGCAGCTGGCAAATCGCCCTTGGCAATTTTTAAACGAATAATCTCATCTCTGATATGGCTCGATTTGGTCTTAACTAAAAGACTACAGAGAGCTGAACCACTGTCTGTGCGCAAACGACGTACATTTATAAGATCGGGAATAAAGCACTCGGCACCCACTGCCCTCAAGACACTGGAGACGACACCAGTATCGGAGGCCGCCGACGAAGCAGCAGGGACGCCAGAGATAGTGAACTCGGGTGTCGGTGGTGTGCTAGAGGCAATCTCGTCTCGCATCCTCTCAATCTCGATGTAAGCGCGAGCTAAACTATCCTCAAGATCCTTGATTCGAGTCTCATGGTTTTCGAGCATAGATGTAATACCACCTAGGTTGCTCTGAAGAAAATTGTTCATTGAGAAAAATAAATCATAGAGCTTATTGAGTTTGTCATCCGAGGACAGCGCCACAAATGCATCACGACTCAGAGCAGCGGGCCCAGGCTGTGTAGACGTAGATGTTGAAGCGCGAGCCGAAAATGATGAATCATGCATCGAAACATTATAGGGCACAGAATTGATAAGAGCAGCATTGCTAAAACGATTTGTCGGGCCCGCATTGGTGGTGGTGACGGATGCCGGAAAAGCGAATGAAAATGATGAAGTATTAGTTGAATTTGTGGCAGCGCTTGTGGAAGTCATGATGAGAGTATTCTGGTTAGTACCAAACAAACTAGCTCTGCAGCAATCTTTGAAAGTGGTAAGCTTAGCAAAGTCTTTGGCACAGCCTGGGTGATATGTCAAATTGCAATCACTGCAAATGACAAAGTTTTTGACTGGTTTGTTACACTTACCGCAGGTAGGCATACGTGTAAAATTCGAAGATAATGCCTACAGTGAATAATACCAATTACGTCAAACAACAACACGACGCAGACAATGGGCCGAACTCAAACAGATGGCAGAAACAAACGATTGGCTTCCTCCCTCTCAGCACGGCTTCAGACAGGGTAACTCGTGCATCGACAACCTTAGTAAGCTCACCATATGCACAGAAAACGCCTTCCGTGAAGATCGCGAAGCATACACGGTATTCTTGGATATCGAAGGCGCATTTGATAACATAATCCCCGATATTTTAATACAAAAACTAGCTGAGCTACACTGTCCTTTATCCTACTCAAATTCATCAAGCACATAATCCACGAACGGTTTATTTACACGAAGGATAACCCTTCACAGTGCTTACGGCTCTGCAAAGGGGTCCCTCAAGGAGCTGTTCTCAGCTCCCCTATTATACTCTTTATACACGTCTTCGATCACCGCCAATTACAAAACAATATACATATCTCTCAATTTGCAGATGATCTCGCCTTAACAGTAGTATCTGATCCCTCCATCAATGCCATACACTCTCTCGAATCTGCCATAAAACTCATAGACTCTAATTTATTAAAAATCGGCCTAAATATATATGTCCCCATCAAAGTCAAAATTTATGCACTTTAACAACAAAAAAATTAAACCCGGAAGCACAGAATTACAAATCAGAGACCAGACAATTAAATCGAGCAATAGTTGCAAATTTCTAGGCATAATATTCGATCCCGATCTCTCTTTCAAACCCCATATCGATCACTTACACGCAAATGCATGAACTCCTTTAATATCATTAAATACTTGAGAGGTACTTGGTGGGGCTCGCACCCCTCAACCCTCATTATGTTGTACAAATCATATATAAGATCGATACTCGACTACGGGTGCTTTATATTTTTTCCCAAAAGAAAAGCTCTAGCTTACAAGCTAGAAAAACTACAATTTATAGCGATCCGATATGCAATGGGCTTTCGAAGAAGCACCCCAACCAACATCCTACTCGAGAAATCTAAATTGATGTCCATCAAAGATCGAACACAGTATCTCTGCAATGCTTATCTTGCCAAAATTTCGAGCAACAAAAGCTCTGAAACTCACAAAATTCAGACAATACTTGCAATCCTACCCAAACGAAAATGATGCAAAAATCTTCTCACAAATGTATTTACGCTCAGAACTGCTTTGATATAGAAATCCACAACGACGTGAATTACAACCCTTACTGCTACGGATATGAAGAAACATTCTGCACCCTACCGGTCGACACAAAACTAGGACCTACTTCACAAATGCAAAAAAATTTCAAGATTACATAAACCTCAACAACTGTACCGCAATATCACGGACGGCAGCAAAATGAACATCGGACAGTGTAGGCTACGCATACTACGTCCCGCAAGCAAAAATAGAAGTGTCAAAGAGCCTTCACAAAAATCATCGGTCTTCACCGCAGAATGTGCAGCAATCAATGACGCCCTCGACTTTATACTCACTAACGACGGAAAAAAATTCACAATCCTGAGCGATTCACTCAGCGCACTAACCTGTCTAAAATCTTGGCATTGCTCCGTCAAAACTAACCACTACATCCTCAAAATAAAATCCAAGTACCTTCAGTACACAAAAAAAAACCCCCGTAACGCTATCACATTCATATGGATCCCGTCTCACCAAGGCATCATCGAAAATGATCACGTAGATGCTCTGGCCAAGAGTGCCACTACTATAAGCATCCCCGAAGACACTACGGTTATCTTTACAGATCTTAAAGAAAAATTCAGGAAAGATGCATTTAGCAACACCAAAGCAAAATCAAAAGAGGACGGATTATTTAAAGGGCAAATATACTTTCGCCAATTTGTTAACGACCGAAAACATCCATGGTTTCACAAAAAACACCTAAGCCGAAAAACAATAGTGACAATTTGTAAATGAGATTAAATCACCACAGCCTCGCCGAATCCCTATTTAGGAAAAATATAGTTAGTGACCCCCAATGCAAATGCATTCCTGAAGAAACCTTAAACCATGTGCTTTGGGAGTGCAACCAGTACAACAGACATAGAAGAACCCTTCTGCAAAACCTGTCGAACATAAACATTTATCCGCCACATGACGTCGATAACCTGATCGCCTCCCCAAATATAGAGGCATGCATCTATATATGCTCATTCTTTAACGACGCCAAAATAAATGTATAAAATCATCCATCTCACGCGCATCTCACCACTCTATGCATTTCATATCATCAATCGTCTCTCCGTCACGTCCTCCTTCAATGTCCAAGTCCCCCTTTATTACTTGTTAATTAATGTATTTTTTTCTCTCTTCCACTATCTGTACTCAACCTTTGTAAATCTACGTAACTCGATGTGTTATCAATTACTTTTCCATGCACAACACATGTGCTTCCTGTTTGATTTTCTATTCTTCGTTCTTGTGCTTGTTTACAGCTTATAATAATCTCATGCTATTTAAAAACTTTGCTCTCAATACTTGTATAAAAAATTAAAATTATGTATGTAAATCACTGTACTATGCTATATGTTATTACTAGTGGCAACTCCAGTTGCAGAATGCTGAGCACATGCGTATGAATAAACGGGTGCATGATATCGATACAGTGCCATAATTATATAAATAGTAATGAATTTAGTACGTTATATCAACGAATACATCAACAAAAAATCATAGGATCGAGCATTGCAATTCATAAGGACTTTTTATCATAAACTGGATATTGAATATTTATTAAAAGTTTTGTATACTCATGTGCGACTATAAATTTGCAATTTTTATTGAACATTAACATGCGGTTATACATAATAAATAATTTACGACAATTAAAGACGAACGANAGGATAAAATCAAAATATAAACTTTAATGGACTTTACGGGAGTGGCCCGGCTCATGCGCTAGGCCATATAATAAAAAGGCATTATATGATAATCTTCATCACTGCGCGCTGTACAAAACGCACATTAGCATTATTATCTATTAAAAGAAAAATTTTTAATTTCCTTTTTGTTAATAGTGCTGCCTTTTACAAAGCTTGGCTAGAGTACCTAGACACGCATAGCCACCGCCGCCACCACACACGTTATACAACTAAAAGATTCATTCATCAACGTATCATCGCAGCACTTGTGTGTATCTCGAGAGCAGCAGCAGCAGCAGACGTCGCTGCACTTGATCTCTCACGTATACGTACACATACGCGAGCGTTCTGGCTCATTAATACCCATCCCAAATAATTAATCGTCTTCCGGAGCGAATATACAGCGAGTTTATATTCGCCAGACGGCTTATGATTTCGCGTTCTAGTGTACAGTGGTGTAGGTACTACTACACCTCTTCGTCTTCGTGATGTATACGTACGTACCTACGCTTTAACGAATAGCAGGTCAGCTGCTACGAGAACGTTTGTTTCGCGCAGACCGCTAATTGCGCGCGCTATACGAGCTCTGCTCGCGTGCGTCTCTCTGTGTGCGATGTATGTAGCGAAATACACACATATACTTGGAAGATCGCAAACCTTACGTGCTATAGCGGGAATCTGCTTTCTTGTTCCACATATGTATGTGTGTGTGTGTATGTGTAAATACGTCTGTACGTGCACTTTGTATGTTGGTTCTTTTTTTTATACATCGTACTGTCTCGTGCTTTTTTGTCATAGTCGTCGTCGTCGTTGTTGATAAAGTTTGCAGTTATGATACATTCGTATACAAACACACAGACAGACGCTCGAGACTACGAGCACTCGACGAGTAATCGACACATTGCGCGCAACGACGATTTTCTAGTGCGAGAACGGTGCAGTGCAGCAGCAGCTAAAGCTAAAGCCTCTTCAGCTACACAGCATCAAGAGATTTAATATAGCTTTGTACATATTACGAACGACTCCGGCGTGTTTTAACTGTTATTCTTATAATATATAATAACACACACACATACGCGCGGGATCGTATATAACACATTTACAAATAGCTGCTCATCATCGTCCTCGTCGTCCTCGTCGTCGATGCACGGCTCGTTTTGTTCGTTTGGCGAAAATTATATACCCTGCGCGCGCTGAGAGATGCATGCAGCTCGCGCGCTTCGGTATACGCGGTGTATTTTAATTTTCCATATATGCGATGCGCTCCTAAAGATGGCTTTAGGATGAATTTTTCAGCTATATCTATACAAAGTATTACGTAATATCTCTCTCTCACTCCGGAGCGCGTATAAATATAGATAAAATTCAGATACGACGAGAGCGCGAGCGAGAGAGAATGAGAGAGCCGATTAACGTTAAATACAACGTTTTCGATATTTTACATTATTACGCTCATTGGATGTTGCGCGCCCGTATACACAAAGCGTCCATTATTTCTTACACACTCTCGTATAAGTCTCTCTACTATGCTATATACACGTGCTGTACCTATATGCGAGCGCTTCATCCCTCCTTTTAGCGACTCTTGGTATCATTATTGTATGGGCCTTAGCTATATAGCCCGCGCGCGAGATAACGGCTTTTTCTGCCTTTCATCAATCACTTTCGAAACAAAAGTATTTATTATTATACGTATATATACGCTCGGCGATGAAAGATGCAAACTATAATGTGTACTGTTAACAGGTTCAACCGGATTGCGCAAGACTCCGTATACATATACGCAGAGAGATGCTTCGGACTATTAAAACGGCCGAGAGCAGCACGAGATGATAATCTGTTTGCCTCGCGCACAAACTATTTTATCACGTAAATTATGAATACTTGTTCGATATATACCGATCGATGGATCATTTTTGCGCGTTCATAATATATAAAACATCGAATCGCGCAACGAGAGCAGCACGCGTTAGTTAGGGCATGAATCGCAATTATAACTCATATTCGTGCGTGCATTTCGGGTAATATATTTTATTATATCGTAGAATATATTCCAGTCAGCCCCGCGAGCTAGGAGCACGCGTTCGATTCTCTCTCCCGCAGAGCATAGTGCGTGATACACATTTATCGGTAGCGTAGGCATATAGACAACATAGGCTAGAGAGATACGTGTGTATAATACGGCAGTATACGAGCCACCGCACACACACACACACACATGGAACTGCTCCGCTGCACACGAACGCACAATGCGTCGTTAAGCCTCTTCGGCTTCTGCGCGACATATATTATTGCTCGACGCACGCAAGAGCCAGGCTAAAAATACTCGTATTGTATATGATGGTACGTGGGATATGGTGTGCTGCACGTACACCAGAAGGTTAAATGCCAATGAGCTGTCCAGGCAGAGAGGCGCATACAGGAATCGCAATGATGGACGACAGAGAGACTACAGAGAGAGAGAGAGAGAGAGAGAGGAGAGAGAGAGAGAGAGAGAGAGAGAGAGACTAGAGGGAGCAGGAAGCAAAATTAGACTTGATACGCATGTGCCTCTCGCACGTATTCACGCGTGCCCAGTGGCAACGACACACGGGATTACGGAACGCTTAATGAAATTCCATTGTGATCGTCTACGAAGCTTGTCATAATAAAACTTTACGAAAACGTCGATGATAAAATTTCAGACGCCTCGAGTCGAGCAAGCTCGACGACGACGACGACGCGAGATCGGAAACTTATATTATATGGCAAAAAGGTGAGCGCCGCGGCGCATATACGCAAGCATCTCCAAGTCATAATACGTTGGATGGATGTAACTATACGACGACGACGATCGAGTCACTGCTGCTGCTGCTGCTGCTGCTGCTCCTGCCGCCGCCACCGTCGCTTGGGCACATAACGGAAAAGCACTAATCAGTTAACGATGCAGGAAAATTTGCAAGACAACATCGTAAAATCTAACTGATCATCATAACGCTCGGTTGGGCGCGTATACTATATACGTATAAACACATGCGCGCGCGGCAGTATCGTACGCGCGCGTTGACGAGCAATAAAACGCGTCAAAGTGCGCGCGGCACAATGTTCAGAGCGCTCGAAAGAGTCGGAAAAAATTGCCATCTCTATTAAACGCGACGACGACGACGACGACGACGACGACGACGAACGAGAATGATGATGCATCCAAGTATATATTCGCGTATACTACATGTGGCTATGATGTACAAGCGAGAAAGCTGTACCCCGGTGCGCCTGTGTATATGTGCTCGAGTTTTACGACAACGATGACGACGAACGACGCCGATGATGACGAGCTGAAATTCCTCATCGACACTTTTACGTAATATCGATTTGTCGTCGTCGTCGTCGTCATCCTCGCGACGTCGTTGTTGGCCGAGCTCAGCGCGCCAGTAAGCATGTGTAAGCGATGCAGCAGAGCGAACTTGAACGTATCATTCAGGCACGATTAAATCGACCGAGGAGCAATGCCTCGAGTATTGATTTAGATATAAATCGATGGACGTTACGAGCTGCTCAAGCCTTGGCTGCATAACGAATGTATGCTCGACTTGTTTCAACTTCTGCTCCACCTTCCTCTTTTGCTTAATTGAAAATTCGCAGAATCAGCTCGCTCGGACAAAGACTGGGATACAACTCGTTTTTTTTACCCCCTCAATGCGCACAGGGCACGTGATTTTTTACATCGTGACGCTTTTTAAAGCTCAGCCTCGCACAGAAGGGAGTAAAAAAAAGCTTGCGCTGTGCTTAGTCAGTAGTACGAAATAAAAATGCCCTCCCCCGAAACATCGTATTCAGAGGGTAGACTTTATATATTGGACACGCGGGGCACACGTTCAAATAGAAAGTGCGCAAGTGCACTTTTGCGCGTGAGCGAGAAATTTATGATTTCCCTTTCTCGCGCGATATTGGTCTTGCTGCGCGCGCGTGGTAATAAGCCTTCCTTGCAACATACAAAGTGTGTATCTTTTTTCTGCCTTTTTTCGATATCAATCGTGGCTCTATACACGTGTGTATGTGTGCGTGCATCCTTGAAAAAGAATTTATGGAATCGTTGCTCCGTGTATATATACTCAAGGAACGAAACGCGCGGGAATGAAGATATTTAGCCATGAAAATGAGAAAAATGAGAGAGGCACAGAAACGTTTTCTATCCCGTGTGCGCCGTGTGATTATGTATACGATATGGCTCGCGACGTAGTGTATAACACGGCTTGTAATCAACGCGGCTATTTACGGGCTGAACAGTCAACTGGAACTCACGCTCTTTAATCATTGTTAACAAAAAAAAGAGGTAAAATGTTGGAGGCTCGGAGGAAAAAAGGTCACAGCTCATTCAGTTCGTATCCATGGACGTCAGTCGTGCGCGCGCTTAGCTCTAGCTCAGCAGCTTCTGCGCGTTATAACTTTACCTGAGCGAGATGAATATTTATAAAACAATCAAGATCAAGAACGATATCCCCAAGTGTACGTGCTGCTGCCGCTTGCTGCTGCTGTAAGCGTCAGGTTGCATTATTAAAACTAGGCTACAACGGGGGCAAACACGAAGGGATTATTTGACGCGGAATATGCAGCTCGTCGGCGGTGGCGGTTGCAGCAGCAGATATAATATACACGCTATTATGGCGTCCAACTGCCTGGGCAAACGCCTATCTTTCTCACCGGGGATAATGAAATTATCCAACCGACATAAATCCGCGGTTAAAGCTTAGCCGGGCATTGACGACCCGTTCGAGTTTTGCATTATATACGCTACACATTGTATAAACTTTGAGCCGTACGTTTTTTGGACTGATTACGCGTGTACTGAAAAATCTATAATTTTCTCATACTTTTTGGGAGTTATGAGGTCGAATTATTAAAACGGCTTTATTTTTTCGATGTGCCAATATCTGTTATACAACGCAAGAACTACATAATGTATTAAAATGAAATGGAATATTATAAAAAGAAAATCGCTTTCCGAGAAATTTTAAATTTAAAAACAAAAGACGTGTGCTTTTAGTACCATTGAAAAGATCTCCTGTAAGACGTATTTACAATACGTAAAAACGTCGGGTTCTGCATGGGCTCAACACGAATATATCAGAACATTTTTCAACCCGACAGCATGTATACATTTTCTTTTTTTTTTCCTTCCTCTCTCGTTCAGCCGTACGGTTGTGCACTTTCATCTCGCTGCATGCGCGCACACGTTTGCGAATCCCGATTTTACACAATTTTCGGAGGAGATATAAATTTTGTAGCGCAGCAGCAGCAGCCGCCGCGCCGTGTGTGTGTGTATATGTGTACGTGCATTTGTACATAAAACTTCGACCTCTCGATGTGCGGCGCGGTGTGCATGCATTTTCAAATACACACGCGAGAGCAACACAAAAAAATTAATCCATACGTTCGAAAAGCCCAAAAAAGGCATCAATCAAACAGATTACATCTGACAACGACGGAGAGAGAGAAAAAAAGACGCTGATGATGAACTCCGCACATTGCGTACAACACATCTTTTGCGCTAAAGTCAGCTTCGGGTACCGCTACACAAAGTCTTTAAAAAAAAACACACCTAAATCTCCAGCGTACCACGAGGCGGAGGTCTCGTGTGTGTTTATATACACACACATATTTATAGGTATGCACACGAGTAGCAGCAGGACATTATACATTCGAGAAGAAAGAGAAAAAAGAGATACGCTGCGCCGATAGCTGAAGCAACGACGACGACGACGACGAAGAGCTACCGCACGCGCGCGCAGCAACATACAATAAAATGTTCGAGTCCCTCTCGTCTCTTTCCATCTCTCTCTCGTCTCTCTCGTCTCGTCTCTCTCTCTCTCTCTCTCTCTCGCTGGCTAGTGTGTCAGGAAGGCAGCACTGCGTTCACTTTGCTCGCTGACCGTGTAGATGTGCCGAGAGCTCGCTGGCTTGCTCGCTCGCGCGAGCATATACAGACAACAACACACGAGTGCATTCGTACACCTACTTGATACATAGACCGCGAAAGAAAAGAAAAAAAAAGGAAGGAAAAAAATATAGAGAGAGAGAGAAGCTTGCGGTCTTGTCTGTTGAGTGCTAAAAGACTACAAGGTTCATGATGTGTTGGGTTGCACATATAGGTACGTGCGCACCACGCGCGTAAACGTGACTTTTCGCACGCAGATTGCGTGGCTGGCTTTTAGGTACTACATACGTTCGCCGTTGCGCGCGCGGATGAATCGTGCGAGCATTCGTGCCAAGATTTTTTGATAATTCCGAACTCTCTCAAAAAGAGTACATGCAGGGGGCAAAAAATTGCACAGAAAAAATAACGGGTCGATGTCGAAACATGGAAAAACTGAGTGCCCCTAGATTTAATCATTCTCGGTATACTTTATTTTATCTCCAGGTCAAAAAGCTTAATTCTTTATCTCGTCCATTTCACCGTCCAATTTTTCCACTGCCAGGATCGCAACTACTGTATCCATCTTTCTTACTTTATTCTATTTTGCTGTCAAGCTAATCGTAAATTTTCATTTCCTGTCGTGCATTGTATTTTTATATCAGAAAAGAGCAAAGCAAAACGACTCGACTTGCGTGAAAAAAGCTGCTCTGCCCTAAGGAAAGCTCGAGAACGAAAATTCGCTCTTCCAGCCGGAATCGCATCGTGTATTGTTTCATTAGCGCGCAATTGACCAAATGTATACACTCGGCAGTGGTGGCTGCCGCTACTGTGCGTATCAGTCCGGAGAAAGTAGCGAATATTTCACGCCTTGCGCTAATTGTATCTCTCGAGCTCGCCTCCGCAATGCTCTTAACGTCGGGTATACACACACTAGACGACTAACAGTAAAAACACGCGCCGAGCATATATTATACACGTACGGGTGCGCGGCGCGTTCTAGCCCGCACCGCTGCTGCAAGCTTGTTCATTAAGACCCTACACACACACACACACGGGCGTCGGCAGTGTCAGTGCGGCTACAAAGTGACCACATCCGCACTTTTCAATACAATTAAGACGATTCTTGTCTCCTTGTAATTAACACCGCCATTGTCATTTGGTGGAAAAGAGAGAGAGAGAGAGAGAGAGAGAGACTCGCGCACTCAATTTGTAATTTTAAACAATATTCATTACTCCTCGTACCGCTTTGACCAAAATACATGTAAAGCCACTCTTGACTCGGATGCGGAGATGTTGTATACGTATTACGCGTGCACGCTGCACTACATAAACGCATGGTCTGAATGCGCAAGCGACAAGAGGCACTGAAGCGCGCGTCGCGCTGCGCCTTGTATCCTTTAATTCACTTGGAAACGTACCAATTTTCTTCTCTTCTTCCGAGTCGCTCTATGTACAAATTCAGCGTTATAGTCCACTACTATCTCGTATACGACTCGCTCGTGGTAGTAGTAGTAGCTGCTGCTGCTGCAACTGCTGTTTCGGAAATTTCTCTCTGCAGCGGCGCGTGCACCATGTGCAGCAGCAGCAGCAGCTTCAAGCGCACGCGAGCGACGCGGGTAAATATTGCCTTCGCTCTGTACTGTAGCTATAAGGCTTGAAGAGAGAGATTTACGTTATATATATAGCTATGTTTATACGAGCATATGAAGTCCGCGCACTCAATCGCACACATTCGTCGTGTATACAACGCATACACACAGAGACACACATGTGGCTCCGGCGCATTCGAGGCCGGTTAATGCGAAGTCTCACTCGGATTCTACGGCCGTTCGGGATATAATCCTCGCGTATGTGCACCTACGCGACGCGCTGCCGCCCCGCCGCTACCGAGTACAATCGTACAATGTCAATGTGTGTCTGCGTTCAAAATATACACGAAAAAGGAAGACTCGGGTTGGCATAACGGTGCAATTGGTTAAATATATATTGTAAGAGAGCGCACATATACGTACGCCGCTCGTACACGCGACGAAGGTGCAGCCGGGCACACACTTTCTTAGAAGAAACAGCTAAATGGACAATCGGAAAATGAGACTTGCAAGCACGCAGCGCAGCGCAGTGCGTATTCCATTCCAATAATTCAAACAACATACGCGCTGCCGAGGTTTAGGTAGAGTAACTGACGTGTACGTGATCGCATAAGAATTTACGTTATGATATAGCACGCAGCGAGTGAGCGAGAGAGACAGACCAAGAGAGAAAGACGGGTTACCCGCACCTACGGCAATAAATAGCAATTACGTCTCTAACGAGAAACGGAGTCGCGCTTATACATATGCGTACATAAGCTGGTGCTGCTGCTTCTTCTTATTCGCGTTATTATGGGTACATTGTATTATTCAATAGCCGTTCAATAGCATATTGTGTGTGTAGAACGATATGCTCGTTGACCAATAGTGCATAAAGTTGGGATTTTCATTAAGCTCTTGTGGATGGCGCAATTATTAATCGAAAAAAATCATTTTTGACCTAGCTTTCAATGGATGAATCATATACCATAAACGTCGAGGTTGCGCCGCCGCAAAGTATATAAATCGAGGCGCATGAAATTCAGCCGTATAACTATATATAATAAATATAACGATTCACGCGTTTAATTAGTATGTGCTTGAACTGTAGCGTGTCTGTAAACGAGTAAAAGCTTGAGATTGCAACGAGTTAATGCAAGAAGTTTGCTGCGGTATGGATAATGTCTTTGAGCGCGAGCGCTGAGTGCCGCGCACGGCGCACAGCACACACATACATTGCATTTAGCTCGAGACTCGAGAGAGCTTAGAAAAGTCGTAATTTTCATAATCTTAAGTACAGGCAGTACACTTTCGATATAATTTTCATGGTGCGCGCGCTGTTCATAATCGCGCGCGCAGAGTGGCTTATATTAAGCGCGACCGCGACTTTTAAAACGTCCGATTACTCTTTCGCGTTCGCGCACCACGAGAAATTCACGTTGCTCCGCGGCTCCGATACTCGGACAGTTTTTTCCTCTGTAAGATTCGTCGGATACGAATGTGCGTACAAGGCATGTGGCTAAGAGCGGCGCAATGCGTACCTACCCTACCTCGCGCTGCATCGCGTATACGTACCTATATTTGCACGCACAATGAGCAATATAATAAAGCAACGAGCACGAAGCTCGATGATCAGCACGGCGCATAGTGCACACACGTATATACCGCGCGCGCATGAAAACGGCGTTAAAAAGACAGCCGTCGGGCAAACGGCCACCCGCGAGGTAATTGTCATCATAATATTTGTGAAGCGCCCCCTTTTGCGCGAGCTCGCTTATGCTCACACACGCACACAGGCAGGCACACATGCACACATGATCGCGTAGTTGAGATAATATTGATGTTTCTCGACATTTATTATTTCTCGCTTCGTTTCTGCGCGCACAGCGGGTAAATGCATGTCCTCCATATATATGTATTGGCTAATGCCTATAGGAGCCCGAGACTTCAGCAGTGCGCGAGACTGTATTATCGCCGCGCGCGTCCCGAGAGAGCTTCTATGGCTCGAAATTACAAGTGGAAATATGACGAGTGTGTTGCGTGTCTTTATATACATACGGACTATCTCGTTTTTGCACTTAGCTTTATACGAGGCGAATGTACGTATACGTTTGCGTGAGAATGGAAGGCACTTTTGATAAAACGCGTTGATTCGTAGAAAATGTAGACTAATAGCGTATGTACAGAGCGTTTAAGACTTGGCTCTTTTATTACTCCTTTTTTCATACCTGTAATCGCGCGTCTGTTACAAGCCGCGAGATTAGACGCATGCAAGTTGAGTTGATTAATGAAATATTTCCCGTACTGATACAAAACGACTCTTTGACTTTAACTTTATAATTCATCTCGATTTTTTTTTCAACGTTTAGAAAAAATACTCGATCATTCGTTAAAGTGTTGCATGGAAAAAAGCGAGCGTGAGAAAAACGCTTATAATTATTCCGCAACGACGATCTACCTAACAACCACCTTACATCCCTTGGTATAAGCAAAAGCGAAAGTTAATATATATTTTTTCCTTCTATTTCAGCAGTCAATTACGAAAATAAAACTTTTTTCCCTTGCGCAGACCGTGTAATTATAAAGGGCGAATATTCGCTATTCTCCACGCATCGATCCGCAACGTTGACTAAATGCTGCGTAAATTTTCGATGTTTATTGAAGCTACCTCATCGATTTTTCGGCTGCATACATTTAAACGCACATACATACATACGAAAAAAGTTTGCCAGTGCCCACACACAGAATAAGCTTTTTATTATTCATGAAATAATCTCAGTCACGAGTCTGGAACTCTTTGTGACTTTTTCGCACTTTCTCGTAGTCATGCATAAAAACCATCGTCGTAGCAAATATTGCATGTACACACAATACTCACGTCGTCGCGTCTCCTTCTTTTTTCTCCTCTTTTTTTTTTTGTTAAATGAGACGCCACTCTGTGTTTTTCATCCTTTTGGTGCTGCGTGCTGCTGCTCTACATACTCTCTCACGCGCGCAAACTTTGCTGATACGATCTACTTGCGAATGAAAGGTGTATAAATTTTGATGTACGTACCTGCAACAGAGAAAAAAAAGATTGCATTAATTAAAATCTCATGGAAAGAATATTGTAATAAGATACATATTATGAAAATGCATATTTGTGAATTCATGCATTGATGCGCGACAGAAGTTGTCTACGTCCGCAGCCAGAGTCAAGAAAGTTTCCCTTGCTTTCGTAAATTTGAACGTTATCTCTCGCATCAACTGCAGAGCACACTCGCGCTCGCACACAAACACACATCTGCTGCACAAGTTGCAAGGCTCAACAGCTCGTTCGTCGAACTCTAAGGGGGTCATATATAGAGATCCTTTACCCCGAAACTCAAAAACATTTTTCACGGAAATATTTGTTTGTGATGTGCGTGAGAGCGTGTGTATATCCTGAATGCATTTGAAACACTCGACTTATTATACACGCACGTCGCTACGAATACTGCGCACCGAACATTGCATTTGTTGTTACTATTAGTTTATACGCGCACTGTTAGCTTAAAACTAACAATGCTGTTGTGCCGTATGAATTCGCTTGAAATATTGATACATTTTTTTCTCTCGTAGAGCAAAAATAGCGAAAATAAACGAAATTTTTTTGGCAGTACATGTTCATAATTCCCACTTGGCCCCCTCTCTGGCATGTTCGAGTATTCAAAATTCACCGAGCAAACAACGCGTGTAATAGAGGTAAATTTTGCAGCCTTATCGCAAGTCCCCGCCGAAAATATTCCACGTAGAATAACATATTTCACTCCGTAGTCGACTATCAATTTTGTATTTTGAATTATCTCTAAGGCGGAGAATGCGAACTCGCTCGCGCGCGTGCAAAAGTGCATTACGAAACTTTGACCTATCCTTGGAAGATGAGAGAAGAGAGAGAGAGAGAAAAACAAGACGCAACAGCAACAGCAGCCGCGCCGGGCTGGATCATGCATAATTCATTGTAAACCACAATAAGAAGATAGTATATACACTGTAATACACATAGCAGCTCGTCGGTCTCCCTGTATTACGATGAAGAAAAAAAAAGGAAGGAAAATCCCACACGGGCAGATGAGCGACTTCTGTGAGCTGGATACAAATAACGCAGTTTCATTTGCTAACGCGCGCAATATTCTGACGGAAACTCGTCACGGAGACGATTTTTCCTTACCATTTTTTTTTCGTTCATTCCAAGATGTTCCTGTCATACTTATACAAATGGAATTTCTAATTATTGCACACAGCAGAGCTGAGCGAGAGAAAGACGTTTCCAACTGAATATTCGTAATTATACTAAAAATAAGGTTGGTATCTTTGGTTAAGAAATAATCTCTGGACTAACATCTTGCTCTCGCTGTTTGCGGTGAAAGATTACTTTTCATTTTGAGTCTTACGTATACCGAAAGCGCGAGCAGATATTACGAATAAATACAGTATACACAGTAGTCCAAGAGCGAGTAGGAGGCACAAATCTATAAACAAGCTAATCCTGCGTGCTCGAGCAAATAAATAAGCCTATATTACGGGTGGATAGAGATACAGCAGCAGAAGTAGCAGCCCGGCAGCAGGGATAATCCCGTGAAACAGGTCAAAGATACTTTTGCCGCAACGACGCAAAATCGTCGAGACTCGTGCACTTGTGCATAAAAAATATAATACTGTACGTAATGTACGATATAAGAACGTACGCACGAGTACACGTATATTAATGAAAAGACACTTTGTACGTTTACGGATTTCATATTTCTTTCTTTACAATCGTAAAACTACCCTTTACGATGCCTCATGTATAGCGCAGTCAGAAAGAGAGGACTATTCAGACTACTCGTCGTCGTCGTCGTCGTCGCTTTCCCTAGAGAAAGAAAGAGAGAGAGAGAGGAAAAAGGAAAAAAGGGAAGATAATAGTCATGCGCTGGGGTTATTTTTGTCAATTCAAGGGGGTAACGTCTTCTTCTCGTTTGCTTTGCACAACTGCAGGCAACAGAGAGGCTTTGTGCAATTTTACGGATACACTCTACGATGTACACGAGCGCGCGCGCTAGCTAGTATAGCGCGAGAGCTGCTCCACGCACGTATGTTTATCCACGCGCGAGACTCGATTTATTCATGTTTTTTTTTTTGCCCGCTTCGCGTACACACGTACATACAAAAAAGAGAGAAAGAGACGTATATGCACGTTGTGTGCAGCGCTCACTGATGATGACAGTTTCGTTTATTCTTTACCTGTGAGAGCTAGACTAGAAAAGAAACGCGAGGTGGTGTGGCGCGGCCCTGTGTGGTACGTGTCGCATTTTTAAAAAAGGCATCTCGGGAAAGGAAAAAAATTGAAGCCGAGCGCACTACTGGGTATGATGCATAGCTGCCAGGCTGCAGCAGCTCGTGTAGTTTATTCTTCGCTCGTAATTCGTTCGAATGTTCCGTGAATTAATTGCACTCTTGGAGCAACAACTATTCAGATTAATGCCGAGTCGACGCGGCGTAATTAGTTACTCACTCGCTGAGTCGCGCGCGTGAGCTCTTGTATGTTTCAAGTCATTAAAATCAGCTTTGACCCTCGCTTTATGCAGACATTAAAATATGTACGCTGACTGGCTTTGTATTGTGCAATCGGATTGCATAATGATCGATTCCCGATAAGATCTCTTTTGATCTCGTATTATCAGTTTAAAAAAATATATAATATCTATAACACGATTGTTGAGAGAAAGAGGTCGAATTTCATGAAAGTAGTAACCATTGATTTACGTCAGACGTCGATTTTTTGGTGACACCTGCTTAATGAAGACACGGTACTTTTTGGCGTGTACGTTGAGATTTTTATCGAATCGCACACACAACAACATGCACCGACAAACCAGTGAGGGAAACGTGAGACACGAAAACCTTTTTTCAATTGACATTCCAACGTTTACTCGCGCTGTATATTTATCTATGTACAGTAGCGCGAATGTATATATACAGCGAATAGAATAGATCGCACAGATCGCACCGTAGCAGCGCGCATAAGCAACTTCCGTCGGTAACAAGTAAAACCACTTTCGAGCTTTCACTCGCTTCATGTGCGACGAACGACTACGATGACGTTGGAGCTTCGCCCCGCACCCCGACGTGTGTGCATATGTGCGCACACGTACACACACGCACATATATCCTAAGCACTTCGTTCTTGGACAAACAAATGGTCGAAGACTCTCTCGGGGAGTGAGTGAGAGAGAGAGCCGCAGGCGTAACGAAGCTAGTACAGCAGCAGCCGCAGCTTCGATGCTTCGAGGCCATACAACACCGCTGCCATGAAGCTGCCTGTATAGTAGTCCCCAGGAGAAATCAACGTAGCTCGTCGTCGCCGCCGCGTAGCAGCTACCTCGTTGTAAAAGACGAAGAATAAGTGCGTGGCAAAGTCATGTCATGTCACGCCCGCACTCGCATACATACACACATACATACACACATCCATCGTCGCACGCAATAATAATACACGCATGAATTCTAATTCATTTATATTGTGCTCGGCGCGCCATCCTCGCTCGTTGCCGTAAATTGTAAAAAGTGTGTAGCTCGCGAGTGCAGAGCATCAACTTCGCCTCGTAACTTTATTTTTATTTTTTTTTCACGACTCATCGTCGACAGCAGGAGAAAATATAAATAATTCGCAAAACGTACGACGCGCCTGGCTTTGAATCAGCATAGTTGATTCCTGTGACTGCTCTGCGAGCTTGGCTGGGCGCGCGCGCACCTTGCACGTCGGTTGACTTTGCGGCTTGTGTCAACAAGGTCCAGCATCCATTATCCAGACAGCTGGTCTGTGGTGGTTACTGCCCAATGTGTTTGCTAGAAAATTACATATACGATGTGCGTGCAGCTATATGTACGTACAGGGTACACACATACCCGTGCGCATCGTACTCAAACAGCCAATGAGCCAAGGGTCAGCTGGAGCTTTGATTGGCCAGCTTCCAGAGCGACTATACATAAACGCGTGCGCGCATCTTGACCCTTTTACTCCGGTTAATTCCTATCTTATTGGCCATAATTCAAAACTAATTGCGCAATCAGCAAGGATAATTTAAGGATATTCTCGTGCGGGTAACTCATCAATCGAGAGTATCGAGAGCGGAAACAAACACTTCTCTTGCTTGCTTTAAGGACTTCTCTCTGAAACAAGCATATCGACACTCCCTCGCCACACAGCGTGTAGACGCAAGATCAAAGGCTTTTCCTTGTCTTTGATCTCTAGAGAGAGAGAGATAGAGCGGGAGAAGGATCCACTGCACTGTACAAACACACAGGTACACACTCAAGTGCACGAATGGTGCCTATATATCCGAGAAGCCAATCCTCGGTATGAAGCAATTGTTGAGGTAGCCGTCGTCGTCGTCGTCCTCGTCTGGTTTGGCATTGCTAATGGCTCATTCCGGATTGTCAAACGCAATCGACAATCAAGGAGTCGAAACAGTCATCCAGACATCTTACGTTGTACAACAGGTGTTGGGAAGAGAATAAGAGAAAATCATCATCGAGGCACTTTTTGGTTATGCATGCAAGAGATTACGAACTCTACGGTTGCTCTCTTGTGAATTTGCACTTTAGGTGCGAGAGTCGGTCAATCATGTGAATCTGCATCATCAGCGTCAGATGGTAACGACATTAATCCTTGAATACGTGCGAACCAGCAAGGAGCAGTGAGACACTCTAGGCGTTACGGCGACTATTGGCTTATTATTAATTGCGACTCTGCGCGGACGTAAAGAGCTCTTTTAATGAAAAAGTTTGATATTAAAGACGATAAACTTTTATTGCAAAAAGTGCAGGAAAGTCTCAGCGAATAAAGACAAATATTTACAACTGTTTTATAAAAAATATGAGCGATGCAAAAGTCAAGAAAAAGAGCATAATGTAAGCTTGTATTGCTTTCGAAAGCGCAGTATTGACTGGGAGAGAATATATTTATTCAATACGCAATTATATCAAAGCACATTACTTTTGAAATATTTATTTTTTTTAGATTATTAACTATATCTATTTGGTTTGAAATAAAAATGATTTACAAACTTTGTTTATTTATTGAACCAATTACGTTACGTATCTTTAATACGATCGTTAACTGTAACTCGTGACACCGCCTTGTCAAATCAATTTCGTTACATATCCATCTACCTATAATAACGCATAATTACACACACGTGATTTTGTGTATGTATGTATGGGTGTGCAGCGTGCGAGAATACACGTGTAAAATCGCAGCTCGTCGTATGCACGATGCGTCTCTGTTGCAGCTGCTGCGCTTAAATGACAAACTGACGTTAATCGCGCTCGAAGGACACCAAAGTCGCATGATTAAACATTCAAGATTGCGCGTGACTCCAATAGCTTCACACAATATAAGCGTTATATAGTTGCAGTGCAGTTCTTTTGAAATTTTTCGCCTATGTATACGCGCGACGATACGCCGATGATGACGATTAGAGAATTGATCATTGTCATTCAAATATTCATCGCCTTTTGTATCTGGCAAAATTAGCATGATAAAGCTCGTGTACGAGCCGAGTTTTTGACGGACAAGGTTTACTCGGTAACTATAACTCTGCTTATACCCGGCCGTCCTTGAACCGATTTTATGACTTTATTCGTTAGCGCGCGTACGCGATTGTTTCGTTCGCGCGTCGAGAGTTGACGTAATCGTCGTCATCGCCGCTGCTGCGGCGCTCAAGTTCATCGTGCTCGGTTGGTATTTCAAACAACAAATAAAGGAGAGCTTGACAGGCACATTAGCCGCGCGCGTAAGTTAACCGCACAAATGCGTTAATCCCCTCGCATTCAGATCCTGCCAAGTTATACAAATTAAATATTCAACCAGTAAGAGAGCGAGCAGAGAGTTAGGCAATCCTTGTCGATAACGTAACACCCCACCTCGACGCGGATACGGTTTCGATGTTTAGCCCAAATTCTAATGCTGCGTTACGTCGTAGTTGCGTCCGTTCATATTTCCACGAGCGCTGAAATATCTTTGATTCAAGACCTACGTAAACGTATAATATTTTCCTGCAAAACCGTACACGTCGACGAAGCTTATGAAAGAAAATTTTTTGTTGCAAATGGTCCAACGCTAAATAGCGGTACATTCCCCGTGTCATATATATCGTGTGCCTTTTTTTTACTTTATTAATTACGCTCGAGCCGGCGACACATATTTTAAGCACGTAGCCCCCTCTGATATTAACTTGAAAAAGTAACGATATATTAGCGTGATTAATGCAGCGAATTCATTAACAAGTAACACACATTAATAATGCGCCGGTATAGTATTATATCTCCTGACACATATTTTATTCATACCGAATCAGTGATAAATATCTCTTCTGCACGCGGATAGCGTATACCTACTTGCGTATAGTACGATATAATGCTGCAGCGCCGCTCGCTGCACAGACGCCGCGAGACATTCAATAGGAGCCACAACGACAACAACGAAAAAAAATTGTCATTTTACCAAAACGAGTGTGCCGCGCCGCCGATGCAATTCAACGACCTCGCGGTGCGGCTTTAAATGCAATTTCGCGCGCGACCACGAAATCCTTACATGGACGAAAGAGCCTCTATATATCCTCTTCTCCTTTTGACCTCATGCGCGCGCGCGCGCCTTCCATACGTAGGTATATACACGGCGCAGAGATACAAAAGGTAGAGACGTTCTTCTTCGTCGAGTTAAGAGAAAAAAGTCCAGACAAGAGTATAATGACGTGGATATATCTTTTTGTCGCGTATAAACTTACGCAGGCTGGTATACAATGTTACCTTGGACCGCTATATACCCTTCGTTGCGGTGCGGTGATTTTTTGAGGTCAACTTTTTCTTTTTCTCAAAATTTTGTGCATATATGCACACGCATTTGTGAAAAAAAGCCCGCATGACCGTTTATCAACATACAAGCTATATTTTTCCTTTTCATACGATCGTTTTTTTTTTTTGCAAAACTGTCCACTCACGAATTTATAACACAGTCGGAAAGGTGATTCAATACTACGTACGACATTGTTTTGAATTTAGATTCAAATTGAAAAAATTAAATAATCGACTGAATTAATTCATTCTTCAAACTAACGAGTAAAATGCGGCAAAACGAGGTGTCGGTAGAATCAAATTAATTTACTCGTTCGAAAGAAACGCTCGGTGAGTCGAGCCTTGAGTTTGCCGACACCACGATCCCTCCGTACAGCCTCGCTTAACGTAAACTTGAATTTTTTTCGAACGAATTATGCAGGCAGGCGGGGGAACGCCGCGTATATTACTCTGCGCGCGTGAAGAGAGAGAAAAAAAGTGAGAATCTCAATAGCAGCGCCCGAGAGCGTCTTGTGCCCTTATCAGTTTAAATACTTGGTATCTTTACGACGTATATTTTGCATGTAAAGAGAAGCAAACAGACTCGAAGATGGGTTGTTGCTTTTTTTCCATAATAAAGCCACGATAAGTGCGATGAGCACGCCGTCGACGAGTATCATCGTGTACAGGCGTAATGACTGAAATTGCTATTGCAACGCGAAGAGCGCGATAATAAGCGATGAAAGAGCGAGAGAGAGAGAAAAAAAAAAAGTATGTAAGTAAGCAAGTAAGTAAGTAAGAGAGTATCCTTGAAGGTTCGGGCTACGTGCTCCATTACTTAAAAGTGCGTGACGCTCCAGTAAGCGATGGCCTTGTTGCACCGGTAGATATGCGCGCGGATAACCACATACATATATAATAAGGTGAATCGGTGTGTAAGTACGCCTGCGCGTAAGTGTGTGTGCGTGTGTGCTGGTGCAATGCTAACACGCCGAATAATGACACGCTTGCGTATACGTATTTTATGCGTAAATACAGAGTCCGACTTCGGCTCTTGAGCCGTGGAGGTCAAGGATTATCCTTGAAAAAATGCAGCATTCGTGGCTTATTTCATTTGGCAAATGTCTCTTTATGCGTGAAAATGGTGAGTTTGTCTCGCTCTCGGCCGTATTACCGAGTATAATGTACGTGCCGATCGTCGGTGCTGTGCTCGCTCGAGTCAAAGGAAAACAGCGACGACGTTATTGCGAGGGTGCCTCATACATATTCACCCTGCGGGGGGAGACGTATTGTGCATTATCTCTACTTACGTACAATAATATATATGCACGAAGTACACTTTACGGATAGCTGACTCCGCGGGGAATATATGGGAAGCTCGCGAGATGCCCCTGTTTTTTCCAGCTCACCCGGCACACGGTGCCTTACATGTAGAGTACGTGTGTTGCACGTATAGTCTTGGACATTGTTAAGAAAAATACAGTGGTACACGAGCTATTTGTGCAACCTCTTTTTTTAATCGCGTAGAAAAGGACCCTAAGAGACATGAAATTACTTGCTAGTTTTAGCGCCATAAACATGAGTTGAACGCGATCAGTGAATGATTTCTTGCTTGTGCGAATCTTATTCTTGAAATCTAGCGCCACAATGCGTATTAAGCGGCGTTATCCCAAGTCCGGACTCGACAGTTGTTCGTGGCAATAAGGTAGACGGGTGGAAAAGAAAATCAGTTTACAATAAATGGAACGTAAGATTATTTTCTTCCAGGCTCTGGGACTGATGTCTGATTCTGAAGTGCGAGTGATTCGTAGTTCAATTCAGCTGTTAATTTCTTCCATTAAGAATAGAGTTAGTAAAAAATTGACTAAGCCATTGTATCACTTTTTTTGAGTTTTTAATAAAAATTAAAGTTTCCATATTTTTTTTTCTACCTTCTAAAATTCCATCGTTTGCGTTTTCGAAGAAGAATAAAATAAAAAAATTGTTCTTATTTATCTTTAATAATTTACAAGATATGTGCCTTTTAACAATTAATTTATACATAACTTTAAAACGGACAAATTTTGAAAAAACCTCAAAATATTGCTAATGGGGACTGCGTTAAGCTTACTTGAAAGTTGCTCTTACTTAATGATGGAATTTTGCCTTTTTTCTTTTGGTTTCCGAAAATGCGACCACAGGATATCTAGTGGTAATCTATGAACTATTGGGTGCTTGAAATAGTACTTTACGATACCAGTGCTATAAGTAACACTTTTTGGTGCTTATGGCACGCTTTTCTGTGGCATAAGTCGCCCATTCTGGCACCGCTGCGTTCGCATCACACTCGCATACGCTCGTGCGCTAACCTCACTTTGCGGTACCAGAAAGTGCGACTCATGACTCGGAAAGGGGGGCATAAATGTGAACTTAGCACAGTGCTATAAAATGTTGTACGATACTCGTGCCATGGGGACACTTTTCGGCCCAGCTATTAGGACCCTCGCTACGCTCGGGCCCTAAACTACGCCGTGCCAAAAAGTGTTACTTATGCCACTAGTATCGTAAAGTACTAAAAATACGTTGAATTTTAACACACCTGTTCTTGGCTTAATGAATCAAAGTTTTATATTGTTTGAACGTAGTGCGTTACTTGCGAGTATTATTATTAAAATTCATACAATCAGTATTCAAATTTTTATTTATAATTTCTCTTCAAGTGGAACTATTTTAATTTCAATGTGATTTTATTATAGTAGAAGGTCATCGAGGTATGCATTCTTAAATATTCCAGTACGAAGGTCTATTAAAAAAAATAACGACAAAAATAATAATAATAATGAAAGATCTGCAGAGTCCTTAAGATTATATGGTCAAGCGCTTAAAAGCTCTCTAGGTCCAAGTTTTAAATATAATTGGCGATCTAGATATTTGCAGTGATGTAAAAAAGGATAAGCTTCGGCGAACGGTTCACGATTATAATATATTCCAGCCGCAGATAAAATGCAAAATTGCGCAATACAGATGGAGAATAATAAATCTTAAGGACACGTCAATCCGAGAGCTGAGCTCTCGACATCGCATCGATGCACACGTGCACGTACCCTATAGCGCAAGCGGAGGCGGCGGTGGCGTGCAACATTATCCCAATAATCGCCTTTTTACGATAATAATACATCCATCAGATTTCTAGCCCACATAAAAAGTGTATAAGGAAGGAGAGGAGGCTTTCTTTCTCCTCTCTCTTTTCTTCTATCTATATATATACGTAAGCGGAGCGCAATATACTGCGGGAGAAATTGGATCTAGCAGGTGCGGATGTATCGACGTGCGCGGACAACGATTGATCGACAGGCCGTGTTATAAGTACGTACAATATCAAGCGGCGGCACGCGAATTCTTCCCTACTCCCTCTCCCAGCTCTCTCTCTGTCTCTCTAGCTGAGCCCAAAATTTCGTACATATTACGTCGCGTCGAGTGATTGACGGAGTAGATTTTAGCGGAGGCGAAAAAAATTGTATGCGCGGATTTTGTTTTTCCTTATTTTTTGCATCGTACGAAGGAGGACGCCTACTGCGTCTATAAATTCCATTATTTTTAATAAACGAGCGACAATTTACGAGAGAATAATAATTGATAAATCAAGCATTGAAAACAAGTCATCGGCGCGCTGTATCGAACGCACGTGTCTATTATTTCTCGTCGAAAAAACATTGAAAATTTACTGCCAATAGCTCTCCCTTGCCTGGCCTCCTATTGAAAAGGAGCAAGGCCTGATGGATGCTGATACGACGCCCGTCGCACATAAACATTCGGCCTATAGACAATACGAAAGATGAATCCTTTGCATATCGGCGAGCAACCACGCGCTCTCTCTCTCACTCGCTCGCTGCAGCGCTGCAGCCCTGCCTCCTCCTGTATGTAGGAGCGCGCTTGTGTTAAACTCGTGATCGATGACCTCGCCTATTTACGCGCGGCTGGGATTTATGAACGTTTATCTTTCTACCTCGTACCCTACATGCCAGCCTCCACCAGTCTGCGTGTCTGTGTGAGTGTGTGTGTGTGTGTATGCGTACACACGAATACATATACGCGTCGCGAGCGCACTTTCTATTTTCGCTCGGAAATTAAATCTCGTTCTCCTGACGCTAAAATCCAATTAATATTGCACCGGTGTATAGAGCTGCTGCACGCGAACTGCAGCGGCTCAAAGGTATGAGCGACATGCATGGCAGTAGTGGACGATTTTTTACTTAACCCGATGTGCGAGCGAATATATATCGTAAACGCATCAGTTACGTGTCATATTTTTATCGGTGCAATAGGTGCAGGTCATACGCCATTCAAAATTTCGCTATTGTAAAAGCGTAATTGGCCGAAAGTTAATCAGCTTGGATGCATATGACGTGAAGATCTACATACGCCGTACGCAATTCATTGGCTTAAATGACTTTAGCAGAGCGCACGAGTTTTGCTATCAAAATTGAATTTCTGTTGTTGGGGAAAATTCAATCGTAAATCCATTTCCACGAGGTAATTTTCGATTTACCCAGATTAAAGATGATGAGCATAAGTAGTCAATTCGATGTTTATCGGTTATCTTTCGCAGGGCAAAATAGAACTATATAAACTCGAAATAATCTCTATACTTACGCGTTGTATTAGTCACATTGTTTTGCGGTTTAGTTCGCGCCTCGAGCAGTAAATGTATATAAGACGATAATGGTCGCGACCCATTATTGCTTGCTTGCGCTTGTGCTCGTGTACTTGTGTACGAAATTTTAATCATTTCTCTGCTGCGGACGAGAGGATCAATCTTTAATCGCGAGAGCAAACGCGCAGCTCTCGCTCAAAATTGCCTAAAAAATTTGCTTAATGGCCCTCGTATCTATCATAACAAGTACTCGAGCATACAGCAACAATACTCCTATACTACTATCTGCTCTAAATCAAGATTCATTCAGCACGATAATAATAATGTTTAAGTGTACATCATGTAACGGCCCTATGTGTGTGTGCATGTGTGTATATTTGCAATTTTCCAAGCGCTAACGGGTCATACGGCCAATGCGTTCGCGTATACGTGCATGTGAATATATATTGCATTTAATAGAGGAACAGAATCGAGGTGGGGGAAGTGGGGGAGAAAAGCGAACTGCACCCTGCAGGCCGACGAGAACCATAAAATTTTTTCCAAGTATCACGCGGGCTATAGTAGCTCGTCAAAATTGAAACTTTCCTGGGATTAATGTTTTTCGAATTTCAACCGGTGGGAATTGTATATTTTGTTCCCGCAAAAACTTTTGTCTCGGCTGAAATTCTCGCGAAATTCATTAATTCATTTATAACGCCAAGCCAAGGACGCTTGCGCGAGCGCGCGCGTGCCCGCTTGCATTTTAATTAAACTTCAAATAATTGATCGCCATTATAATAACCATGAATTTGCCGTGATAGAATGCGGAATGTATTCACTTGAAGCCGGCGCACGCGCTTGCGCGCTTAAGCTTTGTGCTTTTACACGCTAATCCATTTTTAATGAAAAATTATGGCGCTTGAGAGAGTGAAACGTTTGTGTATACATGGAAAAATAAAAATTAAAATGCTAAGTACGCGGCAATAATACATCGCAGTGGAAATTCATTTTCACAATAGCATTGTTTAAACATTTCGAAACTGGGTTAAGTCAATGAGTTAAAAAAAAAAAGAAAAATGAAAAAACGTGCGCAGTAACGAATTCCTCAACTTGAGTTTTAAATACGCGCAGTTAAACGCACGCGCGTTACGAGCGTGAGAATGCTCCGCGCACACAATGACTTTGGAGAATAGACGTTAAAGTTTGTTGAACGAGTGATTTCAACGATTTATCGATTATGCGTTGGTTAACATACACGCGTCCGACTGATTCATCTCTGTACCAAGGCAAATTGGTTGGGATGATATCTTTTTCGAAATTGTATCGAGGAAGATAACGAGTTCGACTCGAAAAACCACACACATAACCGAACCCAAAATCTACGCGTGGAAACCCAGTCGGTCTGCCTCGATATACACGAGTATATCGAGAGAGTAAATCCAATCCCGGGAGAGATTCAGCAAGAAGTCCAATTGCACGTATACGGCGAACTGATAAATTCGCGAGCGCGGCAAGAACCTTATAACCATCTCTCACGCGAGAGGGGGGAAATCGATTTCTCTATTTTGGGATTACATAACCGCAAATGGTAGTAATGTACAGTTTCGCGTGTGCACACGTGCATGTTGGCATGGATGAAAATGAAAATCGAAAGACGAACAGTTGACAGCTGCTTTACACGCCGAGCGCTGCTCCAACGTAATGTCACGTCCTCGGCGAGCATTGGCAGGGAGAGAAGATATATATAATAGGAGGTAGGTGCACTTTCGAGTAGGAGTGAAACAAAGTTTTCGATTTACTTTCGATTTATATATTTATGGCGGCGGCAGCAGCGTCGGATATAAAAACTTAATTAATCCCAGGCGCTGGATCGGTGGGTAATAAATTTTGAATCTCTCAATACTGCATCAGAGGAGGCCTCGCTCGCTCTCTCGCGCAAAAGAGAAAAGAGAGGTATTGGATGCGATCTGCTAACAACAAAGCAACAATACTATCTCTCGCTCCTCTCGCTATATGGCTCTCTTTTATATAAATACTATCGAGTAAAATCTTCGATACGAACACTTGCACGACTGCTAAGCTTTTATACATACGATTCCATTATCCTCGCGATAGCTCTAGCCTATGTGTGTACTGCCATTCTCTTTCTTTCGTGCATGTAAAGATCCTACATCTGAGTAATAACTAAGCAATACACACACACACACACACACACACACACACTCACGCAGAGGTTTATACATAGGCGCAAGAGCGACGTTACATCTAACGCAATAATTAACCAAGCTTTGCTCAACGCACTATATTATCCTATACGTATCTGATAAAATATATGTATAAACGCGCTCGTATGCACTCACAGCGTTGTTTTATATCAAAGCAGAGCTGCATACGATATGCGAGAGGAGACAGAGCACGCGAGGGGAGAAAAAATGATCAATGCGCTGCAATTCGATACCGCACAAGCTAGGATCGGAACGAAAGTCGTTGGCATTAAGTTCGAGCTTTTCTCTCCTCGTTGTAAATTTCACGTGCCAATCTGTCGAGACCGCGACCCTCTCGATTTCTTTGTAGGGCGGAGAGGAAGAGAGCCAAGGAAAAGTGTTGAACTAATTTGAGAAATGCGATCTTATGCAAGCGCATGTGATGTTGCCAAAGGAAGTCGTAATTAAGACTCTTGAACCGGTTATCTCCCTAGAATTTATAGCTCGGAGATTGTCTCTCTGAATGAAAGTGAGATAGCAGCAGCAGCAGCTCGCGGGCACGTTCTCTGTTTGAAAAAAAAGAAAATAAATAAAAATACGCGAATCGAAAATGTGCGAGAACACGCGCGTCGCGTCTCAATGCGGGGGGTATGCTATATCTAGCACGTATACGCTATACATGCAGCGTTAAAAATTTATCGCGAGCTGTGCGCATTTTCGACATTATTTCAGCTACTGCTGCTGCTGTTGCTGCTGCAACGTTCATTATTCGCAGTCAAGTGCGTCTCTCACTCTCTCTCTCTCTCTCTCTCTCTCTCTCTCTCTCTCACTCGCGAGCGCATGAAAAATAGCTGCTCTTTATATTTCGAGGACACGCGGGCAAAAATAAAAAAGAGAGAAGAGTAGCGCACGATGCTTCAAAGTTATAGATGAGAAAAAAAAAGAAGTAGTTCGAGTGCGCTGTGAAGCCTTATCTTCGTGTGTCGTCGTGTGCTACTGTGCAAGTCACACTCGTCCTAATTTCTGCATCGATTGCGCAATGGCACAATGGCTCGTGCTATTTCCTTTTTTTCCACGGCCGAGAGAGGGAAAGAGAGAGAGAAACGCTCGAGACAATTTAATTTTTGCAGCAAAGCAAATGGATCACGAGAAACACAATGAATTGTTTTGCATTCCAAACGCGTGCGCCGCGCGTCTGCGCGATTATATCGTTTTTCCGAAGCGAAAGTTAAAACGCGCCTGACACTTATTTATATTCTAATGGATCGCGCGTAATCTTTGCATGGCAATCAAGGTTAGAGCTGCAGCAGCGGTAGCGGCTTCGACTCTCTTGATAAACGCGCCGCAGCGCAAAATTTCGCTGCAACGAGATTCGTCGAGTTTCCTTTTTTTGTATTTTTATTTTTCGCTCTTTTTGCCATTTCCACTGGGAATTTTTGCATAATACTTTTGGCGACGTCATTTTGTTGATGTATTCAGGGCTCGAGACTTGGCTGGTGCTGCTCGCGCGGCTGCTGCCACGCTCGCTTGCGGTGTGTCTCGCTGGAATAGTTTTCTCACGGCTGACTTTATCCCTCCCGCATCTAGCTCGAACGTGCATTATAATTTATGTCTATATACATTTTATATTATTATACATAGCGGATTTCGTACTTTTTTTCTCACTTCAATTTTTGCCCGACGTAATATACTCGCGTGTGATTTATTTATGATTAAATTACTTATTCTTTTACTCTGCAACACATCGAGTACTTCTATTTTACATTGAACTCCGTTCATTGAACAAATGCGTCTAGATTGAGTTTACTTTAGCTAGTTACTGCAGTTTCACGACACCGAAACTAACACGCAATTTCCGGAATCGATGTATTTCAGAAAGTACTGAAGGCTCAATCGTTAGATGGAAGCTGAGTTGCATATCTACAACATAAAAATTATACGCAACAAAAGTTTCGCAGGCAGGCCTTCTTAAAAGTGATGCATTGAACGGGTACGAGAGAGCCTAAAGCTCGTTACTTTTAAATGGGAAAAGGGCAAAAAAATAATGAGCTCGTTTAATGTAAAGACTAAATTATCATGTCTGTAAGAGTGATAACCAATGAGAATAAGTATTGAATTATTAATAAAAACACACGAGCACTAATGTCGTTCAAATACGTAAAATAGCGAGTAAAAAAATAAGAAAAATAGCTGTGTAAACAGAGAAGTTCATTAATGTTTTAATAGTGATTTAGTTTTGGGTTAATTCGTCACAATTTTATGAGAATCCAATCATAACTAAAGCCAGACGCCACCACTAAATGGCGAGTACCTGTATCTGTACATCTGCAAGTGGCAAAGTCAAAATAATTGTATAATTCAAAGCAGTTTTTACATTTAGGGTACACAGAGGTGTATGCAACAGGCCTGCTACAGGCATCAACAATAATGTTGCTCAATTCAAAATTATAAATTATAAGTTCAATATAATTGACACGTTTTCTCATCAATCGATTTTAGTATCGATCAATACATCATTCCATCATCGATTTTTTACACTCGCGAATTGGACAAAGTACAGAAATGCGAGCATCAACCGCCTAAAACTCTTGAAGCTCATACGCATAGCAAATATCGCTGAAAGGAAGTCAAACCACGTGGGTTTCATCGTCGCGAATCGCGTCAATGTCGAGGCGTGTCAACGTCATTGTCACACCTTTGTGCTCGCGCGATACTTTGATGGACCTCGTAGTCGTCGTCCTCGTCGTCGTCGTCACACCGAATGTAAAATCTCAGAGCAGCTCCAACGGTACATATACCTCATCGTTCTGGCATTACAAAGCTTTGACTGTATCTCTCTCACACACTCACACGGACACACCACAAGGCTTCATATAACGGCTCTCACTCTTGTCGGAGTATGAAAAAGAGAGAGACAGAGAGAGAGAGAGAGAGAGAGAGAAGGAGCGAGAGATTCTAAAATTGTCCGACACTCTTTACGTGTCTTTTGCTCGGCGCTAAAAGGAAGATCCGCCGCGTTAAACGATACACCGGCCGTGGCGCAGTGCTTACGGTGCATAATACGTATCATAAGGCCCAATGGAGAGAATAGCCGCGCTCGCTCGCGCTTCCTTATGACGGGCGCGCGTAAGCGATGATGCAGCACAGTGCTATATAAGCTCGCGCGTTCGCGTCCGAGGCTAGGCGATGAATTGAATTTTAGAGGAGCACCGCACCGATCATCATCACGCGGCGCGCCACTCGAAGGAGAGTCGCGCGCGCTTTATAGGCTCTCTCGAGCGAGCGATCATCGCGCGCGGCCGCGGCCACACTATTGTTGCGTGGTATATACCGGTGCGCACACAATGTGTCATGAGTACCGACGCGCGTGAGTATTTCACTTAAAATTAGTGCGCATAAATATAATGGAGGAAAAAAGCTCTCGCGAAGATAGCAACTATACAAGCTCATTGTTTATTCGGTTCAAGAGGCAACGATTCCTATATACGTGCACTATTTGTCAACGCAACAAAAATAAGTGCATCGGCGTAATGTAATAATACAGTAATAGAATATCCGCGCGTACACGGCACGAAGGAGGTCGCACTCGATACCCTATCTCATGCTACGCCGGAATAAAACTGAATAAAAGAATATTACGGTGGGGCGGCTGCCGAGGTGCACCGCTGCAAACTCTATTACAAGAAATCCAAAACTTCTGTGTATAAGAGCGAAAGGAGTAGCAGCAGTAGTAGTAGGTGAACATAAGAAGAGGAGGAGTAAGAGAAAAAAACTATACCCGAGTGCGTTTTACTAACCCGCAGCTTTGGAATTACTTCACATACACCATATCAAGAAGATAAATCCCCCTCAACTCAACAGAATGAAATTACAGACGTACAAATTGAGAGTACGCCTTTTTTTCTTTCTCACATCTATCTTGAGCGTATATATATATATATATATATATATATATAATGAGCGCCAGGCATGTAGTTGAGTTAGCACGCGAACTCAAGTATATTCTTTTTTGACGGTGTGAGTAAGTCGGAATTATTCGAGCTATGCGCTCGCTCGATAAGCTTTGATGTCTTGCTATGCGTGCGCATTACAATATATAAGCAATTTCGATTCAAAATCGTACACGGCCACCCAGCGTCAAAGTGGCCTTTTTATTGGTCGCGCGTAACCGTAGCGGTAGCCCCACGTGAGATAGAACAATTTAAAAAACTCATTTGCCAGCGGTATCGTATTTTTCTCGGCGCATATACTCTCGTACAGAGGAGGAGGAAGCGCGTCGATACAGCTGGACTGGAAAAATCCAATTCTAGATATTACATTGAAAAAGAATCTTTATTCGAGCCATTTGGAATACGATGCTTTTGTAGGTATATGAGCGGCACTCACGACAAAGAGAGAGAGAGAGAGAGAGAGAGAGAGAGAGAGAGAGAGAGAGAGAGAGAGGGAGAGAGAGAGAGTCTCTCAATTTTATAGATAGGGAGAGAGGAAAAAGGTAGCTTTCCCTGAGAAAAATGTCGAGTGCATAGAGAGAGATAGAGAGGAAAGAAAGTGCCTGTAACGCGTAACAAGCTCTCCAACGATTATTATTATTTTATCGATACACGAGGAGCTTAAGTATGCATGTCAATTCTTTCGCGATATTGTTTCAATGCACGCTCGAGTCGACGAGAGAGAGAGAGAGAGAGAGAGAGAGAAAACACGTAAACGAAAAAAAAAGGTATTTATTAAAAATATTGTACAATTGCAGCTCTCGGTACAGTATATACACACTGTATACGCGCTTGATGCAAATAAAAAGTGCTTTCAAAACGGCGCAACGAGAGACAACATTGATACATAATAAAAAGCAATCCGTTTAGCACGTAGAGCTGTGCGGCGGCCGAGAGAGAGAGAGCACAAAAACTTACCGTTTAAATGGACAGCGTCGTCGTCGTCCCGAGGCGCGAATTCCGCACACTACACACATTCGAGCTTATATTTACAACGACACACACAACATACACGGAGCAAAGAGCAGCTACTGTTGCGCATTCTTCGGCTTATTATGATTATTATCGTTATCATTATACATCTCATCGGGGGTATATCTTACGTGTATTTTACGGTTATTTGTCGTGCGCTGGAGCATAAATATTGAGGACGCTTGCGAGCGAGCGCCTGGACGCGGAGAAGAAGTGAATGAAGAAGAGAAGAAGAAGGAGGAGGGAAAAAAAGAATAAAGAAGGTGGCTCGCTAATAAGCGACGACTACTCCGATACTTCTGTTTGAGTCAAACGGTGCAGATATGTTGGTATATATACGAGTCTCGATTTCTCTGTCTCGCGAGCGATGCTGCTGCTGTTCTTTTTTGGTCTTTCCGCGAATCCTGTGCCGTGAATGGTACGGTTATATTCAACGAGTTCGACCTTATGCTACTGTGTCGAAGCGCGCGAGCAGCCTCTCGAATGCAGGTGACATCCGTAAATACGGGGCCTCTCTCTCGCTTAGTTAATCGTCTCCCGGCGAGCATTAACTGTATTATCGCGAGCGACTCGCTTTTTTTTTCTGTTTTTCCTTTTTTTTCTACTCTCCTCGTTCTTCTCTTTATTCCGATGAATTGACGCAAAAATGCTCGAAATCGAGTTGCGCGCGCGACGACGCTACGGGCGAGCGATTTTCTTGCTCTAGCTCTTCGGTACATATATTCCATGCACGCATGACCGGAAACGATCGAATGAGTGCAGCAATTCTCCCAATGTTTTTTGCCACTTGATATATCCGTAATTGACTTACCGGTTAGAAGCCACTCCTCTAATTGAAATCGTCGAATGGGCAAAAATGAGCGTCACTCACCTGCAAGCAGAAAGGTAAACAACAGATATAATAATATTCCATTTCGATTCGGTAATTAAATCTTTTTTTGTCAGATGCGCACTTATAAAGCACAGCAGCGGTAATAATGCATTTTCTCGCGTTAAAAGTGTACACAAGCAGGTGCTCGTATAAACTGGGGAACGCTACGAAAAAAAAGAAACTGCGGCAGCAGTATCAGCGTCGAAATTCATTATACAGTTATGAACCCTAGTGTGTATAAATGTGTGTGTGTATGTACAAGCTTATACGCGAGTCGCGCGTCAACAAAAACGCCAGGACATAACGGGCTCGGCTCGCGCAACTGAAACAACGGCAATGCAGAGGCGCATCTCCACGCGCGGCCACATAATATTTCAGTACACCCGTATTACATAAATATGTGTACATACACATTCGCATGCGTCCACGACCTTCACAGAAGAAGGAGAAGAAGAAGAAGAAGCAAGAGAAGAAGAAGAAGCAAAAGAAGAAGAAGGCGCGAGAGGAACGAAGTGTTGCATACGTGTACTTGCATTCCGCAGCACCAATTACACATGCCTTATATATACACTCATCTTCCTTCTTCGCACAGTTTTGGACCTATATACGCTAAGGTGCGAGTACATATCGCTGGCATTCTTCTCGGAGATTGAGAGGAAAAACAGACTTTGAGGCTTATTGAATTTTACCAGACTTTTTTTAGAGTATTTCCCTTATCCCTGTTGCTTGCTTTTTTTGCTTCTTTATTTTTTTTTTCAACATCAGCTGTTATCCAATGAGCGTTAATACCAGCGGCAACAGTAGTGCTAGTTCGCGGGTAGTTAGCACGTTTTATTGTTAATGATTGCGCGCTATTGGGTGCACCACTACTACTCGCAGTGATATCGTCAGATAAATTCAGCTGATTGCTCAATAAATCTGTAATTGCAGACTGTTTCGCGAGTTGCTTTTGCGAATTGCTTAGGATGGGATATAGAGGAAGAGACGACCGTTGTAATGCTTTGCCATATAACGAGGATAATACAGATAGACACGTCGTAAAGTTGTAAAATTTTCCAACTCCCGGCGCTCGAAGGTATTTCCCGGAACTTGGAGGCCGATCGATTCATTTAATTCGTTTCTACGGAGTCCCGCGTGCGATTGTATCAATTCGGCTTTGGTTAAAGCAAGTAATTGACCTTGGTGGGAATGACGATTAAAGAGATTTTTCGAAAAATACACGAAAATATAACTCGCAATAATAATTCTGATTTAAAAGCTCCAAGTTCGATAATACATCAATTAATTAACGAAAAAAGGTTTGCTTTATGGTATTGAGTCCACGTAGAGATTAAGATAATTATCCTTCAGAAGCCACTGCCATATGTTAATCCAAATGATTCTCGTAAATCCGCATTACATAACATGCTGTGCGCGATACTGCATATACGCAAGCATATAAGCGTGCGGAAGCTGCAGCAAAGATGGTTTTAATACCAATAACGCATCATTACGCGTGAGCTTCGCGCGATGCATTCGCAGGTATATAGTATAGGCACCTTGGAGGTCACCCTATTCCCAGAGTTCATTATCCGGGCTTTGAGGTGCTCACATGGGCATGTAAGAGCCAGAGCAAATGATAAAGCGAGCATCGCAGCAGCAGCTGCGCACATATAAGCACCTGATGCTGATGATACGCGCAGAGGCGAATATATAGATCTCTGATTCTATAAATTACCTTATGTATATAATTACGGTGGCGGAGATATTATTGCGTAATACCGCCTGCATCTATCCACTCACGTGCGTGCACACGCTCGCGATCACGTTTAGAGAAGCAGAAAGTAGCGCAATGCGCCTGCAATATGCTATAATTCCGATGGATATTAGAACCGAGCTGCTACGGCGCAAGAAGCCGTTCAAAGGGCTTTTTAATCATTTTCTGTGTCGATTCAATACTTGCACTTTTACATTTTACATGCCTCTAATTATTTATTATTGGCGTGCTAATTATTTTTAATCCTGCGACAATCCGATAAAAAAAAAGAAGAAAAAAGATATCGAGAGATCTTCGCATGGAGTGCGACATAGCATAATACTTCTCATGGAACAGAAAAAATTCTGAAGGCGAATAAAACCGATTGCCCCTAAGCCGAACGAGCGAAATTACAGAGAAAACGAATGTCGGCGGCGTGCGGTCTCGTAAAAGCTTCAACTTGGAGCGCGCCTCGCGTGCTATATACATTACAACGATGAGCTTTTTTCCGTATACTCTCAAAGAGCGCGCGGCGCAAACCAGCAGCGACAGCAGTCTTGGCGGCGGCGGGCGCGGGCGATCTTTTATGAGAGAAAATTTTACTACTGCGGTCGCAACCTGGAATATATCCGCAAATTATGCAGAGAGCCACAATGACGTTTTCACTTTTTAACAGAGAACGAAAGAAAAGCAAATGGGAGATTCAAATCCAATGACAGGTGGTAATGTATTTTCATGATATACTGTGATGTTTACAGCATTAAATCATAAAATCATGTTGACATTTTTTTTTGTATTTTGATTGCATTGAAATCTTTAATAAGTTAATTTTTGAACAATGTTAAAAATATATACATTTTTAGGGCTGTGCGAGTACTCGAAAAAACTCGAATGTTCGAATTTTCCCGACTCGACTCGAACTCGGCGAGTCAAGTTAGAGTCGAGTAAAACTCGAAAACTCGGGTATTCGCACAGCCCTATACATTTTAATCGATGTAAAAGTGGAGGACGTTTTTTGCGTAGATAATTTCATATAAAATCATTGAAATAACTGTGATTTGAACTTCATAAATGATTTTACATAAATATTATTAATTTTGCACAGTTTAACCTTCATTAACACCAGTATATAATTATCTCACATTTGCTTGATTTATATCATTATTTTTACTTTGCCACCTGCAGATTTACAAATTAAGGTACTCGACATCTTGTGGTGAAAGCTTTAATTATTATTGAATTTCCATCGATTTTTTCAGCAACTAACGGTTGAACTAAATCGATTTTAAAATACGAATTTTTAATCAAAATATTTAAATTTTAATGTATGGAATTAAATCTTTTTGGTTTACATTTAGATTAAAATGATTTATATAATTGCATTTTCATGAAATTTTGTATAGTTTAGGCAAAAAAAAATTAGTTGTTATGTATTCTATTTCAATCAAGTTTTCATCGAAAGTACCATAAATAAAATTTTTTAATTTTAGTTTCTGATATGGAATTAAATCTGTATTAAACTGAAGTTTTTTTTAACAGTGTACTTTTCAAGTATATACAGTAATGACTTAGCAATTTTAATAAGTTTTGATTTAAAATATGCAGCACTGCACCTACCCAACACGATAACCAATTGAACAAGTATGAGTTTGAGACTTATTTTGCTCGTTATATTTGTGCAATAATGCAATTTAGGTTGTTCAGCTTACAAATTGCATCTCAATACATTCCAAATATTTTAAAGCCAAATCAAAAGATGAAAAAATTGCTCAACAGCCTGATCGGTATTACTATCGAGCATACAACACATTACGCACGTAAAAGATAAAAGGAATTTACATGCACGTAACTAGCAATGATCTGCCTCGGAATTTTCACACCTTTTTGCCGCCGAGTGAATACGTTTAAACGCGAGATTTCAATCTGAATTCGCCCGCAGCAATAAAGCGTCGACGCGACGAAACCACGCTCCTTTCGATTTTCGTAATTGCATGTAAATTTTCTTCGATTCTATCGCGCGCCACGAGATAAACTAATGACGTCTTTTAGCATTTAAAAAAAAATATATAAAAGTAAGCGTGTTATTTCTTTTTCTTTCAATCAATATACATGAGAGAGGATGATATCTATCTCTCTAAAACCTGTACTTACATAACTTGCACAACGCATACGTAAAGAGAATTTGTATAGAAGCCAGCGCGCGAGCCTTTATTATTTAATTTATGCCGCAGGCATCGGTCAAACGAAACACGTGATGTGCGCAATATTAGTCTGGATGTACTATTTAATAATAAACACATCCTGTCGATATACATCCTATGCAAGCTCAAAAATGTCGGATAAATTCGAAGAAATCAGCGTAAACATTTATTATACAACCTGGAGAGATAGCTGGCCTAACCACATAATCTCGAGTAATTACCCGTTGCTGCAACTCTCGTTGCCAACAAAAACATACTCCATCGGCAATTTGTATGTAAATTGTATAATCATATTAGAGTAAATGAAAAGTGAAAAAAAACGAGTTATTAAATTTACATCGTAGGGATATCGATTGGCTTCCGCAGACACAACGCGCAGTTTTAATTGTTTGCATAATAGGCTAACGCGCATAGACGGCCTCGGGCTAGACTATCAACTATATAAGCCGGGCGCGTGACACTTTGGCACCAGGCAATTTAATTCTATCATTTTTATCCACGATTTATGCGCTAATAGAGATTGATCCGGCTGCTGCAGCGTACGGAGTCGAACTAACGCACGACGATGACTACGCTATATATAATACGGCTCCGAAGATTCCCCAGGCCCGTTGGACGCCTGCGCGCGAGCTTCAATTAAGAAGCTTCTCTCGAGGTGGTGATAATCGTTTGTTTCGAAGGACTCGCTGTATGCCGGGCTAGGGGCAATTAGAGCGTCGATTTCTCCAGGGTGTTATGTGCACGAACCCGATGCATATAATACGCATGGTGCAGTATACAGCCAGTGCGTGTATTACTGTTATTGAAACGAATTACTCTTGTGAGGATTTTTTTACAAAATATGCACTGCATTGCAACACTGCATATAATGTACCGCAAAATGCGCACTGCACTGCAATACGCGGATGTGCGCGGAAAAAAAATTCATCAAAGCATCTCGTGCGCATAAAAACAATATATCGATACCAATAATGATGCAGCGCAAAATGTAAAATAGTCAAGAATTTAAAATAATACCGGCGCCCGCGGCAAATACGTACGTGTATACATACAATTTAAGTGCATACAAAGATGCGATGCAACGGCAACGGCAGCAAGAACGAGCCTGTAATCTCGAACACGCGATAATGCGAGTGCGATCTTGAGGTTAATAAAGCTAAACAGGTGCAGCAGCAGCAGCAGCAGCAGTAACAGCAGCGGTGGCGGCGGCAAATTCAAGAGAGAAAGAGGAAGGCTTTACGACTCGTAAATCACAATCACGACGCGTAATTAAGCCTATACTTCCTCGAGCCGAGCCCACTACTATCAACCCCCATTGAAGAGGTGTATGCGCGTCCACTTCGATGGTAGTAGTAGTAGTAGCAGCAGCAGCTGAAGCAGCAACGGAGTAAGCGAATGGCCCCTCGGGGTCTTGTTCAAGGGTTAGGCGAGCAGACTAGTTACTCCCAAAAGCTCGAGAGCTTGCGCGATTATACGTGCCTCATTAAGAATAGTGGCTTCCTCCGTGTGTGGTAGAGAGCATGAGAGAGAGAGAGAGAGAGAGAGAGAGAAGAGAGATGCATGCTCGGAAGCCATTTCTCTGATACTAATAAATGGCGAGTCGTAAAATTAAGTTGGGCCAAAAATTCAGCGTTAAATTAGCTCACATCGCAAACGCAAGTTCAAGAAAACGGGTGCAACGAACGACTACCGTTGATTAATCGTTCTTGTTAAAACGCAGATTTGATAAGATTTGGAATAAAGCAGTAATGCTCGAAATAAATTGATTTGTATCATTTCCACTAAGTGAGAGAAAAGCCCCAATGAATAGACGTTGGTAATTCTCAAATTTTATTCTCAAGGTATTCTTAAAACGTACCAGCGATCGATCGAGCGACAAATAATCTAAAATTGGATTGGACTATAGCATAGTAAAATTACTACTTTGCGTGAGTTAATGTCCACGATGACTCGGTGTCAAATAAATTGTAATAGTTCAGGTACTATAACACAAAATGCGCGTGTAACGCCTCGCTCATTTTTCCACATCTAGACATCTAGTCGCATAAAGATCGATGGGATAATATATATGCGAAAAATTCTTTTGAGGATAAGCATCGAGATGATGCGATACGCTTACGCATTTTCTACAAACGTCAATAAATACTCAGCCAGATACGCCAGTTAATAAAGTTTAGTAACGTCCATGCGGGGGGATATCGTGGCCAGCCCACACACAAGATTATACAACTGGCCAAACGCGTGCGTGAGCGCGCTTGTAGTTGTTCGAGGCGGGGCGAAAAAGAAATAAGAGAAAAAAAAGAGAAGATTTCAAACACCTGCAGCACAAATGTAAAGTAGCGAAGAGAAAAAGAGACAAAACGAAGAAGAAGCAGCGAGAGCAAGTATAAGTGGATGAAGCGCTGGAGGCGCGAGTTATTTACTAAGTTTCAGGACAATACCGGAATGAGGAACTACGCGAGTGTCGATCACGAGTTTACGCACATACATCTCATATACGCAGCTCGAGTTTGCGCTCAAGGAAACCGTCGATCTTGGAAACTACTTACTCGCTGGCGGTTACGCATTGGGGTGTGTTAGTGTGCATGGGTATGTGATTGTACCCGTTCGTGTCAAGATTTAACTGCGCATGACGCGATAACTTAAAAAATATTTTAATACAAAGTGATTTGCGTAATATCTAGACATTTTCGTAATTCGTACATCATTTATTTACGTGGAATTTGGCGGCAGTTAAAAATAAAAAAAGTATAAATTTCTGAAGGAAATAAATTCAGCTTACGCGTTAAATTTTATGCACGACTTGCAGCATTGCGAAACTTGCAATGTCGTGAGTCACGAATTTGAAATGATCGACGCATGAATGGTGTACACGAATTTCTTAAAAATCGATAGTTTTATGAAAAAACAACTCATTTGTTGGAGCACATCGTCACTGAAAATAGTTCCAAAAATGAATCAGAGCACGACAATTTTTCCAAGACGAGGTCTTTTTATAATACTACTGACATGCATTTTTCTTCACTCTGGTAATTACAATCGTACTTTTTCCGATTTTCTCGCCTTCTAATACATAATTATTTTTTTCAGTTGTTGGCAGAAGACACAGATTGAACTCATTGTTAGAGGCCAGACCTAAACAATTCAAGTACATGGTTTTTTTGCAATACACGAAGGATCCTTACATGTGCGGCGCCAGCATCATAGGCGAACAGCATATACTGACAGCTGCTCACTGTCTTATCGGTGAGAACGACAAGTTTTACAATCACCACTACAGTGCACTTTTAGGAGCTACTCGCGTACACAAGAAGAGCGACGAGATCCTCAAAATCAAAATTGAGAAAATTTACGTACCATCAAAATATTCCATTCTCAATTCATATCCTCAGAAACCATTACCTCTTAAAGGAGACATAGCGGTGGTCAAGGTAAATTAAGATTTTGCAGCCAAGTGACTCGATTTACAAGTAGATATTTTTTTTTAGCTCTCGAAACCGCTAAAACTGTCCAAACATCCTCAACTTAGTGTACTGAAGCTAGCCGAGCCAGGCAAGTCGTACGTCGGTCAGAAGGGAGTCGTCACTGGCTACGGCATAAACATTCCAAGCACACTATTCAACTCCGAAACAGGTGCCAGAGAGGAAAAGGGAATCGCTGATGGAAAACTGCGTTTCGCTAAGGTGAATGTTCTCGATTTGGAGGAATGTAGAAATGCCTACAAAGATCACCCTATAGATGATAAAACTATTTGCGGCCAAGTTCAGCAATCAACTGATAAACACGCTGAAGGAACTTGCAAAGTGAGTTCCTGTACTTTTTAATTTTTTTGGAAATTAGACATCGATTATTCAACATAAAACGGGATCTTTCAGGGTGACAGCGGAGGGCCACTTGTAATTAACGGGGACACGGTAATCGGTGTATTGTCATCGAGTGCGCTTGGATGCGAAGAAGACGTAAAGCCTGCTGTTTACACCGCTGTTGGAGATTATCAAGAGTTCATTAAAAACGCTATGGCCGACGTAAAATCACCCAAAATTCGCACGGCTACTTGGGAACAGAAATATGGTATTGGAAGTTGGACTTGGTCTACACATTTGGTAGAAAATTGATTAATGGACTTAATAAAAAAAGCGTTCAATTAACTTAGTTTGTGTTATTATTCAATTCTTATTGATGGATAAAGTCATTCATTTCATTCATAATTACTACTACATCACAATCCTCATTCGTAGCTCAAGGTTTGTGCGTCGATAACACATGCAGATGCGGATAGGAACTTGTATAATGTATGTAGCAACGACGACAGCAAAACAGTAGTAAGCCCTTTGAGCAGTGAATTCTCGATGTGCCATCGCTCCGATTTAATTAGTCGCGCGCGAAGCTTTCAAATAGTTGCTCCAACGCCATCACGAACCGGTTTTGAGATTATCATTGATACTTGCACACGCATATGACCCGGGATGTCACACGTATACACTCGATATCGTCGGTATATTTATTTTTTTCATATTTCAAAAATTTTCATCTAAACGAGCGCCCTAATATGCAAGTGTCTAGTTACATGTTGCGCGCCATCGGCTGATGTTGCACAACACGCGGCGCGGCGCGAGCAGTTGTAAAACGGTATAATTTGTGAAAACAGTGAAACACAAAACTGCGCAGTACACATTGAAAAATAATGATAAAAAAAAGCAAAATATAAAAAAGAAAAAGAAGCTCACTAGACCGTACACAGACGAGGGAAACACAGTGAAATCTCTCGCTTTAGCGCGAGAAAAACACGATGTTAATATATATCTACCAAAGCCACGACGTCCTCTCTCTCTCCCTCTCGTAGTTGCACACAGGTTAATTGGTCGAATATCGCTAATTAGCAAACGCGTCCGTTCGCTCGCGTGTATGTGTGGGTATATATCGAAATATAATGCCGGCTCCTGCACAGCTTCTCTCGCTCTCGGTGCCGCTTCTTCTTCTCTTTTTCGCGGATTCGTAAATTGACTCACGTTTCGACCTAACTGTGTTCTGCTTTTTATATCTCTCATCTTTGCATTTATTACGAAAAAAAGGCAGAAGCCCTCGTTCGATCCGCTGTATGGTCGAGACTCCGTCCGGGATTATTGCGTATAAAACTAGCGCGCGCTCGAGAACAGTATATAAGCAAAACGGGGGATGTAAAAATGGGGAAAAATCCGTAAGTAGCCTTCTCGTACACACATATCGAGGGGAAAAAACAAGGAAGGATTTAGTTCGTAACATTTGCATCTCTCTACTGCTGCTGCTTTTGCACTTGTGCATGTGAGCCACACGCGCATTCGACCCGCATCAAGACTTGCACAAATCCGGGTCAGAGGTTGAGAAGCGGGAGCTGTTCTTTTTCTCTCTCTTTCTATGCGAGAGTATGCGAAATCGATATCTAGCGGTCGAGCGTGCGAGATTACTCGCATGTACATACGTATTTGCACGCAAAGGCGGCAGTAGCTCGAAAAAGAAAAGAAAAAGAAAGAGAAGACGGGGTATAGATCTAGCACAGGTGTAAAACTATACCGAAGAGCCTTCGAGTATTGCTCTCTCGCGTGTATTATACGCGTGTTAAGACGTTGACGAGGGGCTCTTGTATGAGCGGGAGCGTGTAAGGATTGGTGTCAACTCACGATATTCAACGACGACGACGACACACAAGAGAAATGATAATGAAAAGCTGCGCCTGACCCGAAGCTAAAGTTCATCACTCGGCGAAGCGCGCAGTGATATTTCGCGTGGTAAACGAGGACGACGCCGCCTCGGCGCTACCTCAAGATTATATTGCTCGAGCGCCAAGTTTAATACTTCGAAACAGCACTTCAACCATGGCACGTTGAATTTAGATTTCAGCGCGGCACGAGGGGGAGCGAGCGAGCTTTGCGAAGCTGCGGCGCAGCGGAGTAAGCGCGTAAGCATTTATACTCTGTCTGAAGAGGGAGCTTTATTAAAGAAGATACATACATTTTGGAACGTGCAAGTTTGCGCGAATAATGGAGTGTTTATGCGGTAAATATAATCCCGAACGATGAAATTGCTACTGCTGCACTTGCAAGAATAATAACTTGACTGAAGATTCGTGAAAATTCTCATCCTCGGTAATCTCCGATCGGACTTTGATTCCGCATAGAAAAATGCATTATTTTCCTTGGAGAGCTTTTTTCTCTTCCCATCTCTCTTTTTCTGATTTTGCATTAAATCACTTAATGTTCTGTTCGAGCGAGAGCGGGAGAGAAGGAGAAAGAGAGAAAGCAGCCAAGCCCTATACATCAAAACTTCATTTTATAAACATACCATGTCAAGTCAGGGAGACTGACAGCATCTAACGGGAATTATATAGCCAGTTAGACACGCGCGCGAATCCTCTCTCGGTGCGCGCACATGTAGAAGGGCGGCGGACGCCCGTATCACAATGGCGAATCGTGACTTCATGTGCACCTGCAGCACCGAACCCGTGCGCATCTATGCTGTGTGTATACGTATACAGAGCAGCTCAGCATAGTAGTAGTTCTGAACAATGAATGAATTTGTCATAAAGCTCGAGAAAGCCCGTTTAATTGGTCAAGAAACAATAGATTGGCCATTATTTTTTCATTTTTTACCGAAAAAAAATTTTTCACCTCATCGCTGCGAGTTTATTATATATAAGAGAGTGAGTCCAGGTTATACAATATTAAGTTGTATACACCCGAGAACACAATGCCGCCGCAGAGCCGCGCGCGTGTGTATTATAGGTACGGCGGAGAAAAAAAACAAAAAAAAATTCGCGTTCGTGTATGAGACACGATACAATAGACGCGCGCGCGCCGAGCGAAGATTAATTAAAATACAGTAAACGCGCTTGCAACAAAAGAGAGCTCGCCGAGAAGCGCAAATACGACGTATAATGTTGCGCGAAATTTAATTTTCTAATTGGTAACTCGAAACTTACGTATAAACACAGCTGAAAAATTAAAAGTTTTGAACGAATATACATATTTTGCTAGTACGATCGTAATAGCTGCGTGATTTCTATAGTTCCTCGTGTGTATATATGAGCAAGTGAAAATTACGGTGTATTAAAAAGCTGTCGCGAGCCGCGTGTGCTTTTTCACGAGCGCCAGTGCTTCGTGTCGCAGCTTTTTCCCCCCCTATTACTCGTTATTGGTTGGGGGAGTGATCTCGCTCTCTCTCTCTTTCTCTCTCTCTTTCCCTCTAGCTCTTTTTCCTCTCTCTAACGCATTAGCAAAAATGTTCCAGCGCGCTCGTTACCACCCGGGCGCGCGCGTGTACACGCGGGTGTGTACACAAGATCATTTAATTTCCGGGTACTCCACCAGCACCGCCGCCGCTGCCACCGCCTGTTTCTCTTTCGCAGCTATATATACGTGTATGTGCATTATAGTACTCTGCGCGCGTATATACGCGGCAGGCGCTTATGCAATCAGGTGGTAATACATTTTGGTTACATCAGCGGCTCGCACGCGCGCGCAACACGGCGGCTAAAATCCGATAATAATCATTAAAAAAGGCGTATATTTTAACGAAATAATGTAACATTTAATAATGCTCGAGTTTGTGGAATTTTCATCGTTGGATCTTTGCTGCTTTATCCCAGGCACGAGGCCAGGTCTTTTAACCGCACGCGTGGACGCACAAGGGCATTTTTAATTATAGAGCCTCGGCCATATTTACGTAGCGCATGAAAAATACATCCGTCTAATGGAAGCGTATGACGCGTAGTGAAAATTTCATACATTCAGAGTGCAGGTTGTTTCGAGTAGTAGTAGCCTAGAGAAGCTAGAGAGTAGCAGTAGCAGTAGTAGTAGTACACGGTTATACACGAAGCCAGAGAGAGACAGGAGGTATCTGCATATAGCGCGGCGAGAGTGTATATACACGTCTGCATTAATCATTACGCGTAAGAGAGATAGGGAGAAATGAATGGAAAGGGAGATGTGGGAGCAGCAGCAGCGGCAACGCGACCGTGGAGCCACTAAATAATGACGAATCAACTGGTAATTTATGAGCTTTCCATTGACTGCCTCGTGCGTGCGTGCGCGCGGTTAAAAAAAGCTCGCTTTCAAGTTCCCAGCTACATTTTTAATTCGAGCTTTTGAAACTAATTTACTTCCGTTGGATCGTTCCTTGACTGCTCATATAGAAAAACGAATACGCATCAAGCGCTCATCGGGAATCGATAATATTTTTTCTTCCGAAACGCGCGCACATATAGTACAAAAAAGTCAAGTTTGTTCGACGTTGTAATTCTTTCATCCCATTTTTCAAGCTTACAACTACTACCTGCTTTTATCAGTTATCTTTATTTTCGCCGATCTGTCTATCGGCTTTTTGTGTTGATCCTCCGTACGCTTGAAGGGAACCATGTCTCATTGTTTTTTCCCTCAACATGCCTAACAAATCGGCCTGACGTGCCAGTAGGAAAAGAAAGGAGAGAAACTGGAAGAAAAAAGGACGGAGAATCCACCCTAATTGGTCATTAGAAGAAACTCGTTATTCGCGTTTAAAAGAGTGAGGGAGAAAGAAAAAAGGCTAAAGCAAGATTTTTAACACTGGAAAAGAAGCCCTTTTCTTCCATCTTCTCTTGCTCTCCCTTCCAACGAATAACTGTGCAGCGGCGAGCCGCGCGCTGCTCCTCTCATGTTGCTGCTCCGGCTATTGTGATGCTGCTCATGATCCTTTTTGCGCAAAGCGTGCTGAATGCCGCAACTACTGGACTTTCGGAAGAAACAGAAGGAGGGAGAGAGAGAGAGAGAGAGAGAGAGAGAGAATGAGAAAAAAAGAATGTTTAGTCTGTTGTTTTATTCCATGGAAGAGGTAGCGCCTCCTTTCACTCATCCTCTTTTTCTCTGTGTCTGTGTGTCCGTGTGTATTATTCTGCCCGTTATATGGTTAGCGGAGATGAAGAAAAAAAAGGGAGCTTTTGTTTATGTACGTGTATACTATCTCTGCTGCAGTCTCTCGCTCGGGACAATGTATACAGTCGCGGGACATAAAGAGAATTAAGGTTTTAACAACGTGCGTCCAAGAAAAACGTTTTGAGCCACACATAGAGCACACGACTTTTTGCACGCGTGCCTTTTCCACAGACAAATACATGCTCTCGCGTTTCTTGAATGTATAAAATGTCACTTGCGTCAAAGCTTTTATGCTCGGAGGTATTTTAGAGAACTGATATATCAACTAGTAAAACGCATAATTATTTCATCGAGTCGCGTTTGAGCCATGTTTGACGTACGGTAAGTAAATTGTTGAAAGAAACCTTTAATTTAGTGCAGATTCAGTGTAAAATCAGAAGTCAGAACTTCATTCGAGATACTTTTATACATGAATATAATTTATTTGCTCAAACTAAAGGAAAAAAGCATAAAAATGTTATCATATACATTATTTTCTCGAATGATGTAATTCTATGCTCAAATTTAAACAATGTGATTAAAATTATTTTTTAACGCTGATTTATTTTTTGCATATTGTTAAAAAAATTTATGAAAATTCACCGTCACATGGCGAGTATCTCAATTTGTAAATCTGCAAGTGGCAAAGTGAAAATAATTGTATAAGTCAAGCACGGTTTGGTCATTAGCCAATTGAGCACAGCTGAATTCATCTGTTGATTTTTTATATACAATACATGTATAGACGAGAAGGAAAGAGAGTGTTTTTGCTAATAATAGTGTAATCGCGTGGCTATGAGAATTTATTGTTATTACCGGTCGGCTCGCAAATTTTCGTCACTCGAGATCATGATACTGAAAATTTCGCTTGGAATTTCTTTTATTTAAGTTCTGAGCTATAATTTCAAATATTCACATTAAAAAATTGGGCTTTTTATGTAGCATTTGAAGCTGAAGTTTCGACGAAACATCCGTTCCGTTTGACCAAAAATTGAAACATTTTTGTATTGAGATGATACAAACAAAAAACTAAAGAAAAATAAAAAAATTATCCGGTATAATAATAGAAAAAACCAGATGAAACATTAAAATTGACTAAAAATGTGAAAAGACGAGTTCAATGAGGATTAAAGCTTTCGACGAATACAGTGGCACTTCATAAGAGAAATAGCAAACATTGATAAACGATGGCAGAAATGTGAGGTAAAAAGCACTGCGGAACAAGTGGGGTAGTGCCTTTGCATGTATGAACGTGATAAAAGGCAGGAAATAAAAATGATAGGACACAAATTACTTTTTTCCGTCCACAGAATAGTCGTGACTTTTACTGGATTTCCCTTTCAGATTTTTCTCACTCACTCTCTGTCTCTCTCTTCCTCTCTTTCTCTCTCTTACCCGTTTTATTCTCTCGGGAGGATACACTGGGAGACAACTGGTCAGAGGTGCGGTCATAATCTACTTTGCATAGCCTCGCTCGTCGTTATTTATGCTCTTCTTTATCAAAGCTAGGTGCAATATATCGAATTACGAAGACCAGATTCTTTTAACAAGATTGACAAAATCCTAGATACGCTCATATTCGATAAAGCGAATGGCCAAGTTTTTCTGAAACTAATAATCAAAGCACTGACCGTACGAGGAAAATTTCGCAGAGAGACGATTTTTCATAATTTCACGTATGGCTTACATTATCTCGCAAACTTAGGCACATAGAGATGTACTTTTGCTAATAAAGCACCACCACTAAAAGCACTCCGGGCGCGTATTACTGTTTATACACAGCTTGCAAGACTGGCTTTAACGTTTGCGGTTGCTTTGAAGCTCGCGCGCTTGTACGCGTGCGCAAGCTTTGGCTGTTCTTCAATAAATCGTATCAAGTCGTATTTCCCATTACTATTTATACGTATGTAAATATGTATGAACGCTAATTACCTTCAAAATTGTGCTCTTGGGTCGCTTCTTAACGAAAACTTTTCTTGAATCGTAAATTAACCCTATTGGAACTTACTTTTATCATGTAATATTAAGTAGCAGGCAAATTCAAAGAAGAGTCCAAAATAGTTTAAAAAGTTTTTACTTTAATCAGCCTCGTTAAAATTGAGTTAAAACATTAAATACACCATTAAGAACAAAAAAAAGTATACACGCTTCTCACTTTACCGGAACTTTAACGCTACGTTCAAAAATATTTCAAGTAATGACATGAACAATATATTTAACGTAATTTCCCGCTTAAATACCAAATCACATAAGCAATAGGCGATCGGGCCTAGGACTGTATACGCAGGAGCAACGGTTTTTCGATTTTACGCGCCTCAAATCGTTGCGAGTATATATAAAGAGGCACAAAGAGGAGAGAAAGAGAGAAGGACGAGTTCTTGTGCTCGGCTCTCTCGCGAGCGAGCAAGCCCGCGTGCGCTTACACATATATTTCGACGCCTTAGCACCTATTGTAGCAAGCTCTGCCTGCTTTTCTCGGAAGCTGATTTTCTTTACGTCCTCGGCAACGTCATCGGTGTATATATGCATTACCGCTCTGACACCCTTTTTATTGCTACTCCTTGCTTGTTCTCTCTCTCTCTCTCTTTCTGTCTCTCTCTCTCTCTCTCTCTCTCTTTCTGTCTCTCTCTCTCTCTCTCTCTTTCTGTCTCTCTCTCTCTCTCTCTTTCTGTCTCTCTCTCTCTCTCGTTCAAGAAACTCAACATACTTTATGTATTGTACTGTACTTTCTGAGACCCCGACGAACTATTGTTGTTGTACAAGCGATAAGTGAAGTAAAGCACTGGCAGCAACACACACAATTTAACGTTTGCGGCCTTTCTGTGTATGGTGCGCATATACACTGTATACACGTATACACACTATCGCTTCACGTGTAAATTACTCGACACAATAAGGAAGTGTTATAAGCTCGAGTTCGCGTCGAGATGGCAAAGCGCTGTATGGCGACTGACCACTTATATATTTTGAAACGCGATAAATTTTTCGAAATGTTCTCGCGTGAGTTGAAGGAGTGAAAAGAAAAAAAAAGTTTACCTTTTCGTTCGTTCATTAGGAATTTTTTTGTTCACTTTTCCACCCGTTCTTGCGAGCGCAAACAAAATTTCATAATCCAAGAGTACAAACGCACGCATTTGTAAGCCCGCGCGAATTTCTCGCTTGTATCGCCGCGTTATACGAGCGTAAGGGCCGTGACAAAACGGAAACTTTCCTTGACTTTGGCGCGTAGGACGAAGTATGAAAATCTTGACGGGATAAAGTTTCGAGGGCGTATACAAAAAGGGCTGTAGAAAAGGGAAGGAGTTGGAATGAAGCAATTCTAAACGTCAACGGCAGTATAAAGACACGTCCGGGGGACGCGCCCTTCATAGAAAAGCAAAAAAATTGAGCAGATTAAAAAAGGCTTAGTCTATCTTCAGAGAAAATAAAGGGGAAAAGAAAAGAGTCAAAAAGTCAGCTTGATAAACATTATAAAGCAGGTTGAATTGGAAACTAACCATCCGAATGAGCTTTTCCCTTTCATACTGGCTCTCATCCAAAGAGTTAAACGTACAAAAGTACAACGATAGTGTACGAGCTTTGTCGTTAATGGCTTTATCATTTTCGTTTCTTAAATGAAAAACTCGTGCGCACCAAAAATCGTCGTCGTTCAAGCTTGCACGCGCGATACACAAGGGAGAGGGGGTAGCAATTTAGTCTGAATAACGAAGACAGATAGCCGCAGTCAGCGAAAAAATATTGCGGGTAGTTGTAGCTGGGAAAAGCTCTGCGCGCACTCACTTCTCTGTCAGTCAAGCGAATTTCTTAATTACTTTCTTTCACTGTTTCTCCGCTGGCTCGCATTTAAACTTTGTGCGCAAAAGATTATGGAACTCTCCTGTACAATACGTGTCCCGATTTGCGTGCGCACGCGCCCGCGACGATGGCGATCTGCTTAACTTTTCCGTATTTTGTCCATGTATATACATTTTCAAAGACAGAGCGACATAATTACAATTGTTATGCTTTTCCGTGCGTAACTCGAAGCGCAGGGCGCGCGCGCCAACACACACACACAAACACAACAAAAGGTAAATGGCAAAAACGCTCTTTGGAATCGCTATTTAATTCAAGTCTCAAAGACGCAGGGACTTTATGCACAACTCTAAAGACCCATTGGAATGAGTTAGCACGAGGACGAGGGACCATATACATACAATATATAGAATATGGCTGAGTAAAAAGCTTGCATTCATTACAGCTTTCGAGCTTCCAAACTGTAGTGTACAACTACTAGTAGCAGCGGCTCAACCCCTCAGTCCCTTTAATCCTTTGCTAGTTTGGACGCAGTGAGCCGTATAAATCTCGCGGGAGGAGTCGAGTTTTCGAATTAGCCTCGTACTATACGGACGCGTTGTAATGACTGTGGACCACACGATTGCCAAGGGTGACGGCGCACACACAAGTAGTGTCGTCGTCGTCGTTGTCGGTTTCATGGATTTTTTTTCTCTATTCATTCACACAAATCGACGCGTACGTGTATCGAACCAAAACTAGACGCATAAATCGAGTCTGAAATTTAAGTAGGTCATAAAGCCGAGTTTTGATTAGTCTTGCAAGTTTATGGAAATTCACGCAAAAGTAGAGGTAGGAGGGAAATCCCAAAGTCCTTCTCTGCATGCGAAGCAGAAACTAGTCATTGAATTATCGAGGCCGGATAGAGCCGATAGCGCTGCGCGCTCGTTCCAGTAGCAGTTAATATTATCCCTCTCCGACTGTACGCGTACCACGGCTCGACTTATACACGAATTCAATTCCTCTAGCAGCAGCAGAGCTTGTGCTGCGACTTGCTGAATTCCTCCAGAGGCGCAAGATATCTCTTCCTTTTCCTTTTGGCCCTCTCCTACTCCTCCTCCTTTTGCGTTTTAGTACTTAGAGTGCGAGTAATTAAACGAAAATAATCCGTGCGTTTATCTGATAAGTTTTAGTTGCAAATATTATGCTCCAGTTTTCATTCGAGATTCTTAGAATTGTTATGTATCGATGCGCGCAAAAGGGAAAAAATCTATATTGTAAAAGTTTCCGAGGCGCCGAGTTCTTAGCAAAGCCACAAGAGCTACATATAATACGCGCGCGCTCGCACACTTCCCGTATATAATGCAGCTCTGTAGCAGCAGCAGCAGAAGCACCGGGGAAGTTTAATGAAATTTCTCTTCCTCGGCGCGCGCGCGCAGCAGCGAGCTCGAGATAAATTCCATAATTGCCATCGCAAACATAACTTCGTTTTTAATTTGTAAGTTTTTTTCTTCTCAAGAAACGTTGACTTGCGCCTCTCCTTCTTATATCGCCTACGTATACGCGACGTGGATTTTTCGAAAAATTATCGTGCAACGCGTGTGGAGAGCGTGAAACAATCTTATGAAAAAGTTTGCCCCTCTAATGCGTATGGCAAATATAAACCGAAGCAGAATATCTGAATTGGAATAGTCGAGAAAGCTTCAATTATAAACTTCCTCAGCTGCGCATAGATGCACTTAATAGAGAAAAGCGTGAAATATCTATAGAATGCGAAGATTTATACCTCGCGCGCAAAATGCCAGGGCTATTGTTACACGGGCATAAGTTCGTAAAAGCTCGAAGCGAAGAAGCTTTCGGACTCTGCGTACGCGAGGATCGGTGAGTTTTCCTCTTGCGAGACTCAGCAAAGGCAGCTAGACGCATTGTTTGACTTTGAATCTTTTGTAAAACTTTGTGAATATGTATATTCGCGCGTAAGCACACACAACGCCACGGGTCGTATACATAAGAATCGCAGCCAGGAATGATAAATGTGAACACGCCTCGATGAAGTTAAGCTTTTCTCGGAATAGATTTTCAATTCGACGTTAAAAATAGAGAGACGATGGAAATCGAATCGACTGCGGGTGACAGCTGCGATGCGTATACGCGCGACGTTATAGATATATAATGCGTCAAATATAACAAGCGACACTCTCGTGGCTTATAAATATAAGCGTTTGAACCTATGAGCCTCGAGTAATACATAAACATTCGCGCGTATACGTCTATACACAACGAAATATCTCTCCAACATCTGTGGGACACACCTAGCATTTATTCCCATGGCGTAGCTCGTAATTACTAAAAATGATCTTTTCAAATATAATAACTCGAGCGATTACGAGCATTGTGCTGCTCGTCAAAATTCAATTACGATGAGAATTAGCTACAGTTTGACATAAACGCAGAGAACATTTTTTAGCCTCTATAGAAGCTACGTAGTGAGTATGTGAAATCTCCTGACTGTGCTTCAGAGCTCGAGCTTCAACATCACTCATCGTTAAGTCGAGAATAGTTTGCCACTTGTGAGTATCAAACACGGTATAACGATACACGCGCGTGTGTGTGTGTGTCACGGATCCACGTGTGCTTGCGCCGTATGTAACCCAACTATCTTACTACGCTTTCATCGTCGTCATCGTCATTAGACGTCTTTTACGCACAACCTATATAATACGCGCGCGCTCGACTCATTAACTAAAACACACATTGACGCAAAAAAGAGAAAAACAGCTTTATAAGTATAAATAAATACGCGATCGATGTAACGTATCACGGTTGCTTTGCATACATTGCGAGTATACACATAAAACAAGATCGATTGGAGGGCACGGCAAGCAGGCATTAGGGTTTCTAATGGTCGTGAGCATCGATCTTCTCTTATAAGAGTCTGCGTATAGCGAGAGCCAGCCGAGAGCACAGCCGCTGTCGTTGGCAATACATATTTATACGAAGGAATTATGAAGAGGAATATCCCTTGGGGGCTTTTTTAGCATAAAGCCCGTATAAGAGCCTCAAATACGTGTATAATTATAACGTAAAAGGTTGTTTTCGCTTCACTCGACACGTGGATTTTACGTAAGATATCTTACCCGAGCGCACCAAAACACGATCGTCCAAACAAACTGCAGCAGCTTTTATAACGTTTTATATATGGGTATATAATTCAGTCCCTTATGTATATGTACGTACCTGAAACAGAAAGAAAACGAGTCGATTACGCATCCGTAAATTCGTATAATGTATAATTTTTGCGCGAAATAATAATAGCTACCAAAGTAAACACAATAATTACAGTCGTAATTACAATGATCGTACTCCGGCGCGCGCATGTGCGAGCTGCCCAATGGAGTGAGGCACTTACAAATATTTTTTTAGCAGCATAACGACAAATAACACACGAACGGCTCACGCGCACGCTTAGAGTATACCTACCTACTCTGCGCCCCGGTGCATATACATATACACGATATAATCTTCCGACTCATTAGGCAAATTATGAGCTTCGAGCGACTGTTTATAATAACGTACGTATACGAAAGTATATAATGTACACTGTCGTTTCATTGCTGAAACGAAATGCTGAAATTTCGCGCTTGCTCGCGCTTGCTCGGGACGCGTGTATATCCTCTACTCTGTATCATGTGTGCATGTGCGCGCGTGCAGCAGAGAGAGAGAGAGAGAGAGAGAGAGAGAGAGCAGCAGCAGCAGCGAGAGAGAAAAAAACACATCTTTGAATGACACCGATCCGCCGTTAGCCTCGAGAAGGAGGCGGAAAAAGGTAAATTATACATGCATCGAGCTTATATCCTTATTTCCCTAACGATCCTCACGATTTTCTGGAAATGCAGCATATATACGTATGGTTGACCTATAGCCTTTTTCGCTATGTTAACGTGTACGCGTTTCGGAACACACATACACCATGCATGCATACACACACGTGTGCGCAAAAACGAGGGAAAATTTGCATGCAGAGGTCATCGTCGCGCCGCCGTGATCCATGCGCGCGAGCCAACCGCCAAGCGCATCCAGTAGCCTTGTTTTGCTCTCGGGACGATCTTTCCTCTATTTTTTTTTTTTTTTTTGGGTACTCGAAGAGATGCGCGCATTCCGAGAGACGAAATCAATGAGCAAAAAAGCAAGCGTGCAAGAGAGAGAGAGAAGTTTTAACAACACAACACGCGATCGCGTGACACTCTCTATTCATCGCTATTATTTTACTCTTTTCTCTCTTTCTCTTTCTTGCCTGCGTGTGTATTTATATATATATATATATAATATATATATACTAGGGGGGCTCCGCCCCCCTGCTCGCTCCGCTCGCCAACCCCCCATGGTTAAAAAAAACGAATAAAATATTATTATATAGTTTTGAATACGTAGTTATTTAAAAATTTTTTATTATTATTATTATTTAGGTGCTTATATCGTTTCCACACCACCTATGAAAGAAGTTCATTTATGGTACATTTAACGCTAATATTTTTCGCCATAAAATGATAGTGTTTAAATGTACAAAATGAACTCTATTCAAGAGGTAGATATATCGGCGCGTTTTTTTTAAGTGGTTCCCCATAAATTTTCTTTTATTGTTATTGTCCGTCATTTTCTAACATTTTGAAAATATGGTAGTTAAATTCAATAAATTGTGACAATAAGCAAATGAAAAAAACTTTATATGTTTAGAAATTTTATAATTTAAATTTATATGATAATATGGTAAAATTTAAACATAATCGTTTGATCTGTTCATTATCGTATGTTAGTGCATTGTGTTGATTGGTCTATTGTTACCGTAAATTAAATTTATCGATGCATTTCTTAGTTAATTTTTTTGGTTTTTTTTTAATTTTTTTCGAACTGAGATTAATCTTTTTTAAATTATCACATAAATTTTCTAAAGTATCGGGTTTTAAATCTTCCAAATAATTATTATATTTGTCTTCATATTCCAAATAGTCATCTACTAAATATTGATCCATTTGGAATCTAAATTTAAAAATTGAAAAGAATATATAATTCGAAAACGTCTAATAAATTAAAGGAAATTATTATTCATCCGAAATGTGTTTATAAAATTGTTTATCACTGTTCACGAAAATAATGTTAAGTTAAGATTTTTTAATTTTATTGTATCAAGGTTAAAAAATCGTATGCTAAAAATAAAAATTTCGTACACGTATTCTTTCTGAATTGTTAAATCCTATAAATAGAAGTATATGCTGTAGAAGTATATGCATATGATAATAAGTATATACTAATATAAGTATATGCATATTTAAGAATCATTGTTTTAAAAATTTTGTTTGTTAATACATTGATGTTTGAAAGATTGCGAACAAAAATGTTAGGAATATGATCAGTGTTAACGGGGAAAGGTAATTTAAAGCTACATTTACAAAAAATATATTAAAAATGAAGATAGAAATTTTTTTGGATTATACAGAAAATCCTCTTTTGTCCATTTTCTTTCCAAATTTTTTTACTCAGAAAATATAAAAATTGAGGTCTTAGTCACCATAGAACATTCCTTGATTAAGCAAGCCTCCAGTTCTGAGAGGTATACCTGTGCTGTAGGATCTAGCTGGAACTGTTGATTCAATCATCGTCTATATATATATATATATATGTGTGAGTGTTTGTGCACTACTGGAAAAGGGATGTACATAATGGATTGCGGCGCGAAGATTGTTTCGTGGCCACGCGGGAGAGGGTAAAATGAGAGAGACAACCGTGAGTTTTTCAACTGAGTATATTACTTTGCCGAAGTACAGCCAAGCAAAGCTCTCATTGTGTTAGTTTTTTTTCCTTTCTTTTTTTCAAAGCTATTATGGTAGAATTACTATACAAACAAACTTTTTCTACTTTCTCAATGTTTTTATACTGCCGAATTCACCGGTAAAAATTTGATCTCCAAATTGTTAAATGGAAAGATTCAGAAATGAATTGTATAAATATTAGATACAGATTCGAATCTGTTGCTACGTATTACGCGCAGTTTGTAATAAATCATAAAATCAGATGAGAGTTAAAAATAACGTCAACCTCTCTTACTTAAATACGACCGCTACGAACGCATAAACGATTTATGCAGTGTGCATCATTGGACAATTTGTTTTTCGTTTAATCGCGCTGATTTCATATGTACTTGCTGCGCATATACGTGTGTGTGCACCAGTGATGATAATTATATTCGCCTGGATATGGGTGTATGTATCGCCGGCTCTCTGGGTACCGAATCGAGGCCAAAACAAATGCCAAGCGAGATGGCAACGCTCAAATCGCGCTCATATGTATATCATTGAGTGGGTGAGTAATTGTGGTTTAATGCAGATTGCGAGCGAGCGGCAAATACACGTGCAGCAGCAGCAACGACGTCGACGACGCTGCGTTGTGTGTACATGTGTGTGTGCGTCTCTCTATGTGTTTCAGGCTCGCATGGGGCAAAGATTATATGAATAATATATGTCTGCGAGCGAAATGATTTGTGCACGACTCTCGTGTGTCGCCCATCTGGGTGCGCGCATGTGTGTTCGCGTTCGTGTATATGTAATACCCGCCGCGCGCGCGCGCATGTTTGTACCGTTGGAACATTATCGAAATATGCGCAAGTTACGTACGTTAAGCAAGCTGGTACACATTAATATTTTTTTTTCTTCGTCCTCCTCAGTCGGCACACAGTGAGAGAACGAAGAATTTCAATTACTAAACGAGTTTTTACCTATATATCGCCGGAATATAAGCGCGTGCGTTAAAATTAAACTTATGAATGAAGCTCGCGCGCACAGACGCACGATCGATGCACACGTACACGCACAACGCGTATATATACCCATTGCAACTGCACTAACAAAAAGTAATATGTCACTGTAAACTATTACAGAAATAAAAGAGACTCGAGGTAGCGGTGGTCGGCGTGAGCTTTGGTAGTTATAGTAGTAGCGGAGCTACATAACCAGATTGTAGTGCTCGACCGCAAGTTCGTATGGTATATATGGCCGATTCTCTGTGAAATCGAGTGGCCAGGGAACTCTTTTCTGCTAGCATGAAAAACTTGTTGATTATTGCGTCATACAATTAGTCTCCTAATTTTATTAAAATTCTTAGAATTGACTTTTACCCTCTTTCACAGGTTCAAAGTTGTCGTTTTTCCAAAATTCATGGTTATTGCTAATACTTAAGTAATGCCTACATAGCAGAGAGTGATTTAAGGAAAAAAGAGCTTTAGAGCCTTTTTATTGTGAATTGTCCAAAATTGAGAATCATAAAAGTCAAGAACTTCCTTATAAATTTTTTAATAAGTCGTTAAAGAGCCTTAAAAAATCTGAGAGAATCGAAGAACGTGGAAAAAATGTCGAAGGAATATCAATTTCGGGCTTCCGAAATAGGATAATGACGTTATAAATTCGAATAAAATTTGGGAACACGTATGACATCAAAAACAACTAGTTTTTCATTCCCAAAAATTCTCTTTAAAACATTAGGTTTCACAGAGAATCGGCCATATACAGCAAGCACATAGTGTCTGGCGTAAGGTGAAACTTTAAGTTCGCTATCGCAACCGAGCTTCTAACCAGCAGAGTAGTGGCAGCAGTAGTATGTGTCAGCGAAGCGAGGAAGTCCTCACCGGAACTTAGCCAGAGCCCGCGCGCGCAATATACACGTATAGGGTCGAATAAGTTTGCAGCTTGGCAACTCTATTATAAATAGCGTATATGCTGCTGCTGCTGGAGAGGATCGACGCAACGTTTCAGGCTCTCATCCTCGTCCGCAGTGTATGTTTAATCTTTACGGACGCGTGCACACATACACACTCGAACGCGGGGACATCGTCACGTTTGTATCTACAGAGGAAAAGAGATAAAAAATCGTGTGCAGACGCGGGGACACGTATGTGTTTTCTCACTTTCACTCGATGCGCGCGCGAGACGCCATATAAAATTGAAAGAATGCAAAAGAAGGGAGAGCGAGAGAAAGAGAAGCTCGTGTGCTTGATAATTGGCAGCTTGAAGTTTTCTCGCTCGACGCCATACGAAATCGGCCGAGACCTCAGCATTATCGTCTTATCGGCCGGACGTCTCTCTTTTACTCTCTCTCTCTCTCTCTCTCGATGCCATTGCCAGATATTTATATAAGCGAGTACACACGGTGGCACACCCTTCGGCGTGAGCGCCTTTATAGGTATATAAAGTATACACACGGTCTCTCCATCTCTTTATCGGGCTAGACAAAGTAAGGGATGTGCTTGACTTGCCACAAACATCAGGAGAGAGAAAAAGTAGAGATAACCTTTTCTTTTTGCGCTGCTTGGATGTCGTTGAGTGCGCACATCACAACTACTTATGTGACAGAGATATCGAGGTTACTTATATGGACACGAAAACGGCAGAGATCGAAGGAAGAAAATTATGGCAGAGGTTGCGGAATCTTTTTTTATTGATCATATTCTTGTAAATCGGTTTATTCGACGATCGCGCATTATTGCTCTTAATCGAGATGGAAGCTGTGAGAATATGCACAGGAAATCGAGCCGAAATTAACTAACTACCGTTTGGAATTTGAGAATTAATTACTCGAGAGTTTACGAAAACAGATGCAGTATATTTTGCAAATTGCAGAATCGCTCGAGACGGAGAGCGTACGATAACGTTCTACATAGCACCGGGGTGGCGCCTAAATGAACTATTGTGCTGCGCGAGAAATTTCATTGGACACGATCGTCGCAGCGCATCAAATGATTCGTTTTATACAAATGCCGATAAAGACGGAGATTTTTTCATTAAACGAGCTGTTAAAGGCGGTTATTAAATTATCGTGCTAAATGAAAAATGCTTTATTAAGCTCGCTGGAACATTGCGCTTAGCGCAGATAGCGTAGTAGGAGTATAGAAGATAGTGTGCGGAGGAGAAAAAAAATTCATTAGTCTTTTTTTCTTGGAAGCTTCACAAAGAGACTCCCTACGTGTATATACGCTAGAACTCAGGGCTACGGTGCTGCACATTGTAAGCAAAGAGGGCAAAGTGAAGCAATTTATCCATTATTTTTTCTCCTTTTGCTTCATTCGTTGGCCAAAGCGGTCGTCTATGGATGATTACTACCGTCTTTTTGGTTTAATTATGCAACCAATTAATGACGACGTTTTTGAACCCTACTTCTGTCATTTCAAATAAGTTTCATCAAACTCCGGATGGCTCCTTTTTCTTTCGTCTTGGTTTGCGATACTATTAAAAGAAGTTTAAGTAAACTAGAGAGGCAGGAAAGGTTTCGGATTGCACGTAGAAAATTGTGTTTATAAGAATTTACCCGAAAACGTGATTTTGCTAAGGCGAATGGTTTATTTTTTAACGATTCAAAAGATTTAATTGTTCTCGAGAGCGAGTTTTCAATTACACAACAAATCCTCGGAGATGCCTAGTGAGCGCAGGCAGGCAGGCTTGCGCGAGCGGGCAGGAGACATTTGAAACGGTAGCCGAGAAAAGCGACAAAAGATTAACATCCAATTTCTCGTCTCGAGTCCAGTCAGCAGATTTCAGCGCTCTCTTATATTCTCCAAACAAAGCCCGAGTGCACATTTCTCGGGTAAACTCTAATCGCGTGCAAACATTACGAAACCGTATACCCGTCGGATATAAAATTTCTGATCGTTTTCCTTCTATTTTTGCTCTCGGGGGGGTATCGAGTTGACGCGCTCGCGCTTGAAAATATGACTTTCGCTTGGGCACTCTGTGTGTGTATTAATCGTCGATCTATGTTGTGTGTGCAGCGTTTGAGTCTGGTATGCAGACCTGATTCTCTCCTCTCGGCCTCTCTCGCTCATACAATTCTCTCTCCTCGACTCTGTATATCTCGTATTCATTTCGTACCTCTTAATTTTCGCAATAGCTCGTGAACAGCCAAAGGGTCTGCTGTGTGGAGGCCATGAGGTCTCTCTCTCTCTTTCTCTCTGTAGAGCTGTGCGATGCTCTATCGCACGTGTATATTTACACGTATAGATATAAACCTAAAATGCAAAAGACCAAACGAGCAATAAGCCGTCTCTCGAAATGCGCGCTGTATGCTACTTTAACTTTAAGCTGCTACAGCGAGGCACAGGCAGCGGCAGTCGAGTAACGCCGCCGGGAGCCCGAGCCGTGCAGTCCATAACCAGGTTAGCCGGCCTAGGAGCTCAACTTGCCTCTTTAATTACAACGTCTGCCTTGCGCTATGCTCACGATCGCGTGCTAACGCTGCCGACGAGAGAGAAACACTACTACTACGACTACTACTACTACAGAAACTACCACTAGTAGTATAAAGTCTTTTTGTTCTTCCTCCTCCTTTTAACATGTATACGTGAACGTAGCACGCGCGAAACGCTCTCCTCGATTTTCTTACGTCAAGCTAGCCAGAATGAGAGAGAGAGAGAGAGAGAGAGAGAGATAAAAAAAACGATGAACTTGTTGATTAATGTTTTCCTAGCTCGTGTACGTTCGCCCCCTATTCATCATCTAGTTTACTGGATTCATTTCCAAAGAAATGACAATGTGTATTTTTAAAAAATATCGTTTCGCTGCTGATGCTGTTGTAAAAAAAAAGAGAACGAATTACTTTTAATGAGCTCGTTCGAGCGTGAATGCTCCGTAGCAGTATACGCTCAGTGTGTGCGGGTAAAATAGACGCGATGACGCACCCACGCTCGTATGCTCGACGTTTAAGGGCAAAAGAAAAAATATCCCACTGCTTAATGATGAGAGGTTTAACAGGAGCGTCGTTTCCAAAGATGCATACAAGCCACACTCAATTATGTATAGCGCGCCGCGTAGATGCTTACGAGTACGTACGTTCGTACGTACGTGGGTGTGGAGTCGGCAAAAATCGCTAGAGGCTATCGGCAGCTGTGTGTGCCATACTTTTGCCTTTACGTGTGTGTGTGTGTGTATGAGCACGAACCGGCCAAACTCGGCTCGTATGTACGTGTACGTAACCCTCGGGCTGACGAGACGCGATTTTCTGACCACGCACTTACTTATGCATATGCTGCGCGAGTGTATATGATCGTGTGCACATTTACATCTCATAACGGGCAGGCAAAAAAGAGAACTCGAGGGACAAATCTGGCATATGTGAGCCAAAGCCTTTATGGTTTATGGTATATACCGGCAAAGTACGACGCGCTCCGCAAAGATCTAATTGAGTGTAAAAGCTATTTAAGCCTCAAGTTTCGAGTACTATGAATTGCGAGATCATCGTCGAAAGATTGCGAGAACGGAGCGATGCCGCATCGGTCATTATTAGGTACTCTGGCGCGCGCGCGCGCATACACGGTTTTTCGATTCGTCAGATGTTTCAGATTGTGACAGGCGTGACGTGCGACGTCAATTTTGGCAAGCGGTAGAAGAGACGCGGGGGGGGAAAATTGAGATGTTATTACGTGACGTTAAAAGGATTTAAGGTAAGATGCGGCAGGCATATACGAGAATGGAAAATGGCGGCAAATTGAACGACTTGTTGAACAAGGTTAATGGCCACTTCCGCGTAAGGTCGTCCTTGTAAATGGGCATCATCGTCGTCGCTGGTCTAAATGTAAGCGTTGCTCTGGCAGTTTTGACATAGGCTTATGCTTATACCCACACAAGCAGCACAGACTCTGAACCTCGAAAGTTCCATTCTCAAAATATTTTAAAAAAGCATCATATTACCCCCTGACAAACGAAGAATTTAACTTCTAGTGATTTAGTTTTCACTTTTGGATTTAATGGTGACATCTAGCGGTAGAACCTCTACTATAGTCGTATTGCAATGAGATTAAATAGTGAACGAAATCTGAACATTTCAAGTTTTACGAAGCTTTGATTAAAAACGTTAGTTCATCATGACAGATACGTACGCTGCTCGAGCCTTGCATTTCGGTGTTGAAAATTATCTGTTCTTTAAATAAATCGTTATTTTTTTATGTGAAAACGAGCTAAGCCCAGTGGGTTGGAAGAAGTTTCACTTCGGAAAAATAAGAATGGGGCGCAAAAAGCGTAGAGAAAAAAGTCGATTGTTCGAGGGCGCCTTTTTAAATTCTCGATACAGACGGTGATACCTACATAAAAGAACAAACGAGGTTCCTCTTTCGCTCTCTCATGAACAAAACAAAATCCCCGACACCCACTTACGCGGCCGAACTTACGAATGCCATTAATAAAGATTCAAACTGCCTACGGCGAGATAAGATTGCCGCGCGTGTGTGTACAAGCTTGTGTGTGAGTGTGTGCCGCAAAGATAGCGGAGTTTATACGATGGAGACAAAAAGGCCCTACCTTTGAAGCTCTACAAACACTACTGCAGCAACGACGACGACAACTATTTATAGCCCCGGCGTGAATTCGTATGTATCGATCGCGAGGATGTATAAAATTTTTGCGCTTGGGCTATATTCGCCTATAGAGAAGAATTAATTATGGATCGTTGCAAGCATATGACCACGCTAAAAACTGATCACGAGAACGACGTAGGCCATTTATGAATATTGAAGGCATGCGCGCATACAAGCATTTGGAAGTATAAATGCGAAGTTTTGTGCAGTTATAAGCATCGACGACGATGACGGCGGCGGCGGGGGGGCCCTGAGCTTTATATAATGGCTGGTTGTAGCTGTCAATAAAATCTTTAGAACTATACAGTACTCGTAACCTAGTTACACTGTATATGAAGTATAAAACTTCACCTATAATGATTGGCTTAAGTTGCCGAGAAATGTAGGCTAAATACTGTATTTATATTCAACGTATATAGAAAATATATATACTTCGCAATGCATTTGCTATACTTAGCGGGATATATAGGCGAAAAAAAACCGACTCGAGATTAGGGGTTAGCCTGCAGAAATCATAACAGTTCACGAAATTATGCCTCGTCTGTAACAAAAGTATGCGCTAATTAGCCCTTTCTCGGGCTACGGCTCGGAAAAACACATATACCGAACGAGTGGCGTGCGTGAGTGGATGGAATACGAGATGAGAGAAAACCCCCACCCCGAGATTCAGCTACGAACTCTTCGGAGAGGATATACTGCAAGTCGATCGTGTAACGACGAGTCTCGAGGTTGGCTAAACGAGCGCATAATATTATTTTGACTTTCTTCGCTGTATGCACACGAGCGCAAAGAGAGCCGCCGTTGTTGCTGCTGCTATTCGTTATGGAAAGAGAAATTTAATTGCTTTTGTTACGAATATTTCTCGACGGGCGCCCGCGCGTATATACCCCGGAAGAAAGCCTTTTGTGATTTTAGTCACTACTACGAGGCATCACAGCGTTGAATGGCGGTGAGCGGTGCGCGCGCGGCAGCAAGCGTTGGCTTTTAGAAAATATGAATAAAGTAAACGAAAATAAATTGCCTTGCAAAAGAGGAGAAAGAGAGAGAGAAAGAGAGAAGAGCGATGTGCAGCGTAATTAAGTGTAATTCAACTCCGGCATAGTCTATGAATTTTGAATGAAATTTCACAAAATATAAAAACAAGCACCACACAAATCAGTAGATTAGCGCCGTGTACGGCCAAAAACTCGATACGTCAATCCTTTCAAAATGTCCACTCGAAGCAGCAGCGGCAGCAGCAGCAGCACCAGCCAAATCTAGAGAGGGGCTAAAACTCGATGTAAAGTATATCGCATTGAGGTATACATACGTGCTCTCTGCAGAGAAGGGCTTGCTAACAATCTTTGAGTTAACAAAGAGTGAGAGCCAGATCCCCTTGCACTCTCACACACAGGCTCGCTCGTACAAACCATGCCAGAGAGTAGTTTGAAAGACGAACAAAAATCCAAAATACCAAGGTTTTAATGCCCTCGAACTCAAACACGTACGTGGATATACCCACACACACACGCGCGCGCGCGCACACACAAATACACACATATATCTGCACAGGCCGCTAATGCAGAACAATGGGCTAGGGGTGACCCATATTCCGACGAAACTGAAATCCGTTGGACTGCAGAAGCTGCGTAGTATGTGCGGGTGCACACGCGAGTCTCGGTATATGCACCCACCCACACACGTACACACAAATACATACACACGGCAGCGTAGTCCAAGTAGAGTATAATTCTCCACGAGCGTCATTGTTCTCCATGTGGGCATAAATGCAGGTGAAACGATAATAATCCGCGGCGCTCCATGCGAGGCTTATATTCAGAAACGAGAGAGAGGAAGAGAGAGTAAAGAAAATTGAATCAAAGCTCGCAATCATGATTATTCCCCCGGCGAATAATAATATATCGATCGAGCGGGCCGGGGCCTATTGTTATTATATATTATGTGCGAAGATTACGACAATTGTGTGTTGCTTTCTATACATGCCATTATTAACCGCAGCAAACACTTGAATCGTTTAAGCGCCATCAGTGGAGCTGTGCGTCGGCTGTGCTGCTCCTCGTCATCATCATCATCATCATCATCATTCTCATTCTCATCTTCCTCCTCCCTTTCTTCTCTCGGTGTCTTTTCTTTCTCTTATGCCAACCTACATACATTTCCTCTTGTGGTATTACGCGCGGCACGGCCATTTTATCGCGATTGCATTGAGAAGAAAGAGAGAGTACATAATATGCGTTGGCCAAGGCGTGTGTATGTGTGTGTGAGCGAGCAACTGAGCCCATAAATTTTGCGAGATTTCTGCGGCCTGATATAACCAGAGAGGGTGGGGTACTTTTTGAACGAAAAATAAAATTATACACCCAATTCAAAAGAGTATCAATGAAACTCTGCTCCAAATCGCCGAGTCGAAGGTTGATCAAAGTTTATAAGCAAAATAATCAAACGTTACCGCCGAACGGCCGTTCCGAGCTAGCTGCAATTGCAAATAAAAGGTTTGATTGATGTTAAAGCCATTTTTCATGCTCGTAAAACGAGGTTAAAGTGTTACTGCATCCTCGCAAATTTCTTTTTCTTTTTTTTTTCATACTTCGGCCCTGTTTTTTTTTTCTTTTCATCCATACACAATTGCAGCGTAACAGCAACGAAATATTATAGGCACTGGCTAGCGAACGACCCACTTTTTCCTCTCTCTATCTCTCTTTGAATACTCGCTATAAGTTTCGCAGAAGTGACTCTTCTTGGGCCAGTTATATACGATGTGGCTGAGAGATGCGAGAGGGCCCAGTTTAAACTAGGTTGCACATTACGCCAAGTGTATATATTTCTACATTGATATGTCGTTTCTTCTTTTTTCCCTTTACCCGATTAAATGCGAGCGACGTGCTGTCGTACGGTTATAATGTTGGACGGAATTGAATTATTGATGCTAACACAGGCAATGCTGAGGAAGAATATAATAAAGAAAGAAAAACGCGAGAGAGATAGAAAAAAAGTTAGTGCGAGTAAAGTGTAGTCTCTATATCTCTCTCGTTCTGACGTAGTTTCGCTCGAGTAGTTTTCTAAATGATACACTCCGCGACACATGCTTGCACGCGCGCGCGAGCGATGTGACGCGAAAGTTTATCATAGTATTTAAAAACGACGCTCATGATCGTTCCGCCCGTGCACTTCTCTATATCCTCTCTGTCTGTCTCTCTCTCTCTCTTTCTTGGCGGTTGTAATATGTGTCTATATCATTTGCATCGAGTACATAGGCTTCGTTATATTTACGCGCGCATAGGATATAAGTACGTGCAGCGCAATGATAAAACCGCAAAAATGGACGTTACGCATTGAATTACACGTGCAGCAGCACCGCATGTGTGCGCATTATACCTATACGTTATATACCGATCATTTTTCATAGCTCGGCAACGGTGATAAATGCAAGCGGCAGCAGCAACAGCAGCTACGATGAGTAATTATTTCTATAGTTCGGAGGAAAAAAATCGAAAGACAAAATATGTATGGTAGGGAGAACGCGTGTAAGTAAGACCACTGCGTATCGATATGATTTATGACATTATAAAGCCCGGAGATTCGATAAACATATCTGGGGTACCGAAGATATGCAGCGCAAGCCCGTGTGTAATAATGCGAAGCATATTTTAGTCTATTTACTCGCACTAATAGCGACGCGACGGTAAATCAGCCATTGAAATTTTCGCTCTCTGCATATGTGCATACGTGTATCCCCGCACACACGTACACGGCACACGTGCGAACACACCAGGGCGCGCATTACATACACAGGCAGCGTACCAAAGAGAAGCAAGAAAGGTTAACACATATAATACGATCGTTCGGCGCGCGTGTGAGAGGCCAGAATTGCACGCATAATTTCTGAAATTCCCGAGGCAACAAAATATAATCATTCCACGAAAGTTTATAGCTATGGCATACACAAATCAGAGCTCGAAAGAGAGAGAGAGAGAGAGAGCAAGAGTGAGGCCGGGGCGAGGGCCGCGATGATGAAACGAAAGAGGCGAGTAGAAAAAAAAGGATGAAAAGCCCGTCGGGGCCAATCAGCAATTAAAATCGAGCGAGTGAGGTCAATTCCCTTTTCTTTCTTTCTCTCTCGCTCACTAGCTCGCTTTTTCGCCTTTTTGAGTTCAGAGATCGTAATCAAATCGCGAGACCATCATTATTACTCTCTTCCTCTTTTTCTTTCTCGGCAACACTCGAAGAGCGAGAGAGAGAGAGAGAGAGAGAGAATCTTCCTCCTTTCTTTCTTTTGTGTATTTTTGTGTACTATATAGCACGCACACGGGCGCGCTCTCTTCGGCTGCTGCACGCTGCTTTCGAGTGTTCCAACGAATTTTTTCTTGCCCCCTTAGCATTCTCGACTCTCGCAGCATTAATATCACAACTGGCCGCGAAAGTGCCCCGTAGTTATGTGTGTGCATATACACGTGCAAAACACATCGTGGGAGAAAGTTTACGGGGTACTTCGTCTCGGATGATGGTCGTTAAACAAAGTATGTTGCGATGAACAAATTCGGGAGCTGTTTTTAAACCCATGGGCATGTCAATGAATAGTCTAATGTGTTCTTACTCGCTTGGCTGATGTGATGCTTAGTCCACCATGGTACAAAATCGACCAGTATTTGGTAGCTTACCTGTAACATAAAATTAAAATTTTATTAGTTAAAATATACATAAATTAAAGAATGAAAATACTCTAAATAATAGTTTGTCATCGAAAACCCCCAAACGAATCTATAAGAGCCATTCCGTAAAAATACATCAAATCGCGAGGATTTTGAAAACTTTTTTATCAATCGTACAGGACTCACGAAAAAAAAATCTTAAAAACGCAATGTTTATGAGCTTTTAGATATCTACTAGTCGGTAATGCCAAAAAAAGAAGGAAAAGGAAAAGTGATACTTCAAATTTATTCTAGGTGGATAACTTCGCACGAAACATGTGTGCATTGTAACCGGCATGTATGTATATACGCGAACTGAATCTTCTGCACTTTCGTGGATAAAAAATCGATGATAGAAAAGATGTATAAATTGAATTTCTCACCATGATGTGTAACTCAAACCTTTATAACATTGCAATTTATGCGAGTTCGTTCAGAGATGAATTTACGATGTTTTTTAAACAAACAAAAAATATTGCATACTGGATCGACATGGAAAAAAAACTTGAAAAGATTCCAATCGAATTGAACATCGTCATAATTTCGAGCATATCGTTCGACTCGGCAAAACCAGCACCTGCACCTTCTGTAAAAATATAGCCACGCAGCTCTGGCGAAGGGAAGATCAATCAAAAATGACCTTGCATGCAGATTTTTGCGTGCACTCATGTCGGTATAATTTAACGAATCATCATCGTCGAGCAACAGATCATCGCATAAAAGAAAATTATCCTGCGTACATCATCATCGACGTATATACCCGAGGATTCAATACCTTTAGTTTTCGATTGCTGTATTTGCATAAGAAGTCGAAGGCAATGATCTACCCACGGATTGCGCACATTAAAAGTTCCTTCTCAGAAAGGCAATAACCTTGTTACACTTTGGCATTATGGATTGTTATCTTTTTCAGAGAGCTATTATTTTCTCCTTACGGAGTGTTCTACCTAGTTTTTCATTTTGTAACCAGCGAGCGTTAAAAAAATATTATTTTCCATATCGATCGATAATGCGCTCAAAAATAACTTTTCAAACGTAGTTTAAACTTTCGCAATATTTTCATTCAAGCCAATAGAGGTAAAATTTCTTCGCACGAGTTCCAAATTTTCCAAGTATTGAAAGTACAACGATTGGTTTTGTAAAAATTGCTGAAATAAATAAGGTCAATGGTTTCATCGAGTTTACAAGGTGCATTACTACTAGAAGTTGTTTTCCTTGAGGAACCGAACAACTGCGCGAACTCACTCGACACCATGAAAAGTTTCTTGGGGGTAACCCTCGTTCGCTACACGTCAACGTAGTTATGACGCGCACAAGCCCATCCATTCTCTCGTATTAGAAATCATCTAAAAATAACAATGGCTCGCATAACAGTCATCCTGCAGCACATGTCTATGGCACGTTTATTACCGCGTGTGCGGGCTCAATGGCAATAGAGCGTACACATATATATTTATCCTTGAAAAGGCTTCAGAACACTGTGCGTACTAGGCTCTTTACAATTGCTAATCAGGTGCAAAGTGCACTCGCACACATTCACACACACATGACGAAACAAAAGGCAAACGGCGGCGGCAGGGATGCATGTGCGCGCGAGCGCGAAACCGGTTGCTTTGTGCGCGAGCGATGATGATTCGATATACATCCGATGATCGTTGTGGTATCTAACGCCGCAGCAGCAGCAATTCCTTCTCTTTCTCATTTGGATGCGTAATAATGAGCGAGACGCAACATCGCCACTCATATTCCGAATTGAGAGATCGACCGGACAACAAAAGTACTCGTGTGCGTACACACGTGAGTACCGCGCGTACATATACTCAAATGTGTGCGTGCCTGTGTACGTAAATCAACATTATTACGCATTATACGCGCACTTGCATTCTCACAAAGTCATGATTTATTATTACAAGAACTCATCATTATTATGGGGCTCTTTGAAGCCGTACACGGCAGCAGCAGCGCATCATTATCGTGTCCAATGCGCCGCGCGTGAAAAATCGATCCACCGCCTGTCATTGCTGTATCAATGGTATTAACAATAATCAAGCCCTCGCTCGCTCAACTCTGTCCGCGCACCGGTTCACCGAGTAAAATTCTCTTTGTTTATTGTTGCAGTAGTCTCGTTGTTGAACGCGAGCACGCAAGGATTGATGATGTATTATTGGGAAAAAAATCATCCAAATAACTCGCCAATCCAAAAGCTCGCGGCGATTTATCGACTGGCGTATGTGTGTAACGCGCGTCTACAATTTAGCTTGTATATAAGTCGCAGCTTGCAGCAATTTGATCTCTCACGAAGCCAAAGTGGACATGCGTTTATATGTATACACGCTCGCCGAGTACAAGAGATGCAGTAAAAGCGTCGCTACAACACATTTGCTATATCTATGTAAGGCACGAAAGTATAAGCAGCAGTAGAGAGAGAGAGAGAGAGAGAGAGCAGCAGCAGTGAGAGAGCTGAGCTTAGCAAGGGAAGTACCTCGTTAGGGAATGATTCTGATGTCGTGTGAACCGATTCCCTCTGTGTGTACTTTGACTGCGCGCGGACCTACTACTACTACTTCTACTACTGCTGCTTTAGTCGTATTATAGAAATGCAAGAGAGAGAGAGAGAGAGAGCGAGAGAAAGAGAAAGAGAGAGAACCTTGACGTCGTAATGGGATCGAAAATAAACCTCGAAATTTTGCGAAATTTCATTCGTAATACGATGGAAAACGATCGTCGCTTTTCGCGCGCATTACAAACACGACCTCCAGCTGCTGCCACTGCTGCTCGTTTACTTCACTCGCGGAGAAGAACTTCACTTCACTTAGAGATAAATACGAAGTCATAAGGCCGCTTGTTTGTTGAAATAAAATAGTAAAGTGCGTACTGCCGTCTTATTTTTATTTTATCCTTTGTAATAAAACACGAAGTTTGCTCTCTGTTTCTTCGTTTGCTTCGGTGGCTGTAACTTCAAGCTCGAGCATATCGCGCACCGATGTCAAGAAGAAAACTTAGTATATTATCTCATCTCTCTCTCTCTGCAAAACCTCTGGCATTGCACTGTAACTGCACGGTGCATTTATATTATACAAGTGCACGTAATGATATTCATTTTGTATACGAGCTCTGCTGCCGGTGTATATACTTAGGAGCTTACACAACTTCAAGCCCTTTTCATAGTAAAATGCTCAACACTGTGTGGCAGGCGGGAGTGATGCAAATTCAAGTTCAACGGACGTCGCGCCACAAGAGAACGACAAGTAGAGACAGAAGCAAGTAGTAGGAGGCAAAGAAGAAAAAAAATACGCACAGACACAAACGCGGGCAGTGGCGCTTTTTATTTAATAATAATATCTCAACTGCAGGACGACGACGACGAGAAATGTTTTCCGCTCGTGGCTTTATGTGATTGCACCATTGTACAAGAAGGTCCTTTATGCGCGTATATGCACGATGCGGGTGAGTTTGCTGCATTGTTTCCCAACGGCGCGGCCCTATAGGCTCGCTCGCTCGTCGTCGCTTGTCTCTCCCATTTTACGACTGATATCAGAGCCGCCCGTTCAGCTGAGCACAGGGCTTTGATAGTAGCAGCGGCAACCCGGTTGAGCCCACACATAAAGATTTTCGTACCGCGCGCAGGCACGTGTTATTGTGCAATCTCGCCGGCTCTCGTGGATGCATTAAAAGCGTCGAAAAATTAATTTTTCACCTAAATCGTATTCTGCGTACCAAAATTCCACCAATTACGTTTAATCAATGGCTTAATTATAACAGCCTCGCACTGGCCTCCCCCATGCATGCATGCGTCGATTTTATAATAACTCGAGCACGCGAGAGGAGAGAGCGCCTGCACATACTCTACTATCGTGTATTATGATCTTGCATGCCAAACAAATTTCATTTTGCGTTTCGAAATACCAGCCGAGTTTTCGAAGTAATTGTACTCTTTAATGTTTGTGCGCCTCCGTGTGCATTGAAAATTACCCCCTGAATTCAGGCAGTGCTAATAACAATAATATACTTTCAGTTAGTTAATAATATAATAATAATAATAATAATAATAATAATAATAATAATAATAATAATAATAATAGTTGCACTGGCCGATTTAACAATAACAACAACTGCTGAGGCACTTAGTACAATGTTATTGCCTAATGGATCGATTATTATTCGCGTAAGGTAGGAGAGTAATGATTCATATAGCAGTGACTGCACACATGCCCCTTATTATTGGACTGTATAGGAACAATTCAATTATATCCTAATGATTGAACACTCGTGTGTGCATTGATTAATACCGATGGGAAAAAGTAATAATAGTCATAGATCCAGTTAACATTATAAACACATTTTTTCCCAATTTTATTCAACAACTTATTGACGCTTTGAAAGAGACTCGAAGTAAAAAAGGATTTAAAGGATCGCTTTACAATGTATACGTACAAATAGTGACAATATAAAACACAAGCGCGTGGCAAAGATTATGCTCTATTGCGATGTGTAAGTCATGTTAAAAGAAGAGCCGAGCTCGAAGCTTTTCGCTGCATACGTTTTACAACACTCGGAACACGGATGGTAATTACCAGGAGCATCTATATAAAGCTCGGCGACACGACCTTCTCTCTCTTTCTCTCTCATTTTCTCGACAGAAATGTATAACACATCTCGTGTACCTTTCCGATACGTAAACACACATACCAAGTTTTTGCTCAGCAGCAACTCTCCGTAACTTTTGAATTTCTCCGTTCTTCCTCTCTCTCTCTCTCTCTCTCTCTCTCTCTCTCTCTCTCTCTCTCTCTCTCTATGTCTATGCATCTCTTTCGTCTTTCCTTGCGATGTCTTTCTTCATATGTTATTTACGCTGAATATACGTATCCTTTTATGTCTTTTATATCCCTGTGATTTCTCAAAAATCACTTATACCCCTCGACAACTGCGCGAGTGCGCGTCTATTTCCCGATCATTTTAGCTATACATTGGCATTTACAAGTCGCAATAGAGAGAGAGAAGGCACCGCTGCGCACAGTAGTGTAGTAGTACGTCGACGTGTGACAATCATCGTTATTTCGCTACTACAGCCACGACCACCCAGATCCCAGAATACGCATGTGTACTTTCATGCGACGACGACCCCTTGGGGTGAATATTGCGCGCACTATGTCTATTATTACGATTACACCGCCGTTTTCTGGTATTGTGCACGCGTCGACGCGTAAAAATGCCGATACACGCATACAAAAAGAAGCGTATACGTATCGACGCAGAAGGAGCAAAACGATATCTTTTTTTTATTCAGTGTTCTTATTTCATTTTATTTTTACTTTTTTTCCTTTCGTTCGCCGATGATATCTCGATGTCGCTTTTTTGTATACGCCAGCGCTGCTAGACGCAAATATTTTTCTCTTTCTCTCTCTTGAGGCTCGCACAGGGCCTGAACTCACATTTCTTGAATAAAATAATGATACTCGAGGCGCGCAAAAGAAGCACTCTCTGTCTTCGGCAACTTCGTCGGCGCTGAAGGAAAGAAATTCAATCGATACCTTCAATTTCGGATGAACTGACTTTTGCGAAGATCTAGTATCTAGACAACGACGAAAAAAAATTCCCTCCCGATAATCCAATCTTTCTTTGTCTCTCTCTCTTTCATGACAAATTTATTTTATTCTCATTGACCCGAGAGCTATATACGTATAACTTGAAAGGATATCTGCGCCGATGTTTCGCTAAATCTTCTCTCGCAAGTTCAGGAAGCGATATCTCGAAGGTCTTGATGTGCTCTTACACGGGCAACTAGAAGAAAAGCTGATTATATACGCACCCAAGAGAGATAATCTTCTCATCTTCGCTGCTGCTGCCGCTACTGCTGCGACGAATATAGCAGCTCGAATTTCAAATCTTTCTTTCGCTCGCTCCAACTGGCTGGAGAATCTTCTCTCCACGCTCTCTCAGCCAAGTAGTAGTAGAAGCAGCAGTGTAGCATTAGTTTTCAAAGTCCTGGAATCGTCTCGTCGATATCTTCTCTCTTTCTCTCTTGAGAGAAAAATATAAAAAAATAGCCTAGGCGCGCACACACGAGAGATGTGTGTCTCCAATTAACCCGCGTGCACCGAGTCGATGCTATACTGTGGTTTTTATCCTTTACGTCCCCTGGCTGTTGCGTATCTGCTGTGTGTTGTATGCTGCTGCAGGTATATCTATCCACTGCGGCTGGGCTTGCGCTTCCCATCAATGGCGTCGATTTATCGTTCAAAGCCCTACACGCCGCTACTCGCTTGCACTTTTTGCGCTCGACTCTGCTCTGGGCATCATCTATATATATATATTTATATGTATATAAAATAAAGTCCAAGTAGTCATGGTCGTCGTCGTCACCTGCTCTGCATGCACGCGCACAGCATATACACTCACATACCCACTCTCCGCCGAGTCTGCCTGCTATAAGGGAAAAAGAGGAGAGCAGCAGCAGCAGCAGCAGCGGCTCCCGCGGGAATATTAATTCCGCGGTCTGCAGCAACAGCAGCAGTAGCAGCAGATACTCTTTGTGCTTTTTGCAACAAGTTCAGGCCTTGACGGCGCGCGGAGAAGTTCTTTTTAGCGATCTGGGAACTGACCGTGTAGAGTATATATGCATGCGTGTGTGTCTGCGAGTGTGTATCGCTATGAACGTGTGCGTGGCTCTGCGCGTTATAGGGTTGGCTTTCGCTTTGGCGATGGAAAAAACTACGCATACGCCGTACGTGGAAATAAGGGTGGCGGCTCTCTCGCTGGACATTTGGATAAGAGAGAGAAAAGAGGGCGACTTGCGATGCCGAGGCAAGGTTTTTTTGTCATCCTCGACAACAATGATTAAAAAGGATTCGAGTCGCCGACTACGATTTGAAAGCGATACGCTCGCTTTTTCTCCTTCGGTCCTTCTTTTTTTTTATTACGATGCACGCAGACTATACTGTGTGTGTGTGTATACATATATCTATACAGACCACTGTGCGCCTATACTATGCAGGACAGAAGGAGCAGTTCATGAATTTAAGTAGGCTCCATTGTCGCGCCTCGCGTCATTATAAGGCAATGAATCTTCTCCTTCATCATCATCATCATCATCCTCGAGATAGGCTCGCTCTCTCTCTCTCTCTCTCCCGGTGTAAAGGGAGGCAAGATTATTTCCTTACAATATAACAATCTTTTTATACTTTGCCAGGGTTTTGTATAATAATGCGCTATTTTCTCGCTGCTGCTGCTACTGAATTCGAATTTCGAGTTTTAATTGTTAGCAGCAATCTCTGCCTCTCTCACTCGCACTCGTGTGCATGCATCGCAGCCCTACCGGTTGTATTATTTTCCACTGTGCATATATGTATACGCTTTTTTATTATGTATTATGATTTAGATGCTTTCTTTTACTCTTCTCTCTTTTTTCTCTCGGATCTATCTACCGGGTAGCAGCTCTCCTCTCTCACTCTCTTGCAGCAAAACGAGAGACAGAGAGAGAGAGAGAGAGAGAGAGAGAGAGAGAGAGGGTATATGAATGTGAGAGAGAAAGCTCGAGTATATAAGGTACTATTAAAAAACGATAAAACTCAATGAAAGTGTATAAAAGTACACACAGGCGCGCACACGGACACAGGTATGAAGTTGAAGCGAGTATCCGCATGAAGGCCTCTCGCGAGGATTAGCAATTCTCAAAAGGCGAGTAAATAAATTTTTAACAGATCGTTTGGAATGGCGAGCACTTTGTGTAAGCTTCACATCTCGTTGTACACGAATATACACACTCACACACTTGTGCCTGCATACGTGTGTGTGTATGTGTTTGGGTATGAAAACTAGTTAACAGCACGCTCGCGCGCGCGACGCACATATTGCACTGCATTGTGGAATACATACGCACTCACACCACGGAGCCGCATAGGTATATTGCGATATAAATCTCTCTTTCTCTCTCTTTTCTTTCCGATAAACTCACCCTTCTGTTGTACCCAGAAAAGACATATACCCTATTGCAATTTCATCACCGCAAAAAAAGACATCTATGGACGAGAGAAAGACTCTCTCTCTCTGAACGAAAAAGAGAGCGAGAGAGAGAGAGAGAGAGAGAGAGAAAATTGAGAGAGAGAAACAAGCTGAAGTGAATGCCCCGACGTCACAGACTGCGCGTGCAGTAGTATATACGTATATACGACGTGTAGGATAGGATCTACCAGGGCCAGGCGGCTACTGGGCTGGCGATATTGTCATCATTTTCAATTCCGAGCGAAACCTCATATCGCTGCGGTTGAAGCCAACGGCTGTCGCGCGGCTATGCTATACCTACACACACACACACACACACACACATGCAGCACTGAAGCAGCAGCGGCGCATAGCTTGGATCCCGTCACTTTTCGTTAACGCAACTATACTAGCCATGCCATACATAGCATGACTACGTATGGGAAATGTCTTTTGAAAGTGATATTTGACTTTTTCTATGGATGGAGATCACGGCGGGGGCCGTCACTGTGTGCTGCAGGTGCAATTTTCTCTCGTTCTGTGAGTTGTATGTGTATGGCTTGGGTGCTGATGAAAAATGACGGCTAACTTTGAACTGGCTGCTGCTATGCGGCGCCGGTGGTTGTAAGTATCGATCGCCTGTACGAAATTTTGTACAATAATATAACTTCAGCGAGATATAGGTACAATGGCGACACGAATGCGCCTTCTTTTTTGTTGTTGCTGTTGTTGTTGCAGTACACGGAAATTAACATCGATAATTCGTAACGGTAAATGTACGAAAAAAGCACGTCCGAAACTTGTAATAACCCTCCCTTTCTTCCTCTCTTCCTTTCTTTCTTTCTCTGTTGCATACACAAGACAGGCACCGACCGACCGACACAAGACATTCATAACCGCGGCTAACACGTTCCGTACTATATGTACACGCGCGCCCGCGCCGCGGTCCAATCGACAATGACGCCGAGGATTGGATATATATATAGGAGGAGGAATAAGTACGAGAAGTAAGCATAATACGAAAAAAGTCTTGAAACTCCTCATAACGGAAACAAGGGACGACTGTACGACGAAAAATAAGAATCTCTCGTTCGTTCGTTCGCTTGCTCGCTTCGCTTTGGCCGAAGATATACACGAGATGCAATCCCGTTTGGTTTAGCTCGAGTTCCAACCTGCTGCTATACACCGTACCATATACATATATCTATGTGCATTACACAAAAGGCGACGTAGTCGTTGTACAACATGCAGCACGTAGTGTATAAGAGAGAGAGAGAGAGAGAGAGAGAGAGAGAGAGAGAGAGCGAACGAAGAAAACGTAAGGGCAGTCGCGCGAAGCTCTTTGATGCGCGCACGTCGTCTATGTGTGTCACCGCTGTTGCGCCGCTGCTGCGGTGCGTTTCGATATGTGTGGTAGCAAAAAAAAAAAGAAAAAAAATTACGGATGCATATACCCTCTCTTGGCGAAGTGCACAGGTATATATGCTACCGCACACATGTGACTTTATTACGGCGTCATCGTCGTCGTCGTCCTTTCCAGCCGCAAAGATTCTGAATGCGCGCAACGTATATTATATGCGACGAAGACTTTGAAGGATCGTATTCGTTGGCGCGAGGCAGTTGTATAGAGAATGTACAACACGAAAAAAAGGGACATAATATGTGTGTTGCACGCACGCACACACAAGTTTCGACGTGCTCCGGAGCACGTTGTGTGTTCGAAGAAAAGGGACAATTTTTTGAATAAAAATCTTCGGGTATGGAGTTATCATGCGATTTCACCGGAACCTTCAAGATGATTGCGCCAATATTGCATTATATTTCAAACGAGTTTCGTTTTGAATATATAAATCATTGACTCTTGGATACATAAAATATCAAACATCTTTCTCTTTTATGAGACACGAAAATTTAATCTCCATTTTTTAAAACGTAAATTTCGTATTTTACGACGGAAGACGAATGTTTTTCAGAAGATTAAACGTCGTTGGCCACTGTGTTACGATCGCGTCAATTCCTTAACCACTCCGAGCTTGTTTTCGATGGAAAATTTTGTAAATCTTTATTACTGTTTTATCGAAAAGCGAAATCGAATATTGATGAACGAAAGTGGGAAAAAAGTTTCTTATCGCGTGTTGCTGCGCGCTGCAACTGAAAAGCCGCGGGTTTCTCGAAAACAAGAAAAAAAAATTACTCGTGGCCTGAAAGAGAAACCAGTTTCTTGTATCTCTCGTTAACAAGAAACTAAGGGCAAAGAGGAAATATTCGTGGTAGACTTTTTCGCACGCGATCCATGTAGTACGACACGTACCTATACAAGTACACTGCAGCGCAGACAGCATATACACATGCGCACATGAAATCAGCCGATTTGTTATTCGAGCTTACGTAACTACAGGCGAAAATTCCCGCCGTACGTAGAGCAGTGTCTAGACAAAGAGAAGCCTGAACTTTAATTAATACTATTTACGTTAGAGGCCATCATTTTCCAGTTTAAATATCAAAGATACGCGCTGATATTAATTAATTTGCTTAACGCACACTGTGGCATATAAATACGATTGCACAGAGCCGTAGCGAAAGCGGCATAGTCGTAGCGCGGAATACTAGTAGTAGCAGCAAGTACAGTCGATACGCCTTTGAAAATAATAAAGTCGACAAAAGCCAGTAGTATAAGTATACAAGTCCTGTTGTGTCGGCCGGTTTATGTACTAGAATAACGCGCACTCAAAGTCTGAATTAACTTTTTTTCTCCGTCTCACCCTCTCTCTATCTCTCGCTCGTTTTTACATTCTAGCCGTGTCGTCCTTCCGACGTGATAGCAATTGAAGCTCTTACATTGACGCTGAGAGAGAGCGAGAGAGAAGGCCGCCGTGCCGCGTGTAACGCAATATCGTTCAAACAAAGCGAATATAGCCTGGAAGGGCTGTATAATAGGATATATTCTATACACTCTGTCCATTGGTGTATTTGCATGTGTGTGTGTGTGAGTGTGTCTATATCTGTTATAAGCACGGCAAGAACAATGAAGAGGTCGGTTTGCTTCACGACGTCTGCGTGCTTTTATTCATTTTGCCTCTTTTTTTCGTTATTCTCTTCCTTTTTTATTCCTATCCCCCGCGCGAGCGAGCGAACGACGATTCGACTTATATTTTTCAATGCGCCTAGGCGACTTGGCGAGATATCCGAGGATTTTCTTTTCCGCGCGATAGAAAGCATGCCCGATGCTCACGAATTATCTTACTCTCATTCTTCAGGGCTCAGGAGTTTAATGAGAAAAACGAGATTTTCATCATTTAAGCGACACCAGAAGCATCAGCAGCAGCAGCAGCAGCAGAATGCTCTCTCGTAGACGAGTATACCTCCTCGTTTTAATGAAAAATTTATACTCTTTGGATAGATTTTAAAAAAGGTTTCATCCTCTCTTTGCCTACCCCCCTTAACTCTCTTTGAAGTCTAACATAGCGCGAGATATAAATCCAATTATTGATAATCCCGACATATAATCCACCTAAAATCAGTATCAAAGATAATCTAGCCGCGGCACCTATCGATATACATCCGAAACTATATTACAACGTAGCGAGCTTGTAACGGTATAACCTGCGCGCACACCCCCAAGCTCTAATCTCGGAGCTCAACTCCACTGTACACAATATGGTTAATTTCGCTCCTTCTCTCACTCTCTCTCTCTCTCTCTCTCTCTTGCACAGGGCGCAATCACGATAATCCAAAATTCAACGACAACACACATGCGCGCGCTCGCTCGCGAACCGCAACGATTCTGCAGCCTCCATTTCACACAATTCGCTGGATGCAATACACACGTACATATACAGACGAGGAGCGTGCAGATGCCAATATAGAGTATCGCTACGTGTCTGTATCTCAGACCTAGATCGCGCGTACCTACGTATACTTACTTCGTTCGAGAGACGCGACCAGGTATAGATATATAGCACACACGAACGTAAGAAGCTGAGCTGCTGCCGCTGTGGAGCACTGAATTGCATTACACACATCTGCTTTTAGGGTGCTAAAAACGTCTATAATGCCATGCACACACAGCGCAACGATCGATGCTTATATAGGTTCGACGTTTCCTTACACACATATTTTTTTTCTCGTATATACCAAGCCCTTGTGTATTGGGGGCTCTTCGGGTATTATAAAAGCATCGGTTGCATATCGAGGGATACAGAAAAAAAAGTAATTGAAGAGAGTTTTCAATTATACCCGGGAGATGAGTATAGCAGCTGCTGCTGCTACTGTTTTGCCTGCGCGTAAAAAATACGAATTACAAATGAGCTAAATAAGTTCCAAGCGGATGAATTTTTTAAATATTTAATAACTACGGCTTATTAAACGAGTAATATTGAAACGAGCTTTTGAGCTAGCGGGAAAGTATTATTATTATTATACATTAAAATCGCTAAACGTTTTCTCTGTCGCGTGTTATATAAAGTCAATATAAAGACAACACCGGACTAGTGCGATCATTTTTTTGCGCCACATTCGACCGCCCGTTTTCTCTGGTGCGGCTTCAGAAAAACCCGCTCGAGGCATTACGTTATGATACACACAAGACAAAATAAGCGAGTACGTGTGTATTATATACAAAGAGAAGTACAGTGCACAAAGCGAGCAGAATGTCCGCACCCAAGTACACTATACAGACCAAGTGCAGAGAGCCAGAGAGAGAGAGAGAGAGAGAGAGAGAAGAGCTCTGCCTTCGAAAAAGGAGAACTTTGTTCGCGCGCGCGCGAAAAGAAAGAGAGAAAGAGTCTCTCTCTCACTCTCTGCGGATGTTATATACAGTGTCGGCGCACAGTTGAGTGCGGATAATATAACGCTGCATACACACGGTTGAAGCACGATTTCGACCCACTTTTCGACGTGTATATACACCTATACGTATATATGTGTATACGGCGCCGCGCTGAGTACAGATTGATTTTGACACGGATATTACATTTAGAAAATTATCTTTGCGCGCAGCGGGTATACAGGCAATATAAGCCCCACCACAGTTTTCCAATGGTTTTCGAGGTTTGCCTCTTGTATGCCCAATCGTACGGAGTTTACAGCTGCCTCGGACTTTTTTTGTTGTTGTTGTTGCGAATGTTGTAATAGGCCCAGTGCGCGGAGCTCTTATAAACTCACCTCACCTCGTAGAGCGTCGAATGAATTTTATGGCGGAACACGTGCGGCGCGCCAGCCAGCGCCGAAGCGTTATCGGATTTATAGATATTTACGTACCTGCAACAGAGAGATCGAAGTAATAAATTAGTCGATGAAAGAGCTTTTTAGAGGATTTATGAATATGACGTCGTTCAGGGATTTCATCGAAGGTTCTATTGTTATGTATGTGTTGTGTGCGCGTTAACGTTAGAATCTATTGTCGGTTAATAAATATATATTACCAGAGCTCGAGTTTACGCTTATTCGCTGGAATCGTCTATTATCCCCCACGCAGACGCATGCGACGATCTTATAAATTCAATAAAACGATTAGAAAGTAAGATGATTTTGGACAAACAATATAATGACGACGCTGTACATATACTAAATATGCGTGGGTGCGGACGCGCAAGATTTTCGCTCATTGTGTTGGGAAGAGAAGTGAAACAATCGACGAGAGCTCGATAGCTGAGCAGCGATTCTTTTTCTATTTTCACTGTGAATATAATATAATGTATAGAGATGCGAGAGACGTTTTCAAGAAAAGCGCGTTAAAGCCAGACTCGCTCGACATTCGTGAATTATGCTACTTTTTAAGAGACACACACACTTTACAAAAATAAATAAGAATATGCTGAGCTAGCAATTTATAGCTTTGAAACGAGCTGCCGACACCGTGAATCATACTAGTTCTCCGTTGCAAATGCGGGCTCCGATCTGCGCAGATGCTGCAAATTCAAGCGAAGACGTGAAAATTTGAAATATCTTTCGCTTTCATTCGGGTATTTTTCTTTTGCTGCGATTCGATGTTTGCTCTCTCTCTCTCTCTCTCTCTCTCTCTCTGCCCGTGAACGAGTGAACACGCGCTCTGACTGAGCTCCGATTGTTTTGCTGTTTGTGCTTGCAATATTTGTGCTAGAGTTTTCGTTCTTGTTAGTGTGGATTTGTGGTGCTCTTGTGCAATTTTGAACCGGAGCGTGGGCGGCGTCAACTGCATCTTACGCTAATTATTGACAAAAAAGAAAATATTCAGATAAAATTGACTAGTTAGCGATATTTTGGACGTGTGTGGTCTGTTGACATTCTCGATCGTCTTGGTTTGTTTACCATTTTCCGCGATCTGTTCGGCTGCCGCCTCGTCTCTTGAGTATTGTGCGTGTAGAGTCTGTTTATATTTGAATGGTGCTGATGACGTATGGCGTGTGACTGCTGCTGATGGTCGCTGATGTCTTTCAATGATCGCAGAGAGTGTAGGCGGTGTGGAAATCTGATAGCCACTGTGACTTTGATCTGCAGCACCTGTGATCTTGCTTTTCACCCTGGTTGTTTGAGTCGCTATTTGACGCCGCGCCCACCAAATATCTGCTGTGCTGCTCTGGCCGCGGGGGCTGTTGCGCTTCGTCGGCGAGGAAAGCTTGCGCATAATCTCGCGTGCTCGCGGACGGAGTCACGCACAACTAGCCTGGACGCGCGTCGGGGTGTTGGCGAGGGTGATACGTCCTCTGATCGGCTTGTGAGTCGGGATACGAAATTGCCGTTTGCGATGCCCGTGACTAATGAAGCCCTCCTCGAGGCCATCTTACGCATCGAGGCCGGTGTGTCTGAAGTGCGCGCTACCTGCACAGAACTGAGGGCTGGTGCTCTCGTCATGGATGCGAAGCTCGATAAAGCTATTGCGACTCTGGATGATCACGGCGATCGTATTGGTGTCGTTGAGGATCGTCAGCGTGAAATCATGGGATACCTGAAGAAGATGAAGCCATGCACAGCGAAAAATTTTAGGCATTCCGGCTGCTCTGACCGACCCTTCTGCTGCTTGTGCTCGCAGGATCTGCGTCGACGTGCTCAGGTCCTTTGGGGCCGAGGATACAATCGGCGATGTGGACAGCGTTCGCTGGTTGAACCTGCCTGCTTCTCGCCATACTACTGACGGGGGGTCTGGCGCCGCGCCTCCGACCTCTCGCACGCTTGTCGTTGAATACAAGCAGACCGTCACCCGTGATCGTGTGCTTGGCATGAAGAGAAGACATGGAGACATTCCTGCTGCTACAATTTTGCCTGAAGCTACTGGAGTTCTGAGGATTTACGAAATGCACTCGAGCTTACTCATGGTCTGCTCATGAAGGCGAAGGAGACGGCCAAGGCGCGTGGCTATGCACACGTGTGGGTTCGAGATGGTTTGGTTTGCGTCCGTAAATCTGAAGGATCGGAAGTAATCGAAATACTCACTGAAATGGACCTCAAGAACCTCCTGTGACTAAAGAAGGTATTAAAACAACATGTTGATCGTATATCGAGCATACTCGACAAGATCTCTGTCATGCATATCAATATAAATTCACTGCGCGATCATTTCACTCAAGTTCGTGACACACTTACCACACAAAACATTGATGTGCTATCTCTCGTTGAAACTTGGATGACCCCTAATCTGCCCGAAACAGTGTGTAACATACCTGGATATAAACTCGTCAGAAACGATCGCGGCTTATTGGCGGCTGCGTCAAAGCGACGGCGCAAGCATAATAGAAAGCGGAAGCGCATGTACATGCAGGGAGGTGGTGTTGCATGTTACATCCGTGACACTATACCCTATCGTGTCCTGTATGCACCTCAAGTCCAAACGCTAAACGACACCGAGAGCTTGGTGCTTGAGCTTGGTAGCGGGAGACATAGAGCGCTTTTTGGATCAGTTTATCGGAGACCCGGAGGATTCTACCTAAACGAATTTTTTGATGCATATCACTCACTCTGCCACCGACCATATAGTGGTGTGATTATTGCTGGCGACTTCAATGCGGATCTCTTGTCTGAGGACTATGAGACGACTCATTTTCGTCGTCTCGTGATGGAGGCCTCGCTCGATTTTGTGCCATTTGGGGCTACGCATCATGGGGCCACTTTCGACACGGCCATAGACAGCATTATCGTTGATTCCCTCGACAAAATTATCAGAAGCGACAAGTCACTGACCCCGTTTTCGTCTGCGCACGACTCGATCCTAGTGGATTACAGGCTAAGAGATCCGCTGCCTGAGCGTGACACTGGCTTCTATAGAGACAAGCGCTGTGTCGCCGTGCCTGAGTTTGGACTTGAGCTGCGTTCCTCACTGGATAACATGCTCAATGTGGGCGACGTTGATCAAATGGCGAATGGCATGCATAGCGCTATGCTTGCGGCCTTGGATGCATTCGCGCCGCTGCGCAGACGCTCCAAGCGTACTGCTGGAGCGCCCTGGTTCACGCTGGCTCTAAAAGATCGGTGCAGGACTCGTGACGAACTTTACCAGCGCTACAAAAGGACGCGTGACCCGAGTCTGCTGCGTCGTTACAGGCATATGCGACGTGAAATCAAGTGCGACATGAAGCGGGCTCGTGAGGAATACTTGCTGCAGGGATTGAGCGGATGTGACACCGATGCCGGGCGATGGTCGTACTTGCGGCGCATTGGCGTATCCGCCCCACAGCTCCCGTCACCGTTGACATTTTTTGCGGCTGATGATTTGCTTGACCATTATTGTGCAATTACGACCGTTCACCCTGTTTGTACCTTGGACAGACTCGGCAGCATTATTGATATGGACGTTCAGAGTGATCTACCGGTTTTCGGCTTTCGAAATGTTGCTGAAGTGGAAGTGCTGTCAGCTTTGGCTCGTGTCGCCGGCGGCGTTGGCACCGGAGCTGGCGATGGGCTCTCTTTGGCGTACTTCAGAGATGCATTGGTTGCGCTTGTGCCTGCGCTTACTTCCATCATAAACTCATCGATCGCGTCTTGCCGATACCCCCAGATATGGAAAAAATCATTCATTCGACCGCTTTGTAAGGTGCGCACACCTGCTTCACCAGCACAGACGCGGCCTATATCAAACTTGCCGCACCTAGCTAAGGTCTGTGATAGACTCTTAACAGCGCAGCTGACTGAGCATATAGAATTGCACAATCTGCTCTCGCCCAGGCAGTCGGGCTTCAGAAAGGGCTTCAGTACCCAGACTGCTCTTATAAGAGTCACCGAGGATATACGCCGTGGCGTCGAAGATGGACTTATCACGATTATGCTGCTTTTTGATTTCAAGAGTGCATTTGATATGGTCAATCATGAAATTTTGTTATTGGCCCTGAAGAGACTAAACTTTTCACCTGCTGCTCTTTCACTGCTGCACTCATATCTGTCCGGGAGATCTCACGCTGTGCTGGATGATACTGGGGGCTCGACTGTCTTTAAACCATACACATCCGGTCTGCCGCAGGGATCAACGCCGGCTCCCATACTGTTTGCTCTGTACATCGACCCGCTTGCTCGCGCGCTTGATCACTGTGCCACCACGCACATGCTCTTTGCTGATGACCTACAAGTATATCTGCAGTGCCCTTTCTCTGAGATAAACTCTACCATTGCCAAGCTGAACGAGGAGGCCCAAAATGTCTCAAATTGGGCCCGAAACAACGGCCTGATGTTGAATGTTGCCAAAACCAAAGCAATAATGTTTGCGTCTGACCAATACCACATGCGCATCAGATGGGATTTATGCGCAAAATCACCCTCGACGGCATGGATATCCCGTTTGAAGAAAGTGTCAAGAATTTAGGACTAATGATGTACCGTTCGCTCAGCTGGAACCATCATGTTCGGTGCATCTCTTCTCGCGTGCATGGAGTGCTGCATCGTCTGCGGTCGAGTGCTGGATTCCTGCCGCCCGAAATCAAGAAAATCCTGGTCAGCGCATTCATTCTGCCGCACTTCGACTATTCATGTCTCGCCTTCATTGACATAAGAAAACAAACGACTTAAAGCTCAAGAGATTGCTCAACACATGTGTTCGATACATTTTCAGACTGAGACGAGATTCCGAGCTACTGCCTTACTATCGTAGACTCGGCTGGCCAACTCCATCTGATCGCCGCAGTTATCTATTGAACATCTTCACATACAACATGCTCTCTTCGTCGTCGCCTGAATACCTAAAGGAATTCTACAAGCTACCGGATGACCAGCTTCGCAGATCTGCACGGCTTACTGGTGGAGCGCCGGTGTTGGAGGTCCCCTTCGCTGACACTACTACCTACAAAATGGGATTTGCTGTGCAGTCCGCTAACACGTGGAATGCACTTCCACCACGATTGCGCTCTGCTGGCTCACTGCCTACGTTCAAGGTATTGCTGCGCGCCCATATGAAGAGTCTGCCCAGTGTCAGTTGAACATACTAATTAGTATTTTAATGTCTTGTTACCTATGTTATCTCTTTTTCATTTATTGTCACTAGTCTTAAGCTTAGCCCTAAGTATTGTTTTGGTTTTATTTTAGTATTATTATCTTGGCTCTATTTTAGTCTTATATTGGATTATTTTTTATATTATTGCAAATTGTATTGGAAGCGATATGTGTAACTTGCTCTGGAATTGTAAAATTTTATGTATATCTCAAATTGAAATTGTTCCTGCCAATTGCCATTCGGTTGTCATGACCTTGGCATAAATAAAAATGTGTTCAATCAATCAATCTCTCTGCATGCATATGCGAGAACGAGGAAAGGAGAGAGTATCGCGTGCGGCTGATTATGACAAACAAGTATATAAGCGCGCAAGCGAGGAAACAATAAGAACAAATATTTATTGTCGATATTTAAACATTTACGCGCACGCAGTACGCACGTACCTATGCGTGCTATACTGCTCGATATTGCGCACGAAATGAAAAAAAAGAGTCAAAGGACCTCTCTCCTCGTCACGTGCAATATCAACCGAAAGCCAACGAAGCGCGAAATTCCTCGTCACTAATTTTCCCACCTCGAGTATATTAACCCATTAAGTCCGGGACGGACACTTTTTCGATACTTTTTTGAGGCGTTATATTTTTGATGAAAATGGGTCCTGGAAAAATTGCGAGTAAACATATTCTACGCGAAATTTAATGAACTTTTTGAATCCGGTGTCAGATTTTCAATATAACCAACCGGTCAAAAGTTATGGATATTTTTATCCAAAAAAACGTGGTTTTGAAAAAAAAAATTTTTTTTCTTTTCAAATTTTCACATGGAAATCGTTGAAGTCCTGGCGTCTCGGGTGAAAATTATGCGTCCATGGACCCTAAACTAAAAGTTATCGGGATTTAGATTGGAGAAAATAAAGTTTAAGTAAACAAAATGGCGGTTGGAACACCAAAATTTGTTTAAAAACTTCTAGAATTTTTAACTCGAATAATAAGGGCTTAAGGAAAAAATTTTACTAATGAAAAAGTTCTTAGAATTAATCACAAAATACGCTAAAATTTTTCCAGATTTTTTTGAATTTTTTTTTGATTTTTCAAAATTTTCAATCTTCAAAAATTAAAAAAAATTATTCAAAAAAATCTGAAAAAATTCAAGCGTATTCTTTGATCAATTCTAAGAACTTTTTACCAGTAAACTTTTTCCCTTAAACCCTTATTTTTCGAGTTAAAAATTCCGAAAATTTTTCAATATCTTTTGGTGGCGGAATTTTCAACTCGAAAAATAAGGGTTTAAGGGAAAAAGTTTACTGATAAAAAAGTTCTTAGAATTGATCAAAGAATACGCTTGAATTTTTTTAGATTTTTTTGAATAATTTTTTTTAATTTTTGAAGATTGAAAATTTTGAAAAATCAAAAAAAAATTCAAAAAAATCTGGAAAAATTTTAGCGTATTTTGTGATTAATTCTAAGAACTTTTTCATTAGTAAAATTTTTTCCTTAAGCCCTTATTATTCGAGTTAAAAATTCTAGAAGTTTTTAAACAAATTTTGGTGTTCCAACCGCCATTTTGTTTACTTAAACTTTATTTTCTCCAATCTAAATCCCGATAACTTTTAGTTTAGGGTCCATGGACGCATAATTTTCACCCGAGACGCCAGGACTTCAACGATTTCCATGTGAAAATTTGAAAAGAAAAAAATTTTTTTTTCAAAACCACGTTTTTTTGGATAAAAATATCCATAACTTTTGACCGGTTGGTTATATTGAAAATCTGACACCGGATTCAAAAAGTTCATTAAATTTCGCGTAGAATATGTTTACTCGCAATTTTTTCAGGACCCATTTTCATCAAAAATATAACGCCTCAAAAAAGTATCGAAAAAGTGTCCGTCCCGGACTTAATGGGTTAATGAGCGCAGCACGCGCGAACTCAGGCACTCGTATATAATCATACACATATAAAACTCGATCGGCGCGCACCCCTATCTATATAATTTTTGTACATACACACATGTCTCACGCATGGACTGGACACTGTCGCTGCCAGTGGACGAACCTGTTTCCCTCTCGTGTCGCTGATTTCCGCGTGTCCGTAAGCGCGATTTTCTTCACTCTCTTGTACACGGCAGAGAGAGGTAGAGGGAGAGGAAGGGGGAGAGACAGGTTTCATATATACGTACGCTTTATAGCCTACCCTTTTGCCGCCGAACGTGTATGGCCTGCATGTATAACATAAATACGACTCTCTCTGTGTCTCTCTCTCTCTTTCTCTCTCTCTCTCTCTCTCTCTCTTGGGTATATGGCATTTGACGCAGGCCTTTCGCGTTCGTCATAATAATGAGACGTAGGCACGCGCGCGTGGCCGCTGTGTGTAGCCGCTGTGCTGCAGCAGCAGCACATATCGTAGATTTATATCAGGAAAGATCGGACTGCTAGATGAGACTTTTTGACTTTTAAAATATGTCCGTAATATTCTCGGCTTTATGACTTATTCACGTATATACATACATATAAGCGACAAGCGAAGGAGAGAACAAAAGGATTTTTCCTTCTAATACTCTTATGCTTCGGTGCAGTGTGTGTGCTGTGCTCGGGGCCACATTTTACGATGAAAAACTCGCAAGTTCGAGTTTCATACTTGCGCGTACTAGCTGCTGATCTCGCGAAGCTACGCGGCGGCATCGAAAAAGACAAAACAACGATCCTGCGTCATAGTGTACTATAAGGGAACGTGCGTTCATGTATCAACGTCCGAATCTCCTTTACACCGTAAGTCTGAGGATGATATTCAGGCAGTGTTTAGCATAGACTCACGCATATGTCGTTGCTAAGAAGCTCGCAACATCGGCAACGGCAGCAGCAGCTTTTACGGCCCAACTTATATCGTTAGATATACGTTTTACGACTGCGTAGTGCATGCGCGCGAGCGCCTAGATGTGAGCTGGTCTCCCAGGAGAAAGAGAGAGAGAGGCAGGCAGAAAGAAAAGACAAAAAAGAGCAGAGCGGATAGGCATCGCAATTTATGTAGCAGAGACACGACGACGTATATATACGCGGACGAGTCAATTGTCTTTTGCGTGGGATGATGACAGTTTAAGGTTACGTCTAATATACATTCATCCTTACAACGCGCGTAGTACGTGATATCCTTATACGCGACTAGGTACAACACAGTCGACTCGGCGCGGTGATATTGTATTCCGCTGTGCGCACTGTAATGCGCGCGCGGGTGATATTTACTTCGCGACTTGGTGTATAGTTGCCTGGCTGGACTACAAGACGACGACGTAGACGCGTTTTATTATCCTAGAAGGCAGCTACCCATTCTAGATTCGCGAGAGATGACGAAACATCCGTTTTTGCACATCAACGGGAGTATATGGTATATATGTGTTATAATATAAACTCGAATGACGAGGCAGTAAAAAGATATGTATCGAAACTGTTGTATGCGCTAGAGCTCGCGGATTAGAGCAAGACGACAAAGTGCCACTATGAAGTTTATGATCGTTGCAGTTGGTACGTATATAGTACGGCAGCCCGGAGTCGATAACTTTGGGGGCTATACCGGCCAAGTATATGGTCGATATAAGAAACGAATGGCTTGTGAAAATTAGCGCATATGGGGTCTTATAATATGTATTTCGGTTTTTTATAAACACATCAAATATGCATCGTGGGGAAAAGCACGAATGCTAATTCGAGCGAGCAAGAGATAAAGTTCAACGTTGTATTGGAAGCACGTAATTATTTTTTTTTTCGCATCGTCGAGCGTGCTATTAACGCATAATCGGCGCGCAGGAATCGCAGCTGAGACTCGTCGTGGTGCGTATTTTTTGATTTCGTTACCCGGCCGCACTGCAGCGTAAATTCCATCTTTTGGCGCACGATGATCCGTTTAGCCGAGGTCGAAAATCGTTTTTGCCGTATCCGCACGCGGCGGCTGTATGTTATGCGGCGCAGTACGAAAGTATCTATCCTGGTTAATAAGGGGTCAGAGTATGTATGTATGTGTGTATGTATGTATGTATGTATGTATGTATGTATGTATGCGAAAGCCGATCCAATTTATGCGATCAAATCTTCGTCGATATTGACCCTTCTGTTATTCGACCCTCGCTTTGTGTCTACGTGCTGCTATACGTGCTTCGTTCGAATTACATCGCCAAAGATTGCGATCTCGAAATTTAATTCATGTAAAATATCCCAAGAATTTGCGCAACTCAACCGAAGTAGAGGGCCGTGCAGCAGCAGCAGTAGATAAAAGCGAAGTGTGAGAGAGAAAAAAATGTTTTTCCACGGCGAAAAGTGTGCAGCAGCAGCGGCATATGCGTCACCCACACAACCCACGTGTCTTTGAAGTCTACATATATACACTCTACTAGGATAGACAACACACACAGGCGCACCCTCACCCACGAGATCACGATCTATGATCTCGATCCCGTGCCCACCTTCGCGCGTGCCGTGTATATCGTTTTATAGATCGAGTAATTATAAGCGATAAAGGCGCAACGCTGCTGCTGCTGCTGCTGCTGCACTGCACAGATTTCGCGGCAACTAACTTGCGCTCTACTACTCTCTATGGGCGTGGGTGTGATTCAATACAGGTATTCGCGCGTTCTCGCAACGCTGTATAGCAGCTGTCGTGTTATATATATCGCGTTTGGAAATGCGATTACAAGTTCTCGCCCAGATTAATCGTTTAGCGCGACACTTGTGTGTGCGAGTGAAAATTAAAACGACGTCGTTGTTTTCATTTTTCTTCTTTCCATATATATATATATATATATACCGAAGCTCGTTTACTCGTGTGTAAGCAGCTTGCATCATTTTGTAAATTCGCATTTACGTATAGTAAGTACGCGACGATCATCGATTCACGTCAGAGAATCGACGTGCGAGACTTTCCATACTTTTATGAAACCATAATGGATTGTTTTTTCCTCTATAAGTGCATCGCGCGCCGTATGCGCCGATGAGTTTATTTCTTTTTGTCGCGCATGCGAGCGAGCGAGACGCGCACGGCACAGCACACACACGCAGAGCGAACGAGCATATGTATAAGCTCGATCAATCATCGGAAAGCAAAAGACGAGCGCCTAGCGCGCGTCCTTCTTCTTCTTCGTCTATTTTTTATTTTATTTCAACTCGTTCGATAAGTCGCTCGGTTAAATTATTGCGACCGATCACGAGATTTAATCGGCCCCGATCAATGAAGAAATAGTGTGGCGTGTAGTGAAAAAAGTCATCTACGCATACTGGACTTTTTTGTTTATTTATACACTCGCGACGCCCGTACACGCACACATGGCACACGTGAGCTTTGGCGCGTTCACTATTCGTCCGTATTATTATTAGCAGTTCGCTCGTGTATTATATATACCTATAGTGACGCGTGGAGCGAAGACTGATTAATGGTCCCCGAGTGGCTTTATCGATCTAACGACGCACACGCGGGCCTATATATATATTGGCACACGCATATTATATTAGTACGAACGCGCGAGAAATCGATTGTTTCCCGCGATGTCACGAAAGTAATGTTGAATAATTGATGGTATCTTTAAATGCTCGCATGCTTTTTGTTAGATATTTACTTTAGTTTTTGTGCAGACGCTATCGCACTGCTGCTGCTGCTGCTGCTGCGTGGCATGTGTCGCACTCAATTTATGACATACACACACAAGCACTCGACTAGAAAGCATAACATTTGAATGGCACATACGTAAAGTCGAATCCGAATGTCGCATATCATACGACCAAGTTTCTTGCGCTTATAAGCAAACTTGTTTCATATTACCGAGAGAGGCACTGCACAGCGCGACTCCGAAACTCGGCAAAAGATTCGTATCTCTGCTTATACGAGACGATAGGAAAGTCAAAAATACATCCTCCTCCACGCAGATGGATTTAATTAAAAAAAAAAACAAAAAAAAACGAGAAATAAAAGTATACACCGGAGAGAGGAAACGCAGTCAATGTAACGCGAATTCAGACATGCATCACTCATCCGTGCAAATGTGCTCGTGTGTGTGCATGTGTGTGTGTGTGTGTTTGTGGTGTGTGTATGTGTGTGTATAGGTATACATACATAAGCGTGCACGGGACGAAAGCAAGAGTGAACGTATAGACTAGCTTATAGAGCCTGGCTGGCGCGCGCGAGCTCACGAAGTACTTCACTCCAACCACGAGAGGGAAAGTCTACATTCCGTATATAACATCGGGTAATAATAACTGCCGCTGCCGCTGATGCAGTTGCGCGCTTGTGTTATATAGCTCTCTCGCGCTACAACTCCGCCATGGCGAACGAGCCGAGCTCGGATACATAATACACTATGCACCGCTACGTGTACACCTTGGCGCTTTAATTATATATGTGTGTGTTTATATGTGTATATTTTATTTTATACATATAAATACGTATACGTATACGCGAGAGAAACTCAACAAAGTGGATACGCCATCCGGTGATTATAACTTGGCCTTATCGACATCTCTATATTGCAGAGATTCCCCTCTCGACCCGATATCGTCTGCGCGGGTATTATGTTCGAGATTTTTTCGAGCCAGCCTGTGGCGCATTTTTCTCGAAGGTAATTAGCATTTAAACATGCGCGACGCATCTATGATATATGAAAAAAATTGCGATTCTCCGTAAAGTTGAAAGATAAAATTCATTTTTTCTTCGAAATCGAGCGCACGTGTCATATTTCAAGCTATATCACTTTATGATGCGTATGTAAACCCTCGATAATCCGCGTTATTGGTCGATTATAAACTAAATTATTCAATGCGATACTTTACTGCAGTGGAAAATTGTTGTTCGGTATAAATTTTGCAAGGATTCAATACAGCTAGCGCATATTCAACTATAAATTGAAAAATATAACCCGATGTAGCTCATAGAATGCGTTTGATTAAATTTTTCTTCGACGCAACAGCTGAATTATTATTCAATTAAAGTTTATTTACCCAACTATCCGAAAAACAAATGGTTTAACCGACACATTTATTCGCATTAGTTTATTTCAAATACTATCAACGTCGAGTCGGACGAGTCGTTACACGCGTACTATCATCAATGTTTGTGCTTCGAAACGAAGTTAAAAGAAAAGTAACGACTTCGAGACAGTTATTTTTTATCGAGGAGCTGTGTATACTAAATACTGCTGTAGTGGCGCAGTAATCCAGCAAAAAGTCATAACCAGTTGTGCGTATAGACAAACACAATAAGGCGACGACGTGGACGTGCAGCGCGCAAAAGAGACTATACTAGGCACACGAGAGCACCTGCGCATGCATATGTACGTGTGAAAATGCGAAAAGAAGCGACGCGCGAGTTCGCACTGCTACGAGCTGCGCTATGTGTATATACTGGCATAATCATCGTTTTTGTTTTTACATATAAGTACACGCACGCGTGTATCGACTCGCTAAATGGTATTTCGCTCAACCGACGTCGAAGGTGAGAAAATTTATGAAAAATTCACGCCAGTAGGAGGAGACGTTTCATCAATTTGTAGACCTTCGAAGAGATCTGTACTGGAATTTTAATTGAAAATTAAAATTCTGCAAACGTCATTAAACGAGCGTTTGGAAAGTGCTCTCTCGCGCGAGCGAGTCAAGTTCTTAATTCAAGCTCTCTCTTTCTCTCTCTCTCTCTCTCTCTCCCGCAGCTCTGAAAGAGAGAGAGAGAGAGGCGGGAATATAATTGCACACCCTCTCGAACAAACAACAAACGCGCTAAGCATTTATCAAAGATACTAATTCCAACCTAATAGGCTTACGTGCTTTGATCACGCCTCTCTCTCTATACGCACATGCGAGCACGCGAATTATTATAAATAGTCCCTTGCCCGCGCGCATAAAGGAGTGGTTTCCGCCTGTTATTATTGCACTTACACTTGCTCGATTTGTCATAAATTTTCCTTCCTTATATGCCCCCGTGGACGAAGAGAACGAGAAAGAGATTCAAAGTCTATAAATAATCGACAATGCGCATGCAGTACATATATACCTGCGCAGCTCGCTCGCTCGTGGAGGGAAAGTGCCTCATTGGGGCGGTGCCGCCGACGATCTCGTCCCATTGTTGAGGATTATTTTTTCTTCGATACAGTTGTTGCATAAAGGCGCTTATTATGTATTATGTCGCGCCAAGCGCAGCACCGGGATCCTTGTCGTTGCGCTCTCTGCTCGAGCGATAAGCCATCGAGGAAGTGCAGTTCGTATTATAAATATAAGACGCAAGCGCGTCAAATTTTATGTCTCGATCGACTAGACGTAAAAGTCGCAATATTTTTTCCCCAAATGCGGTGGCGGCGGCGCGGCTTTATAACGGTGCGCGTAAGCCAATAATAATAACGCCCGCGCGCGCGCTCGTGGAGTGGCTCATTTTTTCCGTTCGGTGCATCGAAATTCTATATTCTAAGACATAATAAGCGCCCAAGTGCCGAATTAACCTAGAATACGAGGAAAATCTTGAAGTGCAGTTAAGATATGCGTAGTATATCGGTGCACGCGTGGTGATTTTAACACTTTCCAACGGTATGAAGCATAATTCCGACGACTACCGCGCGAGCTCTAGTATTCGATTTCCAATTTATACGATTTCATTTTATTTCCTCGCTGCTGCTGCTTTTTTTCTTTATTTCTTCTTCTTCTGCTCTTACTCCCCCTCTTATCAATGGCAGCAACCCAATTTTTGCTGGCGTGTGTAATTATTCTATACATGTAAGAGGCCATCGATTATACCGTGTGACTGTGTGTGTGTGTCGCGCACACGACGTCCGGAATAGTGTATATTATACGAATGTAAAGGAGCAATCCGTATATACACACATGCCCGATAACCGCAACCTTTCTCGTGCTATTTTTTCTTTTTTTGTGTTCACAATACGTATACGGTACACTCTTGGTTTTGTCCCTCTGCCTGATTTTTTCCTCCATTTTATTTTCATTTTGTTGCTGCAACGAAAGGAAAAAGAAAAAAACCGTCGATATATGTACGTCGAGAAATGTGGTTTGGGTTATTTGTGCGCTCGCACATATATAGATGCAACCTGGCCTGCTAACAAAACACACGCGTTCGACGGTAAAGGTATTCGGTAAACAAGGGAGGATCGAAAATAAAAATAAAATAAAACGTTTTTTACGAAAGAGAAAGACAAAGGCCGAAGGAGAATCCTAACGAAATGTTAAGTCGATTAAACCGCCCCACGAGGCAAAAGATCGAATGCGCCAGGGCGCGAAAGTGCCACTAGATAAGAGATAACAATAATTGAGCTACTGCTGCTACTCGCCTCTTTCCCTCTCTCTCTCTCTCTTTCTTTCTCGAGAGAGCAGCTGCTTACATCAGCGGTAATGACATTGTTCCGTTACACAGGACGAGCTGTATATATATACAGGACGGCGGCAGCAGGCCTCCATCGAGTTGTGTTTGCACTGTACTTTGGCCCTTTTATACACAAAATTTATTACGATCTTTTTTTCTGAACTGACGCACCGAAACGAATTAAAATAAAGAAAGTACGACGAACGATATTAGAGGAAGTATTAGGAGAACTGACGAAAAAATCAATCATGCTAAACGTTACGACCGAGTCAGTTCATTTGCGATTTTCTTTTCTTTTTTTTCATCATAGAAGTGTACGTTTCATATTTCTGATGAATCGTCTCTAGAAAAGCACCTGCCTCGCATGCAGCGGTGCATGCGCTATACTACGTGCGTCAGACAAACTCAAACTCGTAATTTCACAGCTATGGCAATTGGTCGACATGTTGGCCGTATTTTCTCTCGTAGTTCTTTTCCTTTATTAGTCGTCTATGTCCGCTGTATGCTCGTTTAAATTCGTTGACGAGCGGGAAAAAAACCAAAAAAGCAAATAAAGAATAAAAGCGAAACACGCGACATGAATTACTCCCATTTTTTCATATTTACGTCACGGATAATATTTAATATTTAGTAAAACTCAAGAATTCACCACGGCTAGTTCTGTGCACGTTATTTTCTGTGAATGCATATTATATAGAGCATGCAGTCTGACCATGTGAGCAAATTATTTGGAAAATAAAAATTAATTTCCCCAGCATTCGTTACGGTTAACTTGCTTTGTTGAATAAAATTTCGTTATCGCAAACATTTATGCGTTTCGAAACATCAGGACGAAGTATCGAAAATCGGACGAATAAAAAAAGACTTGAATATATGAATATTTTTGATTGCAAGAACTAAAATTTTTTGTCAAAAATTTTTCATACTTTTGATTGCGACCTGGGCAAAAGCTACAGGTTCTTTCTCGTTGAAGTTTTTCCGTGAATATATTCAACCTATATATGAAAAATTCGAGTATGTACTATGTACGCATTTTGTATGGAAAGGAGACGGAAAAAAACTCCCGTCTCTGTAAGCTATGAAAATGCTTTTTTCATCAAGCGCACAATATTCAAACACACTGGAGAAGTACACCGAGAGAGAGAGAGGCAAGCTTACTCGCAGAGGAGCCTTAAAGTTTCGTATATTACTCGCAGCGAGAAAAGCTACTTTGTGAAATTTCACTCTTATAGGATATGTATATATCTTCGTCTTTTGAAGTGACTCATGCCACGGCTGCTTTACAGTAACTTCATCTTATATCGATCGCTGCAAAAGGGATCATTTTACGGGTACTTTTCTAATTTTTTTTTCTCTTGAAAACCCAATGTGCAATTAATAATTCAGAAATAATGTTCCAGTTCAGATGATTTTAAAAGCTAAATGGATTAAGGAAGGTAAAATTTAAAAGGCATTAAGTAGGATTTACAAACGGTACACTTTATTTTTCTTTTTTCGTCAGTTGTGTTTTATTATTCACACTCTATGTGCATTTTAGTGTACACATCAGTTCATCAACATATCGTCATAATCATCATTTACTCATTCACACGCGTAAATTTGGTGGCTGAGAGTTGAGCGCTCACATTATACTGCATATATATTTTTTAATGCATTTCGTTGGGCGCTAATTCGATAAATTACGATGCACTGCTTTTATTGATAAAAAAAGAGAATATTTTATATAAAGATTAAAATTAATGAACAAACGAGTCGGTTACATTTTGATATCGCCGGTGCGTGAAAAGTGTGTGTAAGTGTGCGGGCCACGATCGAAGTGCGCGCTTGGTAATTCGATTGCGGTCCACCGTATTTTTTACACACACGTTGCAGCATGGGCACATAGAGAATTGTCCGCGTACCAATCTACTATATCTTTGCGTACAAGCGTGCGCATTTTTTTCTGCTCTCCATTTTCTTTTTACGTCACTAATTTTTATTTTTATTTTTTAACATCACGAACACACACATTTATTGAATCGATATTTTTTTATACAATACTTTTATCGAAACAACCTGCTTGTACATTGCGAAAAAGAGAGACGATGATACATTTATTTTCTTAAATAGAGAAAATCCACAATTAAGCGCTTTCGAATGGTTTTTCACTGTGAGTGCGTCAACATATAAATACGTATTATCGTTATTTCGGGCGTTTTGTTTCCTACTTTCTGCTTAGGAAATTCGCACGGAAATTTTTAAGCAACTTCGACAGCTAATAGGTACGTATATGTATCGTTTTCTTGCAATTTTTTAATTACGTAACAATGGACTTTCACTTTTTAACTTCTCTATGTATGTGTCTGTATGTGTGTCTGAGTATGTCTACTATGTACAATCTGAGCCTGTGTCTGTGCAGCTCAAAAGGAACATCTTTCAATAAGACTTGTTTTTTTTTCGATTTTTACGGGTAAAGAAAAAAACTAGTTAAAAATGCCTTTGTGCAAAGCTTACTTTAACGACTATTTTTCTTAACAAAATCTACTTACATACAAAAAGACGTGGGTAATGAATTGGCTTTTATTTGAGTTAGCATCCAGACTTTCCTTCGCGATATAAATCATTGTTTAATTGCAAAAAATCGCCTTTTTCACCAAAGAAGCTGCATTTTATGCACTTTCGTTTATGAAGTTTCACTTTTCGCTATCGCGCGTGAACATAAATTTTTGTTTTATGCGGTGGTGCTTTATTCGCCAAAAACCGTGCACATAATCGCTTTGCCCGAGATAAAATTTATCAAGCCAGGCCAATTATGAAGAGGAAGTTCACGCGAAAAAAAACTTCCTCTTTGGAAAAGCGAAATTTTAAAAAGCAAAAGTTGTCGAAATTGAAAAATGTCACCCCGCTTTATAACTTGTGTAAATCTTCCGTCACCCCGGGAAGCAATCGTTAGAAAGTTCACGGATTGATACGTAATCTCTCACGCTTTCGCAAAACCACCGATTGCTCCGATACAGATGGTTATTTTTTTTTTCAATTCGAGACAGAGTTGCGAAATTTTACGGTGAACTCACATATAATACAGTCGAAAGTAGAATTTCTGATCTAATATTTTCGCCAAGCGGAAAATCGACACAAGTCTGGGACAACCTTTTGCAACGATATACATCTGACAAATCATAAACGAAAGGCAAAAAAGGCATGGCAACGTCTTCGCGCAGTGTATTGTGCTCTTTCTCTCTCCCTCTCTCACAAAAAACATATTTATTCATTTTTCCAGAGGCTGCATATTAGGTGGTGTTTTCCTTGCGGAATATTATTATGCACGTAAACTGGCGCGCGCAGCAAGCCTATAAGTAGGCGCGTAAATACAGTTTAAAACCACGTAATTTTCCTTTCTCTTTTGCAATAGCCACTCGACTCGCGTATGTGTGTTTAAGCAAGTGTATGCATTTGTGTGTGCACCTACATAGATGCCAGTTTAGCTTAAAACTCGCATACTTATGTACAGCAAAACACGCATAAACACATACACACAAACAAAAACACAGTCAAACACGAGTCAGCCGGGTGCTTTTGAACCGATACAAATCTGCGTACATATACACACGTCAATGGCGTATTCGAACGACGGGTCGAGATAGATGTGGTATCATATACACATTTATTTATATGCACCTTTCTCCTTCGCGAGCGCGAGTCATTTTGCCCGAATTCCCGCTCGCACTGTGTGTGTGGTGTTTCGTGTTTCGCGCGAATGTCCCTATCTCAAAACGATAGTCAATTGGAAATCAGTCGACAAAAGTAATAACGTGGTCGATCGATCCGAACCCGATACGTATACCACACTACAACTAGTGCATTTCTGTGTGAGTGAGTGTGTATGTGTGTGCGTCTATGTACAATTGTCGGTATCAATTACGACGAATCGAAAAACTAATCGTGACCGCATGTAACCAGCTACACGATGAATGTAGCAGCGAAGCTGATTACTATTATATGTACCCGATAAATGTTTAGCTGGTGGTGGGTTTTAAAATGAAAAGTTGTACGGTGGAAAAATGAAAAATTGCACCGAGCTTGACTGGAGCAGAGAAAGAGGAAGATCGGAAGAGAAAGTCGCGAAACGACGACGAAACCCGCAGCGAAAAAAAGCTGCGGTGCCTTCACTGTGGCCAATGAACAGTTTTACGAATCAGTTCGCGCGGAGCGATGAAAAAACAGATTAAGATATTAATTGCGGTGATTTGCGCGCGTTTCGACACTTCAACTTCGTAGCGCCAATGATTCATGTTATTTCGTCGGGAGTCCAGATGCTAAATCACCCGACCCATCCCCACGTACTCATATACTCGAGTTAACTTACACTTCCTTAGTAGATATATACATGTTTGATATTTTATATATTACTATATATGCATAATTAGCGGGGTATACATAGATAAAGCGACGAACCGGCCGTGCGCGTTATCCTCGCTCATAGTATAGTCACACGCACATGTTTTTTTTTACATTATTGACATTGTTTTATCGACGATAAAGACCAGATGCACAAACTTACTTTGTATATTTAACTCGTTTGTTCCTTATTTTTGTGTTTGTTTTCAACGAAAAGGAAGAAAAAAAAACAGATATCAATGCTCAACTCAAACTCTCAGCCCATTTAAGTTTTAATCTCTCTCGAAAAAAATTTATCTATATCATACAAATAAATAAGAGAGCAGAGAGAATTGAATTACGATCACTTAACTCGTCTTGGGTCATATAATTATAATTTAATGCTTTTGCTACTCTTTGTTACTTCATCTGCGACGATGAATTTTCCTCGCGCGCCGAAGAAAACATCGTGGTTACGTTTTGTTTATTTTTTTTTCACGCTTTTTTTACAGTCACGCGAGAATGAACGAATCGGTTCGTCGTTAAAAAAATTCGAAATGTTCTTTTTTTTAACGTTATGACGGATCCCAAATGTTGTTAATTTTTTGAAAAAATTGTTTTACTCATACGACATTTCATTATTATTATTAACGACGAACCGAACCGCGAAGTGCGTGACTTGGCGAAATACGCGTTCTAGTGGAATTTTTTTCAACTCTATTATATTAAACATGATATAATATCTGCAATGATGTATATTTTCAGATCGATACATTCCGCATATTATTTTAACTCGAACGCCGCTCTGAACCTATTTCTCTCTTTTCTTTCTTTATTTCGTTTATTTCCACAGAGTTGAATGTTATAAGCGAGATACAATTGATCACACAGCGCTCGGAGCAACGAAAAAATTTCTTCGCTTTATTATTATTTTTTTTTATCCTCCCGTCGCCTCTTCTTTTTATCATCGAATTATTTTGTAAATTTTTCTTTCGTAATTTTCTTACAAATATGCGACATACGGGCAATATCGTACATCGCTCGGAAGTATTATTATTATTATTTTTTTAAATAGAACAACGTACAATACTCTCGTATACATAATTTACAACTCAATCGATAATTCTTATGCCGAGAATTTCTCGTTGCTCCGTTTGCACTTTTTATTAAAAAAAAAATACGAATTAATCAAATACTAGGTTTTTTTAATCAACCAACACAAGTGTGCACGCGGGGGCTTTTCTACAAATAATTACAATCAACCTTGGTCCTTATAGTTTGCAAGCTTTTTCACTGCAGCGCTCAAACGTACACATACACACACCAACTCGTGGGTAAATAATACCAAAAAAGACTATTTTGCAGCTTTCTTCGCGCACAATGGCGCTTGTTTTTTATGAGCGTGTGTGTGTGTGTTTATGTGCGATTCGTCAGCACAAGTGTTGGTTCATATTCGTGTATGTATATATACAGAACATGTACTTATACGGTGTATATATACATACACGATAGAGGATACGTATATATATATATATATATATATGTATGCACTCAAACGAGTGACTTGAATTTCTATACAGCACTCGTTCCCATTCGACGAGCATACACAAGTCTCGCGCGCGCGCGCGCGCGCGGAGTTTCCTCTCGCTTTCTCCGCCGCTTTCTCCCGCGCTCGCGCGCGAACTCCACAATACAAAAGCAGCAGCATGCACACTCACACTCGCACACTCACATACATTCACAATTTCGCACGCGCACATTTTTCCGTGATAAAACAGCAATATACACAAGTTGAGGAAAAGTACACGGTGCTATGTAGTAGATAATAGTAGTAGTAGTAGCCTAGACGCGTCGTCGTCTCATTGTATTTTTATATTTATAATATACGTATGTAATTTAGGGAGCAAACAGTTGTTCAACAACAATAACAATCACAACATGTTGCAAATCCGCTGCTGGGCTCGTCGTCGGCGAGCTCCATCACTAGTACTCGACGCTTAACACGATGCTGAGGAGCAGGACGACGATGATGCAGCTCGCTCATCATCCATCATCATTCCTCGGCTTGCAGCAGCGTGCGAAAGTCCTGCTGCAGCTTCGACTCGTGGTAACTCCAGATATCGCTGAAATCCTCGGACTCGTTGTTGTCGTTGGGAAAGGTGAACGAGTCTCTTGTGTTATCATCGCTGCCGCTTTCGATGCCCGACGACGAGTATGCAGGCGGCGATGACGAGACCGGCGGCGACGACGAGTAGAACTTGATCTCGAGGTCGCGATGACCATTGGGCGAAGTGACGATTTCCGTTGAGACTTCGAGCAAGCCGAGGCCCGAGTCGTTGGACGCTGTCGACGCAGCGTTAGAGGCAGGTGACGAGGGAGTAGATGCATCGCCGCGCCACGAACCCTTGAGCGCCGAGTCACCAGCTGGGCCACGATCTCCGATCACGCCGACGTCGCGATTGGGCGTCGTCGCGACTTCGTCACTGAAGTAACTACTGGGGTCGCTCCAGCTTCTTCGCAGGACAGCACCACCGTTGTTGCTATTGCTGCTACGTTGGACAATAGTATTATTGTCCAAAGCAGCGACAGTCGTAGCGTCGACGTAAAACTCGTGCTCTTGGCAGACAAACGGCTTCGACAGGTGGTAGACCGGCGCTTGTTGTTGATGGATAGGTTGCTGATGAACGACCGCCTCGTAACGCACTGGTGACGTCGCGGACGATTGATGGTGTTGCGACTGCTGGTGTTGCTGATGATGAGCAATGTACCTGGTATTGGGGTAGGCTGTTTGTTGCTGTTGTTGCTGCTGCTGTTGTTGCTCGTCCCACAGCAGAGCCACGGGTTCACAATAGCGACACTGACACACTAATTCGTCGACGGTGCCGTTATTGCCGCCGTCGTCGTACACTAGATTTGAGGTGGTTTCTCGCAGGTAACAGGGTGCAGCGCTTGCACTGTGGCGCAAGTAGTGGGCCTTGGCCGCACGACACATGGTCACCGGTAGCACAATATTACGATTATCGTCTAACACTTTCACCTGCACTTGTCGATGTGCAAATCTGCTTTGCTGCTGCTGTTGTTGTTGTTGCCTGCTGCTGCTGCTGTTGCCTCGTATCGACGATTTCTTGCTGTGCTTGTAGTGGAGTATTTGCACTGATCAAGTACGTACGCACGTAATTGTCTCTGGCACTTTGCTGCTGATGCTGTTGTTGTTGTTGTTGTTGTTGTTGTTGTTGTTGTTGTTGCTGCTGCTGCTGCTGCTGCTGCTGCATGCGTGTGGACAGGACCCGGTGATGGCCTTTGTAATAGCCACCACTGTCGCTATTGTGATACCTCGCGTCGACGTAATTGCCTCCCGGGTATGACTGCTTCAACTGTTGCGGCTGCTGCTGCTGGTGCATCGGCATCTGTTCCGGAACCGAGCTCAGCATGACCGATTGATGCTGCTGCTGTTGTTGTTGCTGCTGTTGTTGATCATCCACGCCTTTGATGCACTCGCCATTGGCATGCATCACGGCTGGTTTCCGATCTTTCTTTCTGCGTTTACGGGGCTTTATTATTCGCGGTAGGCTGTTCTCGGAATTGTTCGAGCCCGAACTCTCGTCACTGGCGATGCTCAGAGAATCAATGCTGGTCCCGTTCGGAGCGTCTTTGGCATCAACGGGTTTCTGTTGTTGCTGTTGAACTTGGTTTTTCACTCTTTGATCTTGCGAATTTATATAGTTTTTATTGTTACTATTAAACCTAGGTGGAAAGCGTACGACGTTGTTGCTACACTTGTTGTTGACAGCTTTGTTGTTTAGCTGTCTGTTGTTATTGCCAGGATTACGTCCTGACAGAATAAGCGGAGAGCCTTGTGTATGCACAGCTAGTCTCGACAGAGGTATTCTGTTCTGCATTTGTTGCTGCTGTTGTTGTTGTGGTTGTTGTTGTTGCTGTTGTAATTGTCGATCTACAATTTGATTTGGCGTTCGCTGCTGTTGCTGATTCCTCTGGGGAGTCGTATTGACAGAAACGAGCGGCGTCACGCCTACCCAATTGCCGACCGCACCGAAAGTTTCGGCTCTGTACCCCGTTTGTTTGACCCGAGCTTGCTGCTCTTGCTGCTGTTGCAATTGTTGCTGCTGCTGTTTACGGCCCACCAATGCAGGCTGCTGTTTCAGGACTTGCTGCTGCTGCCTCGATGAGTGATTAGTCGCTGCGGTGGCATTAGCAACGGTCGATATCAGACAGCTGCCGATGTAGCGCTCGACTTCGATCGTTCCCTGCGACGCCGGGCTCATTGCAATGACTTTCGGCTGTTCTAGTATAATTATAACTAAAACTTACGCACTACTCTCCGCGAGTTTTCTTCAACTTTTGCAGCACGCTTTTGCCAAGCGACTTCAATAGCCCATTTCACGAACACTCACTGCTATGTCGCACTCGCACAGACACTGTCAATCTGCAAGGGTGCAACTTTTTTCTTATTATCGCGACGACAATACGAAGCACACTCACGCACACAACACAGAGAGAGGGTCGAACGTGACGCAGGGAGTGGAGGAGCTTGCAAAGAGCTGTAAGATTCTCACACACACGCACTAACGTCGCGCGATGGGTGGAAGCTCTTTTTGAACTATGGTGGGCGAAGAACTTAGACCCGCATCGTGGTTATATTTTTACAATATTACTAGCGTATGGCGCGTCTGGTTTGTCTTGTGTTTTTTTTATTATATATAATAATCTATAACTATATATAACGATGCGCACGAATCGACCAGACGTGCCAGCGGCCGGAACGACACTGAGAGTCGGCTGGTGTGCCGGGCTCGCTCGCTGCTTCTCTGCCTGCGCTGCTATACACCTCTACCTACTACTACTGCTACTACTACCACCAGCTTTTCCCACCACCACCAGCCGCTGCCGCTCGTGACTGTGGCGGGTGCGGGAGAAGGACGGCACGAGCGAGAGATGGCAAAGTCGCTGCTGCTATGCTACTATGCTATATATACGTTCGCGCACGCTCTCTTTGGCGCGAGGGCATTGCTGCTGCTGCTGCTGCTGCTATATATGTTATAAAACCTAGAGAGAACAGCACATCCATATTCCCCTACTCCGTGGCATTTTATATTTTGCGCCATATATCTGTATGTGCAGCAGCAGCAAAGAGACCCGATGTGCATGTGTGTAGTTATATACATGCACGTATCGCGCGTCTGCTTCCTACTCCAGATACGGTGCAGCGCGCGCGAGAGGGACCAAGAGAGACGCTTTCCTTCCGCTCAAGCGCAGACTTTCGATATTTATCTCTATCTCTCCCTCTCGCTCTATCTTTCTCTTTTTGAGGATAATATATACACGGGAGAGGCGGCGGCGGATATACCGCCGATGACGATGATAATGATGCATTTGTGTTTGTAAAGCTGCAGACAATTATAAGGTGCAGTTAAACTGAAGGCATTTTAAATTTGAGTGGGTGGAATTCGACCGACCGAAAATGTAGCAGGAGCAGCGCGCGGGTGTCTCAGTGGTATATAAGGCAATTAATGGGGGTAATATCGGCAATGAAACTTTCACAAAGGCCTGCTGCGGTTCGGGAGGACGATTAAAGCTTATACGAGGCCAAAGTCCCTGATTTCGACACTGTAATTGTGCCTTTAAAAGTTCGCTACGTGAAACGAAAGAGGTTGAATTCAGAAGCACGCGCTCATTTTTAAAAGCAAAGTTAGTACCGATTAATTCAACAAATCTATATTTCCGTCATGTGTCCAAGGAAATAGATCCTTGAATAACTCGAAGTATACAAATGCATGCGAAGTATACAAATGTTTAAACATTAATTATATATCAGCTTAAAAACTTGTACCAACCATATGTTTTTTTTCTAAATCACATATGCTTGAATAAACGGTGTGCGAATGGAAAAAATGCGCCCATCATCTCCCAAACGATCCTTCTAGCTGCCTCCTCAGAGAAAGTGACTGCGTACATATAAATGTACAGTAGACGATGCAGCAGCAGTAAAGGAAGACGAAGAAGGAGGAGAAGGAGGAGAAGAGGAAGACAACAAGATAGAGGAATAGAACTCATCTACGCCAGCGTACGAATAACATGGCTTAGTGCATCTGGGACACGGCTGAGCGAAAGAAAGAGACGAAGAGAGCGACAGAGAGAGAGAGAGAGAGACAGAGACAGAGAAGTGGGTCGGTCTAGTCATCAATCGCCTAGAGGCTCTCGGTGAGCTCTCTCGATATAATACCGCGTTCACGCGATCGCAGGCGCAGGAGAATCGACCGAGCCTTGATGCAACGGATTTGACTCGATCCTTATAATGCTGTGGCTCTCGAAAATGTGTGTCCTTTTGTGTGTGCCTGTGCGCTGCTGCGGGAAGCTGTTTTTACATCTATTTATACACGCATTACTTTTATTCTTTTTTCTGCACACACGTGTGGAGTTGGACGAGAGGCAACAGCAGCAAACATAATGTATTATATCGAGGTATTAGATATTAGACGATGATGGATTTTCATAATTTACCGTTAGAAATAATTTACGGTAAGCTTATCGATCGACGGCTGTATAGTGTATACGCGTGGAGTGTGTTGACTAATGACTTTTACATGCACTAGGCGCGCGCGAGCGAGCGAGCGACTTATCAGATTGCACGTTGTCATGGTTATACGCACCCGATACGTTCGCGTACTTCCACCTTGCTTCGTCTCTAGCTCTTTTTTTTACCCGCGCGCTCCTCTACCCGTGCACGTGTGCGCGCGCGTTGGAATCGAATAGCGAAAAAAGAAAATTTCACTTTCCTGTTTATCGAGTTGGCTGCTCCTGATACACCTGAAGTAAGCAGATCGAAGTAAATTATTTTAATGGAAGCGCATGGCAAAATAAAGAATAAAAAAAAAGAATCGACTACCCGAGTCATGAAGTGCAAAAGAGCGCGAACTGCCGTTGTATGTTGTATGTGTTGTATACATAACTGCTCGTTCTAAAAATTCACTTTCTAAAAGCTTACAGAGCGTAATAAGCAAAGTAAGACTTTCGAAAATAATGCTGACACACTTGTTAATCTTTTGCTGCGAAGTGCGATTCCACTTTGGTGCACTTTTTTCGCGCGCGCACACGAGACGAGACGAGACGACCAAAAGTGCGCAAAAACCGCAGTCTAGTTCAGAATCTAGTTTCTATGAATCGAATGAGAATAAAACACAGCTGTCATTCTGAGACGATACATATTCTGTTTTTGGTTGATCGTCACTATAGAACATAGATCTCCGAAGAACAATATGTTTACAAAAACACATCGCTCCGTACCGTTGGAATTACGGTCTTTAATATAATAATATAAGCACAAAACGAGACTACACTTATAGTCAACAATGAAAACGGTTAATTAAGAGACGGAGGCATGAGCACGAATTCGATTCATTGCCTCCAAGTAAATTATTTTTTCTTGCTTTCGCGAGCCATTCAAAATTTTCTGCTGCTCCGGAAAGAGCTGCTATATGTAGAGCAACAATGCCATGTCTCTCTATAACGCGCGCTCGCCGTGTGCTTTGGTAATCATTGAAGCGCAAAAAGTCGACCGGTACAACAATAAAAGCCATATGTATACTGTTGGGACGGAATTGTCGTCATCGTCGAGAAAAGAAACCCATTCTTTTTTTTTCCTTTTTTTTTTACTTGCAGTTTGACATTTTTTTTTCTTTCTGCACAAATCGGAAATTGCTACTATATGCCCTGGCCAGGCTGAGCCGAGCTGGGAGCGCGTGCAGAATTCGTTAGATCGCGAAGGATTTTTCTTCATTGTTCATTGCTTTCTCCCTTACGAGAGAAAGTGTTAGTCACGATCGCTGCAATTTTGCGAGACCCACGCTCGCTTAAGAGTATTCGTATGTACTTAGCGAATCGAAATCCTGTGCGCCTATAAAAGCCCCACGCGCGTCTGTGTGTAAGTTCATTTTCGAAAGTCCTGGCTTTGCCAAATAAAGGAAGAGAAGAGAAAAAAATTTGCATCGAGAGGCGAGTTATACAGTGTTGCGATGCTCGTTTGAAATCGCGCGAATGTATTATTTATAGATAGATTTTGAAATTTAGCTTGGTGGCGAGCGAGCGATCGAATCCCCGCACCGCTGCTTTCTTTGGCACGCGTATGTATATGTAGCAGGTCGAAATTCAACGATCGTATCATAATTAAAGCCAAACACAATTACTCACGCTTCGATTATATAACGCCACACACCATCGGTATCGATTTTCTCGTTATGAAATTAAGCTCCCCCATGTATTATAAACGCGCTTATACTACTTGTATAACCCTCGCACATAGGTTTACATAAAATGAAAGAAAAAAAAGAGGAAAGAATATTTCATAATAAACCTGTATACGAATGTAAATCGCAGTAGCGGTGTAGCAGCCGTGATTCAACTATATAGAGATATTTCGTAATGTACTACTACTGGCTGCAATGCGGCGTTCGGGAATTAATCGAGCGGTTTCCGATTATAAAAATCAAAACACGTATCGGTAACCGATAACGAATCACCAACGACGTCCCGTCGCAGGCAGCAGCGGCAAGCGAGCAGCCGCGCGCGTTGATCGTTTCGATGCGTCAAATTTGCGCGAACGAGCAGCAGCACGGCACAAAATGCGTGCGTTGTGCAAAAAACCTTTTCGCGTTAAAAATTACTCAGGCAGGAAACGAATGTAATAACTCTCCACTGCCGCACGCGTAATCTTCGAGAATTGTCAATTTTACACAATGCGTCGTCGTCGCACGCGCGCGAGCAAGAGTCGTTATTATATCGCGCGCGACTGCTCGATTCTTTATTTTTACCTAGCCGGAACATTGCAATCGTCGAAACAAATAATAAAAGAGTATAGAAGCGAGTCACCGAGCCGTGCGTATTATTATATATAATAATAATTTAGCGCAAGAGTTTCGCAAATTCAGCGCGCGCGAGTTTGCTTTATAGTCGACCAAATTATCGTAAATATCGCGATTTTATAATTTTATTTACACGTGCGTAAATTTTGCGGGATATGCGAAACCGCACACACACACACGCGCACACACAAGAAAATAGATCGAGGTTACGCGAAATCGGAAATTTTTCACGGGTGTATTCATACATAATATACGAAGAGACAATAACGTCGAAAGAGTCAAAGAAAATTTTCCGTGTCACGCTGTCAGCGAAAAGCATTTTAACACGTTCACACAGAACGCGGAGAACAAAAATGCGTTATACTATATGCAAAGCTCTCGGCGAGATTAAGTAAATATCTTTGAGGATGATTCGTTTGGCACCGCGCGCGCGACTGCGCGAGAAAGAAAAGCCGCAACGAAGAATTTTCTTATAAAACGCGTCTATCTTATCGTGGCAGCATAATTCAAAATGAGCATCATCGGAATCCTGCGCAAATATAGCGGAAAGAAGAACACTATTTGAGCTAGCTAATTTTGCGAGAGAGCCTATTTAGCTCGTTTTATTGCTAATAAAGAGATAAAGCTCGAGTCTGGGCAATGCGTATTAACATAAAATATAACGAGGCCTAACTGCGTGAGAAAAGTTGATCAACTTAAAATGATAATTAAAAGGGTCTTGTTTGCTCTTGCTCACGCGCTTATGGCTCATTATTCTCGCGCAGGGGGAGAAAGAACGAATAATATTCAATGCAATTTTTGAAATATCGTGTGTAGCGGCGTTTTATTTGTTTTTATAATTTCTAAGATTTCGAGCCACCCGCACCGTCAGCGTCAATGGCAAGAAAAAAGGCATTAGTCTCGTTACTTACGCGCCCGCGCTCTTATTGCTCGATACACATATGGCGCACACGCGCGTATTTGCATTATGTGAAAGCCATGAGCAACGAGCGGGCGCCCTATAGGTAAGTGCACACACACACACACACACACACACACACACACAAAACAAAAGAGCAGAGCGCGCAAAATACGTACGCGCCCGTATTCCCTCCTTTTTGTCGTCGCTATGTTCTTCCGCGTACACACAAATATCTTACAACCCTCAAAAAAAGCTAAGCACTTATGCACATAGACAGACACATGCGCGCGTGTACTGGGCGATTAAATTCCACGACAAGGAGGTCGAACCCTCGACTCCGACTTTATATTGCATACATATTGCGTAGGTGTTCACGTGTGTATACGCGTTTATGTGTGTGTCTCTATGTGTATACGGCAACAGAAACGCACTACTGAACTCCTTTCTTATCCGTACATACACTAGTGGGCCTTAATCCGGTCTCTTCTCTCTCTCGCTCGCTCGAGCTCGCTATGTGCGCCTCATTATAAGAAAAAAAGCAGTTCGACGAAACAATGGGGACCTATACGTGCGCCGCAGCCGCGCAATGGCGATAATTACGCGAGCGCGGGCGGCATAGAGAGAGAGAGAGAGAGGTATAAGAGAACTCACGATTCGTGGGAAGCTCGGAACAGCGCGCGCGGATTTTCTTCATATATATAATATAATATATAATATATTGTATATTCGCCGGGGGACTTTCATTCATTATATATTGAGAGATATGGGTGCTGTGCAAAGAAGAGTATAGAAAGAGAAGAAGAAGAGAAAGAGAGAGAAAAATTACCTACTTGTAACCGTGATTATTCTTTTGCCCTCATAATTATGCTTTGATTAATGGCTCACGCGGCGCGCAGAACTATCTATATATACCTATACGATATTAGATCTCTCTCTCGCGTGCTCACAATGTATTTTCCGCATCGAATGCCAGTAATACGTGGTAAGCAGAAACGATTTTATTTATACGCCCGAGCGCAACACTTCAGGCTGGATTTAACTTTATTTGACTTTTCGACACATCCGCGATTCCGCTTCGATTTTTATTTTATTTTTTTTATTTTTAGTTACGAATGAAATGTTCAGTAGCTGCTGCTGCTGCGCGTCTTCTTATACGCGGACATGCGCCAAGGCGGTGGTGGTAATCGTCGACGAGCATCGACAACGAACGTCGACCGCACCCGCAGATACGTACTATAAAGTATACATAAAAGCTAGGCATCCATTAGTCGCCGCGCCGCGATTGTCCGTTGCTTTTTGCCTTTATCTATCGCCTATTACCTTGGACGAGACTTTTCGACGACCAAGACGACGATGTGCATTCGAGATTTTTTTCCTTCCTACAACCGATCGACAGTACGCTATCTGAGTGACCGTTTGTAATTGGTCGAATCCGCGTGCGCAGCTCTCGGAGGGACTTTTTCTTTACACAGGTCAACCGTGGCAGCACATAAGAACTGTGCTCGCTCTCTGTGTGGCCACTGCCACTACACTCGCGTGCACATTAATCCCAATATAAAAATGGTTTAAGCGCATTCAAAGAACTAAAAACAATGAACGTCTCTGTCGCTGAGCTGAGCCGAGAGAGAGAGAGAGAGAGACAGACAGACAGGTGCGGCTCTAAACCAACTATTGTTCTTTGAATAATTAAATTTCTAATCGTCATCCCCCTGCATTGACGTGGGTATACCATTACATATTGGTCAACTTTGTTGCCTTTGGAGCGAACGATTGAAGCGTGAAAAAATCGCTTTTTGGCGCGCGGGCCCCAGAATTAATCACCGTGACCGGCAGTAGCAGTAGCCGGAAGATGTAAAAACCAACGGATATTTGCAAGACAAAAATAAATCGAATAAAAGTGGCTGGCTACTAGCGCAGGCAGGGAAACGTTTTCATTGTTATTCGACGGGGACTCTAGTGGTACGTGTGCGCATGTGTGTGGGTATATATAGATTGGGCCATTATCGTTACCTGCTTGTACATTGCTATCCGATGTTGTTTTTAGTTTAACGGCTTTTGCTATCGGAACAAATGCTTAATGCGAGAGAGCGTCGACTCTTACCTGCAACAGAGCAAAAAAATACATTGGGTTATTACTTGTGTTTTCAGTTATTTTTATTACATTAATGTACGAATTGTGTTTTACATTTATTTTTCAGTGTCATGCAAGCATGCGTATGCTGATTTTGAATTCCCCGAAAACAATAAAGTACATCGGTCTTTTTTCACAATTATGATTAAAAAACAGCTGCACTTCAAAGCGATCCTCGAGGTTTTTTCTCTCTCTCTCTCTCTCAAATTAAAGTGAAACACAGCGGAAAAGTAATCGAGAAAGAGCCTCTCTCTTTCCGAATCAATCCGCTGGCGCGTTGCATCCGTCCGACAGTTTGAAAATGAGCGCTACTTTCATCTCCCCAAAGACATTTCTCTCTACTATTTCTCCACACGTTCCATTATATACAACCGCACGCGCGTGCATATATAGACGCACACTCAACACACACACACACACACACACACACACACACACACACACACACACACACACACACACACACACATCCTTGGAGAAGGCATTTCGTTCACGGGTAACAATCAAAGGCAAAAGCGCTGGTTTATTCTGTCGGGGGGTATATGTAACATATATATAGGTAGCAACATCAGCAGCAGGACCAGAAACCAATAAATTAAGATGTAGCGAGTGAACTAAAGCCCCGGCTCGGCTCGGCGCGCAACTTCGGCTGCTGCTGCTACTGAGCGCAGTAGCAGTAGCAGCAGCGGTGCAGTTTCGAGAAGGAAACTACAAGCTATCTGCCCTCCGGGAGTATCACTCAACTGATTGGTAAAAGCCTGCCTGCATCGAGTGCAATGCCGCTGCCGCTGTGCATATACAGCATATCTAGCGGATGTATTGCACACATATGGCGCTTGAGAGAAACTTGCATCTACATAAGCCTTCTCTATCTCTCCCTCGCGCGCTTTCGGTGTAATAGGATATATATATATATATATATATATATATATATAGGGTATGCCATAGACGAGAACGTATAGCTCGTGTTGTGTATCGGCTCTGCTGGCTGGCAGTGAAAGTTAAAACAAATATTGGGTTACATTATTTTGCAGAGCCGATGCGATGCCGATTCGATTGTTGAATTTTTGCGCGCGCGGCCTATAGAAAATCTAGAGTTTCTGCGATCAATCGATCATGCGTGGGTTGGAAATACCCGAGCTTCAATTTTCAATGAGCTTTCGTTTCGTTTGTCCTGGGCTCGAGGTTAAAAAAGTCGTCGATTCAATTTATTCGTTATGTACATTTGTAATAGTTTATCGAAGAGAGATAAGAAAAAAAAAATGTCGTATCTGATATTCAAATGCGTCCCTCAGGTTCAGAAAATTCGACAATATTTGAAAATAGCCATTTCCATTTAATTTCCATAGTTATTTAATATCCGTCGTCGCGAAGTAAGTGAACGAGCGCAGGGAGAATGACCTAAATTTTTTAATCATTTCGAAAAAGAGCTACTATATAGCTTGAAGTTCGAAACGCACGCACAGAGATAATCGAACTCGGCAGCAGCAGAGTCGAAAGATTAAAAGATTATCAGCAGCAGTGGTATTGAATTTCGAACGCGACAAAAAAAGCAGATTTTGAATATTGTAAAAAGTTAATCACGTTTACGAAGTGGAATATCATCACGCGAGAGGCCTTATCAATCTTATTATTTCGTATTTTCCGAATGTATGATAGGAACTTTCAAAGTGATTTCAATAAAAAAGAAAGAGAAAGGAATAGTTTAGCTCGGAAAGTTGCAACAAGAATTTTATCAAGCATCTGCGATAGAGCGAAAAACTTTCCGTAAAAAAAAGGAGAGAGAGAGAGAGATTGACGAACCTCATCATCTAGTAACATACAGACACACATGTGCACAGATACGGCTTTTTTTATTGACAAAAAAAAATCGCAAGCGTCCATCTAAAATCGCATATACAGTGTGTATCGAATTTTGATAGGCGCAACGCGAAGTCTCGCTCTATCCCCGATAGAAATTCAATTACAGCTCGTTCCGCTGAATCTGTGAGTGCGTATATACGTATGGGTAAAAAGCAAACGTGATCAATTTCGCCCGAGCGCGCCAGAAAAGGAACGAGTTGTTGCTGCTGCTGCTCCTGCTACTGCTGCTTCTGTTGCTCGTGACGGAAAAAAATACCGTGTATTTCAGAAAGAGCTTGTGCAAACAGACGTGGCGACAAAGGGACGATGTAGTAAAAAATGTCATACGTACGTGTGCCAGTAGTCTGTGTGCGTGTAGGTATACACACAGCATAGAGAAAGATAAAAGATGGATAAATCGGACAGGTGGACAAGAGAGCGAAAGAGAAAGAAAGAAAGCTCGGCTATGTATGTGCGCGCGCGTATAGGAAGAAGCGGGCGAACCATTTGTACGTGTGCTGGTTGAGAAATGGATCAAAATTCCTGGGATTCACCGCAGTTTGGCGAGATGGAATTCTCTTTTTTTCTTGTAACCCCCCCGACCCTTTTGACGAGCCAATGGCCGAAACATGCCTGAAAGATCAATGTCAACGATCTATTGCAGAAAATTAGTTATCACCGACGAATCTAAAACCAATTCCAAAAAAAAAGGGAAAGAAATTTTTAGCTCAAAACATTTCGTGCGCTAGGTCTATTGTTTCTAACGCGTAGGTATTAGCTTTTTTTTGAAGTCCCGCTTTGGCACTGCACTTGGCGAATGAGAAATAAAACAGCTGCCAAAGACACTCGACATGCCGCATCGTAGACACGCGGATATTTATGAAATCGCTGAATCTGCTTGCAAGCAATATGAAATCGATTTCTTCGCTCTTTTTCGAGTAAAGAAAGAGACCTGCGGAGCAACGAACCTGCGGAAGCTTATAATCGAGAAGTAAAAGAGCGCCAACAACGAGGAATCGTTTGAGAAAAGAGCGTCAAGTGTATTTTTGACTATTTTCCTAATGACAGTTTTTCATCGGATGTTCTCTGAGAGTAGCAGATGAATGGACACTCGTTGCTCAAAGGCCGACATGCTCCAGAATTGAAGATTATTTTTGTATGACTCTTGCACAAGCGCCGAGGATAATAGCTCGTGCGAGAATCGTCGATTGAGAAACTCATTAGGCACTTTTTTATATCGACTGTGCGGACAGTGTGTTGTCGCGCTGTTTCTCAGTACGTTTAATTACTTAAGAATAGCCAGACAAGAAAATATGTAAGAGATCAAAGCTGAGAGGGACAAGTTCAGAAAACAAAAAGAAATATCAGGCGTAAGGATGTTAGAATACTCGTAAGTTTTTTTGCACTTTATCAAGATGTAATAACTTTAAGCGATTACATTAAAAATGTTGTCTCCACCACTAGGTCCTGATTTTAACTGCAACGAAAACATGTACGTATTTAAACGCGTCGTTGCAAACAGTAGCAAAACTCATCAAAATTTTCCTGTTCTGCCGCGCTTCTGCTGAAGCTCTGTTTACAGAGCGCTTACACAATGAAGTGACTTACCAGAAGGAAAACTTCTCGCGATATTGAAATTCATTTTAAACCCAACTCGACAAGCGATGACACAAAAACGATATGCCATTGTGCAATAAAAACAGAAACATCAATTCCTTCTCAGGATCTCTTTTTTTCCCTCTCGGCTAACGATGAGTCGCAATTGAAAATCGATTCAAAACAGTTCGCCTTCTACATGTCAGGGCACTTTTATCCGTGTACGCGGGTGTGCAGTTAATTGTTTATTTTTTTCAGAGTGCACAGGCCGAATGCGACACGCATCTACGCCGTCCGTGCTTCTGCCCTGCAGTATAACAGTTTGTATTTATATTTTTTGCTACATCGATCGCTGCAGCAGCGGTAGCAAAGTGGACAGTGATAATTGCTCCAAACTTTGGCCTACCAAGAATCGAAGGTTGTACTTTAAAAACACGAAGATTGGCTTCGACGAACGTAAATCACCAGGATATGCGTATTGACAGCGGATACCTTTTTTCTCTTCTTTATACTAGTCTCTGCGTGACCGACCTCGACGTCGTCACTCGTGTGTACGTATGTATACGCGCGCAAAAAGTTTTTAGGTTTTTGCGAGGATACGCGACTAACCTTGAATCGCTGCTGATATTCGAGTTTATCGCAACAACGCGAAGTTTACGTGCAAAATTCGATGGTAAACACAAGTTTTAATGTACATATATATGTCGGTTGATTAATATAATAAAGCCATAATTGATGGTTGTTACTGCCAGCAACTAATAATTACATACACATCAAAAAGTAAAAGTTTTGCTGCTTTCTAGGAGACTTTATTTAGAAATAATTTGTCGACGTTGTCCACCTCATACATGCCTGTATTGACAATGTCATTAATTTTTCAGCTCAATTGAGCGACACAAAAATTATGAAACCTCCTCTTGAAACCACTTTGTTGTTTTAACTTTCATAGTTTATATTTCCTATCATTTGAGCAAGTTATGATAACATAACGTTTTGAATACTTTTTCACCACCTCGTATTTCCACACTATATTTGAAAAATATCGTTTTCCTGACCATATATAGGAAAATATTCCTTTTAAGCCGAATCTCACTTTCCACGTTCTCTTCTCTCTCCGAATCCAATATTTATGCGTGCGTGTTCCGAAGGGGATGACTGCCTACATGAAAAAATACGGTAATAAAACACCCACGCACTGATTAATTTATTCCCGCGCGCGCACACGTGTAAAACATGAAAAACAGCAGCAGTAGCAGCAGAAAAAAAGTCAAAGGGAGCCCCTTATCTTGCGCCCATACGAAGGCATCGGGTAACAGAAAACAATGTGAATGATGAGATACAGCCCCGCGGCATTTCCGTTGTTGATGGCTTCGAACGACGCTCTTTTCCGTTTTTTTCACGCATCTTTCGAACAAAACAGAGATGAAGACATTAGGCCTGATGTATAAAGCGTCAAGAAGGAAAAAAACGACGGATTATTCGCGTTTCGTTATTTTTCTTATTTATAAAGTGTCGCGTCGTTGCCACTTGTACTTGTCTCTTACGTGAACGAGAGGCGTACGTGGCATTGGAACGGTGTTTAATTGCAGTGAAGAAATGCAGGAAGTCTTCATTAGTTGTATAAAAGGGACTTCGCCGTAACAAAGATAAAAGAAACGTTCTCTTATCATTTGACGTTTTTTTCTTACTAGGAACTTTTTATACTTTACTGAGTGATATAAAGCAAAGCTTTTAAGAAAGATTTCGAAAGCTTTACAATCCAATGTTGAAGCATCGACAAAAATTATCTATTTTTTTTTATTTTAATGGTCTATGTTCACAAGCTAGTATTGATTATTTTTCCCTCTACAATCTTCACCGTCACTCATCGTCTGTTTGGACGCTCTCTTACACCGCCAAGACCAGTAACAAAAACAAAAAAGATAGAGAGAGAAAGAAAGAATGAAGTACGTGGTAAGCTGCGACAAACTGGAATTTCTAATTAAGAATTTCAAAGGACTCTAAGTTACTTCCATGTCCCAAGTTTTTAAGAGGTTGTGATTTTTTCTCCTTATTTTAATTTCAAAAAGTGAAGTCCTTGGGTCAAACGTGGAGTAATAAAGAAAAAGATCCTAGATTTTTGCTCTCGTCCTTTCGAGCAGAGCTCGAGATAATGAAGAATAGAAAAAAGATTGTAAAGCGTTAGGCATCGTGTGATTGAATCCAATTAACTAAATGCTCGGCCACGCGTACCAAGACCCTGTTTGCTGGACATTTGTTAGGGAAATTCACGATAAGGGCGAGTAGAAATTCAATTTTTACGTCCTCGAGCTCTTCCACTGCTAGTCTCTCTCTCCGCAAGCGATCGACCGTTGCGTACTTTATTCTCTCGCCTCGCCCCGTTCATTTGGCGTTAATAAAAGTGCACCGCAGGGAAGTTACATACGGCTTCGGTGTTTTAATATCGGGTGCAGTAAAGTCGTTCCGATTGCGCCATAATTTTTCCTAGCGTGTGTGGCAGTAGAAAAAAAAGCACCGCACTACGACGATGACCCGGAGACGCGCTTAGAGCTAGCTGCGAAGTGCGCCATTATAAGGGCAGTTTCGCGCGAGAAGTAATTGTTAGGTATTCCGCGCGTGGCTTTTTAGTTTTCACATCCGAGCGGTATAGGTGCTCGGTAAATAAAAAAAAGAAAAAGTGAGAGAGAAAAAAGTTGATCACTTCATTGAATGTGCTCGCGAGTGCACGCGCCGCGTTTCATTCTACATAGATATATCGTAAACACACACGTATAAACGCGCGCGCAGAGAGCAACAACTTTTTTTTAGCTTCTGCAACAGTTTTAACGAACTCTGCATGTGGAAACTTTTTTTATTAACTCTGCGAGGATAGAGAGAGAGGGAGAAAGTCCGATACGTGGCTGTGCAAGATTGAAAAAATATATCTATATTGTTAGCGAAAATTTCCGCCACAAAGAGGAATTTTCGCACTTTTTTAACGAACCTCTAACTCCAAAGCGACATTGCACATTTTTCCACCTTAACAATCGAGTGTTTTTATTTCATTATTAATTAAAACGTTCGCGTCAACGATATATGGGTCCTGCGTATGCTACTATAACTCATCCTTCGTCGACAGCCAGTTATTAGAAGCATCAGGCATTTGTTTTATTTCGCGGAGCTTTGATTGGATCGCCGGATAAGTGACGAACCGTTAGGTCATAAAAGCAGCAAAAAGGAATATGTCATAATTTTCGGGGGGAGAATGAAAAAAAAGAGACTAAAAGACACCAAACGACTCGTTAAATTTAGGGAAAAAAGGAAGAACAATCCCCCTTGTGTTACAGCCGTATCATGCACTTTTAATGGTGCCATGAAAAAAACTATTGGGGGTGTGCGCAGGGTCGTGCGAATATTTACAGCTTTAATTACTTTGCGAGTTTGCAATAATCTACACCGTTACATTGCTCGTAGCTAGATATATGTGTTGGGCATGAGTGTGTATTTTTTCACCCATACGCACACACATTGAATCGTAAAAACGGTGCACAGAGCGAAAATTTCTGGCGCCAGGCTCTCTCTCTTCTCTCACTTTTTCCTGTAACGACCAGGTGCTATATAGAATTTAATATCGCAAAAAAAGCTCGTTGCTCTCTCTTTCCGTCTCTCTCTCGCTCTCGCAGACATAACATATAACACATATACGCACGTTTGTACGTATGAGTCTGTGTGTATACGCGCTCCCTCGAGTGCGCACTTTATACTTCAATAAACTCGTCTCCTGTAGTGCGATAAACCCCCTTTTTTCTGTTTTAGCTTTTTTTTACGATGCAACTTGTATGTACGCGCTCGCGTGTATTTCCCGGCATTACCGCTTACGCCAGCTCCAGCCAAGGCGTATATAGTTGTATTATTTAGATCCTTAATGAATTTTCAGACTCGTACTTGTTTTTGGGGTACTTTTTTTGCTTTTTATCGCCGATACATAACGTATAGTACCCATTCCCTGCCCCGATTGGTACTCTGTGTGTGTGTGTGTGTGTGTGTGTGTGTGTGGTGTGTGTGTGTGTGTGTGTGTGTGTGTGTGTGTGTGTGTGTGTGTGTGTGTGTTTGTAACGACGTTGATGCGGAGACATTTAAACCATTTCTTTCGCTGTTAGAGCCGGGGCAAAAATTACCGGATAATATCGAGGGCGCTTAAACCGAAATAGGATAGGTCATTAAATCGATGAGAAATTGCTTTCGCGTGTACACACAACTTTTCCGTCTTGGCTGGCGCGACGCGGAGGGATATAAACGACGACTATAACAACGCGATGCTGCCACGATATATGTATAGGAAGCATCGTCGTCTAGCTTGAGCTTCAAGGGTGAAAGCGAAATCGCACACAGCACACTAGTAAAAGAAAGAACAGCCGATTCGAGCACATGAAATCGATCTCTTCCAGATCAGCTCAATTCCAAAATATCCTACTCCTCGAAATGTTTCGCGAGTATAACACGCACTTGTGCAGTGTACACCATGAGAGAGAGAAGAGAGAGAGAGAGAAGTCGGCGGCGTTGCTGCGTTTGACTATGTGCAGTCTATCCCGATTAAGAGAGACCGTACGGAAAAAGTGGTGGACGCGGACGCAGCGGCGCAAATTCTGCGTGTAAGCTTTCGACTGATCGATGTTTATCGTGTTTATACATACTTCAACGTCGTGCGCATACAGCATGGCATACGTAAAGACCCGAGAGCGGGTGAAACCAATGTATGGAGCGAATGTGTGTACATGCGCGCAACTTTGTATATGTGTGTATGAACACATTCAACCTAATTTCGAGTACACTCTGTGTGTAGCTCGGATCGCGGTACACCCGTATAGGTAGACGTGCATCACATGTTTGCGTGTTATATATATAGAATAAAAAAATAAAAGAAAAAAAAGTGAGCAAATTATGCACGCTGCATCGATGTTGCAGAGCGGAGCGCCAGCAGAGTCGCACGGCATTAGCAGTAATCCGGCGCGTGTACATATATATAGTACCTTGAGAAATCGAAATCCGGCGGATTTTTCGTTTCGAAAGGAAACACGAGCGCGGAGAGAACGTTAAGATCTCTGTGTTGCGCGGCATGTTTATATATTGCCAAGCGCGGAAGAATAATTGATGCAAAATAAACAAACACTCGACGGATGGTATATAAATCGAAAAGTTGCACATAAAATAAAAAACTTTTCGATTTCGAATACGGCCAAAAAAACTAATAATACGTGCTCCGCTGTATATATATGGAATCTCAGACAAGACAAAGCACTAAAATAAAAAGGGAAAGTAAAAGGAGCTTTACATAAAAGAAAATGCGTGGAAGAAGAAGAAGTATCATTATTGCCAGAGTATATACACAAAAAAGGAGAAACACACACCGACATCGCGTCATGATATACGCCGTAAATGATAGCCGGAAGGAATATCGCGAGCGCGCGAGAGTAGTTCTCAAGAGCAGCAGTCCGCGATTCGATACGCGTATCAGCTGTTAAAGTAAACCTCCATCCTCGACGCGAAGCTCGCAGTACTGCAAATGTCGCTTTCTTGTATGTAACGCACTATATATATATATGGGCTAAGCCATAGTTAGGGTGATGGTCAAAAAAATTTTTTTTCTGAAATTATGTACTTTTGAAGAGTACATTGAAAAGTGAAAATCCTGAAAGTTTCAGCCCTCTAGGTCCAACCCAATTGAATTTTCAGGGCCTCAAAGTTGAATTTTCTTAGTCTGCAGATATTCTGCTTGCAATTCTGATTTTCTAGGGTTAACATGAAAAAAATTTTCAATCATGGTTTTTAATGTAAAATTTGATGTAGAATTCAAATTTGTACTTAAAAATCCTATATACAACTTCTAGACCCATAAAAATGATATTTTCAGGCATTAATCATATAGGGGTACAAAAATAAATGTGTTCGTCTCCTTCGATTAGGCCCATACTGTAATATGTTCATCGATACATCAAAATACAACTTCTGATAAATTTTAGTTATTGGCAGACAAACAGAATTCATTATTGAGCTTAATATGAGTCAAGAATCAAGGAAAATTAGAGAAAAACCATGTTTCTTGACTCATATTAAGCTCAATAATGAATTCTGTTTGTCTGCCGATAACCAAAATTTATCAAAAGTTGTATTTTGATGTATCGATGAACATATTACAGTATGGGCCTAATCGAAGGAGACGAACACATTTATTTTTGTACCCCTATATGATTAATGCCTGAAAAAATCATTTTTATGGGTCTAGAAGTTGTATATATGATTTTTAAGTACAAATTTGAATTCTACATCAAATTTTACATTAAAAAACCATGATTGAAAATTTTCTTCATGTTAACCCTAGAAAATCAGAATTGCAAGCAGAATATCTGCAGACTAAGAAAATTCAACTTTGAGGCCCTGAAAATTCAATTGGGTTGGACCTAGAGGGCTGAAACTTTCAGGATTTTCACTTTTCAATGTACTCTTCAAAAGTACATAATTTCAGAAAAAAAATTTTTTTGACCATCACCCTAACTATGGCTTAGCCCATATATATACAGCAACATTATGATACACTTGTGCATGCATGGCGATCTGGTGAATGGAAGCGATAAATATATATAATACACACATACATGTGCGCGATGGTATATCGCTCGAGTATGCGTAACTTAGAGCTCACTGAAAGCTTAATTACCATAGGCGTCCGTTACGGCCGCTCGACGACTTGTATTATACTTTGCAGCGAGAAAAAAAGCATCGCGATGACGAGCAAGTATATGCACGTATATGTATGTGCTACGCGTGCATTGTGCTCTCCGTCTCTCTAGTAAATCGGCTTGGTACAACCTTGTCAGTGTGTTCCGCGAGCGATGCCGTGTGTGTTTTTATCGTTTATGAAACATCTTCATATACGTATAGGAGAGAAGGAAAAAAGGTCTTTCGACAGAGAGAGAGAGAGAGAGAGAGAGAGACGAGAGTACACAAGATGTTCTTTTTTTCCTTCACTCTAGACAGTCGAGTCGGTATAAGGTTTACATAAGTATACAGTACTTGTAAGCTAACAAGGATAGATTCCAGAACTGCTTTATAAACATATAGGTATTGCGCCGCTTCGCTTTGTATCAATATACGCGTATATAGTGCGAGGAGGGAACGAGAAGCCCCTCTCTCTAAGTTGGTTGGGAATCGATAAGAAAATCTGGAGCATATCTCTTTTCTTCGGCCTAACTGCTCCACAGATAGTTACAACTGCCAAGAACAGGGATAATATTCTTCTTCTCGTTTCTTCTCTTCCCTTAGCTCGCGCCCCCTGCGCGAGCCAACTTAGTTTTTAACTTGGCCCATTTTGCTGGTTAGTACACGCGCTGCTCTCGCTCGCTCGACGAGCTGCAGCTATCTCCATCTGGGAGAGCCTTTGCTTGCTCGCGAGCGCGCTCGAGCCTCGTAAAAAGATCAAGTTTTTTTACATGAAAGTTAGCTGATAAAAGCTCTAATATATAAAAGATAGTGAGATAGATATCTGCTATTTCTATCGGTTCGCTCCTCGCGAAAGTGAAAAACTTTCGCGTTTGAATACCCTCCTGTCTCTCTCTATTTTTTTCTCTTCGTATATATGTGTGCTCGCGCGCGCGTATGGGGCGGCTGATAATCTTCTCTCCGTTCGCCTGAATTATGGTAATTATTCTCATCGACCGAGCATATTGAATATACATGCACGCGCGCAGAATCGTAATTTGCATGCTATTACGAGTCATTTTTTTCTTCTTTCTTTTTTTTCCCTTTCGTTTCAATAGATCGTTTGGTATATTTAATTATTTCTCCTGCAGTTAATTAGGTAGAAAAATTTTTCAAAACTTTCGTAGAATTACATGTGTACCTCTCTTTCTCTCTCGCGTGTATATAAAGCCTTTGTTCTTTTTATGCCGCTGCAAATTGAACGTATATACACACAGTCGATTGGATAAATACGTGTATGTGCGCATGTGTACGCTCGTATGCTCGACGAGGGTTGGGTCATCTGCAGGTGCCTGCATGTATGTACACGCACGTTGAACAAACGCGCGACGATTGGATCAAAGGCTGCTGTACGTATCGATGCTGTATAATGTACAGAGTAGCGAATGGTGTGAAATATTTCACGCGTAACGAAGCAAACTCGAGTTCGTTGCTATTTTGGAATTTTCGATCTTAACTTGATTAATTTATCGTTGACGAAAACGGTAGATAATTATATTTATAGATGATAAAAGTGCTTTCATGTAAGGGTGCCTTTGAGAATCTTCCGCTAATTGTCCCAGCATACTGTACGTAACGCAAAACATAACGAGCATGTGTACTCGTAGCGGTGAAAATAACAAGAGCTTTTTTGGAGGCCTCAACTTTAACTCTGAAAAACGATCTTCTCTAAAGCAGATTGTAACAAACTCAATAATAATTCAAAAAATTTTGAAAATACACTGATTTGTAGTAAAAAATTGCTAGTGTATACCAGGAAAAATTTTCAAATACTTCCTTCCCTCAAGCATCGGAGATGCATGATATTAATATGGAAAAGCGATCGCGATCGGACAATATGACCCAAGATGCGCATCTTGAACTTCGTTACACAGCGTGTATATTAGATACAATCGCGTCTGTCGCGATTCTGTGACACTCTGCGCGCAAGCCCATGAGCGCCATACGCGAAGAGAAAAATATATATGCATAGAAAGAGAGAGAGAGATAGATAGAGAGACAGAAAGAAAAGGGAAAGTATTGCGCAGCGTGCATATACATGTCGCGCGCAGCAGCAGCAGCAGCAACAACAACGGCAGCTCGTGCACAGGTGGAAAAGAATGTGACAATGGCCCAACGTACACAATACTTATCGCCTTTGTTTGCTTCCAGCGAGAGAAGAGAGAGAGAGAGAGAGACTTTCGCTACTGCTACTTTGGCGACATATCTCTTTCTCTCTTTACACTCACGCGAGAGAGAGAGAGAGAGAGAGAGACTTTGAAGTGTGCGCGCGCGAGTGCGATATTGTTTATTCAGTCCTCTTACTTACGAGCTATATACACGTGAGTGTGTTTGTATTCTTTTTTTTTGGGTACATTTTTACTGTTGTCGTCGTTGTACCTACATACTATATGCGCGACAAACGAACAGACACACACATACACACATGACTGCAACCACCGCCACCGCCACTACGTCGCACTCTCGCTCTGTGTCTCTTATATGCAGCTCACACAAATACATATCCATGTATATATTACACTCGAGCGAGCCACACACGTATGACGTTAGTTATGTGTGCGACTTTGTCATTGTGCTGCTAGGCTCTTTCTCTCTCTCTCTCTCTCTCTTTCTCTCTCTCTCGCGTCGGAGTTCTGAGGCAAGAGAGGGAAAGGATGTCGCGAAATATTTCGTTTCACTGCTTCGTCTTTCTAGGTTTTTATGCTGCGAGCGAGGAGGGCAAGTACATTACCACTACTGCAGCAGCAGCTACAGAGAGGAGTTCCGAGATTGTGTACAGATTTTTGTACTTTATTTTTATTTCTTTTATTTCGTGCTTTTTTCGAGATAACGAAGATGTTTCGCGCGCTCGGTGCAGAATGCACCGCGACGCGGCACTTGGCTCTTTACATTCTTTTTGGCTTATGTGTGTCTGGCGAAAAAGTAAAAAAAGAAAGCCACCGTCGCGTCGCTTCGAAATAGATCGTAATATTTTTTGTCACAGTGCGTGTATATCAATGGAGCTTTTAATAGCTGATCCGTCCAGAAAAACGCAAAAATCTCCGAGGATATAAATTCTCACGCGTGCTTGAATAAGAAGAGAAAGAGAGAGAAAAACAGAGGCATCGAGCGCTCGTATCTTTTACTATTCCACTAGGCGCGCGCATATATCCAATAAGTCGGGCTCGAAAAAACGAAGAAAGAAAAATGAAACGACGCTTTAACAGCTGCTGGGGGCTCACGCGACCAATCTCGCGGGCATCACATATAATATTGCCTTTACTGTGCTGCTGCACTATATATAGGGACGAGGTTGCAACTCGCGAGAGCGACATTATATACGACGCGCAAACGAGCGCAGGTAATGAAAATCGAGCTGCTGCTGCTGTTGCGCATCGAGTGAAATCGTTATCAACGCCAAATGTATATAGATATATGGATGATATTCATCCCGATGCACTCGTTTAAATTCCAATGTGGCTAATAAAAAAGTCGTACGAGCTCGGATAGGCCTCGGCAGAGTAGCACACACTACGTGTGCCTTTTTTTCAGAAGGAAAATGCTCGGGCATGAAAAATGAAAAAAAAAAAGATTCAGAGATTTTTCATTCTTATTGTTCGAGGGAGGGTAAAATTCAACGGTAACGTCACGGGCTTTTAGTCATATTACGATGATGCGAATGGGAGCTTTCCGAGTGATTTTGCATGTAAAAGGGCTCCTGCTATGCGAACGCGCGTAGAATTTTGCGGTGCGCGTGGCATAAAATGAATGATCCGAGAGATATTGTGCCGCTGCACATCGAGGGTGGCTGTATAAATTTATCCCCCGCATGCGTGCCCATCTCCAGCATTTTTTTTTTAATTATAATACTATTAAGAGCGGGCGCGGGCGGACGAGCGGGCGCACGCGGGCATAGTACAAAAGGGAAGTCTGCGTCGCCGCGGGGGAAAAAAGGATTATTACTGTCATTGTGTATTACAGAGATTGCGGCGTGCGAGGAACAGCGATAATGCACACCGCGTCGCTTTGAATTTCGACGCATCGTGTGAGAGCGGGTACTGCTGCTGATGCTGTAAGCCATAAATTGAAAGCGAGAAAGGGGTTTTTAAAATAAATTGAAAATTGATATTGAAATTGTCAGGGATAAAATATTGAAAGCTTTTTAGTTATTTGATTGTCCGGTGCGCGCGTTTTTACCCGGCACTGATGCAGCAAAGCGATAGCGTTTAATTTTCATGTATCGACAAAATATATAACAGAGTCGTTTTTGAAATTCAGGTTATTGAGCTGCCTCGAATGATCATCCGCGCGAAAATTGAGTGATTTTTGCAACCGCTACAAACGAATCGCAGTTTTTGCATCGTTAAAGGATATAACGTATTTAAATGCACATTTATTCGTCAGATGTAAATGCGCATTTTCAACCACCTTATTTTATCTCAATAATTTTGCAGTAATAATACTAAAAAAAAATGCAGATGTGTGCGTCCTTTCAAAGGCCACTAATCATTTTTTAACGAACAGCAGCAGTGGTAGCCCAGTTGAAGGCAGAGCAGCAGCGTCTATTTTCAAGCGCCCAGCGCGTGCACGCACGCATGACCTGGAGAGTATTTTGCATCGATACCATCGCACACGTGTCCCGGGGAATCAGCCACGTGCGCATTGTCATGGTCATGAATTTCAGGACGCGTCCAAAGCAGCAGCAGCATTGCTTTGTGTGCAAAACCTTGCATAACTCGGAGTTGTTTCTTCTTTCTATTGAAAAAAGCCCTTCGCGCGACGCATTGAATATAGTACCGCGGCTCGTGATTCGAGCTATTGTTTTGACGCAGTGTCGCGGGAATCATAACGCGCGTGCGGAGGAATTTCAAGAAGCTGTATCAAACCGATGCAAATTGCGTCGGTGACTCTCGCGTAGAAAAACAAGCGACGCGCAGTAGCAGCACCGCAGCCAGGGAAATCATCGAGCAAACAGTAAACAAACTCCTATTTAAATATAAAGCGAGCTTACTTGTTAGTCATCGTCCGAAGTGCTCAACGCGTCTTCAATATTAAGAAAGCTCGCACGAAGACTCGGAGTTATAAAGCGAGAGAGGCATTTGCCTGCGTACGGTTGGCTTCACGGAATTCCAATTAGCTCTCGCGATTGTTTTGTTTTTTTTATTTTTCGCTTACTCTTTCTTTATATAGCGCGGGACATGAAAATAAACGAAGATACACACGCGCGCGAGCGCGACATCGCGCATTACATATTCCAAAAAGTATTTAATTCATTGAAAGTCCCGATTAAAAAACGAACACGCGAAATCTTTACGAAATCTGCGTACGTACCATTTGAAAGAGAAAAAAAGGAGAGATAGCACGTGATGCTTAGCCATTATATTCCGTGCAGTGTCGAATGCTCGCAGACACTTACAAATTACGTTGCTGCATCACGTCCGAGCTCGACTCTGAGTGATATAATTAGTATCGAAAAGGTTTTTTTAATTTATGAATAGGGCGATTCGTACGTGGCACGAGAGTTTAGCGAAAATTTCTAACGTTCGGAGCGTGAGTTATTTACTAATGATTCGATTTTTTTAAACAATTTAATGCAGCAAAAACCAATCGATTGATCTTTGGAGAAAGTTCGACAAGATTTTGAAACTTTCTAAACTGTTATGGTAATATGGTTTGGGAGGAAAAATGATGAAAGCTTTGCAATTTTTGCTATTAATTCAGAAAATCGATATATGCAGATCGTATAACAATATAAGACCAAAAATTGTGGAGCAAGCATTATGTATTTCTTATCGTTTTTCGTTAAAATTATTATGTGTACTTGAATATTATTTGAAATATAACAAATAAAATGTGGGAATGGAGTTTGAAATTCAATGTTTTTTAAATTTAGTACTCTAACGCAGATGTCTCATTTTCACGAGCAAAAAGGATCTCTCACGGAATATGCATGCCAAAAAACCGTTACACATTCACATGTTCAGGCATAATATATTTATTTGGCTGTCGTCCGAGAGGTATAATTAACGTGTAATCACATTGCCATCGTCACTGACCTGCTGAGAGGGAGTGTGTAATATATGTGCATCATCGTTACGAGAATTGGTGTCCGTGAATCTGAAGTGGTTACACCGAAACTTTCGTGTGCAGTCTTCTTTGTTCAGAAAAAATAATGAGAATAAAAAAACAAAGGGGTCGAAGTTTTGTAATTGCTCATGAGCAATTTGATCTTTTGCCTCAAATTGTTCTCGGTTCGATCGAAAAATTATCAGCCGGCCAAACACTTTCGCTTTATAACGAAAATCTCACCTGAGTACCCACTTGCACGACAGAATGATAAATTATCAAACACTCCCATCCTGAAGGGGGACCAAGAGTGAGAGCGTGAAACTCGAGATAACGAACAGTCGTGGGTGGATGAGTTTTTTCCTCTTTCTCTCTCTCTCTCTCCCTCTCTTTCGATTCTGTACAGCACTCGATTACTCGATCCGCGCATTATATACTATCGCTTAGTCGTAGGAGAACGAGTTTGCTATAATTTACAGCTCTAATGTTTCTCTCAGTTGCAAAAGTACATTGCGTTACGTTTTTCCTCCTCTCCACGTAGTTACGAAGCTAGGCACGCGCGAAAAGACGCAAAGGAAATGAAAATCGATGTTATATTATATGTAACGGACGAGAACGTAATCATTACACTTGTATCCGGTGTTATTGAACATGCTCAAGCGTTTACATGCATTCAAGTGAAATATATATTCTACACAATATATTATATTCATAAAAGGTGCATTGAAATTTTTTACACGTCAATACAATTTTAAATAACAAATAACTATTGATTGAGTTAAAAACTCGACTGAAGCACTTTAACTTTCAATGATTTTTTACAATATCTGTCCGTTACAAATAAAATCATATTAAATCTCTGTCGAGGGTGCAAATGTTGTATTTTTCCAATTATGACGTAATTGATTTCATTTTGAAAAAAAACTTTTAACAATTTGCTAGGGAACTTACGAAGTTTAAGTTACAAAAAGTGGACGGTAATTATTCACCTACAGAAGTTACAAGAAAAGTTTTGACGGTTTTGTACACGTAAACACCGTCGCTACCCTCGACGACGATGATGTATTAATCATACGACTTGTCGTCTATGAAAACTTTTACGCATAAAAAAAAACTTTGTTACGACGTGAATCTAATGAAGTACACTGAAAATCGCAGTTTCATTTTGACGTTACTACGATGTAGTCGCTGTCTCTCCACTGCGCAAGAAATAAAGTAGCTCTCGAGCTTTGCACCTCGGTGAGTACAATATTCGATACAGCGCAAGATGGGAACAATCACATTAACGCACGCACAGTCAAGATGTCAGTCTGTATGCCAGGATTAACCTAGTGCGGGCGCGAAAATTAGAACGAAATAGCATCTCTTCATACACATGGTACTGTATTATACCCATGCAATGTAGCTCTTTAACCGTTGATTCGCGTGTTCGATTCTCATAGAGCAGCACGTGAACACACACTCACTTGCTCACACACACGTGTAGGATGTTCATTCAGCGCGTCTCTGGCTTGCATATCTATACTACTTGGCTGGTTTTTTTTATCCTCTTTTTCCGTATACACCGTGCGCTCCGCCAGATAGTGGGTCGAGGCAATTATGATGAAAACGTGTACGCGCATTAAAAAAAGAAACACAGCCAAGTGTATGATGTAAGTGAGATATGGAAACAGGATGCGTTTTTATCGATGACTAAAAGACCACAGCCGGGTAGAGAGTGTATACAAGGAGTCATTGTTGTTGGGTCGTGGCGTGCGCATTTTTAATGACCCAGTGAAAAACGAACTTATGCCTTGAGATAACAGATCCTAACGTCCGAACACTCGTCGAGTCGTATTTTTAGTTCAAATGGGATGACGCATGTCGGCGTTGACAGGACGCAGGAAATCTCGTCGATGCGATCAATGCCTTTGAGTTCTCTGCTTGCAATGTCGTAGAATTTTTTAGCTCGTTCTTGAATGCTTTGAAGTATCCATGTCGGGTACATGTACACTCTAAGTTTGGACGCTAGTATAAAAAAGGAACTTTAGAGAATTAGATATAAGGCCAATTGCGCACACATAACAATGCGAGCCGGGAAAAGTGCACCCCCGCCCAGCTCTCAAAGTTAATTAATTTAATGACATTCGCTGTGCGACTACTACGTATATAGCAGTAGAATCTACTCGACAAGTTTCAGTCCTGAGAGCTGTGCCGCACTGTTGCTGTTCGCCTGTGCGCCTCTTGACTTTCTCGTTGTCCTCGGGTCGTGCGAAACCACCACTCATCCCCCTCTGTACACGTCGAGCATCAGGAAATCGTTAATAATCGCCGGATTTACAAGAGCTCGAGCCGGGGGCGGAGTGTGTCGTACGTGTACGCGCGCGCGAAAAAAAGGATGTCAAGTGGCCGAGCGCGAACTACTACTACTACGTTGCAACGGTCCGAAACGCCGCGCGGATAATTACACAGACTTTATAGAGAAAGAGAATGAGAGAGAAGAGGAGAGAGAGAGGAGGAGAGAGAAGAGGAGGAGAGAGGAGAGAGAGAGAGAGAGGAGAGGAGAGAGAGAAGAGAGAGAGAGAGAGAGACCCTACTTGACAAGTGAGTAACACAATGTCGAGAAGGATTTATTGTACGGAGAAGAGCAGAAAAAAGTCCAACGTGCTCTGAAGATTCATTCAAGGGGGGTAGTGCATTGTACAATTTCGATGGATTTTTCCGTACGTCATTGTAAGTGCAGATAAATTTATTAGGAAAATTAATTTATTAGCTCCAACGAAATTATAATCTGCATAAATTGCAAAAGTAACAACACCAAATGTCGCATAAAGCCGTGGTAACGAACTGCGCGGGGCTGTTTGGTAACCCCATAGGCATTTCGACAAGTACGGTAGAAAAGTAAAAGCTGTGTAGTATGGCTGAAATAAGCGACCCTTACCCCTTTTTTCTCTTGCTCTCTCATCGCTTGGGATATTAAAGTAAGTATCGTTACACCTCCTTTTCGATACAAAAATACAGTGGCCGCGCGCGCGCATGCAGCGCCGGATATATGAGTACGGGTGAATGAAAAATTCGAGGGTTAATGCATCGACGCGCGAGTGCGGACACAAGGTGCGCGCGTACATACACATATCTCGCGCGCGGCAACAACGACAGATGCGCGAAAGACTGCGGACTGTGTGCTATGCCTACCCGTGGCAAATTAAAAGGGAGGACGAAATTTATATGCGAGTGTATGTACGGATTGCGTGGTGTGAAATAACGGATGAATACGTACACATACGTACAGTCACACCGCACACAAGGTATATACACTACGCGTGCCACAACTCGTAAAGTATAATCATCTCGTCCTATTTTTCGGCGACACATAACACACACACACACACTTACGTTTTGCGATGTGTTGCTTTGCGTGTTGTATGTGTATAAGTATAGAATTGTTGTTAGATTGGCGCAATGTAGAGAGAAAGAGAGAGAGACATACGGCGCAACGGTAAATTTTGATCGAACCGTGGATTATAGCTGGGCTTTTCGAGAAACAATTATTGCATCAAATAAACTATACGCCTGCGCATACATCTAAAATAAATTTTATGAATATCATTCCCGAGATTCAAATTCAAATACAGAAAATTTTCAGTTCGTAAAGTAGGAAATTGATTTTGCCTCGTTAACACTTTCATCGTTCGGTCGTATCTCGCTACATAAATGCGCGCACACACACGCGCGCGTTCCACTCTCTCAACGCTTACGAATCATAATCCAAAGCTATACGTACGCCGTATTAGCGATCACTTCACTACAGTTTAACGTCCGTTTTTTACAGTTCAATAAATAATGATCATAATAAGACGGAAAGGGGGCTGTTGTTGCACGCACGCCAGCTTTTCATTTCCAACGCTCTGGTCGCGTGTTTGCTACTGCTGCTCATCGTCGTGAAATAAATTAAAGACAAGAAGCATCAGCCGCAGCAGCTGCTGTAGGTATACACTTACAGGTAAGATAATAACTTTGAAGCGCAAAAACTTCACACTCTCTCGCGTGGACTCGTGTCGAGTATTGAATGGACTTCAATTGCGGGAAGTATCGTCGTCGTCGTCAGCTTCAGGTAGCTCTAATCACATGCTTTATGCCGGATCACCCGGTACAAATTACATACACTGACACGATGGAGAAATCTACTATACACTACCCGTTTTGCGAGCTACAGCACGCAGTCCACCGAAGAAATTTTCATCTTACTTCGTTGCAAAGTGGGTAATTTAAAGACAGGATCGCCTGACGCTGCTGCTCTCTCTCTCTCTCTCTCTCTCTCTCTCTCTCTCTCTCTCTCTCTCTACACACACACACACAGAACCAATGTAAACTTCAAACGATATATAGCCTCTCTAACGTATTATCATCGCTTCATCTTTTAATTACTGTATATGTATAAACTACTGCAGCTAGTAGGGTGGACTGTACGTGGAAAGAGAGAGTGGAGAGATAAAAATAATTGCGTAGATGGTGCTATTACGCCTAGGCCTCGGTGCGTATCGAAAGGGAAAGAAAGAAAGATCCACGGCGAAAAAAACGCAGAAAATTGAAGAGATTCGCCTCGTTAGGTAAGTTATCGAGAAGTTTTGCAGTTTACGCTAAGGGAACACATTCTCGCATCTTTTATCGTGCGGTTTAGTTTCCTATGTGTAAGAGCGTATATATATGACGCACACACGCATGCAGACGCATACAAAAACTGTGTGTGATTTTGCATAAGGACTTCACCACCGCACGCGCAGACTGCTTGAAAACCTGACGTTTCGAACGAGTCAGAGAGAGAGATTCGTTCCTTTTTTCTGTCTTTCGTTATTTCGTCTTCATTGAAGTGTATACGATCTACGACTGTAACGAGCGAGCGAAGCAAAAGAAGTCGTGATTGGATGGGCTTGCTGAATTTGTTCCATTTTTTTCTTTTGGGTAGTCATTCGCACGCCAACGGTTGGGTAACATATAAATCGACAGAACTTCTAAGCGCATTGAGTTAAAAAAAAAGAAGAAAAAACAAAACAAACGCAAGTTCCACGATAGGGAAAAACTTGGCTTTCTATAGAGGTGAAGCATCAATCGAAACTATAAACGAGTAAAACCAAAAGCTCTTTCGGGAACAATGAGAATCGAAGAGAAAGCGAGTTTGGCCTGCATCCTCTCTCTCTGTTCGGGCGCTCAGAATCTCCTCCATTACTCAACAAAAGACAGAGAAGAGAGAGAGAGAGAGAGAGAGAGAGAGAGAGAGAGAGAGAGAGAGAGACGGGTTGTGCAGTGCGTCGAGAAAGAAAAATAAAGTATTCGCTCGGACGCGTGGAGACACGCTTTGCGAGGATGCGAGGATTTTCAGTCAAAAGGAGGAAAATAAATTTGCGCTTGCAGCAAAAGTAATATTGTCTTTCGTTGAAAGAGATCGATATAGCCTCTACGCAAATTCAAAGTCGGTAATAAAATTGGAAGTGAGCGAACTGGTAGTAAATTTATTCAAATGAAAGTAAACGCCGAGTTTACATTCCAATTGTCGAGATATGCAGCTTGTACATGTTTTAAGTGCGAAAATATTCAAGTCATGCTCGCATTCAAGACTAACCGATCATTCGTCAAAACAAAGACAAATGTTGTGAAATAACTCTCTGGTGGAGCAAAAGAGAGAAAGAGAGCGAGAGAGAGAGAGAGAGAGAGAGAGAGAGAGAGAGAGAGAGAGAGAGAGAGAGAGAGAGAGAGAGAGAGAGAGAGAGAGAAAAGCATCTGGTTGGAATCGCACATATATAGATGAGAGACTGCGAATTTTCGTCGAAATAAAGCTGAGTAAGAGCACAAAAGAGAGAGAAAAAATGCAAGAGGCAATATAGTTACGCAGCAATATAACAGAGCCCCTCTTCTACTTCTTCAGGCACTTGGAGTTGAATAAATGAATAGGATATATAATGTGCGCAGGTGTTATTGCTGCAGTAGCGCAGCAGCAGCAGAAGCCTTTGGCGCGCGTGTTTATATTGCCACTATAAAAGCCAAGCTTGCGCGAGCAGTGCTCTACACGGCCTGCGGAATTTCACACCGGCTTGGAATCTCGCTCTGATAATAATTGAGATGATTCTCTTTTTCAAAACTCAGTCGAGTATAAGCAAGGCCTCTACTGTGTAGTATGAATTGCTTTTCAAATTTCCTCACATGCGCGCACGCAAGTATACGTGCCCCGGCTTGTTGTGTATGCGTAAACATTCCGAGTGATATTTGAAAATTTTTCAAGGATGAATGAAATTTGTTTCATACTTCGCAATCTTTGCAAGTTAATGGCTAATTTCAATGTACAAAACAAAGAGAACGAATACGGTGAGAAAAATTTCCTCGACGCAGCGTTGAATACACGAGAGCGAAAAATCGAAAATTGTAAACAAGTTTAACATCTGTAGACGAAGTATTCGGTTAAATTTGAAAAGTTTTGGAGATGGAGATCATCCTTTACTTTTAATGACTACAAATTTACACCACGATAATTTTTCTAAATTTCAATGAATAAAGACGATAGATTTGTTGGAATAGCTGGAATGTTTTTATCAACCGGATATAAGTAAATCGTAAATTAAGATTTAAAGAGTATTAATTGAGATGAGGCGTTACAAATACTTTAACGGGACTATCGCTAACACCGCGTCAGAAGGGATGAAGCGGAAGTATGACGCAAAAAAACCAAAGCCTAATTCCCTTTTGGAGTAGAGGTTAATTTCAACAACTGCCACCGATAAATCGACGCCTTGCACTCGACTCTGCACCAATAACTCACCGGAATCGAGCAATTCATTCCTTCGCCCGTTCCTCGTCTCTCTTATTCTCTCTCTCTCTCTCTTTCTCGTGCTCTCTTTCCTTTTAGCTTCATCACAAAGAAAAATTCGGGCTAGTGGTAAGTTACAATGGCCCAATGCTAAATGGAGCGACTGAACAAGCTGAACTAATGTTCTGCTGTATCCGTTGGATTTGTTGGTGTATTCTTTATTTCACCTTGCCTTCTTAGTTCGAAAGGTAGCAAAAAAAGGAAAAAAATTAAATAACAAAACGAAGCAAAGGAGATTAAGTGAAGCTTCTCACAGCTGAGAAATGATTAAAAATGAGATTAGTTTTTTTGGTCTACATGCTCTGCTAGTTAAGTGTCTATTTGAAGCTGCATTTAATGTGACAAAATAACACGAAGGTAGTTTTTTTAATGCGGTAACTACGTTTACTATCATTTGGCAATAAGACTACACATTGAGCGTCGCAATAAAGATCCATCGATCAGTTATGAAAAATCTGAATTCAAAGAAAATACCAAGAGCAATGCAAAGGAGGATATTTCTGCAATCCCGGCGAATCTCACACACAATTGGTTACATTTCGCACTCACAATCGCGATTATTACCCTACGCACAGTCGATTTTCAGGTCGTCTTCGGCATTGTTCGGTTTATAAAGTATAACTTCGCGCGCCTTGCACACACATACACTTACTTATACACACATGTACGCGCACGACCCTCTTCCCAAGCTCCTAATTGGCGTCGGCTGTCTCACTTCGCACCCGCGTCTCCTTCGCGTATATGTACACGCGCTATGGATGTATATGGGCTATACCGTATAAAGCTTAATAATTCAAAATACAGTGCATGATTCAAGTATGTGATTGAAAAATTAAAATACTAAAAATTTGTGACTTCGACGTGAAATTTTCATGAACCCACATTGGCTCAAAGTTAAACTAGCAATTTCTACCTATTTCTACACTCACGAGTACATTATTTTGAAATATGTCTAGTACTGCAAACAAACTTTATTTTATTATTCTTGTCTATTTAATAAGATAATGCCACTTATATATTAACAAAAACAGTATTAATTGAGGTACTAAAAAAAGAAGAAATTAAATTGGTTCAAACTCGTGCTTTTACTTCTACAATTATTTGTACTATTTCGCTTGCAGGTGTGCAGATGAAGGTACTCGCCATCTAGTGGTGGATGCCGACTTTAATTAGAACTGTTTGCTTCATACATTTATACATTGATTTTCAACGATGATTTCATGCAAAGAAAATTCCAGCTGAGGGTCTCAATTTTTTAAGAATTTTCGTTCTTCAATTTTCTCTAAAATATAACATACTTTGATTCCACTTTTGGTGATTGTATCTCAATTGACGCGATATAGCCCATATATGCGCGCACACGTATACGCCATTGTTACTTGCAATACTTTACGCAAAAACGAGAAACACTTACGAAACGAGGATGTATCTCGTAGTCTATAACGAGATCCGAGCACATACGTGTGCGGCGCGCGACGTAAGCCCATGCACCGCGCGATGAATATACTTATCTTTCCTCCATAATTGCCCTCCCTCTATACAGTACATATATAAGTTTCGCAAAACTTATTCTCGAAATTTACGGGACTTGGAACTGGCATCGATTGAGTCGAGCGAAAAAAAGCAGCATTTTCGGCAGGCGCGCACAGAGTAATATTGAAATAAGAAAAACTTCACCACCTGCTGGTAATGCTGCTGCTCTCTTTATATTTTCTTCTGTGCGCGCGAGGTACTCTTGGCTGGCTTTTTTCTTCGTCGGCTGTAGTATGTACACCGACACGATTCATGAAGCGGCAAAAAGCGCTTGCTTGTTCACGAAGCGCTCGCGCGCGAGAAAAGCTAAGGTGTCAAGAACTGAGAAAACCCAAAGTAGAACTAGAATATAGCTTATGTACAGCGCGCTAGCCGATTCTTCTCTTTTCGCTTTATGTACCTCTTTGCCTTTTCAAATACATGTATATCCTCGCATAGCTCGCAGCGAGACACACACACACAGTATATTTCAACGATATCATTTGGCCGCGCGTCTCTGTGCATCTGCGAGAATTAAAATTTTATCTAACACATAATAGCGAACGTTTTTTTGCCATCTTTTACACGTCGTATGCGAAATCTCCCTCGACACAAAGAATTTCTGTCCAGTTTGGTAATAATATAGTACACAAGCCGCCGTTGCTTTTACAACGTCAGAAGCAACTAAAGCTCACCTACACGGCATAAAACATACTCTGCATATATGACTTTATACATGCGCGCCACGTTAAACGCCTGCAAAAGATGAAAGAAAAGGAGAGAGCGAGAGAGAAGAGAACAGCAAAGTCAGCAGCTTTCAGCGGTTAGAAGCCGAACGGGGGGTACCTACACGCTCTCACACACTCACTCGCCTACTCACACACGTACACTTGCGAGAAAAAAGAGAGAAAGATACAAAGGTGCAGATAAAGCACAACGAAGAGTCTGGAAAATTCTTTAAACTTCGCATGTGCCCTCAAAGGGTACTACACGGCGGCACAAAGCGACTTTCTATATAGCTTTATACGAGCCGGTAAAAGCCAGCGATCTAAATTTTGAAAAATCTAATAATTTTTGTCGACCGTACGATAGACGTCCGCGTCTAGTTTTATTTTTTCTTCTCGTATAGATGAAAATTTCACGTCGCACCTCGGGGCCTCTTGTTTTCCCCCGGCGGTGACGGTGGTATTATTATATATATAGAGAATCGAGCACGTCCCGAGAAATGTACGACGTGCGGCTGCCTCTTCGTTCGGTCAAATTAACGATCTGCCATTACACGACCTAGTACGAACAAAAGGAGGTCGAAGGAAAGCGAAAAGCGAAGCGAATCGGGTGGCGAAAATAAACGACGCGATCGCTCTGAGATATATAGAAGATGTGTTTCACGCAGACACACACACATTCGCAAGAAAGAAGACGAATACTCGCAAGGATGGATGCAATTATAAACGAAAAGTACGCGCGAAGAAAAGGAGATTATCTCAGGCGCTTTTTATATATCGTTTTATGTGTCAGGGCAGTTTAATTAAAAGAATATGTTTTCGAAGTATATAAGGGAATGACATTATTGTTTTTTCATGATGAACTCGCGCGTGTATACGCGGAACACGCTGGGATTGTTTAAATCTATATATAGAAAACTGACTCTTTGCCAGTTATTGACATGGGAATAGGACAAAAAAGTCTCCCTTGACAATCGCTCGCCTCTTTCTCTCTATGTCTGACTATTGGTTAGTCTCGAAGAAAATACTGCACACACTCACGCGCGCGCATATAAGTTCGATTGGGTTTGTTTTTATCTTCCTGTCCCCTTCTTCTCTTTCTCGAATATTTTTTTTTATTTTGCTCAAGGCGGGGTCCTCCTCTGTCACACAGTTTATATCACTGGTTCGTTTGCCTCTTTAATTTACTGCGTCCGGAAAGAGAGAGAAAGAGATATTCTACTTGGGTTCGACCGAAAGAAAATAAGATTTCGTGAACACAGGCGAAATTGAGCTATTTTCTCGGGCGATATAATTTTTCCCATTTTCGTGCGCACGTACACCGATCATAGTGATTTATCCGCCTCGGGTTAGGAAAATGTATTTATATTCCTCGTATAACCGCGCGCGAGCTTGTCTATTTTCGTACGTGTCGATGCAAACGCAGCCGTCCGTCAATCCCTTGCCTGAGCGCGCGCGCTTATTTATATAGGTACGTACACTTTCGATTCGACATCTTGCTGCTGCTGCATGCATGTGCTCTATGTGTACAATTCCCACAAATAAGAAAGGCAGACGACGTCGAATGTGTCTTTGCTCGAGCTTGTATTCGTTTGTTAAAGCCTTGAGGCGCATAATAGGTAAAAGAGGCTGCCGTTGCCGCTGCTGCTGCAGCTGCAACGATGTGCATCGTAACCTCCTTTCCCCTTTGTCCCGATCCCCCTTTTTTCCTTCTGTGTTTTTTTCCTGCTTTTTTTTGTTGCTTCATTGTGATCTTTCTCGCGAGCTGCTCGAGTGCAAGACAGAGAGAGTGTCGTATCATTGCACTCCCGGTAATACGGAACTGCGCCTCATTTTCGCGCGCGCCTCGGCGTGTGCACGACTTCAATCACTCGCACAGGAGCTGCTGCAGCAAAAGTTGATGCATTTGTTACGGGGCGAACGAGGAAAATGCAACGATTATTATTTTTGTTGTTATTGTATATAAAATACAGGTTTCGCGCGAAAAGCAGCACAGCAACAACAACAACAAAGTGTCAAAGTGGATACGTCAAAGTTAACAAAGAAAAGTGCGAACAGAGAGGCCCGAGTAGTAACTACTACTACGCGAGAATACATAGTTGTTCCACACTAGGTGTCCGAATTGGCTTCCTAAACGCGGCGGAGCTGCTGCACTACCCTCGCACTATACACCCATACATACATGTATAGTTCATCGCAGCGCGCACCGCAATTACATTACGAATTACACGCTGCGCGCTCAGAGGGAGTATACATTCACAAGTGAGAGAGAGAGAGAGAGAGAGAGAAGAAGGCTAATATGCAACCATTGCCCAGCTGCTGCTGCTGCTGCTGCCTGCCCATGCCTGCACTACTATGCTACACTGCTGTTATGCCGCTGCGCCTCGGCTAGATGTTTCTATTATCGCACACGTAACTGCTGCAGAGACTCGTGAAAGCCACGTACTTAACTTTCCCACCCAGTAGTAGTAGTAGCTCCTGTCATCTTCTGGTCGTTTTAGCATGGTTAACACTCTCTCTCTCTCTCTCTTTCTGGCTCTACGCTGGTGCTACTGCTCGGGCGATCTAATCAAAAAATTTGCCCGCTTCGGAGCCCTTTCAAATTCTTCTAAACACACGTTCGCATGTTTTTCTTCGATCGATTGACTCCTTGTAGCAAATAAACATGCGCGCACAAAAAATCTGCAACGTGGGAATAAAGGAGGGCAGCATTTGCCGCTCATTTCGTATACCCAAGCTTAGTTTTTCATAATGCTGTACCGTCTTTTGTGTTACGGCACATACCCGCAGAAATAAAAGAAAGAACAAAATAATAATTGCATAAAGCGTGTGCGAGCGCATATACTATATATGTGTGTGTACCATGAAGCAGCGAAGTGGATGGTTTTTGCGCGATGAATTATTGTGCGCGCCGCGGGTATTTAGCGTCTCATCACGCTATAATACTGCTATACACGCCGGGAGGGATGTGCCCTGTGCTGCTGCTGCCGCGCTTATATACACGCACAGTCTCTTAAGCTCGTTTTAATGAGGATTTCCTTATAATATACATCAAGTTTGCACTTTCAATTAACGCACACGACTTTTGTAATTAAAACCCCAAACGCGAGCGAGCGAGCGAGCGAGCACGTGCGTGCATATAGATGAAAACGCGATGATGGCATTTAATAATAAAAAAAATCCGAAGAAAAAAAAAGGAACTGGAAGGTAGAGGAAATTCGCGCAACTACGTGTGCGAGGGCGCACACATAATAATGGAAAGACTTTTATAAGGATCATAAATCTTGTGCTCCGATAGATCAGCGTCGCGATGAGAGCAGCAGCAGCAGCGGCAGCAGCGTTAGTCGTCTCTCTTTCGCAAATCGTGAGAATTTTCTCTCTATCCGTTTATCTGATTATAACGTTGGTTCTTTTTTCTCTCCTTCGTTCACGATATCGCTCAACTTCCTAATATATGTGTACGCAAGTATTATATTTATAATGATGATCGTAATCAGGTGCTAGTAAAAATTACGGGCGAAGTAATGATAGCCGCCGCGTGTGTGTGCATGCTGCAACGTCAATCGAAAATTGAGTTTGTACTACGTGTAACAACAGCAGTGTCTGTGTGTGTCGGAGGCACAATTAGATTTTCACATTCTGATTAGGGAAACTCAGGCGCGCACGGGGAACGAGCTATTAATTCACGCTGTGCTTTTGTTGTAAAAAGCACATACGCACACACACGCCGAGTGGTTTACGCAAAGCTAACAGTGTATTTTCATTTTAAACACAAATGCCCGCGATAACGCATCGTCGTCGTCGTCGTCTACGTCGTCTACGTCGGCGGTAGCAGCTGCTGCTGCGGAAAAAGTGGACCTCGACGAGCGAGAAAAGAAAAAGGACGGAATTCGCTGGCTTGCGCTTGCGAGCGTATATGTACGTGGCTATTAGGCTTTTGATGAAGCCATATTATTCGTTGCATATTGCATATCGTTCCACTTTGCCGCTCGACACGCTTAAAAGCCTGTGTGCCGGGCGCGCGTCAGTTGCTGCAGACTAGCTTCTCATCGTCCGATGCTGTTGACATCGACCTTTACTAGCTCTATAGAGAGAGAACCGTCAAGCTATTATTTATCGAACGAAGCGAACAAAAGCCTCCTCCAGGCTCAGCTCGCTCGTATCCTTCATAATCGTATGTAGCTAGCTTGCGAGCGCGTTAATAAATCGTCGCGCTCGATCGATTCTCCACTTCATGTGCGGTAGCTGCTGCTGCCGCTCGATCGCTTCTTTTTTCGAGGACGCACCTAAGCCACCGCAGCAGTAGCAGCAGCAGCGGCAGTGTATTATATACAACCGCTACGATCCTCTTCGCTCGCTAAACGCGATCCTTCATCTCTTTTTCTTCTCCTCGCTTGTGTTGCAGCGCGCTTCGTTCCGCGTGCTTAATAACATACAGAGCGTGTATATGTAAGTGCATGTACCCACTACCCACACACATACACACATACACACACAAGCACAACTTTCTCTGCGCGCGAGCGGCCGATCGGGACGTCCCACTGACCGCCTTATCGACATTGAACGCAGCTGCTTCAGCTTTTGTTATATTTATTTTTTTTTCATGCTGTTCGTGCACCTCAGTGCGTGTGTGTAGGTATACGTTTTCTTTCTTTTGGTCATCTCTCGAGTGCGTTGCACACTTCCGCGCGAGAGGGGCGCAAGCGAGATCGACTTAAAAAAGAAAACACTTTCACTGACTCATTTGAGAGTATATTTGTTTCGTCAAAGATACGACGTGATTTTTCTTGTCGCGGAAGTACGAAGAGGTCCATTAGAATTACATTACCAAATTTTCCTCGTTATAAATACTCGCTCCGTGTTGCGAAGCAGATGTGTAAATGTGGGATTGCTGAAAAACCGCACCGTTACTACAACTGCTGCTACGATAATGTATAGCACGTTTCAAAGACTTTCGTATTTGCCATTTGTAATGTTTTACACGTACATACATAACCCGCGAGCACTGGCGGGAGTGAAAGCATAACTGGAGTACATGCAACACCGGGGGTATATATATAATAATTTCTCTCTTTCAAGCTCGACTCCTTTATCTAATCTATCAAGCATGAAGCAAAAAGGAAGCGATACACGTAGCAGTATACAAATATATATAGTCTGACGCAGTAAATGAGAAAGAAAAATTTGTTATTCGTTTCACCTACTGCGGGGAGAAAGACAGAGAGAGAAGAGAGAGAGTAAGAAAAAGCGAGATAGATACTAATCGCTTTGGCAAAAACTTGCCGCTCGCTCGCTCGCTTACATTTGGGGCAGTATTGCATTGCTCGAGATGCTAAATCGCGCTCACAGTATATACACTGTGCAGAGCAGAGCGAACTGCGGTGCGGCGCGGGCGAGCGCACAGACCGACAGCGAAGATTTGGATGACGAGATTATATGCGCGCTCTGCTCTCAGTCCATTTGTCTTGAGCCTTAGCATTCACGTAAACTGCAAAACTTGCATAGAGAAGCTGATTATTCATACACGATTTATTGCGTATATGAAAAGGCGCGCGCGCTATATATGCGGCGCAAAGTATATGATATTATATTTATGAGTGGCTTTTGCTCTGCGCCGAGCATAAAAAGGATGTACAACTCTCGGGCGTTATATTGTCGAAGGAATTTACGACCTAATTTCGAGCCGCGATATCGTTTGCGAGAGACGGAGAAGAAAAATCGAGAAAGGCTGATTTGATTTAGCGCGAAAAAAGTATGATGGCTAATAAAATTATTTCCTTTGTACCAACTAGGCTAGTTTTCATATGAAAAACAAATGCCGATAAATTCAATGTAGAGTCTCAATAGCGTTTTTCAGTTTTGTTTATTGTTCATATCATATTTTTTATGTAATGCAATCAATCGATTACGTCAATTCTCAATTTTCGTAAAAATCTAGTGTTTTATACAGGACTAACCTGATAAGGCAACGATGGAAGTTCAAACAATTAAAAAAAAATTTTTCGAAATGAAAATGATAAGAGCTGCAGTAATGCCCAACGCTTAAAGTATCGAGCAGGGACAAACCTTTGTTCAATAATGATTATTATGCATAAATATTCAATAATATCAGTAAACATACTTTCGCAAAAATTATAGTCATTAAAACCAGGCTTTGACTTATATAATTATTTTTACTTTACGACTTGCGGATTCTCGGATAGAGATACTCGCCATCTAACGATAGAGAATGAATTTAATTTTGATTGAATTTTCATAAATTTTTTGCACAATTACCTTCAAGAAATAATTAGTAATAATTAATAAAAATGTTTGAATTTTAGTACAGAATTGAGTCTTTTTTGTTAACTCCAAACTTAATTACGCTGGGAGAGTGACGAAGCGGCGTTAAAGGTTAAAAAAATGTATGGAAATGCAAACAAAATTAAAACTAGTCTCCACCACTAGATGGCGAGTACCTCTATCTGAAAATCTGCAAGTGGTAAAGTAAAAAAAATTGTATAAGTTGAAGCACGGTGTGTTATTAAATTAGCGAATGCGCATTTTACATCCACCGCGAGTAATCAAAATAGAAGCGTGACGACACTCGACATCTTCCGTTTTACTGCCTCCCGCGCCGATCTTGTTTTTTTCGTGACGCGGTACTACCGCCCCAGAGAAAGTTTCAACTTCCATTTCCTCGGCACAGTAATGATAATCGCCATCAGTGTCGAGATTCGCTCGCGCACGGGCGCGATTAAAGCGCCGTCCTGCGACTGCAGCACTGCTTTCTTTTACTTTTCTCCTTAATGGATATCTAATCAAGCTTCGACCGTTTGGCCCGCGATTGAACACTGCGCCCGTGCGGAGAGTTCATCAGCGGATGGATATACGATGACAATGTCTCGACGCGTTACTACTCGCGAGCATAATTATTATTTATGGTTTGATTAACGGGTGGTGATAGCCGGGGCTCATTTCGTACACATTTTTTTACCGTTGCCTTATTATTTATTACTCCGCGCGACTAGAACGTCACGACGAAAACGACATAATAGCTCTCTGCTATAGCTCGTCGGTGCAACAGCGAAAGAAACGTGTATATAATGTATATTCCTACTTTTTTCTCTCTCCTTATCTCTTTACCTTACCGAAAGCAATTTGTCGATCGGATAAAAGTGGAGCGACTAACTGCGGTCAACTGTCACAAATTTGGCATTCAAGTAGGTAGCAGCAGCGCGACCGAGAGCGACAGAAACAGGAAAAGCCGCGTATAGTTGTAAAACCGCTACGACACACCTGCTTATCGTCACGGTATACTGACAAAAAAGAAAGAAAAGAAAAGAAAGAAAGGAGCGTATACCACACGATGAATTTCCGATAAATTCGCGGGCATCGTGCTGAAAATCGATAATAACGAAAAAAAAGAAAGGAAAGATGCGACAGCAGCCGGTGCGTAGGCGCGCGTGCGCTATTTCTCCGATATATATGCAGAATGTCCGGTATAATAACGGATCCCGAGCGGCTGTTATCGGGGAAAACTTTTTCTTCTCGGCGGCAGCGGCTCGATGGAGTCAATTACGCAATGCAATTCATTAATCACGGATCGCATTTTGCGAAATGTTGTATCGAACATTGCATGTATACACGCGTGTTATATACCCCGTTCATTAATTCGCGCGCGCGTAAAGCACCTTTCGGTCGGTGTAACGCGAGTATCAATCATCGCGGAGTATATAATGTGCATATGGCTTCTCTCTCTCTCTCTCTCTCTCTCTCTCTCTCTCTCTCTCTCTCTCTCTGTGCTCTGCTCTGTTCTGGTAAAAGCTCGTGTCGCGCGCACGTCAGAGATATCATCGCCGCGAGCTGCGCGCACAAAAGCGGGGCTGCTGCATCGGGTATTAAGAGTACGGATGCTCGATGACCGGAAAATCTGGTTCTGAATAACGCCAACGACGACGACGCTCGAGACCGGAGGTACACATTATATGATATACGTTTTCGACTTTGAATTTCGTACGGGTGTTTCTTCCTTTTTTTTCTACCACGAAACTTTCTCGCTCGCAGTTTCGATGCACTGCCAAAAGTCAATTAATTATGTATAATGGCGCTGCGCAGGCGGTACGTATGCGCGCGAGCGATCCCAATGATCCAGATCGCGCTCACATTCGGTGTTTATATGCCTTCTTGCAATCCAATACTGCTCCCTCTCTCGCGCGCGCGCAGCATCAGATCATCTATGGATAAGAATAATTGAATCTCATTCAAAGGGCTAAATTAACTTTCTATTCTATCGTCGTCTACATATTGGCTTTGTTGTATACGAGAATTGATTATTCGTAGCTGCGGGCGGCGGCGGGGGTTGTAAAGAGTATTTTGCCTTGATACAATTTTATCTTTACTCTCGATGAATATTTCGCCACGATAGGAACGCAGCCATATAATAACACAGGCTCTCTCGACTTTTGTTTATAAACATTGCGTTTAGTTGAACCACTGCGCGAAATTGTTTTTTCAATTGTTTTTTCTTTCGCAGCTCGAATTTCTCATAAATCTAGGATAAACATCATTTGCACAAAAAAAAGTAACTACGCTATTCTCGTCGGTTCGCATGCTGCTGCTGCAGCTCTATATCGAAGCCATTGATTGCGGATGATTATTAGAAGCCTATGTATACCGAGTAACGGTAGACTGCCCAATCGTTGCAACGGCGTTGGCTTCGGCAGCAGCAGCAACAGCAGCGGTATCTCACATTATAATGATGATACTTCAGCATGTGCTGAGTAATAAACGCCTTTTGATATGGCAAACTGGCACGAACAATAATTCATCGCTGCTGCATCAGCAGCGGCAGTAGTTTTCCCCTTCGCTATCTATCCCCCTTATATAAATACACTACTTTTCGCACGAAAAACACACGTCGAACGTTTTGTCTGCGCACCCATACTTCAATCATCCTTCACACCCACCTGCACCTTCTGTCTCGCCTGGGTATATTGGCACACACACACACACACATGCACATATAGGTAGTAGGTTTTCGCACGCCGCCGCCGCCGTGATGATGAACATCTCGTACGCGCTACGGTTCGTTCGACGCTATAAAGTCGTAAATATTCATGAATGGGCAGCAACGCACACACACATGGAGAGAGAGAGAGAGAGAGAGAGAGAGAGAGATAAAGAAGAGGAGTAAAGATGCTCGATAATGCGCGTGTCGATTTGGACACGATCGGGCGCTCGACTCTCTCGCAGCTCACAGCAGAGAGGAGTATTATGCTATAAGGAGGTCGAGATTCTCATTCCCACTCGAAGGATGAGTCTCTCTCTTCTCTCTTCTCTCTCGCGCTTGTAAAGTCGAAGATTGATGAATTTGCCGAACGGGTGCTACCTCCTAACGGTCCATCTACACGCAGCAGACGTGAGTTTACACACTGTATAGCCTCGCGAGGATGCAAAACTACTCGGGTCAGCTTTTTCGGTGTTAATTATACATAGAGACTCGTATGTGTGTGTATGCATTGTCGCATAGTCGCCTCGAAAGAAAAAGAGAAGTAGAAGAAGAAACACGTCGAGCGATCAGCGATTATTGCCGTGGACATGGGATCTCCTAACTACAACAACAACAACAACAACCAGCCGAGCGATTAGACGAAACAGGATTCAACCTACTATAACATTTCTTGCTGGTCGTTCGTCTCTTTTTCTGCAGAAATTAATTTGGCACGTCGTCGTATCTTGGTCGTATAGTCGTCGTCGTCGGCGATGCGCCGCGCGGAGAAAGAGAGAAAAACTATATACTTGTAAAATTGAATAGCCCGACGTATAGTAATGATCGAAGCGAGCTTTAATACACACGATGTGCAATGCATGAAAGACGAAGCAAAACAGACTAGCTGCCGCTTCTTATGCTGCTGCTGCACATATTATATGAAAAACGGTATAACATACATAAACGCTGGGATTTACACACGAGCACATCGTATGGTATTCAATATACATATTCGTCGAGGCGCGCGCGTATATGAGGTCAAAGTTTCTCTCTCTCTAGTTCTTGCAGCGCGCCGAGTGAGCAGTATCGACTCATGCCGGCTATGGGTAATAGAATGCCGAGGTCAATCGGTAGTTAATTGCATCGAACATGCGATTTAGACGCGCGGTAGCTTCTCTCTCTCTCTCTCTCTCTCTCTCTCTCTCTCTCTCTTTTGCCCTCCGTGTGCGCGCAACAGCAACACAACGCAATCGGAACATCCGTTATTGACGGTATGAGCAGCAAAGAACATCGAAGGGAGGTATAGCGTAGAGAAGGAGGAGAAGAAGAAAACAAGCGCGCGCCAGTTTACAAGTGTTGCACAGCAGCAGCAGCAGTAGACCACCTATATACATCTATGGGTATTCTTGTTTATACCGTGTTTAAGCTTTCACAAGGGTCAGCTGAGGAGGACGAATTGTCCTCGGGGTGTTATGTAGCTTTTCGGAGCTCGCCGATGTAACGGCGAATCGTATACAAGCTATGCGCAGGGATCGTCTCGATGACTTACAGCTGGATGTAACGAGCTGTTATCGATTCACTGGTGCGGATCAGTGAAAGTTTCGACGAATCCGATTTATAGACAAATAACGCAAGAATGCAATCGTTCATACGTATCTTACGGCTTTTGTTGTGTTGTATGCAGCCTGGCAGTCTATATATTTATATAGATCGAAGCTACTGGAGACCTGCTTTATCTATTTTTTCTGCGATGTCTTTCGCAGAATCCGGAAGTCAGTATCTCCGTATCTTTTTTTCCTCCTTATTAGATGACTCCTGCTTCCCGGGACTCATCGATTACAGAAGGCAATTGAATAAACAACGGGTACCTGCGATATCCCGTAATTATCGACTCATTCAAATTTGCAAAAAAAAACCACCTGTGTGCAACAAAACATAAATTACATGCACACACACACACGCGCGCGTGCGCATACAGAGTGCAGTAGTCCACCAATACAGCTGGCGTAGGTGTTCGATGAGAATCGAGACGCACTCGTTGCACTGCACACGCTCGCCTTCGATACCAGGAGAGAAAATTTTCAAACTAGCGGCGCGGGACGTGTCGGATCGCCAGGCGAAAGATTTAACGCTGACCCCGATGCGTACGCATGCATATAGTTACCGAAGACTTCGCTCTCGATCGACTGCTATATTTGAATTTCATATAATTCAGTCTTTATAATTACGCTGCAATAATTATCATCGACACGCAGCAGCAGCGTTAGCATATATCGACCGATAAAGACCCATAACCTAGTAAATTTTTTGGTCGCGCACCGATCGAAAATTCCATATAACATGCGCAGCAGCGGGACTAGGGGCCGTCGATGCAATTGTGCGAATTTCATATTCGATGGTATACACGTAACTTTCCGCAACATTAGCTCTAAACGCGGCATTACGCGGCCATCCGTCCCTCGTATCTATATGCGAACAATGCATTATATAGCGGCGGTGGCGGCAATGCCCTCGTCGTCGCGGTGCGCATCCAACGCGTGATGAGCATCGCATCGGCATACACATATAACAAAATTGATAAACTGCACACATACACACATGCATCCATGTATGTATGAGTATGAAGTTCCCACGACCACCGCAGCGCGTGTGAATAGAGAGAGAGAGCCCGCGTCTGTTTACATAATCGAGCAAATTTTGCGACGAGCTAGGATTGACCCCCCACGCGCGACTGCGTGGTCGATTGTTGTTATTGTTGATGTTGCGCACTGAATGTTCGTCTAGCGTGATCAGTGGTCATAGGAAAAGTGGCTGTATGGACAGTTTACACGCGCGCAAAAAGGAAATTGAAAGACGGATTTCATTTTTCGAGTGCAGGCGTAGAGAGAATTTCAATCAGCGAGTATAGCAGCTTTGCTGCTGCGGCTGGAAGATTTTGCGCGCAGTTGCGAGCTATCTATAGGCTTGCCGGGCTAGTGCCTCGTTATAACGGACATCAACGGCTGAAAATGTTGATGTTAAAGCTTTGGCTGCTAAATCCGAGGAGTCGAGTAGAGAGAGAGAGAGAGAGAGAGAGAGAGAAATTGCAGCATCGAGAGCCATCGAAGTATACATATGGATGCGTGCTCTCTCGCGCGACTTGCAATTGCTATACTACGTAATCTACTTTTGACGAAGGGGACTAATTTCATTGCTTCTCGACTTTTGATCGATCCAATAAGAGATTGAAGTTTATGTCGTATCAACGTCGCAGAGTCGTATGTGTGTAAATTTCATTGGGAAATAAGTCGATGAACTACGATTGCCCCTTTCGCAATTCCTAATGGTGATTTTCTGACTCTTTAATCCGACAGACAGACACACACACATACACACGCATTGCACAAATAAAGCGAATAACAATCATGATCTCGTAGGTGCGAATTTATCGCACGGCTAAAATGTTTTCTTTCGCAGCGGAGACGCGCAGCAGAGCTTCTGGAGCAATGAACATTTTGTGTGTGCCGTTAACTTTAGGTGCGCGCGCGCGAGCGATGAGATATTTTTGCCTCGTAACGCGTAAATGAGAAAATACAGACGACGAGAAATCGATTAGTTGGTCCAATATTTGAATTAATTTCTTGTGGGAAAAACAGAGAGGCCTGTTATTGTTGGCTTCCAGCCATATAATAGAAAATTCTCGCGATCGACTTTGGCGAACGATTGTTTATATATTATAGAGAGAGAGAGAGAGAGAGAGAGAGAGAGAGAGAGAGAGAGAGAGAGAGAGAGAGAGAGAGAGAGAGAGAGAGAGAGAGAGAGAGAGAGAGAGAGAGAACGAATAGCCTCGATACAACCGTTAGGATAGCGCCAAAACAATCATTGGAGATGGTAATGAAAAAAAAAACGAAGAAAACGAAAAAAAATGAAAGAAACACAATCGATTGATGCCAGGCTAAAAGGTGGCGTATATATACGCGCTGCTTGCTGAGGCTTGAAACTGCTGGGGGATCTCGTAAAATCGCAGACAATGCAACAGCGGCAGCAGCAGCAGCAAGTATGTAACGAAACAGCATCTTAATCGTGAGGCACGAGTGCCGTTTCCATTACGATTTTCTTCCATTTCAATCGCTTAATGACTCGTTAACTTTCTTTTATACACACATACGTAGAGCAGTATGTACAGCGAGTATCGATTTCATTGAGTGAGCGAAACAAAAAAAAATTGTTACACTCGACCAACAGCCGCACGTGAGACATATATACACACACACATATAGAGAGCTTTACACGACCAGAAGAAATGCGCGCACGGCTCAAACAGCTGTGTGGAGCTGCTGCTGCTGCTGCTGCTGCTGCTGCGCCATACAGAGCGAGCTCTTGCGAACTTTGAAAGTCACGTTCGTCAGTTTTGAGCCCTCCTCTCGAGACCTTTTTTGCCCATCTAATGAAAGAGCGAGATTCGCTCAAAGCTATGTACATATATGCCAACAGCGATGACTTGTTGACTTTGCGCTCGCGAGAGAGAGCTTGAGGGAGGGAGATGGTATATATGCGCCTGACTCTCCGGTTGTATACAATATATATATATATATATATATATATATCTTCGTTTTTTGCCGTTAAGAAGCGATCGATACGCCGTAAAATTAAGCTACATCGATGATGAATCGTCCTCGCTCTGCTGCTGTTGCTCCTCTTTTTTTCTTATCCTTACAAGCAATCTTTCTCTCTCTATCTTTTTCGCCATTGGACTAGATACATTTTATTTTCTTGAAGAATTTTTTCTCTGTTTTCCTTTATCTTTGCTAATAGATTTTTTTACGGACAACAAAAAAAACACGAATCTACGAAAGTGTTGTAAACACGCTGCATGCGAGTTGATGTAAAAATCAATTTGCATAAAGAGTGCTTTTACCATCGCATGAATCTGCCCCGAAGGCTGGAGTTAACATCGTAAAATCGTTATTTGCTATCCATCAAAATTGGCTTTTTTTCTAAATTGAGACATTTTGGGTAATTCGTGTAATACGGAGCGCATGTTTATGGCCGATCGATCAATGTGTTTGGATCTTATCAAATATTCTGAGAAAAAAAGGCGAGTATCCGTCGTAAAAGTCTGCTCTTATTTTATGAAAAAAATTCGACTAAATTTTCAGTTGACGAGAGAGCACACAATATATTATCGGACAAAATACGCAATTTAATCCAAAAACGCAAAGTCGCACAACAAAGGACACAGCAGCAGCGTATATTTACCTAAAATCTGCATTCGCAAAAAGTAGGTCAATTTTTGGCTTTTACGTCCTGGTTTTTGCACGGCACAGCTGGTAGTAAAATAAAAGTCTCAACGCAGAAATGCATAGAATAGCGTGTACGAGAGATACGCTTGAATTATGGCGTCGTATATAGCGCGAGTATATATTATAGTGCGAGCGCACAGACACTCGTTTGCATATAATTACAGTTCGTTCGATCGACGATGCGAGATCTTGGATTATTCCCAAAATCAAAATTTTTTTATTTTATTAAATTCTCAAAATAACCGGAGACAGCAGCGTGCCTTGGCTTCGTTATACCTTTATGTGCTCCGAAGCATAAAATATACCGACTTAATGCCAAATTACAGCCGAGGCGCGGATGAAAATTAATCGTGAAAGATGGGCATTAAGGCCGCGCGCGTACGTCGCATGACTGCTGTATGTAGTATCAGCGAAAGGGAAAAATTCCGTATGTGTATGTATAGGAATTTTTAATCTTCCTTAACAGGCCTTCAAAAGGTTTTTAATAATGCGTGGCGGCAACGCCGGTAAAGTTAAAAAATTTTAATTGCACCATTATCTAAAACTTACCACATTCTGACAAAAGCATAATGAACCAGCCTGAGTTGAAAACCACACATATATTCTATAGCAATATCCTTGCCACTCACCTGAAAACATAGATAACAATAGACGGTTAATGTGGTTATTAGAGTAAAGCATGCAATTTATATTATTTCTAGCCGAACGCCTAGTTTTCGGAGTAAAAGATATAGCGCCGTTGGTCAGCGCGAGCAATGGTGCTACGAATAATTCGCACGTTTATAACGAATCAATTTCTGAATTATACGGTTGTACTGGGGACTGCAATTTTCAATTGTCCAAATGGCCTTGTTTTGAAGCGCAAAGTGCAGCGACAACAATAACAGCGGCAGCAGTGCCCGACTAATGTGTACATAAGATACAGCTCAATAACGCAACGTACGCAGTGTGTGCAGAAATATGCGCATATGCGATAGTAACAATGGTTGAATATTGCGTATGTTACACACTGCGTGCATGCCCGGGTTTCCGTTTACGAGGCAGCAGGTGAAACTGTCCCCGAGAAAAGTCGTGCGCGGTGCTGTCATCGTTGTCGTTGTTTTTTATTTTTTTTACTTCGCTCTTTTCGAACTTATTCGACGCGCGTAAAGCTACAGCTTGTTTTTCACCACTTGCTACGGGAAGAGGAGGGAGGGGGGGTCGCGTTATCACTCCCGGGCACTACTTGTCCTGCTGGGATATAAGCTGGAAAAAGTATGTCGACTATTTGTGTGACGTTGATGAGAGAGAAAAGCCGTCGCGCGCGTCGAGATGTTCGTTGAAAAATATGGGTAAAAAATTTTTCTCCTATTTCAAAATGAAGTTATATAAGAGATTGTTAAAAAATATTCCAAAATTCTTTTTAATCATGGATTATGCGTGCATTTCAAAAATATATGAAATTTTGACTCGCATTATTCTGAATTCCAAAATTAGTATTGTTTACTCAGATATGGCTGTCTCTGAATAAAATTTTTTAATGATGACCTGAGCCATTAAAGTTCTTCTTCTCTTGGTATCAAATAAACTATTATAATTATTATTTTATTTTTTTTGTCAAATCCTATAATTTATTTAAATAACAATTATTGAATGTTTCAATGGAACAATTTAAAGTAAAATTAACTTTCCAAATAAAGGTAAAACTAAAGAACTCTACGCCCTTAATATTTTTTTATAAGGTGCGCAGTTTTTGTCGCAAGTTAATTTTCTATCTATAGCATATAATTATAAGCATAATGTTTATTTGAGATTACCCTTTTTAAAGTGTATATACGTAAAAACGGGAGGAAAAAGTTAATTCTCGCGTTCAAGAGAAAGGCATCTTTGCAAGTTTGTCGTGAAATTATCTAACGAGTATAAAACTTGAGCCAAAAGTCAGAGCAAGTCGCGCGCGCACAGAAGCCCAACACAAGTTTTAGCAGACAGACATCATGGCTTGAAAGTTCTTAAACTTCTTTTAACAAGTCGTTTTTATTTTTGTTGCACCTTGTGTGCGTCGAGAAGTAGTTGTATTTTTTTGACAAACAACAAAAAAAAATTGTTCGTTTAATATTTCACGACGCGAAATGCATAATAAACAAAACACATTTCAAGAGCAATTTACAGAAAGTTAAAGCCTTTCCAGTACTCTTTTTGTAAGTTTTAACGTCAGTTACGTAGGTCGTAAAAATGTATACCCAAGTTTTGAAGTATTGAAAATATTTCGCTTGATTCTCAGCGCCACCCACGCCGCAGATGCCACTTCTGCTCTGCATCAAACAACAAAATATACACAGCGAACACCCCATCGTGTATGCATGTGCTCATTAGCCGTAAATCTTCTAATCACTGTTTGGAGAAGCCGAATCTTCTCTCGCGTATACAACCCACCCACGCATCCTTTTCTGACATCATCAAACAATATAACAGAAGCGCACAGAGAGATAGAAAAGCGGAAAAATATCCCGCAGCGCGCCAGGCCACGGATGCGCAAAGATTATTACCAGCCCGACAAAAGCTCCCGGAAAAAGGCCCTTGATGCTTCCGTAATTAAATTTTGCGTGGAAAGCCCGTTTATCCATCTTTTTCTTAGCGCTGCAGAGAGACGTGTCAGGGAGACGGGGAAAAGGAGGAGGGAAAAGGTTATATAAAAGCGTTTAACACGCCTTCTCATTGCTGCTCCTTTGAGCAGGCATTTCGCCAAGATGATAACGGTTAAAAGGCCGCAAGAAGAAAAAGGCACGTATATATAAAGTGTATTTTTTTTGCACAACGAGATTTTATATTTGATTCCGTAGAGAGAGCGAGAAATAGCAAGGAGAGGAGATAGAACACGGGGGCCTCACCAAATTTAATATCATCGAGATTTTTCTAAATGGATAATCGAGCTTCTGCCGTTCGGACTGCCTAATGCGCCAGCTGTGTTCGCTTGTATGGGTAAACTAAACATTTAATTGGAAAAACGGGGATGCATTATCTTTTTTTGTGCACCAGGGTATGATGATTACGGCTCTCGGGTAAGAGAAAAACAGTAGCTATTTAACGGTAAACATGTATCAAGCTTTTGATAAACTACAAAGCATCCTAAAAGCAAACTTCCAGTGATAATCTGTTCGACGCAAGAAGTGCTGCGCAACGAGCTGTGTATACGAAAAGCTGCACTTTTAATATTGAAAAAATGCCAGGTACAAGTGGTGGTGTTTTAATCAAAGAAAAATGTAAAACATTAAAAGAAGTACGACCACGTCAAGACGAGACCTGACCCATCGAGATCCACTTTGTCTTGCTGATAGTACACCAGACATTTATTACACTACTACTACACCAGTGACTCGAACATTAGCAAAGAGAGCTGCGGACAATGACGTAATCGCGTCGGCGAAGCGGACATAAAACGTGGGAAAGCGAAAGACACGACTGTGCCTCGGTTCTTGCGGGCTTTGGTAATAATCAGTGCTGCTCCTGGAGAGTCTTGTAGATCAGCTATACATGTAGTGTGTGTGTGTATATGCGATGGTAAAATATGCATATCGAGTGCACAGCGTATATATACGTAATGCATCAGCGCTCGATCAGTATGTTCTCGTTATCTGTAATACACTCCATAAAATAACTAATACATCTTTATGTACACACTGCGCCCAGGAGATTGTAAATTTATTCTCCCATAATAGCATTGTGCGCGCTACAGAGAAAAAAAGTACGAGAGAGACGGAGAAAGGCTCTCTGACTGTGCACTGCTGCTCCAGATATATAGCCTGCAGATGAATCAAACAACGCGAACAGCTCACATACGCGCACATTCGCGCCGAGTTTCAAAACGATTTAGCGCGATTGGCAAGGTTTTCTCCTCCATTTTCCGTTTCTCTCTCACTCGTTCCATGGAAACTAGGCACAAAACCTTTCCATATATGATATTTGCATTTAAAATTGCACGTTTTCCGCGGTGAGCACAAATGAGAATGAAACAGAAAAAGGATATGAAACGATAATACTCGCTCCAGTCGTGTGCGAACGTGTGTACAAGAGAGCAAAAGCGCGTACATCTGAATGAGGTAATTGCAGTCTTCTAAAACGAGTCGTACGTTCTTCTTTTTATGGCTTCTCGATATGCACAATCGAGCACAAGTGAGAGAGAAACCCCATTATTTATCGTTGCTCTTTGTGAGATTCACTCATCGTCGTTTCTATCTCGAGTTTCTCAAAAATCAAAGCTCTACGTTTACTCGCATTTATAACGATCGAGTTATTCGAGTTAAATTGACTGACGAATAAAAAAGACACAAGGTTTTTTAACGAACGTAAAGGTACTTAAACGAGATGTAAATAAACAAATAAATGTAATGAAAAGTTCTGCTCCAAGCAAGTAAGTCGAGAGAAAGAGAAGCACTTATCATCCTCCTCGAATCTCAATGAAATTCGATGCACCTCTGCTGCTGCATGTGCACGCGATCATTAAAACCGCGCGCGGAGTGTGCACTGCTGCGATTGATATAGAAATGAAAACTTTTTACTTCGACGACGAGAGACCGAAGTATTGATTATCACTTTACTGCAGCAGGCACATACACACAAACATGTACGCGAATAAATAAGTACAAAACTTTAAATGGAAAACGAAAGTCATCGTATAATTTCAATGCGCGCCAGAGAAAGTTTTTGACATTGACATTGTAGAGTACAGAGTTGGCAAATTAATGTAATAAAATAAGAAAGAAAAATAATATACAAGGATGTATTCGCGACGACGTTCGAGAGAAAGGCTAACTCCGAGTGTTTACGAAATCCCAACTGACCCATCAACGAGAAGAACGGCGATCACGATCCATCATATTTTTATTTCGCTTCTCTTATCACGACTGCGCGAATATAAAAGCATGACGGGCGATTTTTTGGAAAAAGGATGTCGTTCCTGATGATGATCACGTATCACCCAAGGATACTCGATTGAAAATGAAAGGAGTGCAGAATGCAACATTGCATTTCGTTTTTGAAAAAAGTCGCTGAATATAAAGGAGATAACGAGGAGGGTGACATAATTAGACTGTCATAATTTACACATTTTGAATTTAACAACCGTTTGCGTATGCATATGCGAAAGAGGATATAATTAACTTGTCTCGATAATGGACTTTCCAGCGCCGACATTTTGCGCAGCAAATAATCAAATTAAGCGCGAGATATATAATATTTAAAGTCAGCCATAGACGCAAACAATTTTTAGTTAAATTTTTGTGAAGTGCATACTTTGCCGTTTTTTGCGATTAAATTAATTGCACTTTTTATCGCGCACAGTTCTGCAGAGTTTTTCATCGATATTTCATATATTTGTCTTTTTAAACGCACAAAAATTTTCAGATTGTTTATTCGGTTTTGAATGACTACGTAACTTTCCAATTTGAAATAAAAATAAATAAATGAAAAAAAAGGCAACGCATATTTTGCAGATAAAAGGAAAAGCCACGGCGTTAGTGTGAACGGAGGTTTAAGCCCAAAGCACTTTGGACGCTGGTCTGCAAAAAAGCGCCCGCGCTCGCATGGAAGAATATTGGACGCTACTATGGATGATGCTCGTCGGCGCTTGAAAAATTTAATATCGTCGATGGCCTCGTTGATACAGCTCGTCGGCGTAAAAAATGCGAAAAATTGAGAGAGAGAGAGAGAGAGAGAGAGAGAGAGAGAGAGAGAGACGATGGATAAAAAGAAAAAAAAGTCGTCACTCTGTTGGTTCACAGTTTGCGCAAAACGGCTATAGACTATATCCCAAAAAATCAACGCGTGGAACGACGAGTATACATAACAACTTTTAATCGGCGCAATTATTACGGAAAATACACTACCCGAAGAAGTAGAGGCTCGAGCGCTTGCGCGTCGATAGAAGATTACAATTTAGATTGCGACGAGACAATTTAATGAGGCAGCATCAAATTTCAAAAGACACACGCGCGGCACAACGCGTCGACGCGAGCTTCTCTCTCTCTCTTTCTCTCTGTTATCGGGTCGCGCGCATCTGCACGTTTTCATAACTTTTAATACAGCTGTCATGGGCTCGCGCGGAAAGCCCACATACGTGTGTGCTGCGTGTATTATATACAGCCGCGCGCGCCGAGCAAAGGTAGAAATGAGAGAAAATCGCATGTAACACTTTTCTCGCGCTCGCGAGCATGCACACTCCAACGAATTTATGAGAACTCGGTAATTACATAGAATTTCATCGGTATGTCGTCGCCCGGTATACGCACACACACTACACTATGCCATGCTATACTAATACGGGACACATACGTGAAATCATCGTCGAAAAATTTTCGCGCCGTCCAAGCGACCGACCGACCTACCGAACGTGTGTTTGTATTATATGTGTGAGTGCGAGTGCATGTATGAGGTCGTGAGCGCGAGCCCGAGCCAAGCCGAGGCTTATATGCAGCACGCAAAAGATTGATTGATAATGTGAGTGACATTTGTCCGACTTAGTAGTCCGTTAGGTACGGCGCGGAACACCGTAACGTTCGGATGATTGCGGCGCCGCCGCCGACGACTGCCTCTACATATAGCAGCTTATATTTCGCGCAATCTCGGGAAAAATATTTGACAACTCTCGGCGCGCGCTCGAGCTCGGGCACTTTGGAATTGAGATTTATACGTTCGTCGTCATGGTGCTGCGCTTGATTCGCAGCGGCTTTTCCTCGCTGTTGCTTCGGCGGCGGCTCGCTCGAGAGAGAAGTGACTTTTCGTGACTCCGAAACGTCGATCAATTGCATGCCGCGTGCGGCCTTTTATATTAACAAACCTGGTGTATGCGAAAGAGAGAAAGAGAGCGCCTTTGGCTTTATTACAGCGAAAAAACCGTCTGTTTACTTTTCTTTTACACTCGACGATGATTTCGACTGGAAAATAACGACACGCTCGCGTCTGTGTGTCTTTTTTTGGCGTGTAATGCTTTAATAATTCTTAATTTATCACTTCGTTAAAATTTTTTCTGGGAAAAGTATCAAAGTTTTAGTGAGATCGAAAGACGTGCGGTACGAGCTTGAGCTGCAGTGCTTTTTTAAAACATCATTGGCCGTCACGCGATCTCTTCGTCCTTTACTTCGAATTATAAAAGTAAATATTATATTCGTATGCAAAACTCGACTGCTTGGGCATACTCGCTTGAGCAGTATATAAAAAACTCCAACTCGAGACATCGCGTCTTTTTACGCTGGACGAAAGTAAAATTAACAACTCAAAAAACTGCGACGACAAAGATTTCTTTTCTTACAAAATCAAGTCGCGTGCTTGCATTGAAACATCAAGGTCAAGGTTAGAGCCCGAATCTCATCGCTACGACGACGACGCTTTTTCATATCATTACTTTATCATCACTCGACACGCGCCGAAGTGCTACAGAATTATATCCGCACAGCTGAAAAACGAAAGCAATCGTCCGTGCACACACAGCCAGAGTGTAACTTGATTAGTACACGTTTAACAAGTTTATATGCATATAAACGCGACGACGAGAGAGAGAGAGAGAGACGTGTGTTCGCATTCGAAAGTCGTGTGTGCAATTATAAAATTTTGCTGAAAGCACCGCCGCAGTCGAGACACACAGAGAAAGACGTGGAGTTGCATTTTTACTTTTCTTTAAATACCTTCCCCCTTTGCGCGCGTATCTCCAATCGGGTGAAAGTTATGACTTTTGCGTTTTGAAGTTAAGCACGTATCCGCTTACAAGGCGGGCTTTTGCGCGGCGCGCGTGAATCGATCGAACCTGCTATGTATGTATAGTACACAAACCTTTGGCGCGGAGAAATGAAAAGAGTGACTTGGGGGTTTTTACTTTTTTATTCGGCTCGGCGAAACTTTTGCACGAGTGGTTTATTAGACGCGCTTTTGATGCGAGAGAAAAAATAATTTCATATATCTTTTGGGGTTCTCGAGCAAGGGAGCTTTTACTTTGTACGAGCTCGAGCTTTTGTACGTATTGACACGCGCGTAAATCAGGCAAGAAGAAATGCGGGGGTGGTGTATATATAAAAGGTCAAGCGAAACCACCAAGAAGCAGGATAGCCCCGTAGTATCGATACGAGTTAAGACCATTAATCGTAGCCAAAGAGTTGCTGCTGCTACCGCTGCCGTACTACACCCCGAGCCCAAGAGTTTAAACCCCCCCTAGTTCGAAGCTGCTACCGCTGCTGCTTTTTTTTCTTCCAAAAGAGAAAGAGAAGATGTATACCTAACGTAGGAGCTGGAGAGAAGATTCATCGTGACTTTTGGAAGGAAAGGCCTCGACTCTCTTTTCGCAGAAAAGTTTTACCGATAGCCCGAGAGCTGCCCCGCAAGTTTTTCGCGTACACGCAAGAAAGTGAGAAGAAGAAAAAGAACCAAGAGAGTGTGGTATAAAGATACAAAAAAAAAAAAAAAAAGAGAAGAAAAAAAAGGAGAGGAAAAGGAAAAATAGAATATGAGAACATGGAGTTGTTGCTCAAAGTGCGATTGCTTCAATCTCCTTCGGCAAAATAAACTTTTGACATCCCTCGCGGCTGGCTGCAGTAGATAGGAGAGGAGTAGTTTCATACACCAGGAAATGTTCAACAAATAGCGATACAAATGTTTTACTGCTTCTCGGAGGTCTTTTTTTCCTAAAAAGAGATAGGGAGTCGAAGAAATAGAAAATAATAAAAAGGAGGTAAATTCAATTCTCATCGCCAGCACACACACATACGTGTACGTGCACACAAAACGAACATGGCGCACAGCAGCGTCGCATCAAAAGTTTCGATTTACCTAAACACAGAAAGGGGAAGGATAGAGAGCAAGAGAGGAACGTAGCGCAATGAATGCAAGAAAAGTCATTAGAATATCGTGTGTATATAAACGCAAATTCACGCGCTACAGAACAGACGGTGTGCAAAAGTTACCCGCCCTCGTCTCTCTCTGTATCCTTTTTGATAAAGTCTTTATGCACTTTATTTTACAGGCGGCACAGCAGCGCTACTGCTGCTGTGTCGTCGCCGAGTAAACACGCGGAAACTCCGCCTTCCTCCCGAAAAACTCCCGCGGCGTATATATCTATCTATACACGCTGCAACCCTATATAACTCAATTTTGCAGTTTTACGCGCCGCGGCTGGAATAAAACTCGCTGCGCGCAGCACAAAATGTTTGTCAATTCGATCGTCAACGACGATGACGACGACGACGACGACGACGAAGAAACTATATTACGTGCATAGAGACGTACTATAGATATATAATAATGAAAGCCTGGGCAAGCGCGGGCAAGTGTCTTTGAATCGGCAGCGGCAGTCGGCGGCGAATATATATTCAAGCGTTCCTGGTTGGCACATCGTTGCGGTTCGTTTATGGGCCCCAAACTGCATTTCAAATAAGCCCATGCGGATGTTCATAAAGAGACTCTCGACTCGAATCCGTGTTCATGTGTGCATGTGGGTGTGCTTCGTTCACTTCATACGAGATATACACCACTATATATACGATATACGTTTATATTCGGCACACGTGTCCAGAGTACAAATCAGTGCCGCGTATACGTAACTATATACGAGGGGGAGGCTACGGTGGTCAAGCGCATAGAAGCTATAACAGAACGCTGTATACGCGCGGAGCAGCAGAGACCATTTATGCGATCCCGGGCCGCCGATATATTCCAGGCACACGTCGTAATATCGCGGAAGAGTTTATATCGTCTATGCGCCGAGGCAGTCGCAATGAGATGCCGCACAGCACAGAGCCCTGCCTAGTCCACCGAGTCCAGTAGCCATGGCTGCCGCTGCTACTTATTAAATGACGCCAAAATTGTAAGATACAAATTAAAGTACACAACAGAGGCGCATCGTTATTGTACACGTATAGCGTATTATCGAAAGCGTCGAGTTAATTTCTATCGGCGATACTGCACAGGTACACGCATGCATTTCGCACGATATCACCGCGTGCAGTAAATATAATTCTGCACTGCGTTTCGCGAGTCTACTGAGCAGTACACATACATGCGCTGGGAAAAAGAGGCCTATAAATTAAATTCGTCGCAATTGGATTTTCAGAATGAGAAGCAGCGGTGGCGGTGGCGGTGGCGGTGGGTAGAAAATGTTGCTCGCAAAATTATATAACGCGCGCAAACGACAAAACGAGCTGCAAGCAAACTAACTCTCTAGCGTCTAGAGAGAAAGAGGCAGAGAGACAGAAAGAGCAGAAAGACGAGAGATTTCTTTGAAAAAAATTAACTCAAAGGATATAATAATATTCAGAAAACTACGCGCTCGCAGTGCGCACAAAAGGATCCGTCGTTATCTCTAAGTAGCAAATTGCGATGTAGCACGAGCTGCTTCTGCTTTCACGCACATAAGTAATATTTATATTTTATATAATGCATATACATCTTCACGGACAAGTTAGAGAAAAGAAGATTACGCCCAAGAGAGTGTGTGTGTGTACGCCTCATCTCTCGAATATATGCTCGAGACGAGGCAGTATACGAAGGTGTATGATTTTTTGCTTCCCGCGGGCGAGGCTTAGGCCTTATTACAGGTGTACACAGGCATGTTGGGTATATAGATATACGTCGAAAATCCAAATGGCTTGTAAACACGTCAAAAGTCGCGTTGCAGTGCACAGTAGTAGTTGAAACTCGTAACGCGAGTGTGTACGAGCTCGTCGTCGTCTAGTACAGGAGCATCAGCGAAAGAGGATACGCTTCGTTTAATCCTCGCACAGGCATCTATTTTTTTCCTTTTTTTTTCTTCCTAGGCTGATGCCTTTTCTCGCTTCGGAAGATATTTTTTCCGAAGTCTCAACGAATTGATATCGAGCGTGAACTCGCGCTCGGGCTTCGTCTGATATAGTTTTGCAATTTATTTCACGATATATTGCGATTGAGAAAAAAAAAGTAAAAGTGGAATACGAATCGACGCTAGACGCGAGAGAGAAGAAAGTCGATGTATGTGTTGCCGATTTATTAGCACGTGTGCGAAGTGTTCATAACATGTCCCGATGTTAAATAATACTTCGCAACGTAATAATAGAGATTCTGAGTGGGTTTTTTCTTTTTGATGAAATAACAACCGATTTAAATGGCTTATTACTTCATGCACGGGGCTTCGAGTCAATGACCGCGCGGTATTGATCACATTGGCAAGCAATTTTTACACAATTCTGCGCATCTTTGTTTTTTTTCTCAAAAAAAAAGTTGAATAACCTATGGACTTTCTCGAAAATATCCTTACGTAACGACAACATATTGGATAAAAAGCACAGAGAAGAAGAAGAGCAGCACGCGAAAAGAGGGAAGCTCCGAGATTCGCCTCACACAGACACACACACTCATACGTAGGGCGCACGTCGTCTAGAGTACGAGGCTAAGCACGTAGAGAGAGAAAGAGAGAGAGAGAGAGAGACGAGGCAACGACATTACATGCTGCAGCGTGTGCACACGGGGGCCTGGAGCATAAAAACAATTTTTTTTTCAAACCTCCCGTATATTTCCCTATTCCGCATCCGTCCTCTTTTACATTCCTTCTCCGTGTCTAGTTTCTACATATTGCAGCCTCGTACGAGGTCGTTTCGGAGTCGAGAGAACAAAAGAAGGAAAAAGAGAAGGTAGAAAAAAAGTAACAAAAATTGACAGCAGCAGCAGCAGCAACGGCAGCAGTAGCAGCTGCGCTCGGTTCGACTTACTCCCCGATCACGACGACGACTGCGACGTTTCATCAATGGGTCACACGCGGGGCACACAGTAGGTAGAAAAAAGGGCGGCCCTTTAAATCTTGCGCCAGGCGCGACTCGGCGAAAGAAAGAGAGGAGTGCGCGATTAAGGCCTTGATTCGGAATAACGAACGCATTTAAGCGAGGGGGGTTGTTGAACGCCACGGCGGGGAGTAGTTAGAGTTACAGCAACGACTCGAGAGAAAGACGATGCCGTTTGCGTGATTGGATTATTACTCTACCTTTGAGCGTGGCACAGGTAGCAGAGCGAATGTTTATCGACCGTGTACAAATTCTAATCTCTGCCTCTGTATTATTTTCGTAATGGAGGCGGGGAGAATGGTAGAAAAGAATACAAAATCTCAGCGTCAACGGTGCATATTGTTCGTTTGAAATGTAAATTTTTATTTACCGGGTCGATGATCCGATATACATTAAACGCCCTAATATTTCTTTCTAAATCGAGCTAATGAATAAACGGTTCATCGAGTCACGAAATCCGCGGCTAATAATATATACGGCACAGCCGGCTGGGCCATTTTTTTCTCTCTCCCAGCGCTGTACACAGCAGTTTATCGATTTTAATAAAGATCTCGCGCTATACTTTCTATTTTCAGCGTTGCATAAAACTCGCGAGTTCGAAAAATTTTCAAACTCACACAACGCAAAGGTTGCTGCTCTGCTTCTTCGACTATTCCGAAATTTCGTAGTAAATGTATGATCGAAATTGCCTGGGCATTGACTTTTAACCCGATCCAATGTATATGGAAGTTGTGCTGCGCCTCGTCTGTCTCGAGGAGAGAGAAAGTTTCGAGTGTGAATAACCTTTTAACCCGAAGCATCGTCGTCGTAGTAGTCGTAGTCGTTAGTCTGCGGTTCAACGGTGCAGTTTCGTCGCCTCGCGTACGCATACGTTTTGTGCGCGCCTCATTGTGTGTGTCGCACACACGCAACTACTCGAGTTACGCAATTTCAACGCTACACGCTGCTTTTCATTCGTATATATGTATGCGAGGCTTGCGTTCGCACCCCGTGCACATGCATAAATATGGCGTGCACCGCTGCTGTAGCGAGAGAGAAGGAGAGAGAAAAATATCATGCAGAAAGGGGGATAATAAGCCTGGAAGACATTACGTGTCAAATCGTGCACGGAAGATTCGAGATAAAGAGAGGAAAATACAGCGTAACGATCTCTGCGCGCGCGCAAGAAAGAGGCAAAAAACCAAAAGTTACTCTGTGTACGGGAAGAAGAAAAAAAAAGATTCGTACACAGAGGGACTTTCTCCTTCACCTCGTGTAGTATGCATCCGTTCGTCAATTATACACATACACGCTACACCGGTAAACAATATTCCACTCGGCTTTTGCACACGATTTTCGTATTACTGTATTTTTTTGCTTCTTCCTTTTTCTGTAATTCCACACTTTATACCGAATACGTGTGCGCATTTATATACAGTGTAATAAAAGCAGCGAGACGAGGAGGAGGAGGAGGGAGCGTAAGAGGGAAAGGCGAGGCCCTTTCACTTCTCTCTTTAAAACTGCATAGAAAAAGTTGCAACAGCACATTGGAGTTTTTAGGATTCAGCCCATCATACCGACGACCCAAACACACACACACACACACACACACACGAGCGCCTGGCAATCTCACCGGCTTAATAAGGCAAAACGCTGGGAGAAGAACAATTCAATTTGCTTTACGTTTTAACGTATTCTCCAGTGTTTTGCCGGACTGGCGTAATCGGAGGTTACCGCAAAAGTTGCAAAGTTTTTCGAGGGTATTTCGGTAAGAAGCTCGGCATTCGGATTTTTCGATTGCCTGAATTAAAAATAGGAAGCGGATTAAAGTCGCACGTTTAATCCTTTATCGCTTTTATCATTTCATTTTCGTTCATAAGTCCTTACTTAATTTATGGTAACTTTATAGCGAGAGACTTACAAATGATATATACGAACGAGATGAATACATTATGGAAATTTCGTTTGTTTTATCTCTGACACGATATCTCTCTACCTCGACTTGTGAGCTTTTTGATCAAACTCCGCGAAAGCACAAGTAGCGAGTAGGTAGTAGTATTCCGCGTGGCACTTTGCATACGTCACATGCTGGCGCGGCTTTATATAGGCTTTTAACAAACGAAAATTTCTCTCCCTTTTCATCAAGTATAACAAAATTTCACGTGTGCGGCTTTCTAATCGTGTGGGCACACGTGGAAAACTAATGACACCCGACGACGACAATCTCCCTTTCTCCATGACCCACATTTTCCACGCGCGCGTGTACGACCGGCAACTTTAATGCGTGCTGAAAATGTCACTATCCCGGGGAGACAGGGGATGAGACAGAGAGAGAAAAGTTTTTTCGAGCCGAGCGCGTGCGTATGCGCATGTGTGTGTGTTTATGACGCAGGTGTTAATGTTTCGCCCATGAGCGCGAGGCGCACACGTTCGCGAGAACGTAAAAGTTTCGAGACGTATTAATCGATCATGCGATGAGAGTCGAAAAGTTTAAAAATTGTTTGGAATATCTATAATACAACTTTTTTCCTGATTTTTTTTTCCAAACACATTGATGATGAAATTTTCCCGATTAAATGTATAAAGATTCCGAATGGAAAATTTTTTCAATTTAAAACTTTTCCATAAACGGAGTTTATACATTTCCTAGTAATTATCCGATGAACATTGATTCAAACGAAGGAAAAAAAATACACCCACGTAAAGTGCCCCGCTATGTACTGTATCAAGCGCGAGGGGAGGATAAAAAAAGAAAGGAGGTAAGTTTAATCAAACTGAGAGCAAAACGAATGTGCGGAGCTTTTCTCGGCAGTGCGAGCCGCCGCCGCCTACTCGATCGATTACACGTCAATATGCAAATGAAGCGCCAAACTGCGTACACTTATTCAAAGCAAAGTGAGAAAAAAAAAACGAAATTCACCGGCAAGAAAATCTCGAGGGTTTCGTACAATTTTTTTCCCTTCCTTTCTTCTCGTTATTTTTTCTTTTAAATTGTGTGTTTGATGTATAATTTGTGTATACGTGCTTCAACTCGTGCAAAGCTGCTATCGTTATTAGAACGATTTTTACCAATTGACTTTTAAGCAACGATCAAACAGCAGCAGCGGCAGCAGCAGGAACGAAGCTTATAATTCACAATCATGGAGGAGGGTATAACACATAGCCAGACGTCGCTGCTGCTGCTCCCGATGCACGTGTGGGATAAGATCAAACGAGTTTCACGCCCTCGACGATACATTATGAGGCACGGACCAGAACGATCTAGTTCCGGGGGATTCACGCGCGCGATGCGTGTTGCGCGTATATTACCCACTACTGGATATGCACAGTGAAATACAACGCGAGCAGCGAGCGAAGCGCAAATGGGAAGGCCCAAAAAAAATTTTTTAGCTCGAACAATGGAGGAATAAGATGAGTTATTCCGCGACGCAAGAGTCCACCCACTATTATACGACCACCGGCGAGAATTGCGATGTTGCTGCTGTTCGGTTCGCGCGTTATTGCCGTGTTTTCCGTTTACGGATTTTTTAATCTGCAAAATCAGCCAATTTATCTGTCGTGTTTGTGTGTTTTATTGTGAGAATGGTTTGGAGAAAATATGCAAAACATCGCGCAGTGCAATTGATGGGGGGGGGGACTAGGTTTTAATAGATAACAATGTGCATTGAAATAATTCAGGTGATATGATAAAATGTGTACAGAAAATGAATGGTTGTGGTAACAGTGTAAGCAAACATTTATTGGAAGCGGTGATTTATGTAATTACACTTTTGGTCACTAAACCTCGTGGTTCAGTTTAATTCAATTAGTTGAGTTTTGTGAGTTTTTTTGGTACAACTTAAATTTAAATGTCCAGAACGCACTTTAAAAGCTTGACAGCTAAAAATGCTACAGCACACGCCACCTAACGCCGTTATCTCGAGACGCTGATAGCGCTACCTAGTCGGTAATGAAAATTACACGACTACCGATTAGCTTATCAGTAAATATCAATTGTTATGCAAAAGATTAGTGAACGATTATTATCTAATTTTATATAATTAGATTGTTAAATATTAAGTGATACTTTAATTATTTAAAAAAGATCACATTCTTTGATTACAATAACATTATGTCACACTTTTCAAAAGTATTATACAGCTTTTTAGTAGTTTAAATTTTTGGAGTAATAAATCATATAATATTGAATAACAAATTATACAACTGATCGAATTTAAAATTGTACCAGATCTTTCTTTATTATTATTTCTATTGATTTGATTTTACCTTTTAAATAACATATTTTCAATACTAATACCGTCAAACGAACATTTTTCTTTATTTCTTTAACTTACCGGAACTCGCAAAGGCAAGTTCATTTGCAAACCAATTTTTATCCGTGATTAACGGATGTGTAGTTGTAAGATTTTAAATAATCATCCCGATCGAACGACACACATTAATAAGTTGCCAACTGATAAGCATCAAATGCAAAGTGTCAAATTACAGAAATGAAGAATAACGGTGGTATGGCGGTATTAGAATCAAAAATATTCTTCATTATTTATGTAAGGATTCGCCTAATTACACGAATGAATTTACATTTTTTATAATATTAATTTCACAAGCGAATAAAGAAGATTTATTCGAAGATTTTGTTTAGGATTGGTTTTTCTTCTAAAATCATTATTCTTTTAAAACATAATTTAAGTAAAAATTTTGGAGAATTATTTTATAATTGATTTTATTAATTCTAAATTACTCCATTGACAACAAAATAATTCATCATTAAAAATAAACTAAAATATGAAAAATTTAACTTTCCTGATTGCTTTAGTTATTCAATTGATTCGAAATGAACATGATAGCAGATATTCACATGTCATACAATAAAAATTAAACTTGTCAATTGAAAACAAAAGTAAAATATAACTGTGACACTGAATTCATCATTTTATATTCTACTATAATTTTAATAAAATACATACCTGTTAAGTTGTCCAACATATATGACAGCAGCTTGTGCGTTCCCTGTGGTTCTCCATAGATCGCCATTACATCTTTACTAAGTGGATTCCCATGAAGTCCAAGTATTTGAAGCTGGAATAATTTCCCTAATTCATAAGGTAAAACTCGCAGAAAATTTTGATTCAGCAACAGCTCTCTGTAATAAGAAAATAAATTGATCAATAAAATTTAAAAACATGTTTTAGCACATATGTGCAGAGACAAGCAAGTACAAAAGAATTTTATGTTTAAATGAAGTTTATTTACTTGAGATAGATGAGTTCTCCTAATTCCGCAGGTAAACTACGCAACTTGTTGCTACTGAGATCAAGAACTCTCAAATTGACCAAACGGCCAATCTCTGCAGGTAATCTATGCAAACTATTATCATTAAGATACAATGAAGTAAGATGGGTCAACGTCCACAAATGGGGGCTCAGATTTCTAATGCTGCCTGTTAGCTCTAATTCTGGCCAATAAGATTTCTTTCCAGTGGCGGCTTCGTCTGGAGTCATGATAGTGTGCGTACGACGCGGGTTACTGCTTTCATACTTGTCCTTGTGATTTCGGGACATCTTGAATCCTGTAAAATCATCAATAGTTAATGTTTTGACTTTATTGACTCTTTAAAAGATGTTTAACAAAACTCAAAGTTAAATCATGTTATTTAAAATGTAACACTTTATGAATCATTTACTAACAAGATGTATGAGTTTTGTTTCAAATAACAAATGCGTTTAGATCAGTACACCATGACTAACCTATTTTGATCAAGAATGAAGGTTTGGAATAACTGGAAGGTATCTTGGTAAATGGATGAGGATTTAATGTCAGGTATGCAGTCTCGAATCTATTGAGGTACTGAATAAGCATGAATAAAGTGTGAAAAGCCATTTTAGGTAATATGTCAAATGACAAATCCACATATCACTAAGATATCCAAAACAACTAGTCCTCATGGGCTTTGCTTTAGGTTTAATGAAGGTCTAGATGAAGGAAAAAATGGAAAAGAGTAAGTTAAGGAATGAATTAATAAATGGATGTAATAAAACTAAAACAAGTTTATGATAAACTTAATGAAACACAGTTCAATGAACCCTTTTGCCCTTGTCAACAAATCAATGCTACTCAACTAGCAGCACAAAACTGACACAAATCATTAATTTGTCAATGTTTTGATATATGATGAATCATTAAAAACCAAGTGCAAAGAGGGATCATTGGAGCAACACTGCATTCAACGAATTTTGAAGCTTTGCAGAGAAAGGAAAAGTCGAGAAGCGACCGAGCAGAGTTGTGCGTTAAAGTGTCGGATATAATTGGCAAGCCTTAACCTCGTATTTCGCTAACTCTGCTCCTTTTTGTTGCACTCGAGTTATCCTGGCTCTCCGAATCTTCTGCATTTATCCGATGCAACGAATTCGGAAACATCACCACCTTGCAAAACACAACAACAAACCTCTCTCTCTCTCTCTTTCTCTCTCTCTCGCAAACACTCGTTCGTTGTCTTTCGATCTCGCATTTAATGCATTATATATATACGAGACATCAGTCGCTCACGCAGTCTCTCTCAGTCTTTTAAAATTGCTTTGATATTTATTTCAACGCGACGACACGTACCTTGTGTTTTCATTATTTATTCTTTTCACTCGTTGAGCTTTGCTTGTTGGATTGTTATTTTTGGTTGAAATTTTTACGATTTTTTTTCTCTTTAATTTTTTATTAAGAACGATTATAAAACGTTACGAGGCAACTATCAAGTCGTGCACACAAACTCGTGAAGGTGTACCAGCAATAGATGATGTTGATAGTGGTCTAGACGATAGCATACCTTCATCTACACACGTTTAGGGCAAGAGCTTGGCTTTACTACTCTGTTGCTCGCCTATGTGCACACTTTTAGGGGTATTATATGTACGAACAGATCTATATAGGTATACTCGCTTTCTCGACACAACACACACTCGCACAATCTCCTTCTCTCTCGCGCGCGCACTGAGAGCAATAAATGTGAAGACTCCTGGTGGTGCTACTGCTACACGAGTCGTATTATTATTCTCTTGGTGTTAGTATTTAATGGTAAAAATTTTGCGTCCGCTTGTTGACGGCCTGATGTTGGCAGCAAACGTAATATGTATGTTTTATATATTAATCGACTGCTGCGCGTGCGATATTATACAAAGATGCAGAGAGTCACTCGGAGCGCGCGATATCGATAACAAATCTTTGTCCCGCGTAACTTGACTATATATACACGTACTAAAGCTTCAAACATATACAGATATATATATATATATATATATATATATATATTTGGAGCTGAGACGACGCACACGTATACGCGTTAGTAGAAACGATTATATATCTAATACGAAACTGGCTGCGGCTATGTACACACAACTTCGAAGTTCGAGACAAGGAGTTTGACGAGTCAGAGTCTCTCAAAAAGCGATGCTGCCTGTCGGATACCCGAACGCTATACTACAATACCCGTGGTGCGGACTGCTAAATGCGCTGCCTGCTATACACACACACACACACAAACATAAGTACATCTATCTACGTACACGCATACATGCACATACACACGCATCAGTAGTGCCGCGCGCGAGACAGCGACGATGACGATGATACTATGGTCACACTACAGTGTGTCGTCGTCGTTTCGCACGTTATGTAGGGGCTGTTATTAGCTATATATTTAAGAGTCTGTGTGTGTGTGTGTACATCATCATCGTATACGTGCATGCAGTTTGTTACGAGTGTTGGCCGAACTGCAGGCTGGTATAATGGTACACAACACACGGGCATCGGTGTGAATGTATAGATATATCGCAGCAGTATTCGCGCGAAACTTCGGCGCTTCGCGTTTGTGTGTTGTACAGCACCGAGCGGCCAGAGTGCATGCTTATAGCAGCGCAGCAGCAGCAGCAGTAGCCAGCGACAGACAGCAGCTTCGCTGCGCGCAGAACGCGCGGATCATGGACTCGAGAGTACTCGCATGCGTCGTATTGCTGCTACTGCTGCACCGAGTGTTATTCGTGCGATGATATGCCCCGGTGTCGAACTCCGAAGTCGCGGCTCTTTTCCTCTCTCGTCGGCATCGCGTGTGTGTACAGCAACTTGTTACACTTTTTTCCTCGTATATGCTGCCGTCGCCGTCTTATCGCTCATACATTTTGAGAAGTTGTTTGCGCGATCGTGCCTCGCAATGCTAATATTCACAGTTTTCGCATGTGTGTTTGCAATACGATTCTTTTGTTTTTTCCGTCTGATTATGGGTGTTCATTTAAATATAATTTACAAATGTGATGTGCGTGTGTATAAATCGAGTGTACTGCAGTTATATATGTACAAAGCACAAAGCCGCCCGCTTTTTCGGTAGCTCTCGAGCGCGCGCGCGCGCATCATAACGAACGAATCTTGCGGCGCAGAAGAAAAACACAACAAATATCTGTCTCGTATACGCACACAATTATTTTACTTGTTTACGCCGAAGAGAGCGCAGAGAGCTTTTTATTAGCATTCGTACGTAAATGACTGCGGAATGCCTTGCATAATATATTTACCGCGATATCGCGAGATAAAATTAGAATATGAGTCAATCCAGATGCGGATCGCTGCGGCTGCTGCGACGACGACGACGATGATCCGTTCGCGATGAATCGATGGAGCCGCGATATTATGATGATCTCTCTCTCTCTCTGCTCCTTTTTTCCTCCCGCTGCGAACGCTGAGTCTGACGTATAGTAGGTATTACAAAAGAAAACATCAGAAAATGTATACACACTGCACGGCGCAGCACACGCATACAGCACGAAGCTGATCAGTCGCGGCTGATCGCGTATACATACGCACAGACCTATACTCACGCAATCTACTATACATATGCACCATGCAACGCACGCATACATCTGCAGGAGAGCTGCTGTGTGGCGAGTAGTAGGGATCTCTCTCGCTATACTCTGTTTTTACCTCTTATACTGTTATTGTGTCTATATATAGTATTTGTGTATATATATATTGAACACACGTACTCTTGGCCATGTATACTGCACTTAATGTGTAATGCGACTTTTAGACTTGCTCGATGCACACTGCCTTCCCAATGGTCGTCAACAATACTTCTATGTTGTTGTGACGGGCTTGATTCACCATATCACTGACGACGATACGATGTTGTCGCGGCTTCTCACAGCATGTGCCGACGATCTCAACGGGAGGACGACATCTCTACGAACTTGGTTCAACGGTTTTTTTTATCAAGAATCTGTGAAGAAAGCGATGGTTTACTTGAAAAAATGTTCAACGCAGGATTTCGACTACTGTTATGGTGTTGGCAATGCAACTGCGCCGACCGACGGCCACGAGAACCTCCAAGACCTTTGCCCGTGCGTCAATGTGTGTGCATGCACACATTTATTATACATATATACGGCCTTTTACTGTGCACTTCGCGGGGCTATGTATGTAGTACCGTGCATACGAGCGCGCGTCGTCTCTCTCTCTCTCTCTCTCTCTCTCTCTCCATGCAGTGCACAAAGTGTGCAGCAGCACCATGATGTACTATATTTTTGTCGGGATTGGCTTAGCCGGTCGAGGGTTACTTACTCAACTCTACATGCCCGCGGTGCACAGTATTCGCATATCAAATGCGAATCGCAATTTATAATGCGAATAATGCATGATGCGGCTTGAATAATAAATACGCAAAACTTTTGAAAAGCTTAGAACGCGACCAAGGACGCTCTGGAATAACGGCGAGTTTATTTAAAAACTGCCTCGGCTTTCGAATGAGTATAAGCTCCGAAGTGCGATAAGCGCCCGTTGATAAAGTATCGACGCGTCGCTGAGCACCTTGAAAGTCTTTTGAAGTTATATGAAGTAGATCAATACTTCAATGGGGATTGGAAGGATACCCGATCGATACGAAGTAAAAAGCTGATATAAGAGGTTAATATGTATTTGGATTTCGAACGAATAAATTATCTATTCGATTCAACGCTATACTTACCGAATTTGGTAACGTTAGTTAGCCTCGTGAAAGAAAATTTATTCATGAGGGGTTGAAAAATTACACCGAGAAAGATGCTGAATTGCTGCGTTGATTTGCACTGCTCTATCAATGCGGTTCCGATCGTTATAACTATACCGTTGTAAATTTGAATTGTTTCAATTCGTTCGAATGTCGTTACAAGTCATGACCGTTCCATCTAAATGTACAAATGACCCTCTCGCTATAATTTTGTTAATTGCAACTGTTTCTAATTAATAACGTTAAACGCGTTCCAGATATTTTTAACAATTTTACTTTATCTATTTGAAGAAAAGCAAAACTGCAACTGTAAAGCGCCACTTTTACGATGCGGCACTGCTGCCAACTTCGAAGACAGAAAGCAGATTACAAAATAAGCCGGACTGACGGAATGATGGCTGCTACAGGAGGTGAGTTTTATAATTTTTTTATAATTTTTAATAAAATTGAATTAATAATCACGTGACAATGATTGAACTGTACAAAATTTTAATTTTAATTATCATCGCCGTTCGACAAAAAGTAGCAGAAATGGTGGGCAGTCTGATTTTACGTTCCTTCAGCCTATTTACCTTGTTTAACCTATTCACTTTTGATTCATAACACATACTATTTTGAAATGTTTTCATGTGATCTAATACTCCACAATATGATGAATAATAAATGAAACAAACTCAATGTGAACTGGGTTGATTATAGAACATTTTTTTTGCAGGAATCATTCTTAGCAGCTTAAGTGCCTTTCATAGATTTGGCACTTCTGTTGGAATCTTTCCTGGTGTATTATCACAAGTGAGGCATTATGCTGCTCGAAAAGGTACCAGAGAAAAGGCAAAGAAAAAGAAAGTTAAGAAAGAAGTAAAGAAATTAACAATACAAGACAAAATTAGGTTGTCCAAAAAAGTGTAAGTTGGAATAGTATTAGTAATAACATTTTAAGCTCTTTAGATTATTTGAATAATTTAAAAAGAAACTTTATTTAGTAAAAATATGTAACTTGCAGTAAAATTGTCAAACCAGATATACTGAAGTATGATTACATCAAAAAACCAGTTGCCACAGATGATGTTTGGCTTGGAAAGGACTTTAAGTGGAAAGTATATCCTTTTGCTGAAGCAATCCAATGTCACAGAGAAATGTTACATCCTACAATGTACGATATGCCAGATACATTAGTCAACATATTTGTTGAACTTAATTTTCAAGTAAATATTTTATTTTAAAAATCATTAATTCACTATATAATACAGTGATGTACTTATATTTATTTTTATTTTTAGGGAGTAAAAAAAACCAAAACTTTAGATGCTTTTCATAAAATGGTTACCATGAAACACTTATTTGATCACGGAGAAGAAAGAAATATATTAGTTTTCTGTAAAGAAGATGATCAAATTAAAGCGGCCCTTGAAGGAGGTGCAGCTTTAGCTGGTGGAGTTGACATTGTCAAATTAATACAGGTATTGCAATATATTTATAAAAAGTTTAAAGTATCAAATGAAAGTATAAATTGTATTATAACTGTTTTTAAATTAATTACAGAATGGTGAAGTTTCATTAAATAATTATGATACAGTACTTGCTAATCCCGATATAATGGCAGAAGTTTTGACACTGCGTGGATTGTTAAAAAAGAAGGTTCCAAATATAAAAAATGGTAAATAAGTTATATAATTTTTATATAGCCAATAGAATGATTTCCATGGAATTTTTTCTAATATTTTTATAAATGTGATTTTTTCTAGGAACTTTGGGTCTGGATATAGCAGGTATGGTTTACCATCATGTGAATGGAATAAAATACTCTGCAACACCATGTGAAAATTTTCCAGAATACGGCACAACATCCATACCAATTGGCAAAGTAATTCACTTGATAAATAAATCAGACAGTTGTAATTCTACTCTTTGAATAAGCCTAATAAGTTTTCAAATTTATTTTCAGTTGAATATGGAGGCAGAACATTTAGAAGAAAACATGCAAGTTGCATTAAATCATCTCATGCAATCAAAGCCAAAAAGACCAGGTCCATTTGTATCGAGGTAAATATAATTACTAAAAGAAAGTTTTAATGCTTTAAAACCTCATGAGCAAAGCGCATAGCTTACTTTGTTTTAGAATTAAACATTTTTCATTGTTGAAATAATTTAAATTTAATTCGTTCTATTTTTAGATTACGTCTGGAAGCTAAGCCATCTAAAGAAAGTTTCAAACTTGATCACAATTTGTACGTCAAGCAGGACGAAGAGGAGGCAAGGGACGGAAAAGACGGTGAAGAAAGCGATGAAGAAGATCAGCACGAAGCAGCTGTTGCTAATTAAGAGTGTAAATAGTACTATAAATGTATATGTTGTAGAAAGAAAGCTTTCATCGAATCATTGTTTACGAATACTTGCGTATTGAAAAAAATAAAATTTGTTATGTTTTTGTTAAAATTACGACGAGTATTAAAAAGAGAGTTGTTTTAACATAAAAGTAACCCAAGCCGTTATTTGATATGTACTTGAAGGAATGTTAGATTCAAAGTCACTTTTCCATACTGATGCGTATCAAAAATTAAAAATATCACATTGAAAAAGGCGATCAATCAGTGCAAAACGCAACCGTCCAGCTCAACCGATCTTTGCAACATCGAAATTCTATTTCTTTTTTTTTTTTTTTTTTTTTAATTTTCGAACTCGCGTCCGATACACCAACGGCTCCGCGCCTGCAAACCGACTCTCGTCCATACACCGAAGAGAGCAACGGCTGCGATTTGCCGTTTGAAAATCGAGCATCCACGCACACACACACACACAAACTGTACCCAACTCCTCGTATACGTTCGTATAGTACACATAAGATTCGAATCGCCAAGAAACAAGTGGGGGGTGGGGGTAAGGAAGCGAACGTATACACACAATCTCGCGGACTGCGGCGGATAAACCGGTGAGTTCGTTACCTGTGCCGGTCTCCCGCTAGCTCCAGTCGTCGGCGCGTTCGCCAGGTAATAACGTGCCCCCACGAAACGTGTACGTGTAGCGCACGATTTTATACACATCGTACACAGCGTATATAGTACACATTCGTTGCCGAGTTGTGTACAAGCGAGAGAGAGGCTTATAACGAAGAGAAAAACAGACGCGCGCGTGTGTGCCGCGTCCTTTTGTATTATACACACACATACACACGAGATATACACATTTTTACACACACACACACACACACACACACGAGTGTACAATAAATAATTTAATGAAATTTACGTGATGAATTTCTCGAGTTGTTGGTGATTCCGAGTCAAGGACCGATACGCACGCCGTGGCCAAGAGAACAGCAGCAGCAGGTCTCGCTCGATCTTGCTCAAGTCTCCTGTATATGCTTTTGCGAAAGCAGGTTAGATTCGCCTGGCAAAACGCAAAGGCACCTGTTGCGTGCATCGTAGTACATAATATACATAACGAAACCCACACACTCCTTAATACACGAACATACACGAACGCGCAACACACGTTACATTGTGTCACTCATCCAATACACACTCAGTGCTTCGCGTAGTCTAAAATCCAGCCAACAGAAGTGTGTGAATTTGCCAGTGATCGTCAATTGATTTTGTTGTTGTTGTTGTTTGCAATTGTTGAATTATGACAAAACAAAATCGGTGCATTGAAATTGAATAAGTGTCCAATGTGTTTGTTGTGTGTGCGCGCGTGAATTTACGTACGTATAGCCGCACGTAGATACGATGATGATCCGTTATGTCAAATGATCGAGTTGACAAGTGACGTACGACACCGGTACACAGATTTTCAAATACCATAGCCGAGCTCCCGCGCGAGGTTGGCTAGTAGAGAGAATGTCCATGCGGCAGTAGTGCTTTTGTTTTGTTTTTTTTTCTCCTCGATCGCTGCTTTTTTCATATATATATATGGTGTCGAGAGGAAGCGACTCGAAGAAGAGGGCCGCACTCGGGAAAATTTAGATTAGCGAGCCGAAAGAAAAACGAAAAAGAAAATTGAAAGTGAATAAGAAAAAAATCGGAGCAAGAAGCAAGAAGGAGAAAGGAAAATAAGAGAAGAAAAAGAAAGGGGAGCAATCGGAGGGACCCAACGATCATCAGTGCTGCATATGTGTCTCTCTCTCACAATGGTAAGTAAAGCCTCTTTGGGAGTGCAGAAACGATATTTGCACAGGCCCAAGACCACAGGCTGTGCGTCTTTTTTTTCTCTCTCCTCCTTACACCATCGCCCTGTGTGTGCATATATGCGCACTGTCGCAGTAGCAGCAGCAGCAGTGCAGTTCTCCGATCATCTACCTCTTTTTCTTCTTCTTTCGCTGCTGCTGCTGCCGCTGCGTCTTCGTAACTCGTTTTTTGCGATCATCGCTGCGCACAGGTACTATATACCACCCAGTGGGGGAGGGGTAATTTTCGGTTGCAGCGTGCGCGCGTGCGTGTCCTACATAATATCTGCGAGGGGGCACACGCATCGTTCGAATTTGCAGGTTTATAAATAACGGATTTCTGACGCGATCGGCTCTTCGTCCTGTGCCATACAGGAGGACAGTTTGATTTTCCCCTCTTGATGCATATATACGCGTCACGTGAAAAATGACTCTTGCGGCTGTTTCCTCCCGCGCGTGCGACTCGGCTTGCATAAATTTCTCACATGGAACTCGTTGTCGTCGTCGCAGGAAGTCGAATCGATCGAAGAACTAGTCGACCGTAATAAGTACGCACGCACACGATTTGTTTGTAAATCTGGTGGCTGTGTGTTGTACAAATACTGTAATTGTTATGCACTTTTATTGTCTACTCGTTGCACCGTTGTACATTTGTAGGCGTTTTTCGTCGATTTTCCGAGACTTTCCGCCCAGAAACGTGACGAGAAACGATGCACGAGTCTGCATACGTTTATAAGTAGTGCAGGCAGGCTAAACTAGCATTGAAATCACTAGCAACGTAAACGATTCCACGAGCACGCCATATTATTGTACATATATTACACGAATGATTCACACTTGTTTCCGATTCGAGCTAGAAATGATCGATCTAATTGCTAAGCTTTTCCGAGGATTTGCATCGGAAACGAAAATTCAATCCCCGCTGCGATTCACCTTGATGTTGTTGCAAGCTAAGCCTGCGCCGATGAACTCGACCTTTTTGTTATCCGAGCCTCTCGATTACGCGAGCGGATACGTATGTATAGAAAAAAAAGAGTGAAAAATAAGCTCGCGTGGAGGTCAAAACTTTCGTAAACACGAGACTATGAAACAGAAAAAAAAAAGAAGAAATTGGTAAGCAAAAAAGAGCGACTCAAGCCAGAGGCATGCTCCCGTGACAGCACGTGCATGTACAAAGACAAACGTATTATGATAATGAATTGTTGCTCTCTAGACGCTCGCGTTTATATTATTATATATTGTATAAAAAGCAGCGACGACGAGCTACAACATATATCTCCGTATGTTAAATAGTGTTTACACTCGGCCGCGCCTCGGGAAGAGAATACAAGTCAGCCTTTGCGCTTAGCTGTTGTAAAATAATTCCTGCGCTGCTGCGCTCGCAGACTTTTGTTACGCTTTCGAGGAGCCGTGCACTGCAGCGCGTGGAAAGAAGAGATGTGCAGCGTTTCGTTAAACGTTGGCCATTAAAGATGTGTTCGCATCTTTCGCTCGCGCTGCATTAAATACATTTACGCGCGTGCAATAAAAATACAAAACTCCCGCGGGAACGAGATGGATACATTAATTTTTTTTGCATCTTATTCTGAACACTTTCCAATTGGCCGATGTGTAAATCTCGCCCACTGTTTATTGTACGTAAAAAATTCGATTGCAGGTGCTTCTCAGGCTCGTAAATTTTGAAAATCGAAATTGATCTCGACTCCAATACGGTTTGTGAGAATAGTCACATGAATCATTTACAATTGGCGTATGCAACTGACAGCATATGCAACGTCTTGCGATGCGTGCGTAATACACTTTCACGTATGCACATGCGTTTAATAAAAATTACCTTGTATATTGTAACGCAGATGACGATGACACGTGTGCAGCCGCGAAGGTGAGACGGAGACGCGACGGTGTAACACGCCACAAAAGTATTTATCCGCGTGGTACGTAGATACGCGTTCTGGGTGCAGAGAAAAGTTTCGCGAGCTTTTTTCGACCGCACCTATAATATAAAGCGTATTCTCTTATGCCATACGCAATTGCCCGCGAGCTGCGCGCAGTCTATCTATTATACGCATATACGACGAACGAAAGAAAAGGGAAGAGTGCGAATTGCGCATTGGTATATATCGGAATCTCTTTTACGCATACGGCTCCTCGCGAACGTCGTATATTATTCCCGTTTCTCTATGTAACGTTAGCTGCATAGGTGTGTGCTGGTTACGCACATCGTGAACATATGCAGCAGCAGCTGCAGCTATACAAGCGCTAGGAAGCTCGAGAAGAAATTTTCAAGTGTCGCTGCTATAAGCCGCGCCGATAATGTTCAATGAGAGCGAGAAAAGCTTTTAGCGATTATTAAGCATCGGCTTGTATACATTATATCCTCCGGCTTTACTTGTTGTTACAGCTGCTGCTGCTGCATCGACTGAACTGCTGACCTGCGGAGTCAAGAGACTGTTAGGCGCGAATATATTGACACACTACCTCCGCACGGAATGCGTATGTGTGTGTGTGTGTGAAAATCCAACACTTTCTTTTCTCAAACGACTTCATCGTTGTGTGTATGGATTTCGTATTAGCGCAAAATACCTTCTACGCTTCAAAGTCCATAAAGCATCGATTGAGATAAGCCTCGGATACAAACCGGCCCCGTATAATATTATACACGCGTGTATATAGTAGTACGACACACTTGTCCGCGCGCACAATCGAGCCATGATCGGTAATTTTTTCAACAGCGCCACCTTACACAGGCGCTTGTTATTTTTTCTCTCTCTCACACACTTTTCGACGTTGATATTTCAAAATCCTGAGAGAAATCACGCGCGAAACGTGCATGAATAATTTAACGCTGCCAGCAGCAACAGCTGTGATTTTTGTGTCGCGCGAGCGCTCGATATTAAAGCGCAAAGTGCAAGGCAGCGTGTGTGGGTGTATCATATGGGTGTACTCGCTTCCGAGCGCCTATATAATACGTGGCATTAATCTTTAGCTTAATTTTCTCTCTCTTTTGCGTGAGCGTACGCTGCAGCAAGTGCGCGTGGCTTGTCCAATGTATACACACACTCCGGCTTTTTTGTTTCAAAATAATATCGTATAATGCCGCGCGTTTTCCCATTAAACCAGCTAATTTTCGTCTTTTTTTGATCGCCGCGCGCTCGATCCGCGACGCATGTTTAATTAAGAGAAAAGGCCACTGGCTACCGTTCGCTCGTTCGTTCATTATACACACACAGGTATCGTTTACATACATTCAAATATACATACTCGACTTCCGATTGCTCGTAAATAATTATTAGCTCTCGACGTTTTTTGTTCCTTTCTTTCTTTCTTTTTTTTGCTTACTTGTTTGTGCTTCTGATATACGCGCTCAAATCGAATTTCACACTTGATAAGTTGTCAAAGTCTCTCTCTCACTCTCTCTCTCTCTCTCCTTTTTCCATTCCGGGCAATCGTATACCAGTACAAGTGTATACGCAAATATATACGGCGCGCGTAACTCGACTAACGAATAAATAAGCGACGCCATACATACGCACACATAAAGCAACGGCTCTGCTCGCGCTATTTTGCATATACAGACAGATTTTAATTAACGAACGCGTATGCGCCACTGCGTACACATATAGCTGCGATACGTATAAATCAAGCGCAGAGCTATAGCTCGATGTCTTTCGCGATTTTTCGCCCAGCGCAAAAGTGCAAGTGCACGAGAGCCGGTGTGGTATGTGTACGCGCCTCTCATCTCGTTTCTCTATATATCTCGATAAGCGAGTGTGATTCTTTGCCTTTTCGTGCGTAACTAAACCGCTTCTAATTTTTCACTCTCACGGGTAAATCAAATATTTATACTTAGAAAATGATACATGGTTTATTAGCGGGCATTCAAATGTCTCCCCGCATGATGCGTGCAGCGCACACGCATTATCATGAGAAACTCGGCGAGGAGAAACTCCGCCGCACCACGCCGTATTATATCGTCCTCGTCTACTAAACGAATTTACGACGAGTAAGTACGCATAAGCTTTGGGATAATAACATAATGAAGGTCGCCAGTTTTGAAGATTACCAGCGCTAAATCATTTCGCTTTTGAAAAACCCTGCGCATACGCATGCATAAGATGGATTTCGCGTGCGCAGAGCAGCGTTACGGTGGTGCATCGAAATTATTATTGCGCTAGAGTAAGATAGAGAGTGACTTTTCCATGGTTATGTATACACGCGGACTGGGGCTATCAGTGCGAATAAAAAGTGTAAAATTGTTCACTTTCGCATGCATAGTGCATACGGGTATAATGCCATGCAAAATATGTCGCAAATCGTTCTCTCTCTCTCTCTCGGAGCGACGTCGATTTGATAGAGCAAAATCCAGTGCGACAAGCGTATAATATACAGCAATCAGTATTTTAACTTTCATTGCCTCGTTAAGGAGTAAAAAGTTCGTTGAATAGATAAATTGGCTTTGCGTTACCTCGCCCCACGGCTTGTGTGTGTGTCGAGCTCTCGCCGCGATTTGATTATAAAATCGTTGTGATATGGAAAACGATTTTTTTTTTCACAAACCACACATCCACCGCGAGTTAATCGAAAAAAAAAAATTGACTCCTGAAACAGCGCCGTGCGCGTAATTGAGTGGTAAAACTACTATACATCTATCCATTGATTCGAAAAATTCAATTCGGTCACGTACACATAATAAACAAAAGTGCAGTGTATACATAGAAAACAAATACATAGTATACATAGAAATCAATAATCAAGATACAGCGCGCGCAAATGGCTGCACATACGTGCATAAATAAAGGATATTACCTCGAGCGCGTGTGTTGCTCTCTACTACACGTCCTGTGTGTGTACACTTTATCGCGTTTCGATTTTGCGATCGACATGAAAAATAAATCAAAACACCTTACGGATGCATGCGAGCTTGCGCGTACGCTGCGTACAGACATTTTCAATCAATCCTGCGCAAATGAACCAAAGAAAAATCGCAGCCACGGCCGTAAGTTTCACTGGCGCATGATCATGTACACGAAGTATGATGTATGCGACGTATTTTTTCGCCATCGTTCTCTCCTCCGAACGGGCGACACTTTCGATTTTCACCTTCTCCGTGCGCGCGCGAAGCTGCGCACTTCCTGCAAGCACCACGCCGCGTGATTGGATTTCTAATTTTCCATAATAAATATCGTCGCCGATATGTGTGTAAGAGAGGCATTTAACGCAAAATTAATTTCACCGTTTGACTCTTCTTCGCTGAATATAATAATGCATAAATCGCCTGTGCCTTGCCTCAAGGAGGCAGCAGCTGCTGTCGCGAGAGAGTAATAAGACGTTTCGATTGTGTCACATCGTGAAAAAGTCCGCGAGGCAGCAGCAAAAAGGTATTCGCCGATCGCTTATCTCTTTGTTGGTGTGTATAGATATGCGCAAGATATCTGTCGTGCACCGTTGATTTTTTTTACTCCCCCTTTTATAAACGCGGACGCTTGTATAACGTGCTCTCCTACACACCGCATGGATATATATGTACCTACAATATGCACCTCTGTGTGCATGTGTCTGTGTACGTGTGTCCGTTGAATTATTATCTCTGTTCTGCGGTGTACGCACACGCGGGGTGGTAGGTATATAAGAGTGAGAGAGTAAAAAAAAATTTAATGGATTCCGTCGTGTCCGTTGCAATAAGCTCTTATAGTGTATACCTTTCCGTGTCCCATTCGAAACGATCTATTCTATACCTACGGGGGCACTTATGTGCTTTACAAGCTTATGAGTTTTGCGTTACGTGTTAGTTTATAGCGGGTCGCGATCATATATATAATGCGGCAAAGCCGATGCGCGAATAAATCTGTAAATGCTCGCTAAAACAATGCCGGGGATTTATTGAAAGTCCTCTGTCTAGGCCCCCTTGACTCTCGAGTGGGTCGACTGCACTTTCATTATCGACATCATTTTTACAAGTCTCGAACTTGTGTTTGCTGCGCTTTTTTTCCTCTCGTACTCGATGAATTACGAGCTCTCATTAATAGTGCTCATAGCTGAACATCGATTCCGGAATTTCATAACGAAGGGCAGCCGCGCGCGCGCGCGTGTGTATATATAATTTACACGCTTGATTTTCCACGCGAAAAATGAAAAAAGGGGCGCATGTGCACGTCATCGTCGTTTACAAGTGTATAACGAGGCCTCCTTTTAACAGCCTATAGCAGCAGCAACAGCAACAATCATTAAGCGTCGGTCGCCGGTGCTTAATGAAGCAACACATACACCGGCGGCCGCGGAGATGCTGCTGCTGCTGTTGGTGCATCGGCAGCAGCCAGCCTACACCCTATATACGTTCGTACCACCCATAATTCTCTCGCAGACAAGCCAAAGAAATAGTAAGCAACACACAACATAGCTGCTGTAACATCGTCTGCGTCTGCCCGAGTGTATCTGTGTGTGCGTTATATCCTTACCGCCTTTGCGCCTTTATTATATATCGATAAGTGAAATCGCCACCACCACTGCCTGTTGTTAAGCCACGCACATACACATACACACATCCATACGATATATAAAAGCACTACGACCGACGAGAGGCAGTTCAATTACTCTCATGCAGCAGCAGCCTTAGCGGCATGAAAACTATTTGCTGTCTCAGCTGCGGCAATACAGCACATGCAGCAGCAGCCACTGATTAACCGATCCCTCCTACGTTGCGACGACGACGACGATGCACAGCTGATGTATTATAAAATGATGAGTGATACAGAGTCCCGCGTACCGATCGTTTCGGTTTGTCATCACGTCGACGTCGAGGTGACTCTCCCCTCGCATACACACACACGCGCGCGCGGCGGTGCATTGGATAATAATTAAGACGATTGTGTGCGCCGTGAACGATCGAAAAAAAATAACCACACCATGGTGGCAAAAGATTTTTCACACTCTCGTTTCTTGCAGCAGCAGCAGCAATGCGCATAAAATCGAGGTCGCGTACCTTTGTAATGCGCGCCACTGCACCTATGCGCGCGAGGATAATGCAAAATATGAGCCAAGTCACGATTGCCGCGCCGTCGAGTGAACGTGCATTATATATATGTGCCGATGTTGTTGTCGTTGTCGTTGTTTTTTTTCTTTTCGAAGAAAGCGTCAGGAGCAAAGCGAACCGATATTATTATATTTAGTTCAATGCGATCACGAGCGCGCGGCGATTGATTTGACCTTTCTCAACACGCGTATCACGCGCGCAAGCACGCAGGAGGCGGATTCATCGAAAACTTGCACATGTATAACACGCGATATCACTTCGTCGTCGATTCAATTAAATTAACGACCGATCTCAAAATTAAAGAGAGCCCCCCAGTGGACGAGAAAAACTTTGTATATGTATCGCCGGCGGAAGAATATATGCTAATACATTCGTGTATATGGTCCGACTGGCTCGCGTTGTGGCCGCGATGATACGCCTGATTCAACGTCTGTGCCGCGCGGCTTATTCGCAGAAAATGTGTGCCGGTCGTGTATCTGCAACCGCACACGCACACACGCACATAAACACCCGCGCGCGCGCGCGAACCAGAAAAAAACTTCGATACACACACTACGCTCACGCAGATGTGAAACTTTTTTCCAGTACACTCGCGCGCGCTCAGTGAGATTAAAAGGACCAGTTTTTTTTCTCTTCTCTCCGCATCTCCCTTTCTCACACAGCGTGAGCTTATACATAAGGGAAGAAAAGAGCAAAGAGTGTTGTACCTCGTAATGACCAGATATGGAGCAGGTGTGCACGGATGACTCGCTCCTATTAAAAGCATCGTCCTCTCGTGGAAGAAGAAATCCTAATTCATAAAAGCGTTATTTACGATTCTTATTAAAACAATTATACACGATGTTTACTTCTTCGGAATTAAATTAATAATAAACAATAGATTTATGGCAAAAAGGCCTTTTCTACGATATTTTATGAGTTTTATTATTTCCTCTTTACTGGAGAGTTACTAATGCAGCTTTGATTTCAAACGCACACGCTCGCGTTAGGCAAGCTTTTTATTTTATATTTTTTTTACATTTTCTCATGCAATCGAGTAAAATTTTACTTTCATAGAGCCTCTCTACCTCGAGATTTCATTTTTTATCATTTAATCGGCAAAACGTAGTTCGCTTACACGCCTTTGCCGTGCGTGGAGATGATTTTTATTCCCCGATAAAATGGCTTAATTACACGATTTAGAAAGCAATAAATATTTTATGCTCGGCCGAATAAAAGTCATCGCCGAGAGAGTGATCTTATTATTTATTTTCGATTCTCGTGCGCGCCTCGCGATATTCAAATGCTCGCGCGTACGCGATTTTCTCCTTTGCAATGGAAATAATGCAGTAGTTTTCGCGAATTAAAATACCTTACTCATACCAGGAGGCAACATGAAAATGGCCTAGAATCGCTGCAGCAGCAACGCACACGCTGCTCTTGAAATCGAATTGAGCGCATTGTGTACAATATAATATGATGCATTTCTCTCTTTCTCGTCTCCCCGATCTTTCGCTGCTGCAGTTAAAATTCCTGAATATTTTTACCATCGCGCCACATGTGAGCACTTTATAACGCACATTGATTCTGAATTGTTTCTTTATACTCTCAAAATCTAGAATATCATGGCCACGAGCGATGACGTATGTACTGAGTACAACTGAGTACATTGTACTCGCTATACCAATGATTGGGCTTAACCCAAGAATGACTGAAAATATGTGAAAAAAACTACATCACAGAGCTAACGAACTCATTTAAAAAAGATCAGTCTAGCGGGCATAACGTACACACATACACAAAGCTGCACGATTTTCTCAAGGAATTATTTATTTCTCTGCGTGTGCATCTTTCACGCAAATACGCACACCACACTACAACCTATCTGTTCGTTGCTTATACACAGTACCATAATGAGACTTTGAATCCTTCATTATTCTTTGCTCGTTGATTCGCGCGCGCATGTGCGCACCTCACAATTATATTTATGTTTATGTTTTTCCGCCAACTCCCACTTCCCATGTGCAATCAACGATTTCAACCTTATGCAATATTATCGTTTTGACATAATATTCGAGCGGCATTTTTTCTTAGAAGCGTCTTTCCTTACGGTATACTTGATTATATATTGTAAAAGTTTATACAAATACAAAAGGTGCTGGTGCGATAATAAAATATTATATATTTCGAATGTTTTCTCAAACGCCATTCACTGCTACAGAGCAATTTCCAGGATATGTCACTTTATCGAATCGTTGACTGCGTACAAAGCAAGATGTCAATTTCCTTTTATATAGCAACTACAAAGGGGCGAATTTTTAGTGTTTCATTTTCTCGCATGATTACGATCTATACAACCTATAACATGAAACAAAGATCGTGAAAAATGATTTTCACTCGACGGCGCAAGGGAACAATCCTAATTATGATTTAACATCGTATATCTACGAACACGATACGTGTTTACGCGTGCGAGAACAACCTCGTCGTAGTCGTCGTCGTATTTTTTTGCTATCTTCATAGTGACTGATGTCGTCGCTGAACTTGACACATGCGAACGAATCAAGTTGCAGAGCATGACGTTTCGTAACGCGCGTCAACAACATTCGAAAAGGAAAGAAAAAAAGAATATATATGCTCGAGCTTGAAGCATTATTACATAGTTTCGTCTTCGTCATGTACTGTTGTAGCAGGCAATGATCGCGACGTATACATAACGGTCCAATGTGTTTGGCGAGATATAATATTGTTATCGCATAAATGTTGAAACCAGACGGTGGTAGCGATGAGTCAAAAAAAAAAGTAAGCTCGGAAAAAATGCACGCGTATACGTACGTAAAACAACGTGGTAATTTTAGCGCGTTTGAACCAGCTCACGGTGCATACATTTCATCTAGGGAGGAACATGCATATGAAAAAAATCTGAAATTGCTTTATAAAGCATCATGAGAGAGAGAGAGAGAGAGAGAGAGAGAGAGAGAGAGAGAGAGAGAGAGAGAGAGAGAGAGAGAGGAGAGAGAGAGAGTGACTGGTCGGCTGTTATTACGTTAAATTTTTCACCCTGGACGTAATAATTCAGACCACCGTGTACCGCAGCGCGCAGCGCACACATGTAAATTAGAACGCGACCATGATAATAATTGCGATTCGCTCACATATATCCGTGTATGTACCACAGTGTAAGAGGCAAAACTTGATTAGCCGTTCCACACGCGTTGTGGATTATTAGCATTCGTAATGTGCGCTTTTTAAAATTAGCATAATGTGGAAAAAAATAATTAATAGCAAACGACGGACCAGCTGATTTTTATTATTTAATTTTGCATTTACACTCGCGTTGATGCCGATTTTTTCGCTTATTGATAAATCCAATGCAGCTCTCGGAGAAGTTTTTATTAGATATTACGATTTTGCAATGTGAATTTTGTATGCCGTCGAACGTAGAGCTGATATCATCGATTAAGTAGCGTAAAGTTTAGCCAAGTGTAATCATCTTAAATATAGGTCCAGCAAAAATTTTGCAATAATACGAGTGTATTCTCGATTACTGGACGAACAAATACCGACGCTCTTCGCGTATCTCTCCTTTTTTTTCACGCGTCGGTAAAAATCCGTGTGGAGCTACTGTTGAGCCATGACACATCATTGGCTGATACTCGACTTACTCATTATATTTAATCCGATGACTACTACCGTTAGCTCCTTTCTCATTTCGGCCTTGATGTAGCATCAAATATATCGGAGTAATATGAAAAAAATTACTTGAAAAATCTTTTTACCAGATAATAACCGTGCCAACTCGTGCAAAAGAAACTAGACGCGCGGATAATTGATATATTTTTGTACTAAAAGGTACGTCATACTCGTTGCCAACGTCATAACATTATACTGTTTGCGATGCTCATTCGGCTCGAATAATCAGCCCCTCGTATAAACTCGCTCCTATTATATTTGCAATGCATCAATGTTATTTTCTTTTGCATAAAACGCGAAACATCGCTTCTCTGCTTGTTGCCGCTGACTGCTCCTGTTTGCGTTTGTTGTCTGCGTGTAATAAAAATGAAGGAAAAAATAAATTATAATTAAATATACTTTCGTTTCAAATATACATGCGTGTGTGCGAATGTTTACGTATCGTAAACGCGTTTATAAATGCAGCATTTGCCGAACGAGGAGAAAGAGAGATTCGGCTCAATGAATCTTATCCCCGGTGCATACGTACATACGTACGCGCCTCACATGCGTATTGAAATCCAATTAAAATTCTCATTGGCATGTATCGTCGGCGAATTTATCGCGTGTATAATGTTTTATATACGCATTGTTTGCGCATATATTTCACCACCATCGTAGCCACAGTCACCGGTGCAATTGATAATAAAACTTTCGCTTTTTGCCATTTCTTGACCGACTTGCTGTACAGCTACACAGCACGACGACGGTGATACAACAGAAATCGCGCACGATCGTCGTACACCCGCGCTCGCATCGCCGACTTTCTTCCTCTCGTGCGTCTCGTTAAAAAAAAGAACGACTAATTTTCTTATATGGTTTATACACGGACGCATTTACGCTCGAAGCGATAGATATGAGATATTAGGTAAAAGCTTAGCATCTTTGAACATTCGGCATACAGCCGCCACTTATGTATATGTTTGAGGATGATGGTCTCGTCCGCGTGTTTTCAGGGAAAATTGCAGGGGATCCTGTGAATATTTGGTGTAGTGTACTCTTAAAAGCTGGCGCTCATCGTGATCATGCGTGCAGCACGCCAAGATCGCGACGGTAGAAAGTTTTGCACCTTGCACTAAAATGTGACCCCTTTTTCTTTTCATCTATTAAAATCGACTCGCAAAATTACTCATCTGCCTCGCGTTCGCGAGAGCACACGCGAAAGACATTTATTTCGACATCGAGAAGGCATCTTCTCTCCGTCGCAAAATACTCACTTTCTTTTATTCGAATGCTTGAGACGGATTGCTGCTGCTCTCTCTCTCTCTCTCTCTCAATTTTTTTTATTTCGGCAAAAGGAGAAATGCATATATTAGTCGAGTAAAATCTTGCGTAACTATATGGCTGTATCATCTTGCCTTCTCTCCGGAGGCCTCCCGTATACACGGGTATATCCCTTGGAATTTCCATTCCTCTACAGCAGCAGCAGCAGCAGCAACCGGCGTAAAACAAGATATTTTTTATATGCACGTACGCTTAAACGATGAACCGGTCAGTTTACATGCGTGTGCTTTGCGTTGCACGACGAGTGCATACGAAGAAGAAGCCGAGCAGCAGCAACAGCATCGACGCATTAAACATAATAATATACAAATGTAAAAATCCAAAAGCAAAACGTGATACTTTACTTATGAGTAAAAGTTACTTCTGTTGCTTTGAATTTTTTCTATTTTCGATTTGCGGAATACGCGCGAGCACATCTCATAATACACAGTGTCGTCTTAGTTTGTCGGTTTTTCCGGGAAAATACTATCAAAAGCTCGATGCGCGCTATAGCCGGGCAATGAGCTCGCTGCTCGACTCGCGCAGCGGTGCAATTCGCGTTCGTAATAGTTGGTCATTTCACTATTCCCCATCTCTCCTGTCGCTTCTTCTTTAATATTTCCCAACGTCATTATGCTGCTACTCTGCTGCGGCAGCGGCTACTTATATACTTTGCAGCGCAGCAAAAGAATATGCCGCGCTTTGCTTTGGCGCGCAAATTGTACATTGACACGGTGCGCGCGGAAACATTAGTATCCTTTTAAAGTATGCTTTACGGGCTCGTACACGTATAGCTGGCCCGCGTGTTTAAAAAGCAAAAAGCTCTCGCGCGTACGAGATGCATTTATATTTATTTCCATTTCATTAAATCTGCGTCATTTTTATGTATGAAATTGAATAAGATGCAGCACAGCTCATAAGTAAAATTTTCAAAGCAAATGATTATCATCGAAGATGCGATTGCTACTTCCTCGTAGCCCGTGTATATAATTTAATATTACACAGATGCTGAACACAACAATATACATTCTCTCTCTCTCTCTCTCTCTCTCTCTCTCTCTTTATATGGGTAGATAATAATTTTGAAAAGCCGCCGCGTTTGAAAATTGCATAGTCGTACCTTATTGATTTACATCGTGTGTCTTTCTATCTCTCTCTTCTTTTTTCATTATGCCGCATCGTGCAGCAGCAGCAGCAACAACATCGTCGTCTCTGTCATCTGCGCGAAATCTCTCTCTAATTTCTCTTCTACCGTAATACGTGACAGTTTAATTTTCTCTTTATTCGTTTGGCCTGTTTGAGGGGGCGGTTAGTAGTGGAGAATGGTGAAGTGGCTGCGTTCGCCGAGTCAGCATGGCATATCCGCGGTAACGCACAGCTCGGCATATAATAATGATAAAAGCCGGAAGTAGAAGTACAGAAATTCATCTCTATATAGCTCGTACATACGCGTGTATGGCGCATCTTTCATTCAAACGGTCGCTCGATTTGGACTCGACCTTCGCTTTTTTATCTTTGTCTTTTTTTTTGCTTCAGTAGACTCGTTTATCGCCTCTATACATTATGCATGCATTATAAAAAAAAACACACCTGATGATCGAGCAGCTGACTCATCCTGTATGGCTGATGCATAATTCGATACGTATGTTTAAACGAAAACGGACATACGAGAAGTGACTTTCGACTCTTTGGTTATATAGCTCGAGCTCGAGACGGAAAACCTGTAGCTAATCAACGATTGTGGCAGAGATCGTTGGGTATAAAAATGAAACGCGCGCGAAAAAGAAAAGAAGAGAAAAGGGATCGATAAAGAGAGTGACGTTACTGGTGCACACACGAGCAACAGTCACTGTGGGCCACGTGAGACACACACACACACTTACACACGTGCACACAAGATTTCCAGAGTGCAGCAGTACATCGAGAGGAGAGCGTAGGCGGCCGCCGCTGCTGCTACGACTGGCTTCATTATCGCTCGGGGAAAATTCCAGACGTCGCACTCCAGGGTGTGTCGCGCGCGCGCCGCTATATAGGCTCAGCTCAGCACGTATTTGTTTATATGTGTATACTTTACATGCACTCACGCGATAAAACGTCTGTGCTCTCTCTCTCTCTCGCTCTGGCTCTCCTCTAGCTTTGCTCCCAATTTCGCGATCGGTCGTGCGGCTTTTAACGGCTACGTGTGTGTCTGCTCTGTTGCAAATCGATGGGAGAGAGAGAGAGAGAGAGGAAAAATCGACGACGCCGATAATCGACTTTAGATGCGATTTTTTCTTCTCTCTTATGTATGAACCATATAGCCACCTGGAACGCGAATATAAAGAAACTGCATCGGCAGTGCTGCAGCCAGTAAATAATAACACGTCGTCTCGCGGACGAAATCTAACGCGACGACCCAGTTTCCCGGAAGACGATTAAAAAATAATCAAAGCTAATCTCCCTCAGAGCGAGAAATTACCGTTTGCCCGAGACGCCGAGAGAGTGAGTGTATATGTTCAAGGAGGAGGAGGAGAAAAAAAATCAATCATACCGTACATGCAGCATGTAGACATACGTCAGCTCGTAGTAGCGCAGTACGCGTCTTGCTGCGTTAGCGCCGAGCGCGAAATTCAATCGAATATTATGCTATATATATAAAGTGTAACTTGCGTCTCGCGCCGGAGAACGAGATCGAGGCCAAAAATCATTTCTTCGTGCATATATAAACGCATCCGCGCACATGTACGTATGCATACATACACAAGAAGCAGCAGCAGCAACATGAAGTCTCGCCGACTTATTAACTTTCTCCGTAATTTACACCTACGTGTAAGTGTGTACGCGAAAACGATTGACATTCCATAACTTGTCCGTACAACATTAAAGCATTGCAGCTCTTCGAGGCGAGTGTTTATAATATGCAAAGAGATACAACATTTATATTAAGTATCGACAGTCTTGTACCCAAAGCAGTTTGTAAACAATAACCGATGGTAGTTTTATTTGCACACTGTATACCGTGTATACATTCGTACATACAACACATACGTATACGTACACATATATATTCTTTGTTTGTGGCGAGATATTGCGAATCGACGGTGAAAGGATCTTTGTAAAAAATCTTTATGCACTCGCGTATATAATTCATTGTGCAACTTTTTGCTGGCGCGGGCGCGCGCCCCTGCTCGTGTTTCATTTTTAAAAGCCCCGCGCCCGCCAGAGCCCAAATAAATTATCGATTTAATAATATATACCATGTATCGAAACGAATTTAATATATGTTTCGCGAGCTTCTCTTTCTCTCTCTCTCTCTCTCTCACACACACAGCAGAGTCGATTTTGCGCGTATATATTTTTCTTGCGCTTACTCATTAGGCTCTCTACAAGGTGCTACACACACCGAGGGGCCGGATTACGAAAATTAGTATTCCAGGAGCCGAATACACACGTAACAGCTGCGCTCTCTCTCTCTCTCGCGCGCGCGAGTTTGTAAATATATAAATCGGCATTTTTAATGCTCTGTGTACACTTGGCGAAAATGTATATAATATTGTTGTATACTCGAGGCGCGGCGCGGGAGCAAAACGTTTTATCGACTCTGGAGCAAAACCGATTCATTACACATAAATAGGTTTGTACATCTAAGAGCACGTGCTCTGTCGAGTGGGGCGCACGGAGAACCACCGAACTACGTTGTTACTATACTACCTACATTCGAACGTGTGCATCGCGCAATTGTGTTATGCGCTGAAGATGTGATCGTGAAAGAGGAGCATGTAATAACCTTGAATCGTATTATACACTCGAAATATAAATCGCTCGTATTTAGAAGGCGATCCTTCACAAAGACACACGTAGTACACACGTTACGAAGGGGGAAATTAATTGGAATCATAAAAGAACTCGACGATCCTTGGAGGCGTCTTGCGAGCGAAAGGCGCGATCGAGACACACTATAATACTCATGTTCATAAGTTCGTTCTCCCTTTCTCCTCATCCATATGCTGCCGCTGCTTCTGCACGCACAATTTGCAAAATGAATATGCCTAGCTCGAATTTTATTTTTATTAAAAAAAAACTGAAGTATAAACGCATAAAAGAGCGTATATTTATATACAGAGGTGCACCACGCCGCACCACACGGTTAATGCTGCTGTGGCTGTGGCTGCTGCACGCGAGGCTTCGTCTATTTTACTGCTACAGCATGAATCTTCGGTAAACGCGAACAACCCCATAAAGCAAACGCCATTCACCTGCAGTGCAAAAACCGGTCGTATGTTTTTCGGTACACTTGAAATATCCTCGCGCACACATATATACATACGTATACACATTTGTGTGTGTTGGTATACATCTATACGTATACGCGTGTGCGGACAGAGCGAGAAAGAGAGAGAGAGAGATAGAGAGAGAAAGAGAGGAGTCGCGCGAACCACGCGCAGAGCGTTTGTGTCCCGAGAGAGGCGCATGTACAGTTACACGCGCGAGAGGTTTTGCACATGAACACACATAAACACACACACACGCACACACACACAAAGACAGACACATACGCAAACACATATACACATGCACGCGAACGTTGAAGCCGCGGTGCGCGCGCGTGTGCAGCCCATGTACATATATGTGGTAAACGAAAGAGGCCACCGACAGAATCGACCGTTATGAGTCCCTCTTTCAAATGAGTGTGTGGAGTTTATGACTCTCCTCTGATTTCCTTCGCATATATGCATGTGTGCTGTTGTATATGCATATGTACGCCATACCCACACACATACACACTCACGTAAAGCTCGCAAATGTATGGATATAGCCCACAGAGAGTGGTATGTACCGGCAAGCATCTCGTACAACGCCAACTTATGTGTTTTCCATGTTAGCTTATGGTAGTATGTACCGCGGGTGGGTGAGTGATTTGACTTTTCAGACGTCCGACTCGAGAGAGGCGGCTTGATAGTCACGTATGCTACTGTATCTCCGCAGCCAGAAGAGGAGTGCTGGCGCACAGAGAGATATGTACATTATCCTGCCTTTATGGAAAACTCGTCTCTTTTGCAACACCTAAATCCGAATTCATCGCTATCAAGTATTTCCGGGCATGAGATTTTTTTAATTGAGACGATTGTTTCGAGCGATTGCTTATTGTAAAATTACACGAGCAAAATAATGACGCGGAGAAATGTCTACTTCATTATAATTATACGACGCGTAAAGTTGTCGTTATTTTTTTAAACGTATATATGCATACATAAAGCAACAAAGATTCAGATTTTTAATGAAATTTTACGCTTGTCAACATCGAGTCGAGTGTATAGTGATTAAGAACTGACACCTTCGTGTCTTTCACGATATCAAAGGGGCTTATCTCTACCAGACCGTGAGCAAAAAAAAATTCAATACGTGTGTTCGCGGACGCGAAGCAGAAAAAAATCATCATGCTTCAAAAACAAATCCAACCCAATTACCTTCACGAGAGAGAAAGTCTCAAAATTGCCCCGCGTGCTGCTGCTACCCGATGGCGTCTCTCGATCTTTACAATTGCCCCGGCCACGAGCACGACAACGCTATTTTATATTATATATACGTCTCATTCAGCGTGTGCTCGATGACGCTCGCATCTTCCTGCTTCATCTTTTTTTTTTCATTATTTTTATTATTTTTCCGTTTATCTTCTTCTCTCTCACTCTGTCTCCCCCGGATGAATAAGCGACTGCCGCTGCTGCGTGTGTATATATATACTGCAGTAATCATCGCGTGTACGTAATGAAAATGTTGAAATTAAACGAGGAGCAGCGCGCGGAGAAGAGATAGAAAGTCGGTGGTGGCCGGTGATTTCGAGTCGTCCGAGGATTTATGTCTCGTGTGCTGTGCTCGTCGCTCGTCCGTCCGGCCGTACGTTTCGTGCTCGAACCTCGCGCGCACGCGCGTGCTTCGATTTCCTTTAATTTTTCGACTGGACAGTTTTTTTTTCCGGAAGCGCGAAGCATCGCATTACAATTACGGAATACCAAATGAATATACGCGAATGGCACATTGGGAAATGACTCGTCATTGTTATGTTGGCCTTTTAAACGATGATCGCTGCAATTATGTGAATCTTAAATTGATTTTGAAAGTTCATAATAAAATTAATTAAATCTCTTTCTTTTCTTTTGTTCCAGGTACGTACACGCTTGATCGGTCAATTATTACAGGGTCTGGAGGCTTCACTTTTTGTAAGTTTTACGATAAAATTATTGCATTCCTCGAGTCATAAATTGTTGCCCAACCTCGATTAAAAAGGAAAGGAAATAAAAAAAAGAACCCACTCAAACTTTCGAAGTTTACTCTCCTCTCGGTTCCACGCGATGATATAACAAACGTAAATCAATATAATATGTGTGCCCGTCGTACATCGGACCGCGACTGCCGCTCGTATTCCTAAGGGTCGAAATTAGTCACGATCAAATCGTTATTGACTGTAGCTGCCGCTGCTGCTGCTGCTGTTGGGAGTCGCGAACGAGAAGCCAAATCCTTGACTGCACAACACAGACATGAGCCGACAACAATAATCGAAGCTGCTGCCGCTGCACTGGGGGATTTCGCGAGAGATTAATGAGATATACGTATACAAACCAACCGAGCGTATTATAAGTCGCGCTGAGTTGTGCATCGAGTCTCTCGACTCGGGTACGTGCTGCAGTAGTATTCTTGTGGGTATTGCGTGTGAATGTGTCGAGGGCATTCTTTTGTATCGAGCCGTAAAGAGAAAAAACGTACGATTCACTTTGTGAGCGACGAAAAATACTTGACATAATTGCCGATTTAATCACACGCGGTCACGATTACATATAGCGGGGGTGGTGGAGAGAAAGAGAGAGAGAGAGAGAGAGAGAGAGAGAGAGAGGTTCGTTAATTATCGTTGGTGAAAATCGGGGGCGAACGTCGGAGGAAAGAGAAAAAAATTGACTGGCTGCTCGACAAAATGCATCGCGCTCGCTCGCGCTACTTCAAAGCCGCAAATCGCCTCGCATGGTTTCGTGTATGCTTGCATATATCTCGCGGTTGGCGCGCAGTCAGCCGAGTCACGACGCTCACGAGCACACGAGCTCTGTACCGCTGTGTTGTGGCAAAAGATGGAAAATGATCATCGCTTCCAACAATTCGCGGCATCGCGTCGCGCGACGTACGTGGCTTACTTTTTCGACTTCTCTCTCTTTCTCTCTTTTTCTCTCTGTATGTTCTCTTCCCTTTCAGCCGTGTGCGCGCACATATACACAGCAAATGCGCAACGCGGACACTTTGACCCACAAAGTGCAGTCGGCAGACTACACTATGGTACTTATGTATAGTATCGACGGCGGCGCATCGCGTTAATTAGCTTCATCAAGGGAGACGCATGTATACATACGTACGCGCCAAGGAGAGAAAGAGAGAGAGAGAGAGAGAGAGAAAAGAAAAAGAGCTCCGAAATGTAACTAGGCCTGTATGTGCACACGCGAGAGCTGCTGCTATACATAATTGACGGAAGAGCTCGCGAAATATTTAACTATGCCTTCGTCTTTTTTTTCCACCGAAACTCAACCGAATATAATGAGCCTAGTTTTATTTACTTTATTCCTCACGCGCGTCTCGAGAGTCAAGGGGAGTTTATTACTATTGTCGTTGTCTTTGTTGACGTTGTTTTTGTTGTTGTTGTTTGTGGCTTCGAGAATTGGAGAACTGTAGCTCGCGAATTCATTTGCATATATGCGCTTCGAGTTTATTTCTCTGTGCCAAGTCTCGAAAAAATACATTGACGTTTCCTGTCTGTGCGTCTGTGCTATACGTACATGTGTCAAGAAAACGCGTTAACAAACAAAATAAATAAACTTACGCTTTCGCATACTAATGCCTCGCGACATTATTGTTTATAATCCCAGGGTCCCCTATTTGCTTCTTGAATTTGAAGCTTTCACCTAACGACTCTAAACGTCACGTTACACACATTGCGCGCGAAAAAAAGCTTGTACAAATTTCACCTACATACAGCCGCGCCGAGCAGCGCAAACTTTTGTCTTCCTCGTATATACAGCGAGTTTAATATACCATACGTATAAGAGCATAGTTATATACACGAGAGCGCGAAGAATGTCGAGAGAGGCTCGAGTTGTGTTTTCTCTCCTGGCGCAAAACTGATGGGTCATTTGTAACGAGTTAATTCGCGTACCTAGTCCCGCGCTCGCTTGGCCTTTTTTTCAGTCGAGCTCTGACAATCAGAAGAGGAGACTTTGATTTGCATGACGTCTCGCTAATACACCAAGTTTATATATATTCTGCACGTTACATAGAAAGTCCATTGTTGTTTTTAGCTTCAACCCATCGAATGTTACTACGATTCGAGAGAGAGAGTGAGAGAGAGAGAGAGAGAGAGATGCCCGCGCGCCATGACGTGACTCAAGCTTGACCTTTTCAATTGTGCAGATCTATTCTATTCCTACAGCGAACGCGTGCAACTTAACGTTCTCCGATCATTGTTCGAGCACGAGTACGGTATAATGCTACGTCTGTTGAAATTTCGCGCGACTTGCTTCGTTCGCGGTCAATGGGTTAAAAGTCTTTTGCGCGCGCGTGCGACTCGTATAAAAGTTGTTCCCGCGCGATTTACGTGCAATTTTCTCTATCTATAAAAAACATGTCTTTGCGCGCGCGGCCTTTTGTGTCCCCACTTAACTCGTTTTTCCGCCAAATAAATAAGCAATAGAATTCATTATTTATTTTTCATTTACGGAGACACATTGTCTATTGTCTTTTCCGTGGATTCTCCGCGTGCTGAAGGACTGCGCGAAAAGGAGTTAAAAATTTTGCAAAATGTCCTCGCTTTGTAACTATAACTATGAACTTTCTCCTTCGCCATATGTGTCTCGTCGCGTACGTGTAGTCTTTAAAATTATCGGGGCCTTCCATGCTACAAGGTCCTCGAACAATTATAAATTTTCTTTTTACTGCATGCTAAGAAAAGTAAAAAAGATTGAAAAAAACACAACGTATTTAGCAAAAGCGCGCGCGCTTAACCGTACGACCCATTCTCGAAATCGATGCAATATATCTTAAAACGCGCGCTGCTTTACAAGCATACATATACACACACATACACGCGAGACAGGTGAAATTATCAAATTAGCCAGGAATTCAGCGGCTGTATGTGTGTACACAAGCGGCTAGTTCGCGCGGCTCGAGTCCTTGCATTTGACGCTTCGAATCGACGTAAGCTCTCGAGTCCTCTCTATAAGAATGTGTGTCCGCGTTTATATGCAAGCACAAGTCGAGCAGCAGCAGCAGCAGCAGCAGCAACCGCGAGAAACGTAAAAGATTACGCGAGTTGTGCTCTCTCGAGTGCAATGACTCGACTTAGCGCTCGCGCTCGCGCGCCGTCACACAAGTTCAAGTGCCTTTCTTCCATATAGCACGTACTCGCTGTACGTATATATCGCCTTGTATACACACGTGACGGTGGCGCGTCGAGCCAGTTTTTGCCAGAGGTGAATCGTACGCGTACACATAGCGTTATAGCGCGGTGTGTACATAACTGCCAGGCACTTTTTTTCACCCCCCGCATGTGTGCGGGCGCAAAGGCTCTTATAGTGCACTACTCGCATGCGCGACGCGATGTTTTGTTATTTGAAATTTATTAATTTGCCGGTCATAATATCTGATACGAGGGCTTGACACGGCTCGTTTAGTTTAGCCTATAGCCAGCTCTCGTGCGGTCACATGCGCGCATTAATCCGTGATCCAGCTGGGGGCCCTTTGCGTGTCGCGCGATCGCACCGGAAATCTCATACGTACACAGAGAGAAATATGCACTCGATTTGCCATATAGCCTATCCTCGCGTATCTGTAACATGGGATATCATGTCGATACGAGTATACTCGCTCTCTCTCGCTCTCTCTTTCTCTCTCTCTCTTTGCGAGAGTCAAGGGAAAAATATTCTTGTCTAGTTGTGAACGTGCAAGGGCTGCATCGTATAATATGTGTATGTTCCCGCGGTGTCGTCTCTCGTCGCGGTTTCGCAGAAACAAAACGCGCTGCCTTGTTCGATTCGCTAAGCGATTATGTACATTCGCGATGAGACGAGAGCCCCGTATGTAGCATATCTTATAGGTACGCGAGCTAAACGCTCGAGGTACAAGGTACGCCCGAATTTGGATTATATTTGCTTGAAACGCGACGACGAGTCATGCGAGGCGTATGCCGATGACATAAGGCGCTCTAACTCGACTCTCGCAATGGAAATTCCTGCACGCGGGTTATATGGGTATGTATACGCGCGTGTGTCTGGCTTGAAGTGTCGAGAATCGTACGAGCCAAATCGATTCGCAGGAGAGAACTCGCGAGAGTAGCAGACGTAATTTGGTTTTGTCCCTGACCGCCGCCAGTGAATTACATTTTCTCTCTCACTCTCCCTCTCCACTCGATGATACATGTACGATTCTAGAGTAATGCGAATGAAAATCTTCAATTTATGGTCATAGTAGCTCCGCGAACGGACAAGTAGTAGATGGTTACGCGCGACCACCTATGGCGCTCGGAAGATGTTGCAGTGTCCGCGCACGCGCGTGTGTGCGTATACACTCATACACTGATACCACGTGCGCAGCATCAGCGCGAGTTACGACGACTGTAGATTATATCCTTTTCGACGATGTGTGGTGCGCAATATGCTGCTGCCTCGCAATATACATGCGCTCGCACATGGAGCATCCGAAGAGAGAAAGAGAAAAAAATACTCCACGGCGAGTTTGTACCTATCTCGGAACAGCTCTCGTATATGCATAGATAAATATAAGAACAAGATTTGATGCTCGGACGTTTGAATTATCGGACGTACTCGGGATTAGAAACACGTACGCTACGCGCCGCCATATATAAAGTACAAATTTGGTTCGGGGGGAAGCTTTATCTATAGATGAGATGTAATTCAAGTTTATGGATTTCAATTCCACGCTTTTAAAGGGTAACCATAAGAATGATACGATTAAGTTCCATACTAAAGCTCGCAAAACAATACCCGCGGTTAAATCACTTTGTGGGGAGATGAGCGTGTGCGTACTTCATTAGGGTATGTATGGACTTCATTAATGGATACTGTATGGCGGCGTAAAAGCAATTTAACAATTGTGTGCGGATATATTAGCAATGTATAGGGGATTTATACATCGAAATACCTATAAATCGAGCCCCAGCTGCTGCTCCGAAAAGTCATCATATTAGATATTTATAAATGTATTCCCATGCAATCTTAATGGTACGGATATGAAAATCGGAATATCAACGCTCTTAATTGAAATTACGAGCACACGCGACGACCTCGAGGCTCGTAGGTAATACTCTGAGCACTGGACGATGTACGGCAAGCACGGTAGTGGCCCTTCGTGATTATACCGCGTCTCGCTGCTGCTCGCGTAATGTAGATTTACGACTGCGAATTTTTTTTATTTTATTTTACTTTTTTCCGCCTGACAACGGTAATAGCTCGACACGTTCGAGGTGAGAGATTTGTGCTGCTGCTGCTGCTACTGCTACTGCTGTTGTAATTTTTATGCACGAGGAAACAGTTCGATGCATCTGTGCGGCACTGCAGCTTGCCGTGTGACACTTGTTCTCCTCGCACTGGTGTTTTTTCTTCCAGCTTTCGCGCTTTACTTTTTTCTCGGTTACTCGTTATTATAATCTCATTTCATACTCTTCATGGTCAAGGGGCTTGCTCGAGTTTTTTTTTCTTCAATTTAAAAATAAACAAACGGAAAAGGAATCGGTTTATGTGTGAGTTCGCGTGCGACAAAAAGAGCGAGTGAGTTTGTGCGTGAGTCTAACGAATGCGATTGCTGATGTTGCAGAGAAAAAAATGGTCGAAATCGCGTCTTAATGTCGCGAAAAAAAGAGGTACAATAATGCAACAACTTGTGTTACTCGATACATAATGTGCTCCCGTTTCGTTACTCTCTCGATCGTGCAGTGCGTGCGCGTGGCATAAATTATAAAATACACGCGGCACACACGTGGAGGCGATCGATTCTGCAGAAGTGACTTTCGACTTTGAACGATATCGTAGAAAAGGAATCGGAATAAACAGCCTATATAGCACACACTGTATGTTAAACATATTATTTTTTTCCAGTTATTATCATCGAAAACATAAATGGGGGAAAATTAGAATTTTTCACTCGTAAACTTTTCTCGAGCTTCGTTTCGCACTATATTTACATCGAGCGGATGCAAAATGACAGTTGTGTGCTGCTGCCAGTTCAATGTGTCAACTTTTTTCCCCGCGCGCTCTGCATAGGACGAGATCGCGACTATCCCTTACTGCGACATCGAGCGAGAGAGCTGCTCTCGGAAACTTTTCGAGATGATGCGCCTCGATAATATACATAGTAACGAGTTTTACTTCGGCGAGAGTATAGGACGAGAGAGCGAGAGAGAGACAGAGAAAGACAAAGTCGTTCCGAAAAGTTTAGCAATGATTGCGGATATTCAAACTTTATAGCCGGGTGTATGTGTACACGAGTACACACGATAATACGTATTTGCGCGCGCCTATATATAGGGCGCCGATATCCAATGAAGAACCTAAGAGGAAAATAGTTTTCAACTCCTCTCTCGAGCTCTCTCGCGCAGATCTTGACGACATTATGATCTGGTTTTCAATAATGCCTTCGTAGATACCAACGAAAAAAAAAGGACGAGATCACTGCAGTAGCCTTGTATTTTATTACAATTCGCGGATTTATGCGAATCGCTATTATATGAAGGAATTACGAAAACTGCGCCTCGAAAGAAGCTTATTTAAGCAAAAAAAAGTAGCTCGAGATCTTGGGTTCTGTATATGCGTGCTCGGCGCTCATAAATGAACGTTAATGCGTACGCACACACACGGACACACACGAGCACTGGGCACAGGAACTTTAAACGCGAGAAAAGCGAAACAGAATAGTATAGCATCAGGTAGCCAGGTGCGAGTATATATTCTACAACGCATTATACCCATGAAATACGCACTTGTACGGGAGTGCAAAGACCTCGAGCGAGATCGAGGCATAATACCACTATAAGGTGCCATTGCCGCTTGCGGATGTTTTTACATCCCTGCGAGTTCTGCACACACACACGCGCGTGTGAACGTTTTGGTCCTCAAATGCTATATGCCAGGCCGAGGACACGATACAAATAAAAATGGTCGATATAAATTTTTCTATTGACGAGCAAAGAAAACAACGATCCTCGTGGATCTATTGTGTGCAGAGAATCGTCTTGAATTGTCTATTTTTTTCCAAGAAGCCGAGGGAAAAGTCCTTTCATACGAGCTAGTACCTTACAGGGCTCGCGTTGTTCCTTGCATCGCCGAAAAGTCAGTTCAGAGAGAAGCCCCGTTATACTCCCACAGAATCGAATCGAAAGAAAAAGTGCAAAAACTCATCTTCTCAAGGAAGCTCGCGTCTATCTTGAGACCAAGACATTTCTCATTCTGTAATAAATGTTACATCGACACACACACACACACATCGCGTGGCTCTCTATTCGCGCGCATTGTGAAGGCGTATTATAATACACATACAGCACCTGCCGTCGTCGTTGTCGTACGAAGCTAACACACACGTATATATAGCTCTCGCGCGCATCACACAGCCGCGTGTACGACTAAGATTAATATCTCCTGTTCTTTGAGAAGTGTCTGGTGTATATATAATGTAATACGCGTGCGGTGCTGCGATCCTTCGTACATATACCGCGCCTCGGGCTTTTCTCACGTGTCCCTTTTTTGCACGCTCGCCCGAGAGAGAAGACGATCGACGCACCACCATCGCCATCACCATCGCTCGCCTGATCGTCTCCTCCGCCGCCACGGCTGCCGCTGCTGCTTTAGCACATGCCGCGCGTGCATCGAGTCCATTCGCGTAACACTTGGAAATTAGGTCAGTTTTACTGCCCGCAGACTTTGAAACAAAAAGTGTATCTGGATTCGTGTGGTTGTATTCGTGACTTAATTGTTCCGCTGCTACTCGTCGTAGAGATTTTGCACCAAAGCTTGTAATTTTTCCGCGCATCGTCATAGAAATCCAAGGGTAAAATTCCAGCTAAGATAAAGCAATCATAAACGCATGTGAGGATAATTCAAGCGTAATACCCGTGCTCCCGCTGTAATAATCGCTGTGATCGGTGCCGTCCAGCGCTCAAGCCAATAAAGCCTCGTGTACACCCAGCCATTCGAGGCAACAACGACGACGATGTAGCCAGACGTACGACGGCCACTTTGCTGCTACCGTGTTGAACAGCCAAGCGGCCCATTAGAATACCACTGACATGCTATTCTCCGAGCTGGCGAGAAGGAGAGAGGTAGAGAGGAGGAGATGAAGGTACACATACACGAAAGATGATAGCGGTGATAATGAGACGCGTGAGCTGAGAGGATGAAAAAAAAAATTAAGAATGAAAAAAGCTCGAGTACCGACGCGCGTATTATGTTCAAGTTCCCTGGTGTTTAACACGCAGCGTGCCACAAGATTTGACGACGATAAAATATCTCTCGGATCGGCACGTATGCAGGACTTTTCCTCCCCGCGCAACGACGAGAGATTTTCATCCCAATAGTTTGTGTGTGTATTTACGGGTCGTCAATCGGTGGAATTTTTGCATGCTACTGCTGTGGAAAATGGAGACAATTCGGGTCGCGCGTGTAAAAAAGCCGCCACAGCCTCGGCGGAATGATAGCTGCCCCGAGCATCCTGGCTCTGGTGCGCGTATTACGAGAGCTAACTCGCCGAGGTTCTTCCTCTTCCGGCTTCGTCGTGGCTTTATATTAAGACTCTCTCTCGGTCGAGGCGCGCACGCGCGCGCATTTCGCGGATACATCTGTGTGGGTATAGTGGCTTAATTATACGCGCGCCGAGGTAAATAATCGAATGGAGCAGCGATATATACACTGGCGGAAAAACAAAACGAAACAAAACAAAACCTGCGACGCAACGCAACGCGGAGAAATGATAAAGTGTATTTGCATGCGTATGTACATTATACGCGAGCCGCGCGAGGATTGTTGGAGAATGAGGAAATAAGAAGCTGCACCGAGTCTTGTGGCGGTGCGCGCATGCCGAGATACATAAAAGAGAGAAGGACTCGATGATTGGCGCGAGCCCGTGCACCGGATGCATAATATGAAATAAACGGTAATTGCGAGTTATGCAATTTATATTTATTAAAAGCAGCGAGCGAGAGAGAGAGAGAGAGAGACTGGATGAAATGTCAATTAGCGCAGAGGGAACAATATATGTAGTAGCGAGCCCTGCGAGAGCGAAATAGATCTAGCTCAGGTCTTGTTAATTTCACAGTACCTATATAGTACCTTGGTTGCTGCTGCTGCTGCTCGAGCTGGTGATGTTGCTCATGCCTCCTTTGATGCAGCATGCCGTTTAATGAGCCGGCTACACGCAATGTGTACTATATATAACACGCGCGTATGGGCATATAATTTTCTCGTCAACTTACAAATGACAATAGTGTAGCAGCAGCAGCAGCGGTGTACAGTACCGCTATACACCCGTTAAAACACTCACTTTTAGCGATCGCTACTTTATATCGCATCGTATATATATACTAGGCCAAAGTAAATTTCGTACATTATTATACCCGCATAGACGCGATCAGTGCGCGCGAGGCGGCCGCCAATTAGTCACATAGATCGCGCCAAAATCGCCTCGTCGTCTGATAAACACGTGTGCTACTGTGTGTGCCCGATACATGTATATTATATCCCACTACATTTACACACGTATATACAAGAGAGCGAGAGAGAAGTCGATACGTAATATTCCCCCAGAGAAAACCGGAATTTCGCGAGAGGAGACATTCGATCGCGTCGTAGTCGACGACGACGACGGTACGACCGAAACATCCACTTATGGATATATGTTACACGTCGATATATCTCTCCATCCCAACGCAACGCCGCCGCCTCCGCCGATTTTATGTAACGGTGTCAATTATGTTTTTATTCTCCCCCTGCATCTTTCGGTTCATGTATGGCATATAATATATATTTTGTGGTTTACAAGGTGATCTCCTTTGAGCAAACACCCTGGGAAAGAAGATGTCCCGTCGTGATTTCACTCGCGTAATATATATCGCGCGCACCTGTTGCCATTATTATGTCCTGTCCATCTTCGTCGTCGCGTCGTATACGTATCGACATTAGGTGGTAATCGGTCGTTTTCTCATTCTCACTTTTGGCGTGCACTACTCTTGGCCCCGGTAGATCTGGACATCTGGATCTCGCAACAACACTCGATTTTAGGCTACTATAATTTTTTTTCTCTCTCTTACCCCATCTTTTACTTATATATTTTGCTTGCATTTTATAAAAGAAGCTCGTGTACGAATACGGTAAAGGCTTCTTTCTTTTTTTTCTTTTACGCGACCAATCTCGAGAAACGTGTGTATGTGTGCACGCGTGTTTAACGAAACGATCCGGGCATTGAATACAAACGCACACTTCGTCGTCCTGCACCGCCGTCTACGAGAAAGAGACGTGTTGAGCCTAACATAGCGCGCGCGAGCCAGCCTGCGTGCACTGGAGCCGTTGCTGCTACCTGGCTGGTATACATATATGTACGAAAGCACGTGTCGAGAATTCGAATATGTTCCTCGCTCTTCAACCGTATACGGACGCGATTTCGCGCGCGCGAGAGAGTCCGCGTGGTCTGCACACAAGCGAAACGCCAGACCAAAGAGAGAGAGAGAGAGAGAGAGAGAGAAGAGAGAGAGAGAGAGGAAAATTCGTGAGATTAATGGGTTCAACTTGGATAGAAATTGATTTATAGTTGCAGCTTGCATTTTTTACTTTAATCTCTTTTCAATCTCATAGTGTGGTACGTTGTAAAGTATGTTCAATTTGTACTCGGCGTGTACTTTTTTGTATCGCAGCTATAGGCAGCAGCAACGATGCCTCGTTCGCGCGCGGCGCGTTATAGCTTGCTCGAGCTTGACTTACTTGCGTAATTTTTTTTCTTCTACTCTTTTTTTTTATTTTTGCTCGCTCAACACGTGCCAAATAGATTAGCCATTTATTATGACTCGTGGATTATTTATGAATTGCACCGCTAACTATTATCGATTTGAAATGAAAATCTATATAATTGTGACAGGATTACAGTTTCGATAATCGAAGTAATTTATCTCGATTGAAACATAAGTAAAACTTGAAAACTCAATAAACCCGTCGATGAATTGACAGCTGGAATCTTTCAGAAATTGAACTTTAATTCAGAGAGATTATCTACTAATTATTTTTTTGTGCGCAATCGCGAAGAACAAAACGTCATTCTCTCGACGTCGTCCGCGATACTTAGCGGGTGTTCGCGAGTTTCAACGACTCTTCGTTATCTATCTTTACACCCGAAGACGCATGCAGGAAAAAGAAACCGAGAGAGCTTCATCTATCTGATTTCAATTTATTTTTTACAAATGTATAGTACCAAGGGCTGCATTATATACCTTGAAAAACAAATAATATACGATACCGATCGGACTTTATGATCTTTTGTAATAATATAAGTAACTCTATACAAACTCAAGTTATACATTATTTTTTTAATGATAAAATATTTCTTTCGGCGACAGGTAGATCGTCAATCAGTTTTCAACTATGATACTTATTTCACGTAAAAATCCAATAAAATCCATTTCCACAACTTTTATTTCTTTGAGAGGGACAATAATGCTCGAGGGTGTTATATTGCATTAAAGATATCTATGTTGCTGTATTGGAATATTGTCCGAGCGGATCCGCGATACGTCTCGAGGGTAACTTCCGTTGATACTTCGTCATATTTTGCTTCAGCGAACTTCACTCGCGATGTATAGCCATGTATAACTTCGTTCTGAATTGAATCTAACGAAGAATATTTGCAGACTTCGCAATATTTTTCGCAAGCTATAATATTTTTACTATGGCCATTAGATTCAAATGATACATGTTCGGCCTGTACACTCGTTCTTAAAATCTCACATGTAGCGCACTTTTAGATTTTACGATTTCAGCTATACGCTTTCAGCCTGAAAGAACGGTCTAATAAGTTTACGCGCGAATTTCATGCGTTACAGCATATTATATATTGGATATTAAAAGCCCGAGCGCGCGGCAAGAAATGCCTCTCGCACGTTGCGAAGCCGCCGAAAGAGCAATGGATTGGTAGCTGTTACGAGAAAGAGAGAAGAGTTTTTAATGCGAGGCCTAACACAAAAGCGAAATAAAGTATGCGTCAATACGCGTTTCTATATATAATTCAGCGCGACTATTCTTAACAATTGCTTTTATAAATCACTTTAATCGCGCGCTAACGAGAGAAAGAAATTTGCTCCCGATATAAATGCGTGGCTATTCCTTTGGCGAACTATTTTCTTCTCCTTGCTCTCTCTCTCTCTTTCTTTCCATGAGATCGCCGCTGAGGCCATTATTGCAGCTGCTGCGCACACCACTGCCCCGTAGCAACGCGCAGAATTGTACAGGTACAAGGAATAAAAATAAAAGAAAAAAGAATTCAAGAGTGTACGTTCGCACTGGTCTTGCACTGTTGCGACAATAATTTTCGTTTAATTACGCTTCTCGGAGGCTCGATGTGGGCATTGTGTATCGAATGAACGAAAAATTAACATTTCAGTTGCGCTGCATACGAACACAAACACACACGAAGCCAAAAGTGGCGAGTCTCGTATCGACAAACAAATTTTGCATTTATTATTTTTAGAGCAATATACGATATCAGAAGAAGAAAAAAAAGTGCACCACATCGCGTAAGCACACGTAAATGACGTAAGAATATACGTGCACTTGCAGCTCGACGTATATATTGCGTTAATGCTTGGCTAACGCGTCTATACGGTACACTTGTAACACAATCGGACAAAATGACTCGAGGTGTACACCTACATACCTATCAAATACGGCTGGTAAGGATTCATTTTCCTATAAGGCGTATTATCGTGCGAATTTCTCACGTTTCTGTCTAGTCGACCTGTGCCTCCTTTTTTTCAGAGCTCGTGAACGAGACGACCCAATTAAAAATTCGTACCAAAACAATGTTGAATTATTCGCGTTACATATCTCATGCTCCGCGTGCGGAGAGAAAGTCTTATACACATGATACAATTACGTATGTCCGCGTTGGCGCGTGTGTGTGTGTGTGTGTGTCTTTTACGCTGAGATCACGATTCCCTCGAGGTGATCGACATTCTCAATGCAGCAAAACCGTCTGTATTCAAATGGTATATATAGCTGCTGCTGCTGGAAAACACCTGTCTCACGAGACTCGACAAATCAAAATTGACGGTGCCGATTCTTGCGCACATTGTACATTTACTGAAAAGCTCCGTGAGCCATACGTCCTTTTTCATTTCGTTGAATACAATATGTGAGCTGCTTTTTCTCGCCCGAGGAGCGACGAAAATGTACAAAGCTATCTCTGCTGCAGTGTCAGCATTACATAAATCCACACTCTATTTTACAATTCGCAGCCGTACGGTTTTATATACGGCTCGTCTATACGCTACACATACACACATTGCCTCAAATCGCGTGACAAATGATATTAATGAAGATTGTCGGGGGCACCACCGAACCTCATGAATATTCTCATCGGTATATAGGACTCGTTCGTTCGGTTTTATCTTTTCATTTTATTTCGCTCTGGAGCGACGCACCTTAACACGTGCGCGCACCTCTCTAAGCACAACCCGACAAAATAGCGAAAGAGAATCAAGTGCGGAAGTTGTTATGCCCGAACGAGAGAAGAATTTCGTGAGAACGTATAATTGTATAGGTCTCTATTCTGCGCGTGCGGATCTCGATCTAGACGTGTGTATATAACGCACGCGTGACGATTTTTAAGTCCGCCTCATAATGACGGATATGAAAGTATCAGCTCTCTGTCGTGTGTGCAACAACGTCATTTTTTGATGATGGTTGCAAAACGACATCTTGTCTTGTATATAAATTTGGCAATAGCTCGTAGTAGAAGAAGAAAATAAACGACATCGTGTAGAGGCTAATTTATCCTTTATAGTAAAGAGATTTATGGTAATTACCACGCGTAAACAATACTCGTAGGCAATATTTCAAAATCACCTTACGCATTTCAGAGTCTTGTGTGCGTGTGTGCGTTTGTGCTCGTGACAGATCAATCACGCGCCTGCCGCTCGCTGTAGTAAGCTCATGCTGTACTCTAAGCGCGTTAAGCTTTCACACTCGTGTTCGCGCCGTGTGTATTAACATTTGCCCACCTATATGGACAAATCAAATCTGCATATCAATGAATTTTAATAGAATCGCTCTCGGCGCGTGCATTATCTCCCCAAGATTTCGACAAGCCTCGAGCATTCCTCGCACGACCTCACCCCTCCCTATATAACCTATACCTACCTGCCACCTTTGAACTTTTTTTTCGATCGCGTTTTTTTTCATTCATTTTATATTTGTCGCAGCCGTCAAGGTGCGGGCAATTAGTATTCATTATAAATTCAGAAGCGAACGAATATACAATATATAAATCTTCGCGATTGACAAGTTGAGAATGTCTATGCACGCTCGGGCACAAGGCGAGCTTTGTCGGGTGTGAATTATTCAATAGCGCAAAGGACGTAACGCGCGCGCGGCCGGCAAAGGATTGAAAATTTGCAGTCGCGCAGCTCACGATTCCGCACGGAGTATAAAACGCGATCGATCTGTTGAACGATTAAAATTTATTCGCAAGGAGCAAAGTGGAAGAGAATGGCAACAGCAAAAAAAATGTGTAGAACAATCTGTTTTCTCGAGCCTTTACAAAAGATTTTCTATCGACATTAGATTCTCTTCCTATATACAAGCGCAGCCCTTCTGGCATGCCCCTCGTGTACGCGCATTGTCCTCCCATTGTAATATATACAAAATAAAACTCTACTCTGCTCTCTACCATGCACTCGACGCAGCGGCCGAGCTCAAATGTATGCGCATATATAAATGGCCGCGCGCATATATACTCCAGCTACTCGGTAATACTTCTTAGGAGTACTTAATCTCTAACTCTCTCTCTTGCTCTCTCTCTCCCTTAAACCCCTGATATGCATGCAATTTTGGAACTACGCTGAAACTGCTGCTGCAGCAGTGTGGTGCGCGAGCGCGACATTTTAGAGAACTCGTTGAATAATCCAGCGCACAAATACACGTAATAATATTGTGCTGCTGCTTGGGACTACTCGCGTAACTTGATTTAAGACGTTGGGAGATTTCGCTCAACGATGGGAATTTTGGTGAATAATTGCTCGAGCTTTTCATGCTTTTCTCCTCGCCTTGGCTTGGATGGAAAAAGAGGAAAAGGAAATTAAAGTTCTGTCCCTAGTCTTCTCGTCTTTTTTTCTGAGATACTCAATGGCAGATATCATTTTTCACGCGGCAAAAAGCGCTGACTTTGAGTCAAAGTCCGTAGTATAAGCGAGTGAATTATGGAGAAAATACTGCGCAAAGAAGAAGCCACCGACAATAGCGTCAGCATTATAAAAATTTTATTCGATGCAATTAAGGCGTGTATACACGATGAGATTTCAGGATATTACGCAAGGCCGAGGTAATTCGACTAATACTCGTAGGCTTTCTCGATTAGCTTTGCTGGGAATGTATCTTCCGGTACAAGGGTGATAGGTAAAAAAAAAGTACGACCGAGAAAAGGTTAAAGTTTTTTATAAATGTCATTTTGTTGTGTAAAAAAAATTGTACTCTCGAATCATTCATGAACGCAGCTGACTATGCTTCGAATATGCTTCGACTTATACAATTATTTTGACTCTGCCACTTGCAGATTTGCACATAAAAGTATTCGCCATCTAATGGTATAGACTAGAACCTTAAAACTGGTCTAAATTCTTCGAAACCATTAAATCGTCATATTCAGGTGATTTAAAATGAAAATTGCTAAAAATAAGCCAATTAATGATAATTCATTTTAGAACATTTTAAATTGTCATTTTTGGTCATTAGATCATTATTAATTTCGAGCATTTTATCATCGTGTTATTTTCGAAAATTTGTCAGATCTTAGTATCTGTTCTTACGATTCAGTTGTATCATAATGTAACGATGTGGCTAAACCTCGAAGTGAGCAGCTGTCAATCCGAGCGATTAAGTTGTATCGGAGCACGAGCGCAAAAAATTATAACACGCCGCGTATATAATACGAGTGCAGCCAATTCACCGATCGTCACGTCGGAAACAAACACGAATACATCGATTACGGGGTATCGGTTTGCGATTGATTAGATGCTGTCTCGTCGACTGCACGCGAGACTCGCGCGGCGGCGGCGGCTGCGATGATAATCGATAATATACAACACACAACCGTTGGTGCGCGCGAGCGAAAATGCGACCATTAAATTCGACACCTGTATGATCGTTGCACGTGTGCTCCGCAGCAGCAGCAGCAGTGACGATTAACGTATAATATACGAGCCCTAAATGATATACCCGTTGTCGAAAGTTCGCGTGCACACGTATTTAAAGCCGACTATGGGAATCAATTCCCACAAGACATTCGATAGCGCGCGCGCAGTGTACTCGAGCAGTGCCGATTTTTATATCCCGATATTATAATGTTGCGAGCGTCGAAAGCTATATATAGGCGCGCACGCACGGCCGGGAATGAAAGTGTACTGGCGAAAATCGAACTCCTTGATTGCGTCTGCTAAGCCAATTTTTCGCTCTAATCGAGTGAAAATATACAAGCTGGTGGCTCGGTCGCTGGTGCGCGCACTTATGTATTTGGTGTAGATCGTGGTGAGCGCATTGTGTACCGTGCAGTACGTGCGTGCATACACACGTAGTACGTACATAGGATATATCCGAGGCGTTTGTACATGAAATAGAGGAAGTAATTATTTTCTCTACGTACCTGCACTCCTGTGTGTGTCGACGAGCCTGTGCACACACATATATATATATATATATATATATAACCCCTCGCCGTCGCTCCGAGAGAGAGAGAAGTGTACGACTTTTTAATTAATGAACTCACTGTGCGCTGCGCAGCAGCATATAGGCACCCCGAGAGAGGCGAACGCGTGGATTTGAATAACGAGCAATTCGGTAATTCGATTAGTGAAAATTGAATTTCGCTCATTCAATGGCATTTTGGACTGTGTGCCGCACGCATGGGCAGGATCAGCATACGAGACTTTGTTGCATTATATAAAGCTCGTGACCGCGCTCGCTGCTGATAGTAGCTGTGCGCGAGGGAAAGCATTGAAAACGTTGCGTACGTTTCAACGTACGCAAAGGCGGGCGACCGTCGAACAAAGTTTCGAATACATGTATACCCCGATGCAGATGAGTGGCTACTTTAACTCATTTTTTTTTAATTATTCAATTAGTTCCCAAAATAGAAACATGTTATTTTGAGACTGAAAAAGTCTATATCCGTACCGAAAGCACTTACTGCTGCTTTTAATAAATTACGAGGCTCGCGGACAATTTTACAATTTTATTATACGGTCGTTTTCCGATAATTTCGCGCTGCAGCTCATTATTGCAACTTGTTTTTTTTATTTTTACATTAAAACGCGGATATCCACTTTACTTGCCAGGCGCGCAGCATCAATTATAATGGGCAATGCTCTTTACACCGTTTAACGCGTTAAAGATACGACGACGTTCATCATTGTATCTAACTGTAACTGATTAAACAATATGCCCGAGCTGAGCTGAGCCAGAGAGAGCGAGAGAAAACAGGCAGTAGATATATATGCGAGGGAGCTATATCTGTATCGGAGCGGTGATATATTTTGTGTAAAACAGACTTTGTTACATACTTGCCTAAGCTACGCTGCTGCAGCAGCACCTGCAACTCGATCTAACGGTCCGAACGGATAAGCCTCGTTTGTCTTAGAGAGAGTCTAGTCTAGTCTGCACTTCAGGCGCTGTGCGTACATTGTGCATATACTCGCAAACACGTTGGTTCATTCGCGCATAAGGTATACAATATTGCCCATCGCAATGTTGTCGACGCAGCAGCAGCAAACGACGCCCCAGATGTGTCTGTTGCATAGTGCGGGGGGGAGAGAGAGAGAAAGAGAAAGATCAGGCTGCTGCATACATATAGATGATAAGACGTTATGTTTTTCGCGCTCTTATATGAGAGTTAGGTTGTTACGTTGTACACGTATCAGCTGGGTGCTTCACTCGAGAGTAACTCACCGATATCATGCGATTATATTACCCTATGGAGACGGCTGGAAAGATGGCAGAATGGGAAAATAAATGGATGGGGATGCACGAGGAAATGAAGAAACTGAAAGAGATGGTGATTCAGGGGCTAGAGAAGAAGAAAGAAGAAGACGTACTGATAAAAGAATTGAACGAGCAAGTGCATGGACTACTGCTGATGAAGAAAGAAGAAGAGATGAAGAGAGAAGCTGTAGTGAATGAAAATGCAGTATATAAAGAAAAACTGGAAAGGCTAGAAGGAAAGGTAACGGTTTTAGAAAAGTCAATTGTGAGTGTGGAAAAAACAGTGAAGGAATGGGAAGAAAATGTGTGAAAGACTTACAGACAGTAGTTCTGGAATTTATAAAGGAAAACTGTGAAAATGAGGAAGATGTGGCGAGTGAGGCAGGAAGTGTGGCAAGTTCTAGAAAATCCAGATTCAGTATGAAAAGCTACAGAAGTGCAGCCAGCGGTATAAGCGGTATTAGCTTATCCCAAAAGGAAGTGGTACAGATGAAGAGGATGGTGAACGAGAAAGACAGAGAGGAACGTAGGATGAATATAGTGGTAAAAGGCATGAAAGGAGTAGGAGCAATATAAAGGAAGAAATAGAAGAAATGCTGAAAAGTAAACTGGACATAGATATCAAGTTGGAAGCAGTATGGAAGAGCGGTCAGGTTATTGTAGGAAAATGTAGTAAGTGGGAGCACAAGGATATGATAATGAGGAAGAAGTCAATGCTGACAGGATCTACCGTATACATTGAAAACGACTTGTCGTTTGAGGAAAGGAAGAAACAAGAAGCAATTGCAAGGTGGGCAAAGGAGCAGCGTGAAAAAGGAAAAGAGATCAAAATTGGCGTAGGGAGAGTGTGTGTTGAAGGAAAGTGGCTGAGGTGGGAGAGCGTGCAACAAGAAGAAGAGAGTCGCAGGAAGGATATGGAGAAAGAGAAAAGTGCAAAAGGTCAGAAGTCGGATTTCTAGAAGAGGCCCAGAAAAAGAAGAAGTGGAGTGGTGATAGGAGTAGAAATGTGTTGAGCAAGAGGAGCTTTGGACCAAAGGATAGTAGCGTTGTTGAAGAAGACTGTAATGATGAAAAGGAAAAAAAAAGTGGTAGAAGGATGCTGTGGTGGAATGTGGCAGGTGTTTTTAACAAGGATATGGAATTTTGGGCATACATAAAAGGATTTGATTTTGTGTGTCTGCTAGAAACTTGGATGGAAGAAAAAAGTTGGGAAAATTGTAAAAAAAATATGGGAAAAGGTTACAAGTGGTGGTGTGTGGCTGCAAAGAGAGAAAAAAGAAAAGGAAGAGCAAGAGGTGGAATGGTGATAGGCATAAAAGAAGAGTGGATTCAAGGAAAGGACATAGTATTTCAAGTAATCAACGAGGGAGCGGTGAAAGTATCCATAGGAGAAGAACTACGTGTATACTCAGTGTATAACCAAGGGAACTTGAAAGAGATATGGAATTATTTGGAGAGCGTGGAAGGAGAAGAAGAAAGTAAAGTGATAATAGGTGGTGATTTCAACATAAGAGTGGGTGAGGAAGGAAACTGTGGTTTTTATGAAATGGAAGGAAGGAGGAGGAAAAGTAAGGACAAGAAAGTTAGTAATGAAGGAAAGCTTATGATGGAAGTGATTTGCAAGAAAGGATGGAACATTTTAAATGGCAGTACAGAAGGAGATGAGGAAGGAGAATTTACATATATAGGGCCCAGAGGAGCATCAGTGATTGATTATGTGATTGTGAGTGAAGATGTATGGAGAGAGGTGATTGACTTTGTAGTGGGTGATAGAACAGAGTCTGATCACCAGCCTCTTGTGGCAGTTTTGTATAAGCCAGTTTGTTATAAAGAAAAAGAGAGTAAAAAGATGGGAGAGAAAAGAGAGTATGCATCGTGGACAGAAGAAGACGTTATCAAATATCAAGAAAAATTGGAGGAAGAATTGACAAACAGAGAAAAAGAGGGATGGAAAAGTGGTACAGTGGATGAGGAATGGAAAGAAGTAAAAAAGATTGTGGACAAGGCTATAGTGAAAAAAGAAGTGACAGTGAAGAAGTGGAGGCTAGGAATGAAGAGATGGTGGGACAAAGAATGTGGTAAAGAAAAAAGGAAAGTGAGAGTCATGTATAGGAACTGGAAAGAAGAAAAAGGTAGCAGGAGCAGTATGTAGAAGGAAGGAAAAAATGGAGGAAGCTGTGTATAAATAAGGAAGAGTGTTTCAGAGAGAAGGAAGAGGCAGTGCTGAGAAGTTTGAGGACAGAGGAGCAAGTGTGGAAATTTTTAGGAAGAAGAAAACAAAGACAGAAGATTGAATGCAATATAAAGAGTGAGGAGTGGAAAAAAAGTTTTATGGACTTACTTGAAGGAACAGAAGTGTGTCAAAAGGGAGAAGGAAGAAAGGTAGCGAATGTAGAAGGAGAAAAAATAGGAGAAGAAGAATTCAACAATGTGTTAAGAAGATTGAAAAAGAGAAAAGCACCAGGAATTGATGGAATACAGAACGAGGCATGGAATAATAGTGGAAAGCTAAGGAGCAAACTTAAAGGAATTTTAGACAGGATATGGGAAGGAGAAGAGATACCAGAGGATTGGAAAACAGCAGTTATCGTGCCCTTATATAAAAAAGGAGAGGTAAATAATACTAGTAACTACAGAGGAATCTCACTGCTGCCAACAGCGTACAAAATTTATACAGAAATAATAAGAGGAAGGTTGGTGAAGGAAATGGATGAAAAGAAAGTATTACCAGAAGGATAAGCCGGATTTAGGAAAGGAAGATCTACAATGGACAATCTTTTTGTGATGAAATATTTAGTTCAAAAGGCAAAGAAGGATAAGGAAAAGATTTATGCAACATTCATAGACTTAAAGAAAGCGTTTGACACAGTAAACAGGAAAAAACTATGGGAATGTATGAGCAGATTAGGCATAAGTGAATATTTGATAGAAAGGATTAAGCAGTTATACGAGGAAACAAAAGGAAAAGTAAGATGGGAGAAGGAATTGTCGGAAGAGTTTTGGACGATAAAAGGAGTAAGGCAAGGGTGTATTTTGAGCCCAATTCTGTTTTGTTTGTATATTGCTGAAATGGAAAAAAGGTATGAAGAGAGGAATGTAGGAGGAGTTAACATAGGAAGGAAAAGAATTTGGTCGCTTGCGTACGCAGACGATGTTGTGATACTGGCCAAAAATAGAGATGCGATGGTGGATATGTTAGAGAGTACAGAAAAATTCTTCAGGGAGAGACAACTGATTCTAAGTGTAGAAAAGACGAAGGTATTGATTTTCAATAAGAAGAGGAACCAAGGAGCGGAAAAATGGAAGTGGAAGGAGGAAAAAATAGAAGAGGTGAGGGAGTTTGAATATTTAGGAGTGATTTTAAATGCAAAAGGTAATTTCAAGGGCCAAGTAGAAAAATTAAAGAAGAAAGGAATTGTAGCAGCAAAAAGTGTTTGGAGTTTAGGAGAAAGGAAATGTAAAGAAGATTTCAAGAGAAGGATGATGCTGTTCAAATGCCTGGTGCAAAGTGTAATGAGTTACGGAGCAGAGTTATGGGGATGGAATGAATGGAAGGAACTGGAAAAAGTGCAGATGGATTATATCAGGTGGGTATTAGGATTGGACTTTTGCACCCCACGTTACCTGATAGTGAGAGAAACCGGAAGAATGAAAATGTTTAGGGACTGGATGAGAAGAGCAGTAATGTTTGAAGAAAAATGTGCAAAAGCAGGCGAAGAAAGACTGATAAGGATTGTCTGGGAAACAGCAGGCAAAAGAAGACATAGATATGGAGAGGAAAGCAGCTTTAGGAAAATTAGGTCTGAGCTATAGGTACGTTGAGTTGGAAATTAGACAAGGAAGAAAAGTTGAGGAAGAGCTGGAGAGAAGGCTAGTGGATATTACAAAACAAGAAGTGGAGGAAGCAGTAGGTAATGCAAGGTACAATAAGGACTATGTAAAGTGGAAATGTGAGGAGAGGCCAAGATACTTAAGGACATATAGGAAAGGTATAGACATAAGGATCATGGCAAGAATAAGGTGTGGAAATTTTTGAAGAGAGGAATAGGTATTGGGAAAAAAGAGAAGGAAGATGCATATTGTGCGAAGAGAAGGATAGCGGCTTATTACATATGATGAACAAATGCGTGGAAGTGATGAAAAGTTACAAGAAATCAAGTGAGAAAGTATGGAAGTTAGAAGAGATCACGAGTACGGAGGGCAATGGTGAGATAGTAAAGAAGATGAAAGTCGTGGATAGATTGTTGAGAAAGAAAAGAGAGGAGGAGGTAGGACGTAAGTTATAATGTATAGAAATGTATAGAAATGTAAAAAAAAAAAAAAAAAAAAAAAAAGGTATAGAAATGTGTATTGGTATAAGTGTAATTTGTATCATTGTATATATGGTTGTAAAACTTATGGAAACAGTATTATTGTACGTGTAAATAAGGTAAAGAGTATGAGTGTGGTTGTGTGCAGGACGTGTAGTAATAAGAATGGAGGGTGAAGTGTGTAAGTAAGAAGGTGTGGATGAGTGTAAGTGTAGTTGTAAGGGTTTCTGTTTATTTGTTATTGTATAGGCATATTTGTAGGATTAAGAAAATATTTATTGTAATTATTGTTTATAAAAAAATGTAAAGTCCATTTCTGGGCCTAATAATTGGCTGAAATAAAGAATTATATATATATTATATATATATTACCCTATGGCTTCTATCTTGTGTGTACGACGTGTGAGAGACGTCGTCGCGGCGATAGGATAGATTGCCGGGGAAAAATTAATCTAACTCATCACGTGCGTATCGTTGTTTTGTATCTCACTCGTTAAATAGTACAAAAGATACACAAGCTCGCGTGGATTCTTTTCCGATCGGCCTCTTTCATACGAGAGACTCTTACTTAAATTGCAACGCCAACAAAGTCATTAATATACTCGGCTTTTCTCTCTCTACCTGTTGGTGTGCAAATAGCTGCGCGTGCTGCAGCGGAGGTGTTGAACGAAAATTCCCGGGCGTGCGTATCTTCTCTCTAGCTATTGCAACGTAGTTATCTCACTACGTAAAGAAAAAAGCGAAGCTCATGATCCCACGCGTTGGTATTTATACGGCGCGAACCCAGTCGAGCTTTTTTTCTTTTTCCTCCTCTCCTTCTCCTCCTTCTTCTTCCTCTTCTCTTCTGGCGCAGCTTGCATATGTAACGAGTTATTAAAATAGCAATCGACGACTGCAGCCGAGCGAGCGCGTCGAGAGAGCTAGTAATCTAAGGTACGTCCGTCAGCTAGCCTCTCCCCAGCTCCGCGCGCGAAGCTATAGCTATATACTAACTAGTGGATTTAGAGGTTCCAATGGACTTGGCGCGCGCCTGATGGAATTATTCCGCCGTTGGGTTGTTTTTCAACGTATAGAGTATGAGACCACGACGAGATTGCGCGAATTATCGTCCGTGCTGTAGCTGACTCTCGAGCTGAATGTCGCCGCCAGTGACGCGCTTCTGTCGTATAATGCGAAAAACGTTTGTGGATTTTTCACTCTTGAATGGAAGTTAATGTAAGCTACTTTCCAGGTAAAATCGTTAAATCAGTGCCTTGAATGGGGAATCGATCAAAGTCCTTTCAGTAACATTTCAGCATTATACAGGCGCCAATACGATTTATTATGAACGCAGGCATGTGTGTGAGTAATGCAGTCCACTCTAGATGACCGCAGTGGCGCCTCGAGGCATTTCGAACTGTTTCAAGCCAGCTCGCGCACGTGTGTCTTTTTTTATTCGACGTTTAGTCAGCGGGTCATTAATACAAAACAAACCGAGTCTCTTTTTACGCGTCGCGTTTTAATCGCTACGAGCTCGGAGCGACACAGTTGGAACATCCTCCGAGCCGCGGTGATTCGTTTCGCGACCTGCACGCGTAACTAACTCGAACGCGCGCGCGCGCATCCCCCCACGTATTAACGCACGCTCACACACACACACATAGATACACTCGAGTGCAATTGAATCGCGGTTAATTCATACGTATTCTCGACGATTGACTGCTATGCGGGACTGAATAGCATACACTACGACGTGCACGCATGCAGCTAGCTAGAGCTAGCTTCAACGTGTGTTTATAGATGCGGACAATGAGCAATAAAGCTCAGAGCTCAAGAGAAAGAGAGGCTGAAACACGATAACGCGTTATAACTCAATCGCGTGTAAGCAGCACACGCGAGTTAGCTAAAAAGAGAGAGAGACAATAAAAATACATGCTGTAGTCCGCTGTCCGCGTTTATATGTAATATGCGCTTGATATTCCGGTACGCGATATATAAATCGGCGCATACACCCCCGTGGGCTATATCTCGTTTGTTTGGCGCTCAACTAGCGCTTGTATACCTACCGCTGAACGTCATCATTCGTATACGCATAATGCATACCTGTATATGTATTTAAAATTATTACCAGCTCCAACGATATGCATCTACATAATGCGATTTCGACTCATCGTGCTCATTTAACGGGCTCACGCGTCGATGCCTCGTACGGCGTTTAGACCCGTTGAGCGATCATAAACGCTCGAATTTTGCACGTGTTCAGAAGTGAGTGCATACACACGTATATCAGGCGCGCTTTAGCTCGCAGTCTACTCTAATAGTTTTTAATGTCTATGCTCGCAGGTAATCCCTTTCAACGATTCGGGAAACTGTTATCCGCGCCTTGTGTTAGTACTGCACGCGCGCGCGAGCCAGCTCATGGCAATACATATATCCATGCTTGCTCTCTCTCTCTCTCTCTCTCTCATACACATGTTCGCTTGGCAGTTTTCCTGAAATAATTGCTATTATTACACGCGCAGACTGCGCGCGTGCTAGGAGTGATGTCTGATGCACGCGGGGCTCTGTACCTGTAACAGCAGCAGCAGCTAGAGCTCAGTGAGGCCAATCTAATGTAACAGCAGCCAATGGAGTCTATGTGTGTGCGAGTATGGGTATGTGTTGTGCTGAGCTGTCTGCGTGCGTGCGAGAATGCGCATATAATGATTATTTAAGAGAGCGAGAGCAGTGAGCGCAAGCTTGCCCCTTGATCATATAGCAATTTTCGTAAGGGTAGACGTTGAGGCGGCTTGCTATACATATATGCAGTTATATATACATACATCTCGGCAGTCAAGCGAAAGAGCACGGCAAGCCACGGGTCGAGTCGTTTGATATTCACGCCAGATTTTGATTCGATTATTATTATACGTGATGAAATCCTCGCGCCGTGTGGCGGTTCTTACAACCGAGATAGAGAGAGAGAGAGAGAGAGAGAGACCGACGACCAAGCGCAACGATGACGACGACCTTATAACTGTTCATCGCGCAGCTGATTTGAATCGATGATTCTCTCCGAAAAGCCGCGCGCATATACATATAAAATAAAATCACCTGCGCCTGGCTAACGAGGCGAGGGCACCTTGCACAACACCTCCGTGACTATACGGTTAAGCGAGAGAGAGATACTGTCGTTGGGCGTGCATCGCGTATTATACGTAGTCATCGCGTCAGCGGAGAGAGAGACGATCGTGAGACGAAGAGCAGAAAAAAAGAGGGAAACAAAATAATCGAGATATGAAAGAGAGAGAATTGAAGCTGAAGATGGTTCTCCTTCGGCGCATCGATTGCGAGGTAATTAGCGAGCTGGGAAAAGGGCGTGGATCGGTGTAGCATTAATTAATGCATGTGAAAAGTTTCGGTTATTTTTCATCCTCTCGCACGCGCTCGATTAGGCTTTTATATTATATTATATTCCCTTTACAACGCGCCACGGGTCTTCTCGAGTGCAGCAATTGGCTCTGTCTGTGTGTGTGTGTGTTATATCGATATCGGAATCCTGCGCAACTAATGGATTTCGAGATAACAGACGTCGGCGGCGGGGCTCTTAAAATTGTTGCGGGTGATGGAATTGCCATTGCCCCATTACGTCTAATAGATATCTAAAATTGGCTATTATGGACCCGCGAGTGAGAGAGAGAGAGACATATTGTAACTGATAAACGATGTCAATATTGGCCATCGTTATTACGCCCTGTTCATTTGTTTTTATATATATTATAATACATATCTCTCGCCCATTCGCAAATAATCGGATAAGAATTTCTTGTGCACACGTTATATGCACGCACACGATGCCTATGTTTCTCGTTATATTATTGCCTCATCTCTCTCTTTCTTTCTCTTATACAATATTGAGTCCAATTGATTTCTCTCGCTTGCGTATCGCCTTTTCGACGTAAAAAATTCTCCTTGTATATCATTCGACGCGCGACTTAATGGACTCTTGGAGGGTTGATTAGCCGACAAATAAAACTAATTTTCTGTCGCGTTCGCGCGTGGTCACGCGAATGCTTGGAAATGAATTACCCACGGTAACGGTCGTCTATCGGTTGTGTCCCCGGGTGAGAGTTGTGTAAAGCGACGTGTTGTTGTTGTTTTTTATTATTGAGGTGAAACTTCTGTTGAAACCTGACATCTTATAGAAAGATGACGATCCCTAAATTTTAAAGAGACCTTCATCCTAATCGCTTTGAGCTTGTGGTAGATATCACGCCACACCAATAAGCGTGTTGGGATATAGGAGTGAATCTGGGAAAAACGAGCCAACGCGATACCTGTAAAAATATAGATTCTACAAAAAACAGAGTCTTTATCGCACTGTGATTGGTCGGCGCTAGCCCTCGTAGAAATCCTCAACATTTTATGGCTAGTTTTCGGATCGAACATTTTTTTTTTTTGTAGATAAAAGGGACTGGGGTAGAACTGAACATTTACTAGCAAAAAGTGTATATTACAATCTTATTAATCTTATATTATATAAAAGTGTATATTTTAATGCTCTAAATTTTTATCAATGAACTTTAATTTGACCATAGTGATTTCTAGAAAATTAACTGTAAGTTCAAAAAAAAAATCTGACGGTGGTCGATTTTGAACCATGCTTAGACTTATACAATTGCTTTTGTTTTGCCACTTGCAGATTTACTTAGTACGGTGCTCGACATATAGTGGCGTGGTCTTGAAATGGTATCATCGAATTTGAAGTAGTTGAAAACTGGTTTAAAATTTTTAAACAATCAAAATGTCATTTTTAGCTGATTTAAAATGCATTCAATATTTGTAGCATAATTAGAACAGAAAAATTGTCAAAAACTAGCCATAATTAATGGTACAATATTTTGGAACATATTAAATGGAAATTTCTTGATCGCTGGACCATTATTAATGTTAAGCGTTTTTACCACGATGACATTACTCATAAGTCTGCTCGTTCCCTTCTGTTACTTATATCACTCAAATAAAAAATCAATTAAAGTCATTAATATGCTTCAATAAAATTATTTTTTTCTGTTTTATTTCATTTCAAACGTTTTTGTCGGTGGTGACAGTTTTTCACTCGAGGCTTTCTAAATTTTTCGCCGAGAAAGTGACCGCGAGTCATATTTGATGGGAAATATCTTAAGCACGTTATCGGGCGAAAATAATGATTCTTTGTTGTCACGCCATTCAATTGTTATTTTTCGGGCACTTATAGAAACGCCGATTATCATGACAAATGTAAACGAAGCAATATAGCCCCGAGCTTTTGTTTCGCGTAATACAATTTATCCAAAGAGAGCGATTTGGCACCTATTAAAAGAAATGCCTGGCTCTAAACGCCGAGGCAGTGAAAATTTAATGGAGCAATATAGCCCAGGAGAAGCATAAAAAAAAGGATCAGGCAGCACTAAATTGCGCACATTACGAACACATTGCGCGCGCGGAAAGGTCATTTTCGTAAATTCATTGTCGTCGCGTCTATAATTTAACCTCCCCGTTAACGAGTTTATCTATCTCGAGCGACAATCTGCGGATATATAACTATATACAATATACTCGTTGGACCACTGAACTCGCGCACAAAGTCTTATTCTATTATTTCTGATGTGACAAGGAGATCTCTCTCAGACCGCACAAACTGGTATAATCCACGTCGTCGGGCCGAGAGCTTGAAAAATGTATATTCAAGCGTAGAGGCAATTTTAAGGTAATTTTTTTTCTTCTCTCCTGAGGCTCGCGGACACGCACAATTATTCAATGGGGCGACGCGCTAAACATTTCGCAATAATTGACTTTCATTTTTCGATTAATTAGCCAACGAAGAGAGTGAGTGCGACTGTGCGAAAGTGCTAATGCTTAATTAGATTACCAAAAAAAAGAGCAAATAAATGATGTCTCTGAGGTGGAATTTCGTATCGGTAAACACATCGATCTTTATTTTTGCTCTGCAGCGCGCAGCTCTCTTCCTAGAAAGTAGAGTCTTATACGTGGAAGAACCAAACAGTCAACGAGTATAATAATGGTTCTCCTTTCGTGCGGTCAAGATCGGTTTACGTCCTTTGCCAGGATTTCGCAGGATCATTGAGTGATTTCGGCGTTTGGTTCGCGCGCTAAGCGTCTCAATCAAGCCCACAAAGTCCAGCGACCTTTTGTACACCCGCTGCGTGCCCCGAGTTTAAATTTTATTACGCACGACGAGCTGATCGTGATCGTCGTCGCGCGAACGTCGTGCAGTGTTAGAATTATCTCAAGCAGTGACTCGTGCACGTCCGGAGCGCGCACTGATTCATGCTTCTTTTGCGTTATACACACTTTATACAGTCTCGCACAAAGAAGCAGCATCAGCTCTGCGCGTAACGAATCTTCTCGACTCTTCTCTTCGGTTTTTCCTCCTACGCGCTCTCGGCCTTTACCGGAGGTTTTACGATTAGCCACTCGCGTTTTCAAAGGCGCGCTTGCGCGAGCATTTGCGGTTTTACACGTGTATTATATATTCGAGCACGTCCTGAGTCATTATCGTCATATTTTGCCGCGCGTACATACCTTCCGCGGCGAATCATGACCGAACGCGCGAGCGTGAATATATTTGACCATAGTATATTGTAGGAAAAATACGAGCAACCCTACTCTGGAACACCAACTTCCGGGTGCGTCGCCGTTGTCGAGTTATAATTCGATATCGCGCGTCATCATCCATTAGCCGTATATTAGCTGCGTACTTGTAAGCTTCTGGCCGCGCGTGTACCGAATCAATCGGTAAAATTATTGTATTTAAAGCGTGGCTAATAATATAATAATATACAAGCGCATGCATATAACTACATATGCGATCATCAGTTATCGATAATCTTGAGGCTTTATAAGCCGCGCGCGTTGAGTCTCGATGCACGAGAGGCCGGTTATTTGATTGATTACAACATATGTATATCGCCGAGGTACAAAGCACAGAGTATGTAGACCCTCATTGGCTATGCACTTTGTAGCGCGCACGCCTCGTATGAATAAACGACGATCGCTCGCTTTTGTATAATAATGCGCGAGATAGTTTTCGATATTATCCAAGATATTGCGGCTCATTTTTTACTTTCGCGCTCGGTATATGTACCTTGGGAATTTTTGCTATAAGAAGAATAAACACTATCGCAGCCCGTAACCGGAATGAATTACCCTTAATCAAGATTCATACGTAAGGCGACCGTATGCACGGCGTGTAAGAAGGTTAGCAAAAAAGTATCTAAACCGCGCGCGGATTCGAGCTTGCCTGCCTCGTGCAGCGATAAAGAGAAAAATGAATCGCATGTGTGTGTATATATTACGTACGTATTAATCAATACATCGATTACGCATCGAATGGACATTAAAAGTAATGCGTGTGCGTGTGCGCGCGAGTGCTCTCTCTGGCAGTCGTACCGTAGCGCGGTAATAAGAGAAGTCATAATAGATCATCTTAATCGCGGGGTAATACTGATTAAACGATAAGAAAGAGCCTCGCTGCGTGCATTATCGTTTATTTCACTCTTAGCTCTTATTTTTCCCGTTTTAACGCAGCTTCCATACATACCTATACCTATCCTATATATCGCAAATACGCATACGTATACGCGAACGGAAAAAGGATGAAAAGCAAAGCAGATTGAGAGAAAAAAAGGAGGGAAGCGAAACGAAATTCTGCGGCGCAGCAACCGCGAACGATAGGTACTGTATATCTATATGCACACTGTAGACAAGCAATACTACATGCGATGCTCTCACTTTTTCTCAATTATATTCTCGGAGCTTTGCTTCGTTCACACCTCGCGCTTGAGCTGCTGCTGCTGCTGCTGCTGCTATGGAGCACGGAAAAACGAGTTTCGCATCGGTTTGTGCCTTCATTTATACATATATCTGTGTGTGTATACCGCGCACAGGATGTCGTTGGGATTATATACACTGCACCGATATGTCTCGCAGAGCGGCTCGTTGTTTATTTCTCAAACTATCGCTGCTACGCAGCCTTAGCTTTAGAAGCAGCAGCAACAGCAGCAGCTATTATAATTTTTTCCGCTTTTTTTGTTTTTACAAACTCGCGCGCTCAAACGCAATGCATCGATAATGACTTTTAATGCAGTCGGCTTATTAATATATAACGAGATTTCAAGGTACACGTGGCAGATCTGCGACGCGTAGAGCTTGCGTTTTTGCGCCTAACGTCGTGACAACGATTGCAGCTCCCGTGTAAAATCGCGCGTCCATACGAGTTACCGCGCGTTGCAATAAGTTGCATCAACTTCTGGGCCGGTGTCCCTGCACCTACACGGCACATTATAGGACGAGACAGATCCGAGGACTCCTTTATCTTTCGACGAAATTAAAATTTATACTTTACCTCGAAAGAGAGATGAGTGCGCGCGCGAGGTAGTAGCAACAGCCGCCGCGATATCATAACTGGTTTTTCGTCACATTTAATGTATACGGCACAGATCGCGCATATAGTCGCGGACTATTAAACAACCGTTCACTTCATTAACCCATTAACGCCGGCAAGACGCGATTTTGACATTCAACTTTGCGCTTTTACCATGTCTCAATCGACACGAGAAATATTATGAAAACCTCTTTACTTTATGGTTTTGAGGGTGCTCTTTCTAATGGTGGTATTAAAAATTGCGTAAATTAACAATTTATAATAAAAAATTGCAAATTTACACAAAAAAAACGTGTTTTTGAGGTAAAAAATTTTTTTCTTTTCAATTTTCAAACCACTTATCATTGTTAAATGGGGGTAAAATATATATAGAACGTGCCCTCGCGGTCTCTACTTTAAGAAACCATCATTAGTTTTGTCAAACAATATTTTTTTCTTAACAAAATGGCGGCTTGAATGAAAAAATCGACTTTTAAGTTTCACTATTTTTTATCTCGTAAACTATTGAGTTTAGAGAAAAAGTTTATAGAACAAAAGAGTCTTAAAATGCTTCAAGGAACATCCTCAAATTTTTTCAGAATTTTCCGAGATGATTTTTCAATTTCCGGGAAATGTGGGAAATCCGGTTTCCCAAAATCACTTCCAAAAATTCTGAAAAAATTTGAGGATGTTCCTTGATCAATTCTAAGACTTTTTTGTGTTGTAAACTTTTTCTCTAAACTCAATATTTTTCGAGAAAAAAAAATACCAATAATTTTTGCGATGTTAACAACAAATATTTTTTTTCTCGAAAACTATTGAGTTTAGGAAAACATTTTATAGGACAAAAAAGTCTTAGAATTGATCAAGAAACATCCTCAAATTTTTTCAGAATTTTTGGAAGTGATTTTGGGAAACCGGATTTCCCACATTTCCCGGAAATTGAAAAATCATCTCGGAAAATTCTGAAAAAATTTGAGGATGTTTCTTGAAGCATTTTAAGACTCTTTTGTTCTATAAACTTTTTCTCTAAACTCAATAGTTTACGAGATAAAAAATAGTGAAACTTAAAAGTCGATTTTTTCATTCAAGCCGCCATTTTGTTAAGAAAAAAATATTGTTTGACAAAACTAATGATGGTTTCTTAAAGTAGAGACCGCGAGGGCACGTTCTATATATATTTTACCCCCATTTAACAATGATAAGTGGTTTGAAAATTGAAAAGAAAAAAATTTTTTACCTCAAAAACACGTTTTTTTTGTGTAAATTTGCAATTTTTTATTATAAATTGTTAATTTACGCAATTTTTAATACCACCATTAGAAAGAGCACCCTCAAAACCATAAAGTATAGAGGTTTTCATAATTTTTCTCGTGTCGATTGAGACATGGTAAAAGCGCAAAGTTGAATGTCAAAATCGTGTCCTCCCGGCGTTAATGGGTTAAGATAATTTATTGGAAAAAGTCCGTGCAGAATGTATCCAGAGAGCTGCGCCTAATAAATTTTGAAATATTATCGATACGCGTTTATTAATACATATTCGTTTGAATTAGTGTCTCTTCGTTTCGCTGCATAATCTGACAATTGATCGCGATGCTAGAGATGCATAGAATATAATGTGACTCATATGCAAAAACATAGATTCTTCTCTCTACTGGGCACGCTGTTAAAACATAGAGTGGCATTAAATAATACCAACTAGTTTTCTCTCGGTTTCTGCGTTTAAAGAAACAAAAAGTAAAAGGAGCATACACACATCGTCGTCTCTTCATCGCGCGGCAGGCGTTCCGCATCGTGCTTATATAGCGGACAAACTGGATCTGCCAATGTGTCTTCTTTTTTTGGTCGCGGCATTATATACCTTGATTTAATTCGCAGCAGCCACAGCCTCATTTACTTTTACGAATGTTATATCAAAAAGATGTTTAGATATTGCTCTTACTCGGCCTTTTTGCGATTCACGCAGGGACCGTATCAGTTTAGCATTAAATGCCTCTCTCTCTCTCGTTTCACGAAAGATCTTTAATGCAGAAGAGGGCTAGTTTTATATAGAGGCAGCACATAAGTGTATAAATAGTTTATGGTCTGGAGCTCGAGAGATTGAATATTACATCAAGCGCATCCGCACATATACAGGCAAAGCCGTAACGACTATCTCTCATTTCCCCGTAATCCTTTTGGTCCTTTTTCGACTATGGGATATCAATTTTGCGTATATTCGTTGCATTTATAATGAATCGGGCAGTATTTATTTTCTCCGCGCTCGATCGTCATAAATCTGCGAATCGTTGCTGCGAAATTAGCATAAAATCGCGATTAAATCCACTACTCCACGCCCTCCCAATTTTTCTCTATATATTTCTGGTCCACGAATCTCTGTCTTTTCTGGCTGTGAAAAGTAAATCCTCCTCCGCACGCGCTATCACCGATCTCTCTTCGTTTATATATACATCGCGTTATAAAATAGATCCAAATAGGTCGTCACAATGTGGCCCCGTGTGTGTTACAGAAGCTTTTATCGCTCTACGTTTTCTGCTCACAGACTCGTTCACTGCAGTGAGTGCCGGTATCTATTTTTTAACTACCCATTGACGTTTTCATCGCTGCATTTCCGCGTATCGTAAATATTAAACCACCTCAGTCTCTGACGATGCGCAATACATCGTGCGAATGCGTCGCACGGCTTCGAGCCGTCCTCCTCCTCATCCTCCTCCTTGTCTTTCGGGTCGTAAAACCCGCGAAAAAAAGAGACAAGCGTTGAATTAAATTATCACCTCGTCCCAGAAGTTCTTTTGTAAATTCGTCTAGGTGCTATTGCGTCTAGATTAAATGCCATTCAGCACTTCAGGCTGAGTGAAAGCTAATATAATCGCGAAGATTCATGAGTGACGCCGTTCCCCTGTGTGTGTGCAGTGGCGTTTGTTTCACCCGATGTTCGTGTGCAGTCCGTGGAAAAAAAAACACACCCAACGATAGAGTTCCATTCCGTATGCGATTTCGAGTGCCGTGCTTGCATCAACCTCTCGCAATACAATTGATTATAAACTCATAGAAATTCAGCCAATTTTTACTTCGCCTCTCTGAGTGTTACTCTTCGCTCAGTATTACATATCTCTCCGAATGCGAGAGTTCAAATTCCTCGCGCCCAGCCTCTCGCTGCATCGAAGCTTTCTATTGTATTCGATTGAAGTGTGTGTGCACACACAAACAGACACTTGTACACAATTCAGAAAGAGAATTTTCAATCGTACTCGCATGCGTGGGTGGATTTGATGCAATTAATTTTGTTTTCAAGCCTCGACCGAATAATACTTCAAATGATTTTTCTTCTTTCTTTTTACAGACTCACACAAGAGAGATCGGTTCGAGGAACTTTCCAGGGGGAATGAGCAAAAACGTAAGTGATGATCATTTGCCATTGTACATTTTGCTGCTCCTTTTGCTCTTTCTGGCAGTTGTCACCGTTAAATCTATTATTTATTTTATCTTTGACAAACGTGGAAAACCAAACAAACACGTGGAAATTCGTCCGCGTTGATAAAAATATAATCTCATATAGCGCAGCTCGTCGCTGGGCTCTCTCTCTCTCTCTCTCTCTTTCCCCCTTTACCACGATTATTTATTATTATTTATCGCCAATTGCAATCCGCATCACACACTGTAACTGCGGAAGCTCTTCAAGTTTACGAGTTGCGTAAAAATCGTTATACCCGTGCGTATATTTGCATAAACGATACGCTGCTCATAAGCCTGATACATCGATTAATCACGAACGTTTTATATGTATTACGGCCATACGAGAGGATCGCTTTGATACACAGTTCGTATGTATAATACCGATGTTGAAATTTTTACGAGCGTAATCTTTCTTCGCAGGAAAAAAAAGAACATCATCGAAACATCAATTACAGGTGTATTAAAAAAGAAAAAAAAGAAGATCGTTCGAACAATGTTATAATGTATATTTTGACGAGGATCCGAGCAATTTTCAATCTCAACGGATCCGTAATTGCCGTATCCTCAATAAATGTCAGTGAGCTCGAAGAGCAAAGATCGCGTACAATATGTAGTGGGCGTCTCTCTCTCTCTCTCTCTCTCTCTCTGTAACGCTCGTGCACATGTGCTGCACTATGTGCTATGTCTGCATTATGAACAACAACCTGTGCGCTACTATATACTCGCACAGACGCATAAACGCACACACACACTTGCAACGTTCTAGTGCGTAATAAATTAAATGCTTGACATTATCGAGTCCGAGGATCGACCGCAGGGAAAATCTCTTTGCTCGAAGCTAGGCGCGTATCGCTTGACTAATTAGCTCAACTGCAGACCCGTATTATAGTTTCAGCTGCTTGCTTAAATACGATTGCGAATTATGTGCGTTTGGCGTGCATTATTTCCTCGTTTGCGCGCAAATGTCAAAGATAATAAGTTTAATTCGCGCAATTAGGAGCAGATACCGAAGCCAGGACAAAATTATCATTTTGGAACGCAGTTTTTGAGATTTGCACTAAATATTTTCCAAAAATGGGATCAGTTGCTCTTCAATTATTAACCGTTCATGCTTCAGCCCTTTTAGCTCGTATGTTTCCACCTGCCACCACGTTTGACCGATTTATATATCGTGCAGAGATCGCGAGTTTAAAAAAAAAGCGGGCACGCCTAATTGCCTCCACAACGATCTCGTTATAAATATCACGTTTTGTTCCGTAATTGTAGATTTGTATCGTCATGTATCGATGGACGTGAGTTATTAATGATACACCTGTTATATTCGCAGCTGCCACCCGACGACGACGACGATGACGGCGGCTCGCGCTGTGATTATTTAATCTAGGTGACTCCGTATATATTGATTCGTAATGTGTCCTATAACTCGCTCGAGGAAGCCGACAATTTGTGTGTGGATTAATACGTGCACGAGACATGTACGCATGTCGCGTGTATTATGGATATATATACATTTTATTGACATACTTCAGGCTATGTACATTATTATATATACTTTTATAAATTGCAAAAAAAAGGAAAGAAAATATTCGTCGTCGAGATTTCGGTAGTCAAATATTTGCATCGAGAACGACGTGTTCGTGACGTCTCGCTTTTTTACGATCACTCGAGACGTCTCTTCTTCTCCTCTTCTGCTGCTGCTGCCTCTGCTCCGCTCGATTCTAGTGGAAGGCACCTTTATCCTCCGGGAGTAAGAAAAAAATAGTCACGTCGCCGCTCGGCGTCTTGACAACTTCAGAATGCCGAATTAGCTGAGTCGCCGCTAATCCGTACATCAAGGTCGGTATACCTATATTTATTGGACGCAGCGTCAAGCCAGAAAAAACAGAAAAATAAAGAAATCAACGTTCAAGTATATAAATTATAAATTATATATTATATTCACGAAACGAGCATTCAAATGACTTGTAATGAGTTTGACTTGTAATAGGGTTGAGAAAGAAAAAGAAGGAAAGAAAAAATTATTTTATCATCTCTCTCGAGAAGAGGAGTGCATAAAGAGCAGCCTCGGTACTGCGCCGCGCGCGAGTTCTCTCTCTCTCTCAGCGTCGACGCGAACCGAACGAACAATCAATGAATATAACATTATATTCCGAGAAACTCGCGACTCGAACTTTATGAGCCGTCAAAATGTTTAATACTGTGTAAGAAAAGTACACTGCTTCTGCCAATACAATAGATGAGGAGGCTGCTGCTGCTGCTATACATCGATGCTGCAGATGATGGTGGTGGTGGAGGGAGAGGCTGGGAAATAATTCAAAAGACTTACACAGCGATTTGACGACGAAAGAATAGAGCGCGGAGTCGAGTTTTAAATGCTTCAAGAGTAGAGAGAGAGAGAGAGAGAGAGAGAGAGAGAGAGAGAGAGAAAGATTCCAAAATGGAATTTAACGGTGTGTGTCAGGGCTGTGTTGCGCAGATATCGACAAGGCAGAGCAGAGCAGAGAGACAAGTATTGTATAAAGTATAAGCGTGCACAGCCAACCCAACTTTTCTCTTTGGCCGCGGAATTGTGAAAAAAAAATATAAATAAAAAAAAATAAAATAAAGTAACACAACGACGCTGAACAATGAACGTCGAGGACACGGCGATTGATCAAACGTCCTATTATTGCGCGACACTTACATTATCCACGCCTTTTTTATTCACGCTTAGCTCGCGCGCGCGCGACCATGTCTCAAATATCCGTAAGTCACGTCACCGCGCGTATAGCGATCATTTAAGTTTCGACTCCGAACAGGGCGGAGATTCGCGCGAAACGTTTATACTGCACGATAAAGATACAGTACCGAAGTTGATGATCTTGATGACCTTGAAGAAAGTGTCGTCGAAGCTGAGATCCATCTTGGGCCTCCTGCTGCAGTGATACTTGATGTAGGGAAAGCATCCGGTGCGCAGCACGTGATAATTGCTCTGGCCCACCGGCCAGTTGAAGTGCGACCAGCCGCGCTGGTCGTTCCGGACGTCGGCGTAGCGCACGAAGTACGACGTCCAGGGTGGCTCGCTCGTCTGCTCGAGATAACAAGTCAGCACCTGTGTGTGCGTGTCGCAAATAATAATTTTATATATTATATAGCCATTATGTGCGCGGCAGTATAATACGAAAGAGAAAAAAAAGCGTCGAATCGCGTTGCGCGCACGCGACATTATACAGGTACTTGCCGAGTTGATGGATCGAAGTGTTTACCGTAATAGGCATTATATACGGTGGTAAAAACGAATACCTCTAGGGGGCAATCGCGCGGGTAAAAAGAACGTCTGCGCACACATACGCGCGCGTGATATTACGTGACTTATGCACGCAATGGTAATAATTCAAATGTGTGCTTGCGCGCGCGTGCCTAGGCTAGGGCATTAGTAGGATTTTGAATCACGAGTGTGTACTGTGTGTGTGTGCGCGCACCACAGCCAGTGCAATATACTTTGGCAGTTTCATCGTACCGTGATTTATCGCTTTTATACGTTATTATATATTCGCCGCGATCATATATGCGAGTATTTGTGAGTGTGTGTATGTCTGCATAAAAGCGTCGTCGCGCGCACCTCAACTAATTTCCAATGCCCCGATGATTCATAACTGTGCATTATATATTGACTGCAGCAACGACAGTGACGACGCAGCGGCAGTGTCATTTTATCCGAAAACTTTCATTCGATTATTTGTTTGGGGATTTTTATTATATGCCTGCCGCAACTAATCCTCGAAAGAAGACAATGCGAAATTCTGCTGCTGCTGCTGCGTGAGCTGACTGCACCGAACTTTCACTACTACTACTTAGGCTGCACTTCGAAATCGCCCGGCGCTGTATTAGATTCCGCGCCCGCACCGATCCCGGGGTGTACGTAACAACTACTGCAGCTGACAGGCTGCATCAGAAAACTCTGGCTGCTGCTACTACTACTCCACGTCTAATGCTCCGGCAAATAACGCACCATTACACGGAGAATAAGCAACAATTTCCCGGGCTTCGACGAGAGGCGCACGCAGTAGAGCACAGTGCACGGCGCGTATATTTACCGATAATTTTCCAAAAGCAAACATTATATATATCTCGAAATATACGTACGTACACGCGTGTTCCCGAGGAAACGGTTCGACGACTTTTATTATATGCGCGCGTGAGTCATAGCGTATATAAGTATTATAAGTAGCCCGAGATATTTTCTCCTCCAGCGCTACCGTTTAGATTTTCCAATCAAAATATCTCGAGATAACGATTTTTCGGTATGTATGTTACATGTTTTATACGATATCGCACGAGTGAGAGCTGCCGAGAGAGTGCGAAATGTTTATTTCGCTTATAAAGGCGCGAGAGTATGCAACGTCCGTTATAACCTTTCGACGAATGTGATCCTTGTGATTTATCCTATACAGTTGCCGCGCCGCAGCAGCAGCAGCCTATGTGCGGCTAGGTGCACACACACATAAGTGCGCGCCGTTATTTTGCGTGCTGAGATTGTCGTCGTCGTCGTCGTCGTCGCGGTGCCATCAGAGCGCGTGAAAGATGACGCGTAAAAACGCGCTGTATCTCTTTCTCTCTCTTTTCCTCGGCTGTGTGTTAGATATAAATGCCGTGTAACATTGTAACTGACGTTTCGAAATTTTTTTTCTCTGTAACTTCGTGCTAGACGCGATATTAATGCGCCGCGCGAAATTAAAGGAAATATGCAAATAGCTTGTGTATACAGTCGCGGCTTTGATTAATGTTATGTATATAAAACGAATGTGTGCATATACGTACCTCGGACGACAGTGGTTTGGACTTTTTCATAATTGCCATATGCCTCGTGACGTTCAGTGAGATGGATTTTTTCGTCCAGCCTGTCCGGACGATAGTCGAATTCATCGCATATTAGCTTTAGAGACTACTCTGAAACAGCAAAAATAACAAACGACATGTGAATAAGATAGTTATTTGCCAATTGTGCCTGTGTTATACGTATACATACACATGCACACATGTAGGTACACAGTCACACCTGCTCGGCCGGCATTATTATTACGCCCGATGGGATCCTCTCGCTTGTACATATCATACCCCTTTTTTATTTTTTCGTCGTCGTCGCCGCCGTCGCTGTGCATCGCGTCAAAATTTTAATCGCACGGCTAACTTATGCACTCTTATCTAGCCATAAAAGGAAATACGCGGGCAACCATGGGCTTTTAATTAAGATTCACGCCGTATATTAAAGTAGACTATAAAGGCCTCTCTCTCTTTTTGCAGCAGTGGCAACGCATCTTATCATATCCCGAGCGTGTATTTTACGCGCTAACTCGGAGGAATGAAATGCAGAAAAAAAAGGACTCGGGTTGTTGTAACGTAAAGATAATATTCACTCTCTCATGTGCAGGCAGAAAGGGGTACGTTATGTGTACTTTATAGGTATATAGCAGAGCGCGTAACGACGTGGGCTTGGGCTCGCATGCGTACAACAACGTACACGCGTATGCACACACACGCGTGCCCGTGTGGGTTTACCTCGCTAACCTTGACATTTTGCATATATGCTTTATTTTATCCGTATATTTTAGAAAGGTGCCCTGCTACCGCCCTAGCCCGGCGAGAGCTGCTGCTGCCTTTCGAGTGTTTTATAATATTGATTTTTATCGTCGCGCACATTTTTCGACGCAAAAAAAAAAATATTAATTCTCGACGAGCTCGTTTAGAAAAAAAAATCAGCTACCGCGTGTATAAGAATGCATTTTTTAGCGCGCGTAAAGTTGGGCGCGGCCTTATGATATATGAAATATTAGCGTATATCACGTGACGCAAGCCAGAGAGAGAGAGAGAGAGAGAGAGAGAGTTTTGTGTCAAAAAAGCTGAAAAATTCAAAGTCACAAGCTGCGTGAGCTGTACACACCAGCGTCGAGCTGTTGTAATTTTGTGTATACCTATATACGCGCTTAACTTTCGCGCCCGACGACGTCGGCTCGAGGAGCTTACGTTTTGTCTAATTTTGTTTTTTTTTTTTTTAGTTTTCAAAGTAGCTGCCTGCAGAACGACACGTAGGTATCCTCGCGAGCCCCCGCGTCCACGTGGCGTAATCAAGTTTTGCGTTACATTTCGCACTGGCGCACGTAATTAGAAGTGTAAAAAGAAAAAAAATATTGTATAAAACTTTGCTTCCAAAACTCCGAACGTGGCGCGCGCGAATGTGCTCATTTCGTCCCTTTTGTCGTCAGTCATGCAAAAATGAAATTAAAATTATTTTTTGCTGCTCATCTCGACACGGGAAAAGTCTCGACTATTCCACGTTCATAGATAAATATATTTCTCAGAATTAACGCAGAGAAAACGAGTTAAAAAATATATAAGCATATCATCGTCCTGGCCGCGACGACGAATACGACGTCGTCGTCGTCGTCGTCGTCGTCTGGCTAATCGGTATAAATTTACCAGGCCTCGCCGCGCTTCTTTTGCGCGGCGCGCACATAGACACACACACGAGCGACGAGCCAGCTAGCTCTCGCTTATCGCCGGGGCGTCATTTTCATAACCGTAAATCATCAAGTCTATTGGAAAATGTGCATAAAATTCGCCATCATGCAAAGTGTGGCGCGAGCGATGGCGATAGAGTAGCGCGGCTACGGTTTATTATAAAGTATGGATATGAGATGTGCCGCTGATACCGCGTCGCCGACGCCGACGCCGAAGCCGCGACTGCTGCTGCTGCTGCTGCACATGCAGCACACCGAACGAGTTTGGAATCGAGAATGCGGAATTTATTTTATATTTTATGAATATTTATGGGAAATTTATTGAAAATGAGATCGTCGGGCTTGAGCTCGGCCAATAATGATTCTAATTGTATTTTTCGAGATCGATATCATGGACGTCTCGAGTGGTGCATTGATGATTTAATTCGGTTGCGGGAAATGACTTGATCTACACACCCTTGCATCGTGCACATTTCTCAAATGTTCCTCGTAATGCTTAGATAATAGTCACGCACAAGCAGTACGTTGCAGTTTAATCACATAGTTAAACGAACCATTTCAACGCGTATACGCATCCGATTTTGAGGGATGCGGCGCAATTAACGCCAAGATTATATTCACTACGTCTATGTATAATATTTTAGCCGATACGAAAATGGGAAACTCGATGGACATCTGCTCAATAAGAAAATTGCTCGCATATCCAATCAAATACAGGTGAATTCTATAACACGTGGATGATTTATGAGTTATAATGAAAAGCCTTGACCGTAAGCTCAATCGAACCTTGGCAAGTAGTAGTAGTAGCAGCATGAGCAGCAGAATCCAGTGATTCCTGGGCGAGTTTCAATTTGCCTCCCCGTGCGTGTGTATACATTTTCCGTTTAATTAAACTTTGATGATATTCGAGAACTCGAGCATCAATGGAAAATGTGTCGCGAGAACAAACAAAATATATAATATGTTATGCACGCGCGAGAGTCGTGCACTTCACCTGTGCATATGTAACGTACATGCACACACACATTCGTACATACATAGTCTAACAGCTGATCATATCGTCTCCTCTGCGAGCAAAAAGTATTCGCCCATATGCCTCGTGCGGATAGGATGCAGCCGAGTGTGAAGAACAATATCCTTTCGCTTGTGGAGCTGCGAGGAATGCGCGTCACGCGTCACGATCATAATATACGGAACCTTGACCCTATACTCGGACTACTGCCGCGTTAATAATATTCTGCATATAGATATTCATATATCCTTATGCCAGTTGTTTTTTTTTTTAACGGGGTCGTAGGCATGCGGGTTGCACCGCGAGTTTGTTTATATGTGAAACTGAAATATCCATGGCAAATTTTCTCAGCATGGATATACAGAGCGATTGTTTTTCTGGGTATACAACAATGATTAAAACTTAATTACAGCACCAAGCAACCGGTGTATCAATTTGTAAGTTAACGAGTCATGGCATTTGTGTGTTAAGACAGTTTGTGGGTCACGATTAATTTGCGGATTCGTGCTTAGTTGAATTTTCGCATGAAATTGAGACGTGTATAGACGATCGACGCGCGGAGTCGATATATATGCGACTCCGGACGTTTATTGCACAGCAAATTATAAGCTTTGCTTTGGGTTCGCTGTTTTTTTTTCTTCATCCTTCGCGAAATGACCGAAAGAAAGTTCAGCCTTCACAGCTTAACATTTGGACATTGTTCCAGGAAAAGTATAACTTTTTTTCTGTTTCGGCTTCTCTCTCGCTCGCTCGTTTTCTCTTTCTCTCGCCTTTTCTCTTAGCCCTGTATATACGAGAGCGTTTTACAAAGGGTAATATTTGAAAACAAGCCTCGTAACTATACTTAAGCCACTGAGAGTTGCTGCTTCTGCAGCTTATGCTGTTTGCCAGCCACAAGGCACGTTTCGGCGACATTGTAGCTAGTATATATATTATATTTATATGCGCGAGAGTAAAGTTAACTTTTTTATTATTATATGCACTGGTGTTGGGACGTCCAAGGGACTTCCGTTATTCATTTGCTGCGCGTGTGGTTTTACAACGAATTTTCGGTTTCCGCGTGGTGATACAACTGCGAAGCTTCAATTTTCATATTACTTCCGAGACTTAACAACTTGACTGATTCCAGCATCAATAAAGCCTATTGTTTTTTTGATCAATATATTTTTTGTTATAAAGAAAATTGGAAATATAACCCAAATATCAAATTCAATGTAGTCGTCTAAAACTTCTACTGAATGTTTAATAATTGGATGAAACTGAAACAGAAACTCATCACAGTACCATTTGATTATGACGTATTGTGTCAAAAGATAACTATCGAAAATTATTCTAAATAATCCTGGCGAATCCTCGCTTGAAAGAGTGATTGCCATCAAAAGTTATTAATAATGTTCACGGCTTTTTTAATCAATTAAAAGTCGCAAGCTTAATTGAACGAATTTTAAAAGGATTCAACCCCAATGGAGCTGTCTAAAAAATACAGAGGCCCACTCGATTATTAAGACAGTATCAATGATTTTACAAAAAACTGCTATAAACGAAATAGTTTTTACTCGCGGTTTCCGTCAATTATTCAAAAATCAAACAATTCGAGGTTGAATTACGTTCGTTCAATTGCAAAAATTACGCAGCACGATCGTGTTTGTATGCTAAATTTCACCACACGTACGCATTATGAATAATGTTCCGCAAACAAGCAGAGAAAAACAAACTCGGATCGATAAATATATCGGAAACTAAAAGCAGTGCAAGTGCATATTCACATATAGTAAAGAGAGCAGCAGCAGTAGCAGCCAGCACACGCGCGGACTTCTAAACACTCCCTTATGCACAGCGTGCGGCGCGCAATATGCATACAGAATCGGGAGAATTCCGCGGGGTATTATGTGGTAAAAAGCGCGGCGCACGCGCGCGTTCACGCACGCATTGCTGCGAGCTATCAATTTCCCATATATACATGTATACAAAGAAAGAGAGTCCGAGAGAGAGAGAAGGAACGCAAAGGGATCTATCGGATCTCTCTCTCTCTCTCTCTCTCTCTCTTTCGCAAGTGTTTAGAATACGTTTACCCGAGCGATCACGGTATATATACACAGTATGTGCTGCTGCTGTTGCTGCTGCTCGACTAGCGCGGCAAACGCGAAAGGAAAAAGGAGAACGTTAAACGCGGAAAAACGAAGAGAGGAAAAGGAAGGAAAAAAGAGAATAGATCGCGAGCGAGCGCACGCACATGGCGAATCAGGAAGCAAAGCCTACAGATCCGAAGGAGAAAGAAGCGAAGAAGAAAGTCACTTGCAAATGCAGTGGCGGCGCTCCGCGCACGTACACACACACACGCACACGTGAGTCTGTTCCAATTAATCAAGCAAACAGCCGATCTTGATGTACGGCCTATTGGTTAGCGAGCGCACGCATATATAAGACAAGCGCACGCAGCAGTGCTGCCGATCGTTCATCAAAGATCCTCGCGTGTCTGTGTGTATGTGTATGTGTATGTGTTCAGCCAAGAGTTCATTAACGTCGATATCTATTATACGTGAACTGATTAAAGCCCGCGCGCTGCAGTTAGTTTTATAGAAGGGAAAATCTAGGTCTATGTGCGCGGGCACACACATTTGAATATGTATTATATATGTGTGCTGCGCCGCGCCGGTGGTAGCTGTTAGCTGCGCTGTGTTAGCTTTTCTAGATAAATGTGGGTCGAAAAATGTCCAATCGCGGCCGATTTTATTATTCCTAAAAGGCCTCGAGCTGCAGCTTACTACTACCGATGGAGCTCGGAGTCGCGAGCGCGCGCTATATACGAACCGGCTAATGATCGTAAATATACAGTCGCGCGTGCACGCGACTTTCGATGATCGTTTTTCCTTTTTACCTTGTGTATTCTTTTTCTTAATAATTTAAAAGCAAAAATAAAAATGAAAATAAAAATAAATAAAACGTGTTTGCCAGCAGCAGCGCGCGGTGGCATTATTATATGTACCACACACACACACACACACACACACACACACACACACACACACACACACACACACACACACACACACACACACACACACACACACACTAGCTGCAGCCATCCGCTTTTATGGATGGATATTACCGGGGCTGGTTCTATTATACGAGGAATTTTCGCGCTCCATACACTATACACATAATACGTACATTCGTTGTAAAGCACGTATATGAGCAGGAGAGAGAGAGAGAGAGAGAGAGAGAGGACACATATAGTCGCGCGAGTGCCTCGCATGCAGCTAAGCGCACCACCACCACCACCGCCATTGCTATATGCTTATACGCAGGAGTACTCGACGAGCGTGGCCAGAGATGTAGAGAGACGTCCAGTGGCCCGAGTACACACACATAATAACGGTATACACATATCTGTATCTCATAATGTATTATGCTTGCGCTGTGTGTCTCATTCGCGCGCGCGCCTCACAGCCTCCGGAGCGTGTAGTGTTGTATACGCCGAGTATAGGTACAAGGTTTCTCGCGCGAGCTTTTGTGCCACTCGAGCCACACCATTTCCACCTCCATATTTTGACACGCGGATCAGCGGAGACCGGCAAAAAGAATATCACTTTGAGAGGTGTGCGCGGGGTACGCGCGTGTACCGCCCATACAATGGCACATAATACCCTCACAGAGACGGAGCTGATAACTATCTCGTCTTTTCTTTCGCGTGACGTCGTTTTGTATTAACTGACGACTCGGCAGAATTTATACGTATATATAATACCTTATATCCTTCGTGTATATGAGCGAGTGTGTGTGTGTGCAGACGAATTTACTTATGCCTTGGCTAATGACCGAGCCCACTCGAGAGACTCGATGCTTTTTCATTTTGGACGTTGAATTTAATATGTAATTCGCCGGGGCACGTCACGAGTTTGACACTGTGCTCGCGCGCGCCCCGGCCTAATATTGCGCAAGAGAATATTAAATAGTTCGTTAAATTCGTGCACGTGTTTAATACACATACGTGCGCCCAAAGGAGTTGCACAATCCGCCTGGTGAGAGCATATAATGTATATCGAGCCTTACACTACTCCTTTATCGATATCAAAGCGATAAAAAATGGCAAATAAGAGCTCTCTCTAGATGAACATTCGGATATAATTAGATCGCGCAGAGAAATGAGATAGAGAAAAAAGAAAGAGAAGAAATAACGTGAGAAATTAGAAAGTATTCGCGCGCTCGCGGTTCGCATTTGCAACGGGCGCGTAAAAATGTTCTCATATGCACACACACATACACACGCACTCGCTAGAGCCATATATGAGATAATTTTTAGTGATAAAAGTGCAGCACATATCGTCTGTGTGTGTAGTCTTATACGTTGCGCGTTTGCGTAAGACCCGAGGCAGCGCATGTATAATTTCGCCAAATCGGCAGTAGTAATATTACATATTACATATTAACAAACAGCTCGGGCCGTCGCCGATAAATGCGAGATTAGTGGCATTTAAATCAATTTCGAACGCGTAATTTAGTTATTACGGCCAATTGATTATACGCATTAGAGCTAGGTGAGCCGCCTAATATAAAGCGTTGCGCAGTGATACATATATAATAAAATATATTTGCCAATTTTCAAAAGCGTTTTATGCCATTAAATAATAATATATCTCGAGAGTGCGACGTGAAAAATTAGACAAGTGTACGTTCGAGGGAATTGATATTTAGGAAATCTTGACTCGAGCGCGCGGCTAGAAGAAAGGCTTCTGATAAACCTGCAATTTCCAAAGTAACTCTTTCACGACGCGAGTGCTGCGAGCGTGAGTGTGTGCGTCGGAATACCTAATTTCACGAGAAGTAGCCAAAACGATTGCTCACGAAGTCGTTGTGTTGTGTGTTGGACGCTGAATCAGGAAAATCAGGTTTTAGAAAGTCCGCCGTGATTTCACGTTATTAATGAATAGCTTAGGGATGAGAGGTGAAAAAAAAATTTTTTTTCGCTTTGTGAGTTGAGCACAAAAAACGTCCATTTAAAAGCGAAGCTGAACAAAGTAATAAGGACTCGGATGCAAAGGTGACTTAAAAAAGTCTATCTACCACAGCTGTCTCGTAGGAAGATGATTTCGAATATACAGCTTTTTTGGATCCTCGCACTTTCTTGGTCTCTTTCTTATTCGAGAGTTCTGTATATAAACCGCAACAGAAACAACGAAAAAATCCTTGAAATATATCCCCAGCGACGACACTTGCGGTTTATCGCGATTTCTTTCTTTGTTCTTTGAACGTGCAATATTTTGTCTGTATACGTAATGCATAGCGACGTCATGCTCCAAGCGTATAGTTACGAGCGTTGGTATAGTTACTACTCGACGTGATATTATTAAGCACGCGCTCATCGCGTACACTCGACGCATCCAACGAGAGAGTTTTCGGTTTGCCACTTCCTATATAATATTTCGTTGTTTGAACGCGTCGGCGGCGGCCCCGGAGTCGAGAGCCAAGGGAGATCGCTGCGTGCAACGCGGGCTTCCCATCTACCCGCGCGCGTCGAGGAGAGGAGAGCTCTCGGGCTAAGTTTTAATTAAAATCTCACTTTGTTGCGAGCTTAATACATTGCGCGCGTGTTTATACACTTGTGTACGTATATATAGCTTGCGCTGTGCAGTGCAGCAGCAGCGACGTTATCTGGGAAATCCTGCGATACACAGTAGCCGCGCGGGGCATGTGCAACCCTCCCTCCCTCCTCTCACCCCTTTGTGTTTCCGGGTTACTACTAAAGCTTGCAGCAACGTTACTGATGAATTTAGTTGTTGGTCGCCGCGACTTACGGTCAAATGCATCCGTGTGCTCGAGACGCGATCCTTTCGTTACATTATTCTTCGTGAGATACAGGTGGACCGCGACTCTAATACGCGTACGGCGGGCAGCGTAAGAATTCTAATTAGAAGCGCTATTATCGCAATTTAATTTAATCTTCCGAATGAAAAGTACTCGTACGAAGCCATGTACTTATGCAAATATCATATAAATTTACACGCGCGCGTATCATAAATTTATTCGAGTCGCGCGCGCATTTATAGGGTCTCATTTTCACGCAGGATACACTTCTCGTGTAATAGTTTAATGATAGCCGCTCGTGTAATAATAGCAAAAAGTTCGCGATCGCTGCTGCTGCTGTCATATATACTATGTACGTACCACTATATGCCACCGTGGCTGCGTTAATGATAATGGCGCGCCGGGGAACTTATACATAGCGAACACCTGTTCGCGCGCGACGCGTCCTCGTGTACACCATCGTACAGTAGATACGGTATATAGATCGGTGTTAATGCGTAATTGCGTGTGCGCGCCCGATGCGCCGTGCGCGTACAGATGAGATCGTGTCATCGTTTCTTTTTTCTTTTTTTTTGTCGTCGTTGTTGTTCAGTAGTAGCGCCCAGATGTCGCGCGATCATCGGGTGTACAGGGTATACATAAAAGATGAATCGTGAATATTCGTGGACCTTTTTTCGTTCGGTCTCTGATGCGGGGTATCGATTGGTTACAACGTCGCTAAGGATGTCGAGCTTTCGAGTCATGCTCGATATCTAATGGTATTGTAAATGAAGTCCGGATGAGCGTGCGTGAAAAATTGATTTTCACTTCCGTTTTCTCGGACGAGCTATATACAGTATAGTAGCATTATAAGGCGGCCATGGACGACCTACCGGTGTGAGTTGTGTGTGCGCTCTTACGGTGCATCTCTCGTGAATAACCACACACATACACGCACAGATTTGCAGCAGCTAAGGCAGACGTGTTAAAAACTTTCGATCCCACGCGTCCGCGTCTGTACTGACGTATACCGCGCTATACACACACACACTCGCAACTCTAACACTCGAGCTCTTCAATTCGAAATCATCTAATCTCAGTCTCTCTATTTCTCTCTTACGCTATATACGTATACGTTCCATTGTTGTACTCTCGTTCGCTCCTCCTCGAGGCCGACAAAGCTCCACGCGCGCGTGTGATGCGCTAATGGTATGCATACATACGTACACAGTGTGTGTGCGTGTGCGTGTATGTGTGGCAGCATTTAAAAGTACGCCATGCGCCGTGGCTCGACTGCAACACATAATTCGTTTTCCGTATACGTGTGTACGCGCCTCGGAGCGTAAATAAATGTATGTAAGCCCCGAGGAGGAAAAGCTTTTTCGTCGATATAATAAAGAGTAATTTTTATTACCGAGCCGCGTGAAATTATGGTAAAATACATTCATTTTCCAAACACGATGTGTGTATGTGTGTGCGATCGGCTTTTCTTACTTTTTTTCGTACAATCAAACAAAGCGGACTCGAAGATTTTGTATAGTGGTTGCTTGGTTTGTACAAAGGAGATGTATGGCTTTTTACAACTTCAATGACAGCCGCACTGTGTCCGTCGTCGCAGTGCTCGAGAGCATGGTAACTTTTACTTTGTCACCGGTGGGTGAGATATGAGACGCGTGGAGAGAGGAAAAAGTTACGATTATCTTTCACTCATTGAATACATGTGAAGATCTTGAATGTATATCGAACACCAACCATGCTGCGTGTATTATAACTTCTCTTAAAACTACTATGCCGACTTACACAATTATTTTAACTTTGCTACTTGCAGATTTACGGATAAAGATACTCGCCATCTAGTGGTAAAGGTTTGAAATTAAAAATTTTTCTGGTCATTGAAAATTCACTCAATACTTGAAACACAATTGTAACAGAGAAATTGTTAAAAACAAGCTAATCAATAAAAATGTATTTTAAAACTTTTTAAATGGTCATTTTTTGGCCATTTATTAATGTTGAGTGTTTCTACCTGAGATAGAAGGATCCAAGAATGAGAGTGTATTGTGCACATGAGTAATGTACATCGTTGGGTCTATAAATACATAATTTTTTCACTTAAATATTCAATTCGCGATGAATATCGATTATTGCGTACGCTCTCTCATTATTATACATTATATGTAGATAAATAGAGGAGGGCTGAGAGGTGATGTTCGTTAAAAAAAGTAGGGGCTTTTATGACTTTATCGAGGAGTCCGTATAAGACGATGGCTTTTGCTCCGGGGCTGCCTCTGCCTTGATAAGAAGCTGCTCGTCTACTTTGCAGTACATATATATATATTTAGTGCACACGCGGCATACACACATGTGTTGCAATCGGATAAACTGACGCGATAACAGGGATGGGCCCCCTTTGAAGCTGAACTGATTAAATAACATACCACGCACGACTCGAGCATACACGGCACACACACACATTATTTTGCATATATAGTTTTTACAAAGCTTCGGGCGCTTATAATGTGGCTATTTGCCTATTTTTATCGCGGGACTATTTCAACGGTATGCGCGCCTTAAGTACTTATTACGGATACGTATTTAGATTGTCTGATGGAGTATTTATGAAAATGCCAAAGCGATCGATCGTCGTACATTTATGGTTGGCAAATTAATAATATATTCGCCTTACGCGAGCTGCACTGCGCATCAATCTCTTGAATTTCCAGATAAAGTAAAATATGCGAGTAATTATTCACGATTTTTTGGTGCTCCCGCATCAATAATCAAGCTGCCCTGCGCGTACGTGCGTACGATGTGAAATTGGCAGCGGCGCACTCTCGAACTGGTGCGCGTTTCAATTACAATGCGCTAAAAAAGCCATGCGTCATCTTTTTCGGAGCTGGGGGCGGGCAGCAGCAGCTCCTCGATTAACGCGCAGAATTTTTTTTTTGTTGTTGCCCAAAAAAGAGAAAAGCAGCACAGGCAGACGTGCGGTGGCAAAGTTTTTGAGGCCACGGGGATATAATTTTGCGCGAGGCAAAAAAGTAGAGAAACTAAAGGTGAGCGAGTGCGGGTATAAATGCATCGCGGTGTGCTGCCGACGACGACGATGCGACGTAATTAGGCTTAACTTCCTGAATACATTATACGCGTTTACATATGCGCACGTACACATTTATGTATACGCGGGTTGCCTTTTTTTCCAGAAAATCGCCCGGAGTTAAGTGTCGTTCGAGTTTCAAGCGTGTAATATATATACGCGTCCGTACTCGCGCTTCGTTAATGTAATATACGAGCGCAACTAGATGTACTCACATTTTCGGCTCCCATTTATACACATCAACTCGCAAGAACAGTATGTGTTAGATATATATAATTCAACCGGAAAAAGAAGCCGGGAATTTTTAAATTTTCGAAGTACTGGCCAAGTTTACTTTATAGTTTTCTTCGTGCATAGTATACGGCAACGCGTGTATAAACTTGGCAGCATCTCGGTACATACTATAAACTATCGGCTATTTAACTATACACACACTCACGTACGCGTATGCAAGGGATCTATCCGAGGTGCAGCTCGTTCCGTTATATATATATATATGTATATAGAAAAACACGGCGGCGTATGTGGTGTTGTACACCTGCCTCGGTGGAAGTCTCTCAAAGAAACTTAGCACATACTGTACGCGCTCGCTGCTATAGGCCCAAGGTGCAGAGAACGGTTTTAAAGGCAGTACGGCGGTGGTAAAACTAGAAGTTATCGAGGTCAATTTTAGCTCCGAGCGATCGTTATAACCCACACACATACACGTGCATGTGACGTGCAGTACAAGCTCGTGGCATTTATTTCGTTTTTCGACAATTTAGAATCGTACATACGTACAGTGATGCCTCTCAACTGAGGAATGCAGGTAAAGATCAACTCATTGAAATGCAAGCTAAACGAGAAAAAATGTAAAATTCTGGAATTAATATCATAATTAAAAGTTATTAACAATGAGAACTTATATGGTAAGAATAAAAAGTAATCGGAATCCTCAATATATATACCATCTAAAAAATTTATTGGCACTTGCGACTTTACAATGCTTCATCTGTTGATGAAATTAAAAAGCTTAAACCTTAACCACTAGATGGCGAGCATCTTTATCTGTAAATCTGCAATTGGTGAAATCAAAATAATTGTACAAAACAAAGCATAGTTTTGAGAGAAGTTTGGATACTCGTTGAAAAAGAAAAAGCATCTAGATCATACCTACAGCTCAAACGTTTTCTTATATCCATACGTTCTACGGTCGCCAAGAGGCGAGCTTTCAAAGATTTAGATGGACATTTACGAGTCTCGTATCGCTCCGATAAATATTATATGCGACTGTCTGATCTTTGTGAGTCCGTGCGTGCGTGCGTGTGTTTATTACTAGTACTTTGACCCACATGCGTGTACAAGTATGGGCACACATATAAATTCAATCACGAAACAGGTTCCACCTACAATCGTCCACCGCTGCATGACTAAGAGGCTGTATCTGTTACGCGTCTAAAATTTTCTATGACACATATTGTGCTCTTTCGAATTTTATCGTCTCTTTGTGGCTTGTAAATTTTCGATTCGACGGCTTTACACCAAGTCGCTTACATAAATTTGAAATTCAGCTTTATGTATATGCCGTACACAGTCGTTCCTAATTGGTTATACGGCAACACATATAGTGCATACATGTATATAGTATGTATGCGCGCACTTACATAATCACATCTAGACAAGTGTGAATTTACTCGTGTAGTTAACACACAAAAGGTGAGAAATCCTCAGGTTCGATCGATCGATGCCTGTCATAAGTTCATATAGCATTCATACGTGTATAGCTGGAGAGCCCGCGAGTGTTACGAAGCGATTCAGATATTATAACTCGTTGCTGCTGTAGCTCCGTTTCTTATTTATACACGGCGCAGCGGCCCATTGTGCCGTCGATTTTTGCCCGAGCTCCGCTTCTATTATACTCGCACCAATGCATACACAAATATACAGACGTATACGCTTCGAGGAGAGCGAGAGAAGCAAAAAAAAACTCGTTACGAACGCGACTACTACTTATACACGGAGCTTTTACACTGCTGCTGCTGCTACACTACTAACTCATATAATCTGTACACTCAATCAAACGAGGCGTTTTGTAAAATGGCGCGTGTCGACAAAGTTTTGCTAATCGTTCAGTTTGCCGCTGCTGCTGCTACTCCGCCATTGATGACTTTATGCATTGATCGGTTGGCTGCTGCCTTTTTTTGCACAACGCGTCGTCCTCTGAAAATCATTTATTATTCGCATTGTGCCTTTTATATAAAAAAAGAAGTGTCGATGTGCACGTACGCTGCGGCAGCAGCAGCACATTCAATGATTAAATATATCCATCATCTGAAAAGATATCATTATTATACTGGTTTACTGCTCCTCCCCTCGAATCGGAAAAAATCGACTTTTCACCCTATAATCGCGTAGATTTTTCATCCCGAAACGCTGCGCTCTCGTATAACAACGATCATAATTTTTAGCCCCCTCCTCCTCCTGCCCGTCTCGTTGGCTGGAACTCGAGAGCTCTATATACTGGCAAAGGATCAAAAGTTCAATCGTATTCCGTGTGTAATTGCGCGTGCACACCACGATGACAGACCGCAGCAGCGATGGAGCTTCGTATACATGTGTGTGTGTGTGTGTGTGTGTGTGTGTGTGTATGTGTGTACTTTTTTGTTTGGTGCGTGGCTGCAGCTGTGTGGCTGCTGCGACTCTTGCCGTATACAGGCAAGTCCAGTTTCCGCTTCGAACTTTGTCAAACGGGAACGATGTTATTTTTTTTTTTTACTTTTTTTCATACACTCGATTGACGATTCTCCCTAGGCTCGCGTGTATCTGCTACTTCACGTATATATGTGTGTTACACGCACGTGTGGGTGCATGTTTGCACTACATGTTACACACAACTAAGTAACTGATTGAGAGATTATAAGTTACTCTCGTCGGCAGTTTTGCGCAACTCGGCGGAGAGAACTTGGTCAAAGTCGTTACCCGGTCGATGCATTGCACACATACACACACGCGCGTGTGTACGTGCATGTGTATACAACAACAGCAGCAGCAGCAACCCGGAGCGCGAGCCATGAAACTTGCGGTTTTGACCGAGAAGCTATCATTACGCTTATGACGGTAATGACGATGTTTGTTTACTCTCTCGCGCTCCGCTCCGCGTATATAGACGTGTATTAAATACATAATGTACGATACTGACTTTTCGACGGTCGGCCTCGCTTATTTCCTTTTTCCCTGCCCCGGAGTAAACATGGAGGAAATCGTTCGCGCGGTGCAGTTTATGCGCGAAAATATTTTTATTGAATTATTAATAACTACTACTATAGATAATATGGGCGCGCGTGCAAATGGACCGCAGTCAAGGATATCGTGGGCGCGCGACACATATCGCACTTACTGCTCTTTGGACGTGTAGTACGCACGCACGCATGCACGCACGCGAAGGCGATGATCATTGCTGCTTCGTCGCGCGTAGAGGGCACGCGCGAATTAGCGTAGGAGGGCCGTATTATATAGGTTGTATACGATCGGTACGCTGCAGCACACAATACGAATAGAATTGCATATTTGCACGTGCGAGTATAAATATAGCTTTTGATTATAAATTCTAACATCCGAAACTGATCGCACAATAGCTCGTTGATAAGTCCTACGTCTCGCATAAAAGTCGTCGTCGATCTTTCATATAAAACACTCCGATGCGACATGATTTTCTTTTTCATTTCAATGCGATTCCACGCACGCGCGCACTTCATATCATAATTATTTCAAAAATCTTGGCTATGTTTCTCAAAGAGAATACAGAACACGTACCTACGTATGAATAAAAATCGATAAGTTTTCAAGCCCCTCGACTTTGTATTGTATCTGCTACTACGTCGGAAGAATTAGCATAGCACGCGCGCTCGTTCTCGAGAGTAGCTATGAATACATGCAGCCTTGTCTGTATGGGATATATATATATATATATATAGCGAGGCACGATAATGGTAATTCTCGTATAAAATCAGGAAGCAAATTAAATCGATGCGATATTAGAGCGAACCAACTCGCGCGCGCGCCACTCAATGTATATAATCTAGCTTCCTCAATCATCTACATGACTCGCTCGCAGAAATGATGTGTATTTGCTGCTGCCGCCGCTCAGTCAGCCAGGCACAGAGATCGTTTCAACGATCCTCCCTCTGCCCCCCTTCCCCCTCTCTGCTCATCGCGCGCGCGAGCACTCCTGTGAGAAAACGGTGTAATTTTTTCCTTCTTTCGTTACCTTTTTTTTTCTTTTTCTTTTTTTTTTTTTACTGCTAACATACAGAGCTCTGCTCGCGAAGATCGCCCAGGCACTTGTGAAACGTTCGCTAGCTCTCTCGAGCTTCGTTCTGTGTGTGTATATATTTTTATTACACTTGGCCGCGCGGAGCAAAGAATGCAGCTCTAAGTGCGGCCTTGTCTTAACTTCTCTGTCTCTCTCTTTTTTTTGCTTTCGTCTTTCTTTTTGTTATACGAGAGATCACTCGAAGTCGCGTCATTGCGATCGCGCGTTCGGACGAAAAATATCGGTAAAAGGCGCGCGCTGGGCATTACTTCTTTTACGAATATAATATGCTGGGGCTACTCTGCGGCACAGGGATTATCTCGCTGGAACGCAAACTCAACTCGAACGAGTTATATTCATATCGTGTGTTATACATGTACACACCTAAATATGAGCAAACTTGTATAGTCGTCGAGTTCTCTCTCTCTCTCTCTCACTCTCCGTCGACTCTTTAACTTGCTGGTTATAGAGCAAAGTTTGCGAAGTGTAACGAATCATCGTGCGCGCACAGAGTCGCTACATGCATATATATATACACGCAGCTGACCATATATACCCGAGAGGCAGTAGTAGTACATGTAGCCATGGTACACACTACATGTACAGCAGCAGAAGCAGCAACAGCAGCAAACGCGCGTTTACAAAAGACACAGGACTGCCGGACCTATAGTTAGCGCGTCGGCTAGTCATCGTCCCTTTCTCATCAAATACTCGGCTTCTGCTGCTGTATGTGCTACTGCTTCTGCTGCTACTGTTAATTCAGGTCAAATCGGTATAATTTTCGACGGATATTTTATCGCGCTCGCCTATAAACATATACGTATGTGTGCATGTGTGTGTGCAGCCAAGCGGCGAGTTTGTGTAATATTGATTTTCATTCAGAAGAGCAGTTCAGTCCGACGAGGACAGTAGCAGCAGCAGAGAAGAGCCACTGAGCGAGAGAGAGTCGAGTCTTACATGTTTGTTGGAAAATGATGGAGGTATACGAGAAAGAGCGAGGAGGAATTGGGTTAATTCAGGGTTGGCTATATGTACCACTGGATATACATATATGTGCGCTCGTTTACTCCGAGAGCGGAGTGGATGCGATGACGTCGGTAGCAGCGGCGGCGGCGGCGGCGGAGGCTGCTACTGCTGCACTGACTATACGAACCGTTCGATTTCGAGAGCTTCGATGCACTGCATGTATGTGTGCTTTGGTGGACTCTCTCTCTCTCTCTCTCTTATTCGCTTGCTTTGACGTACGGCGGAATCGAGGATAAGTTAATCACACATCTACGCGCGACAATCTCCTGTGCTCACGTACACATACATGCATAAGGTTTTTGGTGTATATATATCTGAATGAGATTATCGATTCGAAATTTTTCGTAAATTATATCGATACTGCACGTGGATGTGAAAGGCGAAGAATTTTCAATAATCGACGCCCATTCATTATTCAACGAAACATTGATTAGCAACTTCGCTAGTTTTACTAGTTCATTATTCATCGCGTCGATATGTTTGCTCAGAACGTTTCTAAGCGCGATTGTTTTTTTTTTCTTATTTTGTGATGCGATCGATGCTTGAGATAAGAAATTACGTGTATGACGTCGGAGCAAAAATGCGCGCATACGTGCCGCTGTCTATATGCATGCGAGCTGCGCCAGTGACAATAAAAAGACAAAGTCACTTATCGCTAGTAGTCGCTGCTGTATCCGAGCGGCCGTATAACCGACTACGACGCCTCGGCAGAGATTAGACGTCAAACTGCACTGCACTGCACTACTGCTCTTCGTGCAGCTGCATATATTTATAAGTATAACTGCGCGAGAGAAATTAAATCAAGTTTAAGAATCTGACGCCCACAAATCATCTGCACGTCATTTCGCGATCGATCTTCTCTGCAGTAGACGTCGTTGCGAATACGAGATGAAAAAAAGCCAGAAGAACCACAGGTGTCTCTCGTACAGATATAAACACGAGTGCAGACGTCGATTTACAGTTCTTTGATAGGATGCGCCTCTATCAGCGTACATGCGCATCTCTCTCTCTCTCTCTCTCGGCGCGTTGATTAGCTGCTTTTTTGTTCCATATCCTTAGGGTTTTAGTTGAAGAGCGGTCGAGTATAAACCGAGCGTTACTCGCCGCGCGATCACTCCCAGCCAGCCACCACGTCTATTTACCATTTCCTTTCATCTGGTGTAATATGATTTTATGTTTGCGCGTAGTTCTGATTGCCGCGCTGACACGTAATTCAAAATCTAGCTAAATATGTATATCGCCTTAGTGTGTAGTAGCCCCGGTAGTCTCCACGGTTGATGTAGCGAAATGTAGTTTACCCTCGGGCTTGTTATCGTCCCTTTACTTCTTTACGCACACGATGATGATCTAATACAGTCTCGTGCACGTGTTTTCCAGTAAATGCACAAACACACCAAACGACGCTGCAAGGAAAATTGTCTGTTTATTTTTTTTTTATTGTCCTAGCTGTATACACTGCTCTTAAGACAGCTTTTAAAACACAGCGAAGGTATTTACTGATATACGTTCGTAGAAACGCGCGAGAAACAGAAATCGTTCATTCTCGACATTTTTCATCAAACCAGAGCTTAGAGAATTAAAGCAAATAAAAAGGGGAGAAAGCAACTAACACCGCGACATGTCTACCTATTTATCATAATTACAAGGATTCGTTTTAAGTGGAGAATCCACGAGACGATACATATCGCGAAAGTAAAACTGGCTCCTCTCTCGTGGTTAGGTGAAAGAGACCTCGATGTGTGTGCGTATTTTATATGCGTACACATTTCCTACTACACAGCCGACGCAATGCAATCCAATGCAACGCGCGCGGGTCGAAGTCGCCGCAATTAATTCACAAGATATAAAACAGCTTCTATTTCTTCTTCCTCTTTTAATTGTCACGGTCGTGTGTCTGTACGCAGTGGAAGGCTCGCAAACGCATCGACTTTCGCGCAGCTGCACACTCGGCATTAGAGCTCCTCGCCTGCATCAATGATTAGAGAGGACAGGTTTATTGACTTTTCTCCGAGTTTCGCGCGCGCCTCGGCGATCTATGTATGTATGTATGTGCGCACGTACTTTACTGGGTGCAGGTGCAGCGATGAATGAATATCGTTCGTCGTCGTATATATATTACCTGGAAGTGAATAAATGATAGTGACTCGACACATCTGAAAACTCGCTCCAAGTTCTTTTTTGCCGTCTAGACGCTCTGGAGAGGTAGTGGAAAAAAAGTTATGTAATGAGACCTGCTAATGCAGTGCACGCTGTAAAAAAATAATCGCAATTCGAAAGTACTTTAACAGTAAACTTGTACCCAATTATTCAAGCGCGAATAACTTAAATATCTTTGACAGTATTTTAAAATTGAAATTATGAAATTATGTCTGAAAATAATTGATTTTTATGCAAATAATGAAGTATTGCTAACATTTCTCATGCGCGTCTATGAAAATGAGTCGTGTGTGCATGGTTGTAGTTATAGTATAACCATGAATAAAAAAAGTCATATTTATTACATAAATTTTGGCAATTTATTTATTTTTTGTACGAAACGATTATCTTAAATAAGTGTTACAAAGAATTAATTTCAAAAAATACAAATTTATACTTAACTTTCTGAGTACAAAAATTTATCCTAACAATTAGAGTTCTAGTACGATATTTACACATCTTTATTCACATAAATTGGTCTAATTGAAGGACATGAGTAGAAGCGTTGCTCCGTATCGATACTCAATTCCTTGGTGTCCAACTGAAAGAAAAAAGAACGTTCAATCTTAACAGATCACAAAAATAAAATTAATATTGATAATCTTTGTCATACGTACCGCATGTAAGTGAATCGATTCCATAATACCACTGTTCGGGTCGACCAAGTGTGACAGTCAGTGGTATCTGAGGAAACGTTTGTTTCACCAATTTTACGATCTCAGTCTCTCTCTCCTTGTCTTCAAGTGACGCGCCACACATCCAAGCTAACGTATTTTTTCTCAATGTCACCCGAGTTCGGAACATTTCTAATTTTTCAATAATTTCGTCTATTCTTTTGTGAAAATTCAACAAGACTGAATACGATTGAAGACAGCTTCCCGATAGTCGATAAACAATGAGACCTTCCATACGCTTATCGGCTTGAAGATGTAATGGAATGTTTCTTGCTACAGTTTTCATAGCATCGAGGTTGGCGCATCCGAGAATGGTGTATCGATGGTCAGGTTTCATACTAGAATACATTCAGATATTTTCAATTTAGCAAATGAAAATTATTTAAATGCGATTGAATATTATAATATTTCGTGTTACATACTTTTTTTTAAAGTGAGTTAAAAAGAAAGAGCATAAGGGATGGTAGCAGTGTCCAAAAATAAAGAAGGTAAATGGTCCAGTTTCATCATCCTTCGGATGAACTTTGTTGTAAATCATCTCTGCGTTTCTTTCGCCATTTTCGTCGTAAGATGGGCAAGTGCCAACGACTACTTTCAAATCTTTGTAATCCGGAAATGAAAGACCACTTATCCCATTTGCTTTGTCTTCATGATCGAAACCAATTCTCTTTGGACAGCTGAGAATCTCTTCTTCGTCCATAAATACAGTGTTCATGCCTAGAATTGTTACTCTACCTACAAAGTGATGGCTAAAGACGTTCATCGCTGGAATAGAAATAAATTTGTCTCAGTGTCTTGGAATGTATTTGCACAATAAAAAAAATGTTAAAAAAATATTTACCCTCTAATTCGGCATTTGGTTTGGGTCTTAATTTGGGTTCCGGCCCGTAAAATAATATTGTGTTTTGTGGCTTGTGATACATGTACTCTTTTAAATTGAAACGAGGAAGCATGTACATGCATTCATACGTATCTGGTAACTTAATTCTTTCTGGACCTCTAGTACGAAGAACTTCCCTGGATGCTCTGAACCAATTTCTAGAAACGAATTTTATCGTAAAAAAAATGTTAGGATAATTTTTATAAATGACCTTACTTGCACACTAAAGCTGCTTTGCCTAATTCAGATATTGTAAAGTTTTCCATCACAATATGCATTACATCATACAGAACATCTCCTTTGGTATATTTTCCTTGTATCAGCTCCTCTTCTTCCGTTACTTGTTCGATCACGTCCATGATTTCTTCTGTGTTTTTCCTTTTTCTCGATTGGGTTCTAGCAAAATTAAAACCGATGAAAAGTATTATTTTTTTTGTGTAAAAATGAACATTTTATAAAGATGTTAGTAAAAAATATTCAGGTATATCAGCTGTAATTCGTTTTTTAAATACAAATGAAACAGCGTCTAGGAATGTTTAAAAATTTTTAAAAATTTCATAAAACAAAATCTTATACATTTAGTTGAATATTTTGTAAAGTTATGAATTCAATGTTCATTCATAATGAAAATGTTTCGAATAATCTCCATGATAATGCTTTAAATCTGTTTTATATTAAATATGTTAAGCTTAATTTTCGAGATTGTTAGATTAATACTAAAACCAAGCGACCTTTTTATATTCTCTCAAAAAATCTCAAAAAATGTAAAAATCTTATATATATTTAAATCTTTTAAAAATAAAGTAACACTTTATCTCGAAGCTGTCCATACATGGTTGTGCTAAGTTTTTTCATTATAAAATATTATATTTATATGCGTACAATTCATATCGAACGTGCAAATAAACTTTTCAAGCTACCGAACGGAAGCGGAAGTTCGAAGCGAGTTATCGAACAAAGGCAGAAAATAATACGCACCAAAAGCCCGTGCATTTGTTATTTTCTTACCTTTGAGAGTCGATAATATTATTTCAGTTTTTGTATTGCCCAAGCTTTTATGAAGAGTTAGTGCGCTTTATTTATAAAAAAAGAGGGTAAATTACACATTGTAACATTAATTTTATAATTCAAAGATATATAAAAGTATTAGGATAAACTTGAAGAGTTTTAGAATATTAGTCGAAGATGAGACTTGTTACTCATTCGTTCATTCAATCCTTATCGAAATGCGACCTTGAATAGTCTGCGCTTAGAGTGAAATTCATTTTAAAAATGATTTAAATCAATACGCGTCATGGAAAATTATCTCAAAACTATTACGAGATCTAAAATATTATATTATAAATCTATCTTATGCATACAAAGCGTTTTAATTTACATATGCCTACATCTACGTAAAAATACTATGTACACACGTTAAATGTTTATTCGCGTTATTAAAATTAAGCAGCATGAAATCATTACGCTACTGTGAAAAGAGAAAAAATAGAAACAACGGTTATTTTTCAGTTTCCCAAGATATTACTTACGCGGACCATGTGGTTTGTAATCGGCGAACTGCGATCACTCAATAAATTCGGTTAACTATTCACAATACCACCTACGTATCGAAACGATTCGAAAGTTAAGTGGATTCTTCAACAATCTAAAATGGACGCCAGTTCTCTATGTGAGTCGTGAATGAGATGCGTTTTGGCAACCGTAGAAATCGAATTTCGAACGTGACACGTGTTTGTGAATGAAAATATACTTTTTTGGTGTAAGAAGTATGTACATTGGATGTTTTAACCTCGCGTAGTTACAACAAACGTCTGCAATTTTTATATTGAATATTAAATTGACAGATCAATGTTTTGTTACGATGTTATGATTTAGTTATTTGAACGTTTAGTTATGAACGTAATATTCAAAATGACCACTTACCTCTGTTCTGCAGCCATGGCAATATTTCGATGATGGGAATTCAATTTCAGTCTTGAAAATTAACGTTGTGTCTCACTAATTTCAATGAACAAATTCACTGAACAGCACTCGAGTCGCGTGGTTACATAGTCTTTGATGCTAGTCGACAGACTGAATTAGATCTCTAAAATCTCTCACAGATTTAGCCTTTGTCAAAAAAGAGAAAGTCTCTTTTTCTCGATAATCTATTCTCTTTTAATCGAAAATTTACCGGCGGCTTATTTGAATTCCATCGCTGTAACTTGAAATTAATATTTGTAAATATTACAATCGAAAACACGCTCTTCATTTAAAACTTAATCTAATTACGTATGTCGCTTATTTAAATTCGCTATTTTGAATTCATCGCTCAATATTAATTATCATTATTGTTAAGATTAACTGCTATCCGTTGTTAAAGAGTTTATTCTACGAGTTTTATACGTAGCCCCGATTTTTGACACGCCACACATCGCTGTTTATATAATGTTATGATTATCATTCGAACAAAATATCTTGCTACACGTTCAGACTAGTATATTACAAAGGTGCTATGTATGCTTCGCTTACTTGTGAAAAATGCCTCGAGTTCGCTATCTAACATCGCGCTGGCACGTGTCGATTGTAAAATCATAACGCAGACATCGAAAATTTCGCTCAAACACACAATTATTATTAACTAAATAGCAACTACTCACTACTGTAGCAACACGTGTATCACTCAGATCGCCATATTGTTTCTGTACGTACCCATACACGCACGTAGACCATATGAGTAAACCACTCATACGCATGCGCGACTTCGGCGTCAGCTGACGTCCCGATACTCCCGACACCGACACGGCGAGAGCGACTAGTGACCGCTGCTGAGCAAGTCGGGTTTCTGTACATGTGAATACATACGCACAATACACTTACACTAATTAGGTATTTTTTCCGTACAAGTTTGACCGCGAGGGGGCAGACGTGTTTTGGGTATTCCTGTGTATTTAATATATCTATGTATATCTATAGACATATGTACACAAATGTATATAGATATATTAAATACACAGGAATACCCAAAACACGTCTGCCCCCTCGCGGTCAAACTTCCACGGAAAAAATGCCTAATACCCACTGGCTTTGAACACACTTACGCACTCAACGCTTACACACACGTTTGTAACTGCAGTAGCCTATAGTGCAGGATTCGGTCGCAGTCGAGCGAGATTTTCGAACACGCGTACTTTTTAGTGTCAATTTAAATTTTCTTCGTATTCATGACAATAATTGAAAATTATAAATTAATAAAAAATCAAAATTAATAAATTACAATACAGCAAAAATAAAAATGAAAAATAATAGTTATATAATACAATTAATAAATTATGACGAATAAATTATAATAAATAAATATAAATTAATGTTGTATTCCAGTACTTATTCTGCAGTGTAATAATAGATGTTGTCAGTAGCAGTTTACAATGATTTGAATTTTTATTGCATATTAAAAAATGGGAATAAAGCATTTAGCTTGGAAATATGTTTATCTCTAAGTCTTGGCATAATGTAACCTGTAGACCTGAAATATGCAAAAATATACACTTTTCTCATTAAAAAAGTTGAACTTTTCAGCTTGTCGCACGACGTCTTTCGCTCGCTCGTGCATTACCTAATCGCAGAGAAAAGTAGACTCTTGTTCTTTTTTTTGTTTTCTGCTCTTTTCTGGCAGTAGTTACACGGCCGTAATAAGCGCATGCATAAACTTCCTATTTTCCAGTCAAGCAATTTTTTGTAATTTTCTTTTTCGTTAGTTTGTTTTTCGTTCTTCTTATTTTGGTGAATTTTCAACGTGTCGTACCGCGAATACGGCAAGAGCGGCGCAGGCTTGACAGGTGATTTCGTTATAATAATATTATACAGGTTTTTCAAGGGTATTCATCTGATGACGTTGTTTGCATTTAATATTAGTTTTTTTCACGGCAATGCCATTATCGAGATGATTCAAACTGGGCGAGCGTATCAAACCGGGCGGATTCCTCTTGTTTTTGTTTTATTTTTCAACGAGAACAATAAGTTAGAAGTATATAGTTGCATGTTGTTCTTTTGAAACAGAAAACAAAATATAATTACGAAAAAAATGGGAAAAAAGCTAAAGATGAAAAGAGCAGAACAACAACAAAAATGCTTTCGCGGTAAAGCGAGTGCATAAATTTGGCAATTTAATAGCCCCGTATAAGGATGAAAAAAAAGACCCCGAGGGTACTCGACTCACTTTCGTCCAGTACTTTTTACAAAACTAGCTCATTTTTGCCCATCCTCTCTCCGTTTTTTTCTCAATTTCTCTTTTGCCTCGCGGAGAGAGAACGAGAGAGAGAGAAAGAGAAAGAGCGAGAAAAACAAGCCATTCTCCTGTATAATGAAACTTAATGACATAAGACCGTATAATACTTTTATACACACGTGTGCAATGCGTGTATGAGCTGCAGCTCGTTCGTAGGCTATTTTGATACGAATTTATGAAGATTGCGCTCGCCCGAGAAAGTCTTCAAATTTTCATAAGTCACCCCGAGAGTATATTAGACGCTACTCAGTAATTATAATTTCATTAGAAAATTACCTCTGGCTCCTTATACACACAGCTGACGAGGAGCTTGAACGCTTCGCCTTGTTTATTCCCTCGAGGGAGTCGTCCGTCCGTCGAAGGACATCTCACCTCTCTGCGCGAGACTCGATCCATTATTTACCTGAAAAATAAATATTTCCCCGCAGATTGAGTTGGTACGGCAGTGCGAGCGAATGCGACCGTATGGTCAATCTTTCTCTCTTTCTTTCTCTTTCTCTCTCGCTATGTAGTGCATAACTCCTCGCAATCACGCGGCACTCGCTTTGTCGGGCGTTTTTGCCGGTCCACGCCGTGCGATTGTCGGAGGGCACACTTGCGCTATAGGAGTTTCTCTCTCGTGAGGAAAGGAAGAAAGAAGAATCCGCACGTCTTGCACGTGCACAGACACACGGGGCAGTGTTTGTCGTCGTCGTCGTCCACGAGGGCATTCTCATTAGCATCGTGTATAGGCCGCGGCCTGAAGGCTCGACTCTCTTTCCTTCTCTCTCTCTCTCTTTCTCTTTTCTTCGCGAAATGGCTGTAGGTTGCCGGGTTGCCAACGACGATCGTATATACATCAACTTGGCGAACAAGGCGATTTTTAATTAGTCGAATGAATCAAGTTTAAGGCTGAGTGGATATTTTTATTATTGTTATTTTTTATTTTTTGTTGCGCACCGTGTGCCAAGGAGCCGCGTACACATCGAATGCATATACGCACGGTATAAACGACGTGAGGATTTCAGCACGATCGCGCGGCTTTGAATAATAATTTATCGCTGCGTTTAATATACGTTATGTACTGGGTCGCTGCTGATTGATGCTTTTTCGGGATGCGATCCGCGAGAGAGAAAGGTTTGAATAAATTTTTCCGAGAGCCGATCATCGAAGAGAGAAAAAAATGATCGCTTTGGCGTTATTGTCTCGCTGAAGTTTATCAATCGGAACGATACATAAATTCCATTTAAATTCATAGTTTTGTTCGACGCTTGAACTAGTGCCTTTAAAAATAATACCCTCCCGGCAGTTTGCGCGAAGGTCGAAAATTCTCTCACTGAAATTACAGCCGCTAAGGCAGTTTTTAAAGATAAACACTCGGCTAGAACAGGTTGTGTGTATTCTGTACGACGCAACGGACAAAGCCGGGCGATGAATACAGTAAAAGCATATACGTACGCTACGTTATAGTTATTTTCAAAGCAAAAATAGTGAAAGAAGTAGAGGAAACGACTGGAAGCAATAATAGTGTAGCCTAGCAAAGCTACAATACCAGAAGTTTTCAGAATGTGTGTGTGCATGCTAAAGGTACGGGACGCGCAAGTCGCGCTTAAGAGTTGCAAAAAAATCGGCTTCCTCCCTCTATCCCTCTTTCTCTCTCTCTCTCTCTCACTCGTTGATGGCATAAAAAGTACTTGAGGGCTGTATCCGTATAAGTAGCTTCGATGGCTACAGATACACACAGCCGCCGAGCGTCTTCTGGGTGATCTTACAGCTGGCTTGAATTTTTATTCATCCTAATGTCCTCCTGCAAGGGTAAAAGGGATGCTCCTTTTTTTTCTTTGGCTCTCGCCCCTGCCCACGTACTTGTTATTCGAGTAAATAAAAATGAAAAAAAAGAAGAAAAACGAAGGAAGCCTTCAGTGGTGCTTGAATCCGAAGGCTCAATTAGGTATGTCGCGCGTATGCTGCTGCTGCTGTTGTTGCAGAGCTCATTCGAATAAGTATCTCGTTTTCCTATTATTACGAGCAATTGCGCGACGCTCCTTCGTCGCCGTCGCCTTGGCGCGCGCGTGAGCTCGTATAACGCTTGAATTTTTAAATATGTTATTTTTCACTTCGTAAACTGCAACTAAGACTTCGACAACGACGCAATACATGATATAAAAATTATGCGTAACATCGATCGCGAGTACGACGCAAGTAGTAGTAGTACCAAGCGAAGATTGATCTTCGATGCGTGCACGGATCAACGGGCAATATTTTTAATCTCGCGTAGCAAATCCATCGAAATATTACATTTTCCTTGACTCGCTGTCGACGCGACGCTTTGACAACTTTGCGCACAGGGTTATTTCCCTCGGCGCGACAACGACGATGACGACGACGACAAGTGTGGCGCATGTACATACTTTAACTGCATAAAGTCGCGTCGTCGTCGTCGTCGCTGCAATAATCCTGTAAGAGAGAAGAGAGATCGCTCGGTGATATTTTTCTCGTCCGTATGTGCGCACTTTGTTATTACCGATAAAATCATTCGTAAGTAACCAATAACGCCTCGCCGTTTTCTGTTACATAAATCGATCTTCGATTCTGGACTCGCGTGTGCGTCGCGTCTCGCAGCGCGAAGAAAAATGTCGTTATGTGTGCTGCTGCTGCCCCTCTGTCACGATTACTCGGCACACGCGCTGGAATTCATACTCGCGCAGGAGCGTACGTACTGCATAAGGCAGGACAGAGGGAGAAGGAAAGATAGAGATGCATAATCTGCTTAATTTCTCAATCAGTCGGTGAAAAATACTTGGAGGAAAAAAAGACAATAAATAATTCAAGCTTTCTTCGATTGATTTTGCAGCTCGTTGTCGAAGATAAACGCGCGAGGAATACTCGGTGGCAATTATACGTACACATATTTATGCTGGTAGAACCTCGGTATAATTACCCGATAAAGAGAGACTCTTGCGAAGTCTTTACGAGCACTGATAAATATTCGTTCATTTGTCTGGGTTGCACTGGGCGCGTGTGCGCATACGCGCCGAATGAGTTCGAGGTCAGCTGGCCACGGAGAGAGATGCCTAATGCAACGCAATGCACACACACACACACTAATTCCAATTCCAACTGCATCGCTCTGCGACTAGACTCGCTCGCCGAGAGCATCATCGTTTCTACGTCCTATTGAGCAAGGATCTTTTTTACCATGTGCCGTGCGCGACTATACTCGCCAATCCAATCTATGGGGGTTTCTTGTAAAATTGCCTTTTACAGCCGACTTGGCATTGAAAAATGTAATTTTATGTACATAGAAGGCATAACATCGACGATTTTAACTGCCCTGCAAAATATAATAAGAAAATTCTCCCATGCCTGTGCGAATACACAGTCGCTGATCGCTAACAAACTGCCGCCGCTTGTGCCTCGGCTCTTGTACCACGGACGTGTTTTTCTAGCTCTTTACTCTCTCTCTCTCTCTCTCTCCCAGGGCTGCCTCTATGAACTACCTCTATTGAAAATTTCGATTGAGAACTTTATGAGAGACCTCCGTAGGCGTTCGCCATTTAGCACGATAATTATCTCACATGTTTTACATGCGCAAAAAGTCATGTCAACTTGTCACGCCCGCCAGGGTATATAATTGCGAGCGCGCAGTCTTGAATGTCAAGGGAGAGAAAACCTTCCTTCTTTTTTTTTCTTCGTCTTTTCCTCTTTAGTACACATATGTGTACTCGTGTGTATCCTTTGAAGGATTTATGTGACTTTCGAATTTTCTTTATAGTGGGAGAGGGAAAAAAACGAGTTTTTGCTCGGGTTGAGGGCGAGCATCGAGCAGCACGACTAAGTATGTTATCAAAAAAATATCATTGCTATAAATGGACTCTTTGTTCACGGAATTTTAATATTTTATAATAATTTACAAGATATTCAATAAATCGAATCATATTAACGAAGTTCGTCTTTATTTTGCAGAACGTTCAAAAACGAAAAATCCAAAATCAAACAAGTATTCATCGACAAACATCATTAAAAGTGAGTACACTGTACATTTTTTTTCTCAAAGATTCAAAGCAAACATTTTAATTATGCGAGGCATGGCAAAATAACGGAATATATTTTGCATATTTTGTTAAGCTTGTGCATACGAAAAATCTCAAAGCATTTACAAAGAAAAAATGTCTCTGACGCATCAAAATTTGAATACATTTCATATTAAAAATATGTTACTACAAAAAAAAAGGAAAAAAAATGGCGAGACTGGTAGTTGAGAGAGACGCAGCAGCAGCAGCACACACACAAAAAAGAAAGAATGGCTCGAAGTAAACAAGTACACGTTGGAGCTTTTTTCATCGGGGCCAGAAGAGTATTATGAAGAAAAAACACGTGTTCGAGAGCTGCTCTGCGCGACGACGGAGGAAGACATTAACATATCGATTTGAGAATGTATTTCCCGAAGCGAAAAACGTATTGAACGTCGAAGGTATACCTCGATCTGCATAGTAGTAGAGACGTTCGTGGTCGCAGCAGCAGAGTAAAAGAGACATAGACGCACACTCACACATTCCTTACTATATCATCCGCACGGTCTTTTGTTCTCAATTCAAAATCCGTTCATTTTCCAGGCGATTAACCCCCCGCGACGACGACTACGACATGCCTCGTGATCAAGTACAATGTGCTCGCCTTTCCTTACTTACCGGAGTAGGAAACGGATAATTTTCGAAGATATCGGCTCGAAAAGACTGGTAGAGAACATGAATTACGTAGTAGTAGCACGAAATTGAACGATTTTTTATTTCTGTCACAGCCTCTCTTAAAAATGTCCTATTGCTCTCGAGCTCGCGTGCATAATTCCGCCTCCAGCTGCTGCTTTTTTTTTGTCGCGGTGGCTTAAATGTGCGGTTATATTCACACCCCGAAGAGCATCGTTGAATTCGAAATGCAACAACGCGTCGAGCCGTGCATATTGACGCGAATACAACGAAAAAAATCCACCCAAGTCAGAGAGCAGCAGCGTAGCAGCTTCGCGCGCAAACGAGTGACTAGCGACATTCGAGCTCATGGCAGCCTCACATAATAATCGCGCGCTGTATACATGCATGTAGCGTGCCATGAGCATTTATTGTCGCGCATGTATGTACAGCAGCCCCTCCTCTCGTCCCCTGCCCCGCCGCCATTGTCCAGATTATAACTTTGGTGCTGCATACACGGGGAGTATAATAGCGCCCGCACGCGCGGCTGGCTTGTCAGCCTACTGACCCTTTGCGCCGCGCGCCTGCACTCGCGTGGTGATTACATACATAAAAGCTCGCGAGGCTCTCCGTGCTCTGTGCGTGGAATTTCCGCAGATTGCTTGGTAAATAGTCGTGGCACTCTGGCCATTTTCGCGAGTGCATACAGCTCAATTCGACCGTAGGCAGCTAACAGCAGCAGTAGGCAGCAGCCGCAGCGACAGCTTTTCGTATTATACGCGCGCATGCAGATATCGTGTGTATTATAAGCGTGTGTATTTTTTAGGTGCTATAATATGCAGTCACTGTATGCGAAATTAGAGAAATATTTTGGTCTCGAATATACATCCATACACGCATTAAGTCGTATTTCAAAGGTACAGAGTGAGTGAGAGAGAGAGAGAGAGAAAGAGAAAGGCACATTGAGATACATTGCGGAGGATTCGCCGGACGAGGCATATTCATATAGCGCGCCCCTGTTAAAGGATCGAGCGCGCGCGCGCAAGCACTTAAGGATAAATTGTACATCGTTTGCGGATGCCGCGCGCGGCCGTACGTACTGCACATAGAGAGCGAGAGAGACCTATGGCTTATATACTATACTACTATATATACATGAATTAACCCATTGACCAGATATACTCTCTCGACTGCGAGTTTGGACTATACAGCACACTCTGTATATATCAGTGTGTGTGTGCCTTAATAGCCTCCTGGCTGGAAGATCCAATTTCGGGCTAGCCGAGTAGTATGGTAACAATTCAAATCCCTTTTAAAGTGTGTTACCGCGCTTGGTGTATTGCAATAACTGCTGCACGTCAAGCTCGCGTTCGTTTAAAGACGTGCACTTTTATGCATAAGTATCCTAATTATAAATCTGTTGCTAAAGGCAAAAATCATCTTAATTCATACACAATTTTTATTTTTAAAAAACAAGATTTTATATATGAAGTTTTTTTTCAAAATGTTTAATACAGACGATATTTGGCATTGGGTCTCTATACAAATCTGCAGAAAAATTCAATAAACTTTGAAACAAACTTTTTAGCAACAATTCACGGTAATTGATTTCACGTTGAATAAACTGATGGGAAGTCAAGCACGGAACTTTGATTTCTGCGAGGCATTGTGTTTACGCAGGGTTATATTCAGTTTAATGAATGCGCAAAATGTTCATTCAATTCACTTATGACAGCTCATAAACGTAATTGATATTTGGACAATGAGAATAATAATTTCACATTTCAAACGGATTGAAACTCTCTTCTTCGAGATGTGGTTTGAATATACTCACTTTTTCTGGCTCAAATACATTAATTTAATATTGATATAACTGTTATTTAAAAATTTCGTTTGAAATTATAACAAGGTGCATTTTAATATTTCAAACAAGGTTTTTCAGCAAGTGACTTATTTGTTTCATCCGTTCGAATACCGATAAAATATGAAGTTCGTTTGTAGTCTTATTTTACAAGTAAATATCGGTTTATAAGTGTTGAATTATTTTCAAATTACTATATTGATCCTTTCAAACAATTCAGTACATCAAGGAGGGACTGGATAACACACAAAAAATCATATGAACAACTGCTTGTAACAGCGACCTTCCAGCGCGAGAGAGGACAGGGAGAAAAGAGAGAGCACCTGTGCCCGTACAACGATCGACTGCGAATGCGTCCAGTCACGACGATTGGCCGATTGCATTCTCCACTCGTCCATGAGCTATTTTACAGTTATGTATAGGTACGGTCGAGCTTCCGCGCGCGCTCTTTATAATACCTGCCTCCTCGAGTTTTAGTAATTAATACGTAGTAAGCATTTCGCCGTATTAGATGGGACGGCCAAGATAAGTTTTGTGAGACAACGAGACTTTTAACGCGAGATTGGACAGCTTTTGAGAAAATAGTATAATTTAAACAAATGAATGAATTCAATTTTATTTTATTTTTTTATGTATTTATTTGAATTATAAGCATGATGGACAAAATTTAGCAACAACATATAAGAATTTTTTTTACACGTCGCCATAGCGACCTTCGACCTTTAGCTGCCAAGCAAATATTATATAAATCTTCATTCGTCTGATTCGCATTGAACTTATCACAGCACTCAATGGATAAAACGATGGCGCGTCAACTTCATCAAAGAATCCAGTGCGCATCGCCGGAAAAATCCTCTCGACATCGTCTCACACATATGCAAAGCACAAGCCTCTCTAGGTCCTTCGGGGAGGAACTGAAATTCACGCGATTGCGCGAGCTCGAAGTAGTCCGTGTATGTGAGTAGCGTCTCAGCCTCCTCCGGGCGTAAGATTAAGTCGTAGAGCGTCAGTCTGCCAGGAATTACCTCGATCCTTTGCGCTAGCAACGTGAAGATCCCGTTTCCATGCCAATGTGTTTCAGGATCCGCCGACTTCTCGAACAACTCGTACTTAGCGAACAATTTCATGATCGTCATGGCGTTGCTTTGGTCCAGTTTGTGTCCTTCTTTTTCAAGACGTTCGACGATAGCCAGAGCACCAGACGCCAGTCTCAATTTTAAATTAATCTCAAAGCTCAAATTATCTTTGGGCTTGAATCTCTTGTCGAAATCACTCTCAGTGGGAAAAACAAATCTCGACAGATTAGCTCCACGATTCAAGAGTGCATCGAACGCGTGTGGCAAAAAATTCACCACAGCCCATTGAAGCGGTGTCTGACCGAACTTGTCCCGCGCGTTGACTCGCACCGGTTTCTTCATTTCGGCGCTTATCTCGAATAACAATTTCAGCAAGTCGAGATCAAAGTCTCTGCTCTCCTTTGCGCTGACCCTACCGAAACCCTGCATCATGTGGCCCTCGCTATCGAAGGGTCTCTTGAAAATAATTTGCATGGGAGTCAATCCTTCCCCATTGGCCAAATTGGGATCGGCGCCTCTTCTCAGTAGCAATTCAGCGGCTTTTCCGTTGCCGTAGCGCAACGACACGTGCAATGGTGTGTTACCCGACTTGTCTCGGGCGTCATTTTTTACCGTTTGATGTCTTTCGTCGTTAACCCTGAAGAATAGCTCCACCAGGCAATCACCAAACATCATTCCCTCGCCTCTCTTGCAAATAATATGCAAAGGAGTCAGTCCTTTTCCATTGGCCAAACTCGAATTGGCGCCCCTTCTCAACAGAAATTCGACGATATCCTTGACTTCGGGGTTCGCGGTATTCAATGCCACGTGTAACGGTGTATTTCCCAACTTGTCCTGGGCGTCGATACGCACGGTCTGCTGGAAAAAGTCGTTTATCTCGAAGAACTCTCTCATGATGTTTCCGGATCTCTTGAGAATTACGTGTAACGGGGTGAATCCCTCCTTATTGGCCAAATTCGGATTAGCTCCGTTTTCCAGCAGCAATCTCAATATGGCATTGCCAAACTCTGCGTAGAGAGGCAGAGACAAATGCAACGGCGAGTCGCCCGTTTTTTTCACGGGGCAGTTGGGATCCTGGCCCAGCTCGAGGAAAGACTTTACGGCGTTGTAACAGCCAAACTGGCAGGCTGCGTGAAAATGTGAGTAGCCATCTTCGTCGGTGTAATTTACATTATCGTAAATTCTTAAAAGCCAATCTATGTGCGTACGGGCGCTGCGTTTAACCGCAAGATGCACTGGAGTGGTGCGATGCAACAATGGCTTGCCGTCTGTATCGAGTTGGAACCCTTCCTTGTAGCCGGTCAGAGCGACGAACGCGATGAATACTGCTCCCGTATAATCCCTATTTCCATCGAAGTAATTTACGGAATCCGAAAGAAGGAGCTCAATTCCTCCGACAGGAATAATGTGTCGGAGATTTGGATACATACCCTCCCAATGGTGGATTAAGGGATAAATTCGTCTGAGAAATTCCAGTCGCTCTTCTCTGATCTCAAAATTGACCCTCCTCAGCTCTTCCCTCATTTGTTGTATCATTGGGCTGTCTTGGATTTGGATCATTGTTCTGAACACACTTGCATAAACACAACCGCTTATATTCTGAAATATATGTTCTTTTTCACGAAAAACACTCGATGCAATTGAAGCGATCACTGCTTCATACACTACAGCGTTGTAACTTATACTGGCTAACCTTATACTCTACTATTTATATGGATAGTCAAAAGCACGTGGTCGATAGCTATAAGATTTCTTTTTCTGTGTCTGCTACGGCGTTTTAACACGTACTGACTATTCTTACACTCAACGGTTCATGAAGAAAGTAAAGAAGTCGAAGCTATAAGAGATTCGTGTAGAAAGAGGCTGAATACATTATCGGGAGCAGAAATGGTAAATCCAGCGTAGTATGAGCCATCTTCTGTGTGTAACATATGCAGCAATGTTGACAAAGCACATGACTAGGCATAAACGTATGCCCCTATTTCGCTGTATTTAGCATTTATACTCGTTTAGTTACCGAATTAAGTGGTGTGGGCGTGTCTTTCGGCGGAGAAAGTACGCACACGAAGACACATGTAGCTTGAGCTAGAGAAGCGATCGAGAAAAAGAGAGAGAGAGAACAGAGATATATCGCATCGAGATTTTTAAGCATGTAGTAGACAGAGCTCCAGTGTCAGATTTCTTACTACTAAACCAGCGACGGTGTTGTTCAGAGTATCGGCTCGAGTCCAATACACCCATTACACCCATCGCACCATAAGAAGGTTAACTCAAAAAAAAAGTTTTACCCTCGAAAAATCTCGTGGCTCTCACAGTGAATTAAAGTTTCGATCACCGCCGCCGCCACTGCTGCCGCCGCTATAGAGTGCCGCTTACAATGTATAATATCGCACGACACGAATCTCGCTTGTCTCTCAGAAACATTTTGATGGCTATCGGATATACATATACTAACTTATATACTTACACACACACACACACACACACACACACACACACACACACACACACACACACACACACACACACACACACACACACACACACACACACTCATACGCCTCGATGGCTCAGTGAGTAAAGGCATCGCGCCTTTGTTTACTGAATCTGAGAGTGTCGTTAGGGCCTGGGTTCAAGCCTCGTCGGAGAAAACTGTCACTTGTGACTTTTCTCTCTCGATGAGATTGATCTCGGGCCTGGGTGGTTCGGATTCCACCTAAAATATAGGCCCATGGCTGGCTAGTCCGCCCTCCGAAGCGTGAAAAACCCCCAATCATTGCACAGCGAGCGGGGGTGGACCCAAAAAGATGAAATAAGTGCTAACGCACACAATAACGATGGGTCCCTGAACCCCTAATCGTCGCATATCACTATGCGATGGATGGGGGATGTATGGAAAATGACCAACCACCGACGTGGCAGAAATGCCCTGCCCCGGTCCTCACCGAAGTAATGTCTAACGATGGTCCCGGTGAGGTACCACAAATGGGGAGTAGAAAAAAAAAAAAAAAAAAAAAAAAAAAAAAAAACACACACACACTCATACTTCACTCACACTATCCTTTTTTTTCTTTCGGTTTCTTCCGACTCTGCGCTGCGAATCGTCGCTGGAGCTCCTCATGCTGCTGCTGCTGCTGCATTGCTGCTTCCGCGTAACAATGGGAACCCGTTACGCTCGTATAAATCGTGTTTTGCACCGTTATACTTCTATCGTATATAATAGCTCTCTCGAGCCGCGTGGATTCTGCTGGTCTTAAGCTATGTAATACGTGCATGTACGTGTGTGCGTGTGTAGTAAGAGAGAGAGAGAGAGAGAGAGAATGAGCTATTACATTGCAAGTAACGCGTGCGCCACCTCTCGCGGGTTCTCGCTCTCTGTTACAATATGACGCCACTCGGCGGTGATGACGCGTGTGCACGCACGCACTCACGCACGCAAAATTTGTTGATTAACGAGGCCGAGTTAACGAGCCAAAATAAACGAATGGCTGGATTTATATTACTCCATGTTTAATTCGTGCACATCTCGCACTATATTTGTGCAATTTAAATCGCATTTTCGATTCGGTTGTCGATGACTGCTATCGATCGATAGTGAGCCACCCAAATGCGGGAAATGCTGTATGTTTACCGTTCGGTATTCAATATATTTGTATTTGCTTTTTATGCTGAAAAATCAAAAGGCCCGACCGATCTCGAGCCAGCGACAGTAATTCAATCACCTGCGCGCATACTATTGGTATTATTCATTTATATTATTGCTCACGAAATGATATAGCATTCGAGCGGACAACAGCCTGCGCTCGCGAGCCTCACATAATGTTATGATTTATACCCTTACGGAAGCTATGAGCCGCCGCTACTGCACTAGCTGCTACTTATACCAATCGTGACTCGTCTTCAAAGTCTCCCATATAATCCCAATAAGGCAGCTGTTGTTCGGCAGAGCTTTTTTTTTATTTTCCGGATTATGTGACGCGGGCACAATAAACCAAGGGCTTCGTCGCTTTTTCCGTTTTCGTGATTAATCTACTTTCGGAACAAATACGTGTACCTCGATGTTTTTGACTGTTAAAAAAAACTTTATATATAGATTGGCCTGGTAGATTAATCGACGAACGGGGCTAAGTTTATTTTTCAATGGGGAAAATTTTACGCTAATCATTTATTTTGTACGGAGCTTAATTTTTAAAGCAAGTAAATGTATAGCCACATGTCTCTGCTCCTGCGAGTATATCGACAAGAAAAGATTGTTTCGTTTAGTCGTGTAATGTATATAAAAATTGACCGTGCGGAAACTGACACTGCAGATGCTGCTGCAGCACTCGCAAGCTGTAAATATTCGTTTCGCGCCCGGGAGGTTTTTGAAACACAAGTTTCAAATTATAATGAGTTGATGATAATATATCTACGTTTCCTGATATCTGCAGGAACTTCTCATTAACAGAAACTATAATCTTTAAAACGTCCATGATTAGTGATAAATTGGACTCATTTTTTTGTATAAATACGCATGGCAGTGCTAATTCAAGTCATAAGTTGTAAAGATTCAACAAGTCGAACAACCTCAAAAGCAAATAAACAAAATGTCGTCGAAATTGATTTTTGCGTAAGTATACATTTTTCTATAAAATTCTTTGTACGTAAAAAAGGGAATGAAAAACTTTTTATTATTAACATTTCTTTACTGCAGATTTATTTTGTATATAAATAAAACTTAATATTATAGAGTTCATATAATTTAATGAAAAATCTTTTTATGTTTTTAGTACCATCGCTGTTGCGGTCTTGATGTTGAGCGATCTTTGCGCTCAAGCTACGGCTGAACACTTTGGCTGGACTGATGATGGAATTGATGTTGACGATTTCAACTTCGTATTAGCGAAATAATAATTGTATTTAATAGATTTTATTGGATTTAAATGTTCCAAGACCAAAATGTATCTTTTATATTTAATGACTTCTTGCCACCAATAAAAATATTTTTAAAAAATCACTCCAACAATTTGAATTCAAAAAATTTCGAAATGACCATCAATACCTATTTAATCACTTTTTACTCACAATAATATAAAGTTTTTTCTTACATAAAAACATACAAATGATACAATTAAAATAACAATAATATACCATTTAATTTCACCATTACTAAACTTTGAAAAGACGAATTGAATTAAAGTTGAAAATCAATAAACACAGCTGTTAATATCTGTTTAACGCCCGAGAGATCCTTGAAACACGAGGTGCACATCGGGGGAGTTTTCGGTTTTACTACACCGTTGACCTCCTTTTTTTCTCTCTCCTATCGACTCCGCTACGTTTAAAAAAAGTAAGTGAAAACCTGTTGTAAGCTTACATACAGCTATATACACAACAGCAGTCTTTCCAATGATACTTCGTCGATTTTAAAACGACAGAAAATAGCATTGTCAAATTATTATATAAAACCTCTTCTCTCGCAAACACACACACACGAGCGAGATCGATCGAACAACATCATCCGCTCGCGAGCTACGCGTTGACGTGTGTGCAGAAAAGGGGGAGCAGGAAGAGGAGGCCATGAGCTGGCTTGTAGCACATCGAGCATAAAATAAATGAAACATCTTGCTCTCGCGCGCTTGAGACACCCAAGAGATGTCAGCCACGAGATTGCACAGTCAGAGAGAGAGAGAGAGAGAGAGAGAGAGAGAGAGAGAGAGAGAGAGAGAGGAATCTACAAAAGCTTTTCGCTCGTTGCTGCTACCGGTGCTGCGCGACTGAGCTTTTGTATTATCGTTCGGCAAAACTGTCAACGCTCATCTCTCTCTCTTTTTTCTGTATTATCATGGGAACATAGAGGAGCTGCTACTGCTAATGTCGTTCGGAAGTCTATTCCCAACTTCGCGGAAAAGATAAAAAGAAGATGCTTCGCGGAGAGAGAGAGAGAGAGAGAGAGAGAGAGAGAGAGAGAGAGAGAGAGAGAGAACTTTCCGCCTCTTATAAGTCTCAAGGGTATTATACGCCGCAGTGAACTGATTTTTCATGTCTCTCTACGTATATACTTTGCATTCGAGCCATTTTACGTACGTAAAAGATCGAAGGAGCTGTGCATAAAAAGGAAGTGGATGTATATATTTCTATGCATATATATAAGCGTAATAAAACAATTACATCCTTCGATTTCCGCACTATACAGCACGAGCGCGTTCGCGCGCATGCGTATACATACACGTGGAATTTTTCCCTCGCAGACTTTTAATAATAATAATTCTAAAAAGTAATGAAACCAGAGTGCATCTGCGCGGATAGAAAAGTCAGCGGCGTGATTACACGTTTGATACTTGGAAGAAAGAGAAGAAGAAGATCAAAGTAAAACCTTGATGCTCCTTTTTTCCAGTGAATCAAATTTACCTTTCGTGCGTAAGCAATATCTCGAATTGAATATAGGATTTTTCGCTCACGACTATTGACCGAGCTTTTCGCTGCTCGGGAAAATTATATATATCTCTCGAACGTTGCGCGTATAGCTGTATAATCCAGATCGCCGGTGTGAATTTAGCGAATTAGCCTGGCTCTTTTGGCTCGTCGTCGTTGCGCTTAGCGGTTTTGCGGGCCGTATTACTATACAGAATGTCCACTTGTTTCGTGGAGTTCGATCGCGTATCGGCCTTTTAACCACCGGTCGTCGTCGTCGTCGCGCGCGGATATAGCTCGCGCGCTAATAAGCTCGAGAGCAGCAGCAGCGGTAGTAGTAGTAGTAGTAGTAGTAGTAGTAGTAGGTTATTTAATTTAGATGTCGCGTGTGGCAGTGTATATACTCCTAACTACACGACGTACCTACGTATAGGTACACTTCGCTATTAGGGGGATGGCTTTAGTTTCGTGCAAATGAAAACTGTACATCCAGTTGAGTGCTGTGTGCATGTGCGCGCATATGAGTGTGTGTGTGTGTGTGTGTGTACATAGCGCCGCAGCCGCGTAACATGGCAGTTTTGCTATAGCGCGCGTGTACTGCTCGCTATGTATACTTTCCGCGCCGAAACTTTCGCGGGATGATTTCGTACGTCAATTAATTTTCCCGCGCCAATGCACACACACACACACACTTATAAGTTGAGTATTTTGGCGCTCGTAATAACGCGAATTGGCTCTTGCGCATACAGCACGAGTTATTATCCGTAATTTTTTAATCGCGAACGTTCGCCACGCATTTTTTTCTTTGTGTTACGCCGAGAGGCAGGAGCAGCAGCAGTTCGGAGCTTTTAATTTTACGAGCGCTGCATGTACGAAACTCGCGCTATATGTAGGCGCGGTTCTCTATTTGCGCGAATGTGCATACAGTCTAAATTGGAGCCCTCGCATGCTACTAGGTATATGTATAGGCAGCAGCAGCAGTTGAGCGGTCAGCGACAGCGTGTGACTTTCGCACGAGTTTACACAGCGGAGAGGTGATCGAGCCAAAGAGGAGGGAGAGAATCGTACAGACATATATATATACGTATAGAGCGTAATTGGGCGCTCACGCGATAGCGGAAAATTCTCATACGTGAATCGCGTATTATATACACTGCTGCATATATGTATCTGTGTGTGTATGCAACACGTGCTAACATCTTTTTTGCATCGCATCGATTTTTTTGAATTGTAAATTATCGCCGTGTGTATACGCTATATCTAGCACTCCCGCGCGCGTGATGCAGCCTCCTCGCCGTATACGTACGTACGTACGATACGCTTATTGTCAATGAAGAAAATAAACATTATTAATTATTCAATGCCATGAATTTCTTAATTATCGCGTGAATAATGTATCGACGTGCGTTTAACCAATTCGAACGTTATTATTATAGTTTGACGTGTGCAATGAGCAGCTTCGAGGCCCCGTGCACAAACCCGGCAATATATAGCGCGCGTCTCGCGCTGCATCGTACAAATAGGGACCAACAAAGAAAAAGAGCTATAGCTCTTCTATATATACACAGCCGCGAGTGCCAATGTGTATATAGATATACGCTTAGCTCTCTCAAACGATATTGATTGATTAGTCGCAATTACGCGTGTATTATTGCACTTTCTTTGATGAATCCAATTATTAACTGCGAAAACGTAATTACGCTTTCAGTTCGTCTTCGTGCTATATACGCGTGTACGTTATACGAGCGGCACAAATAATTCTTGCCAATTCGATTCTCGAGTATATGAGCAAGTACGCGCGCGCGGACACACGAGGATATACGACCTTTTACTAGTTCGAAGTGTAGTTCAATGAAATTGGATCGTGCGTTCTTTTATTTATTTACTTTTTTCTCCTCTATACTCTTCTTCGCATTTTTTTGACTCGTATGTGACAAATAAGTCGAGCAAAAAACACAATTGAAATGAAATTCCCTTCTCTCCCTTTTTTGCGTGCGGATTCGAAATGAAAGTAAATACCTATTTTTTTCCGTGTGTTTTTTTATTATGCGCTTTTCAGACAGATTTTCATTTTTACGGCAGACAGAAAAAAGCTCCTTTGCATCCCGCAAAACGTGGAAGTAGGTGTTTACGCATTTTTTTCATGTTCCATACACCCACGTCGTAAACTCCGAAAAAAGAAATGAAAATTCACGCTTTTTCATTCACTGCCTCGCGTAAAAATGATATTATTTTATACATGGCTTAGCCGAAAATCTAGTTATCTGAGTTCGATAATGAAGTTTTATTATTGTACTATTTGGAAGAATAAATAACAGGACCAATTTTTTTATTTTTAAGCTCGTATTAATTTTAATCACTATTTATACTAATTTGACGTCACCTCTATGGAAATACTTTAGATAAGCATATAGCGATAATGTATGTCAGTTGAGTCTCATTAGCGAATGCGACCCCAAGATAGAGAGCGAAGAAAAAATAATTCGGAAAATGATCGCAGTGGGTATGATCCGTTATTGCCGAGCCTCACCCGCGAACATGCGCTCTTAGTCATTAAAGATGCATTTACGTACGTACGTACATTCGTGCGGTGATTTGCGTAATGGTTGCGCCCAACGAGGTTGAATTTAGTATTTCGTTGTTTGACGTTCGAAAAATTTAATTGCAGACTGCTATAAGAGAGCTGTTGAAAGATCCTAATGCTAGCTGGAAAAATGCAGGAGCTTTCTCCAAATTCAATGAAACTACTCGGCACGAGCTTTTCTTTTATCACTTGAATTGCTGTACAGCAGTAAGCACATGCCGCTGCTCATGATTCGATGAAAGTTTAAACTTGTCGAAGCTGTGAACTACAAGTCGTTCGGATGTATTCATTTCAAAGCGATAAAAGTGTCTATTATTGTTCCTATAAATGTTCACACGTATTTATAGTCCTAAGTATTTCTTGGTCTCGTCGTTGGCAGTGCACTGCAAAAATTACAAACAAGATGTAGATTGCGCGTGGCAAAAGGTATAACGAGAGAGAAACATATACTATATAGAATAAATCATACCTACACCTCGCGCAAGTATTGTTAACGAACCGATGCATTGGCTGCCGGAAGAGATAACTTTTCACATACAGCATACACACACATACACACACACACACACACACACACACACACACACACACACACACACACACACACACACACACACACACACACACACACAATACGCCTCGATGGCTCAGTGAGTAAAGGCATCGCGCCTTTGTTTACTGAATCTGAGAGTGTCGTTAGGGCCTGGGTTCAAGCCTCGTCGGAGAAAACTGTCACTTGTGACTTTTCTCTCTCGATGAGATTGATCTCGGGCCTGGGTGGTTCGGATTCCACCTAAAATATAGGCCCATGGCTGGCTAGTCCGCCCTCCGAAGCGTAAAACCCCCAATCGTTGCACAGCGAGCGGGGGTGGACCCAAAAAGATGAAATAAGTGCTAACGCACACAATAACGATGGGTCCCTGAACCCCTAATCGTCGCATATCACTATGCGATGAATGGGGGATGTATGGAAAACGACCAACCACCGACGTGGCAGAAATGCCCTGCCCCGGTCCTCACCGAAGTAATGTCTAACGATGGTCCCGGTGAGGTACCACAAATGGGGAGTAGAAAAAAAAAAAAAAAAAAAACACACACACACACACACACACACACACACACACACGTACATAGCGGTGGAATTCTTACTTTACGAGCTTGTATATAGGAGAGTCTTTACTGGTTCACCAAGGAATTTTCGTATTTTTTTTTTGTTTTACGTTTGCTATTCCCGCTGTATGTGTACTACTCTCTGCTTGGGTTGTACTACTGCTACTCGAGAGCCGCAGTAAAGCTCAATTTTTCGGGTGTGAACATGCTGAAAATTGAATGTAAAACGCTTTACACATTTCCGCGCAGCTGTATACCCGGCATTTTTTTTTCTCTCTCTCTCCCTCAATCTCTTTTCCATTCCATTTTTTGCGCGCACGATCTTAACATGTATATGTTTTCTAATTTCCAAAGAATTCGCAAATGTTTTCCGTCCGTGTTAAATGCGAGCTGCTGCTGTGCCGCCGCTGCTGCTCTTGCTTGAAGTGTACGCGTATAACGAAGTGAATCGAAAGTGACTGATTTAGATGGTTGTTGCTAAATGAGCACGCGCGCAAGAGGCTCAAACGCAGAAAAAAAAATCACAAGTGCGAATAGGAATTCACCGCGAGCTAGTGTATATACATGCGCGCGTGAGGCCGTTTAGAACGACGATTTCACCTGCTGCGCTGCACTTGCTCGCGCTCGGCAGATCGATGGGGAATTTGCCACAGTTGACTACTGGGCATGTATGTATGTGCAGCTGCAAGTTGAGCAATCAGTTGGTGTTGTGTTGCTGTTTTTTTTGTTGTGGCTACGTTAATAAAAAGAAACTATACGTGTAATTTATCGTCGTTAAAAAATTAGGCTCGAGCTATCGTTAAGCGAGCTCATAATGGAGCTTTTGCATTTTTTTCAATGATTTGCCGCGAGAGCAACAAAGGCTATAAACAGTAGAAGTAATGAAAATCCAAATAATTAAAATTTCGACACGCAATTAATTTGATCTCTTGGAGTATTTTTTAGAAAGTTTTGCACAACTTATCTGCTGCGCTATATCTTTCACTTTATCTGCTTCTGCAATCGAAAATCACTTATATGCTCCGAAAATCGTAAACGTAAACATATTGCTAATTCATGAACTACTCTTTCCTCTCCTTCTTTCTCTCTCTCTCTTTCTGCTTGTCTGGCATGACGTTAATTTCAAAACTATCAAGTCGGCTAATTGGATAAGATGGGAAATTACCTTCTCTTTCGATTCATCGTGTCTATATGTGCCGCTGAGAGGCTCATGCAATATTCAAAAAGGCCGAATCTACGATGTTTTGCTATATGAGCTGCATTGGTTTTCATTTCTTACCTTCGGTTTCTACCTAAACAGACACAAATAGATTTAAGTTTTTGAGACATTTTGACGTAATTAATTCGAATTGCGGACCTGCAAGCTTACGTAATAATGTTAACGTTAAATTGAGTTTTAAACAACATCAAGAGGTGCAGTAGCACCTAGCCGATATTCTACAAGTAAGAAATACACTATGTACACTATATTCCAAAAAGTGATTTCCCACTTGCGGGGACGACTTTTCTACACCATGCCACCTAGTGACCAGTACCGAGGCTGGAGTAGAAAGACGAGTGAGCAAGAAGTGACAAAGTCCAAATTTTAAAGTTAGAGTTGAAATATAAAATCGTCGATAAGGAGAAATTTCAGGTGCAATGTAAAATGTAAATATATTTCGTTTATCCAAAACAAACGCGTACTCTGAGCTTTAACCGCAATTATGGTACATAACATTACACGCAGTAATATAAAACATACGATATACTCCGTATCATCTTGGAAATTCTAAGGGATTATGTAAATATTGCGAACATTACGCAGCCGCCGCCAAGGCTTAGTTTGTGTAGTTATAATGCGATATGCGTTTACCGTTAAATCGTTCCGATCGCAACTATGTGTGTACGTATGACTTATCAGCTAAATAACATTCCAGGGCTATGATTTTTTTTCGGATACAGCTACTGTAAGGGAGAGTCGCGAAGACGACGACGAAGCTCGAGACGTTCCCACATGTGTGGCTATGGCTATATATGAGCAAGCAGCACTAGCAGGTAGTGGCATTAATTAGCGAGTACTTCATAATGGATGCGGCTGGCGGTGGCGCGCGGCCGATTGTCCTCTGCTTTTGCTGCTGCTGCTTCTATTGCTGCACGAGAGGAGGAATTTTTTTTGAGGTGTCGAGAGCGCGAGACCTTATCGATGGATGCAATCTAGCTCGGTCTCAGCTATGTGAAAATGGGGGGTGATACGCGCTTACATGTACACATGTCGAGCTATGAAGGTTAACGTCCTCGCGCCACGCCGCTCACATATAGATTCTTGCGCAATAATCATAATGGCAAAATGAACAAACGAGCATAATGTAACGCAATTTATAACTCATCAGTCTCCTTTTATAATCGCACTGCGCATGCAGCTTTGTGCTTTGCACGAGCCATGCGCGAGAATGAGAGAACTGCAGAATCGCAACGAATTAGAAGAAGAAGAAGAAGAAGTCACGGGTTAGGCCGGAGGGAAAAAAAACACCGGCAGCACGCAATGCCGCGCGTAAGGTTTCGCTTTTCAGGCTCGAGCTCTGCAGCTGTACGTACGTAGCCTCTACCTGTGCTCGCTTACTGATAAATCGGTAGTGTGCGTATGGGCGAACACGCGCGGGCGGTATATAGGCGATGGTTATCTTTCTCTCTCTCTCTCTCTCTCTCTCTCTCTCCTTACGCGGCTGCCGATTCCGCGAGAGAAAGAGAGAAGCTAACCCTGCGCTTATGTTTCCACCTTCGTATACGCTAGGTAATGAGCGATAAATAATCCAAAGAGGCACATTCCTGTGCGTAAATAAATCCCCACTAATAATATATAGATATAAATATGCGTGCACGTGCTTTGGTAAAAACGGGAGGCGCTAAGAAAAGAGGCTTGGCCGAGCTCGATCAATTGATGTTTGGCTAAAAAAATAACTAATGAATAAAATGAAAAATTCAGCTTCGAAAACGATTTCTTCGGGACAAGTCGAACTTCTTGTCGAAGTTACGCAAAATAATACGAAAGTGTGTTTTTTAATAATGTTCGTTTTTATCTTTATGTTTTATTTCAATAATTGATAATGCACCCACCGGAGGCATTCATTAAGCGTAAGATAAATTAGAATAAAACTACTCATTTTTTATACTTCATCATTGCTTATGAAAAGCTAATTTAAAAAATTATCTGAACCAATGTCAAATTATAATAAGTTGATGATAATATATCTACGTTTCCTGGATCTGCAGGAACTTCACATTAACAGAAACTATAATCTTTAAAACGCCCATGATTAGTGATAAAATGGACTCATATTTTTGTATAATTACGCATGGCAGTGCTAATTCAAGTCATAAGTTGTAAAGATTCAACAAGCCGAAAAACCTCAAAAGCAAATAAACAAAATGTCGTCGAAATTGATTGTTGCGTAAGTATACATTTTTTTATAAAATTCTTTGTACGTAAAAAAGAGATTGAAAAACTTTTTTTACCCACTCTAACCTCAAATACGCAATTTTGCTGCTAATTTTAGGTTCTCGTAGGAAAAAATAGTATCATCAACTGGTGCAGATATGGTTTTTTAACAGAACTCGTTACAGCACTCGCCTTCGGCTCGTGCTATAATCCCTCGTTTTGCTAAAAGACCATAGATGGACCCATTGAGAAGTATACTATATTATTAACATTTCTTTGCTGCAGATTTATTTTGTATAAAAATAAAACTTAATATTATAGAGTTCATATAATCTAATGAAAAATCTTTTTATATTTTTAGTACCGTCGCTGTTGCGGTCTTGATGTTCAGCCAACTTTGCGCTCAAGCTACGGCTGAACACTTTGGCTGGACTGATGATGGAATTGATGTTGACGATTTCAACTTCGTATTAGCGAAATAATAATTGTATTTAATAGATTTAATTGGATTTAAATGTTCCAAGACCAAAATGTATCTTTTATATTAAATGACTTCTTGCCACCAATAAAAATATTTTTAAAAAATCACTCCAACAATCTGAATTCAAAAAATTTCGAAATGACCATCAAAACCCATTTAATTACTTTATACTAACATTAATAGTAAGTCTTTTCTTGTACAAAAATAACAAAAATATCACTTAAATTTCCCCATCACTAAAATGATAAAAAACCAATATAATAAACAACTAACCAAAAACAGTAGTTAAGAGTTGAACTTTAACTAAAACCCAGAAAAAAATTAAAATCCAAGTGTTTTAATAAATCAATTGAAAATTGATATCCAAATAAATTAAGCATTTAAACTCCAAAAAATATAATAAGATTACAGAAATAAACAATCAGTTCAAAAGAAAATGAAATTTATACTTCATGTTTCATTCGCTTGATTTTTAATTAACTATTCATACTAAATGAGTTTAAAAATGTTCACTACAATAATAATAATAATAAAATAACAATATCAGATCCTCCCTGGATTCGAGCACATGCACATAAATAGTTGCAGTGCGTATCCTAAAACAAAAGATTACATTTAGAGCCTTTGATTTTTTGCATAGAATCTTTAAACTATGTGGCCAGCCAGTATAATATCATGTTTGGACGTTATCCAACGATTTAAGGTGGACAACTTGAACCGAATCCAAAAGTGTAAACGGCGCGATTTTAACATTGTTTTCTTTCGTCGTTATCCCGAGCAAGTTTAAGCGATTCTTTATTGTGCATAAATACGCGGGGGCCAACTTACATTATACCCTTTGGCCGCAGGCCGAAATGAATCACGAGAATCGCCGCTATCCAGCGCGCGGCATATTATATAGATTTAAATTAATCGAGTTTTGGCATCAGCGCGAGCAAACTGTCCATTGCAAGTTGGCACTGGGCGCCGGCAGCGGGATCCTTATTATTATACGTAATACAAACGTGCGAGAGATACAATTGTGACAGGTGCAGATATTCGCGGGCGAAACCGTTGCCCCGGCGTGTACAGTGCAGTCGTGATTTGCGCGCGTTACTGTTCCAACTGTTGTGCTGTATAGATTTTGAGGCAGCAGCAGTAGCAGCAGCAAAACTCGAAGCTCCTGCGCGTATATCCTATAATATGTACGAAGCCTTCGCGCGCCCCGCAGCGATCTCAAGGCCAATTACCCGAGATTTGTGACATTCTAGGGCTGCGCGCGCGTTTGCTTTCTTATATTGTACTTTACGCGCGCTATAAATAGAATATAGAGAAAACAAAAGAAATTCTCATTGTGCGTCAATATAATCCGCGAGGAATGCGCGCGCGCGCGCCAGAGAGAGAGATTTTCGATTTATATCTAGAGGAGGAAAACTACGTGTAGCATTTTGATCCGCACCAGGGATATATAATCGCGTATATCAGTACGTGCGTGTGTGTACATTACCAGCCGCTACTCACGCATGCGGTGCACTCGGCACGCGCCGTAACGATATATTCGCGCTAGGTTGCGCGCATTCCTTTATCCGTAGTGCGTCAGCATTCGCGCGCATGATTACGGTCACAATTCATTAAGCGCTGTTGATGTCGCGGTTGAACATACGGGCGGCATGGTCGATGTATCTGTATTATAGGATCGTCGATCGAATTCGTTCCTTTTTTTTCTATTTAAGGTTGTATTTTCCCCCATTCATCATAGCGATTTTCTGGAAGTATATTAGAGGTATCTGTCGCCATGGTCAAAATGCCATTCCTATATGCTTGTCGTGGATTTGAAGATTTATGTGTTGTTGTGGTCGTTACCAGAGTGTACTGTAGAGGGTGTAATTGGTAGCTCGTTCGACCCCAAACTTTTTGCGCCAGATGACATAATGATACACGACAGCCTTTATTCGTAAAAAAATATACGGAATTCATTTCGAAAAAGGTCCATCATAATGTATCATAATGTATTCATCTATAGCGTGACCCTTGTGTTGTAAAATTTTTACTCCGAAAACAACGAGCTTATCAATGTAGTTCAACAGTGTAACACGTACAATATATATCTATCTATTTACGCGAGTGTATCTCAAGTAACAATGTTAAAAAGGTACAATAAAATAAATCTAGCTCAAAAAGACAAACGAAATAACGAAGCCTTGCAGCGCTTTGTTGCCTACGGCCTCTTACACTGCCATATACATAAAGGCCCACATTACGTGTGTATACTGCTGCTGCCTTAGTGGTGCGCGCGCCCAAACCACAGTGAGAATTAAATGGATCGTTGGCAAAAGCTCCGCGACGCCGATTTATAATAATATTACATCGCGATCGGGGCCGGTTTGTTGCACAGCCCAGCGCGCGCGCGGAGAGTTAGTCGGGGCACGATAAGGCTAAATCCCTGTGTTCCAGGGAAATGTCCGATCTATACCCAGATATTTACATGTATTTTCTGCCTCAGTCGCCGCAGCAGCCGAGATCTATTATTACTCGCTGGAGTACGTAGGCACACACACACACGTACACACGTACACACGTACACACGTACACGTAGACAGACTCACTCATGGTAGCTACGTAGTATAGCGATATTTCGTTGCACAATGGGCGACATAATAGGCACCTTACAATGTGACCACTTGTTCTATTCTCTGGTACTAATGGTACTATCTGGACTTATATTATGTATATCTATCTGGCCAGGGCGCATTATAACTTTTGTTAATTTATATCGTGTGCAGTGCGTTTTGCATTATGCTAATACACTGATGTGCTCCGCGCACATATGCGCGGCTTATACCGTAATTAGATCCAAGATCACTGCAGCTGTATAGGATCTGCTCTCGTTAATCATTAGATCCATTGTTACTTTGGTTTTTCTATACCTTCGGTTTTTTTCTTATCGTGGAAATTTTGCTCACAAACCATAACTGAAGTTCTAGATTATTTCCTCGATCGATCGTCGAAGATCATGAGAGATTGTATGTGAGATGAATCGCTAACATACACACTAGCTGAGCTTCTGCAAAGTAATGCGAAAATTGAGCTTAAATTTCCTAATAACGTAAGGAACTTGAAATATGTTTTTCATAAGGCCGGCTGCCCAATGTCTCGGCTGTGCTCCACACAAAGCCGTTTATCAGCTTGGAACGCATCAACGCGACACGAGCCCCCGCAACACAAGCACAGCCGACGGTATATAATATAATTATGTCACTGCGTATTATCGTCTGGTGCTCACGCACCGGATATTTCGCCGTGCTCTTCCGGTTTTAGATAATGACGTTTGCCTGCGCATCGTACCTTACACATTATACAAATGTACATCATCGATATTTTTGAAGATTTTTCAAAATCGTGAACTGGCAAATTATGCATTTATAGGTGTGAAGTGTGCAAAAAGAGCCACTGTAGCATGTATTATATAGCTCTCATTCTCATCAATGACGTCGTCGTTTGAATTCAGAACTTAGCCTTTACCTTATAACACTGTTGACTTCCGTTTATTTTTTTTTACTTTCTTTTTCTTGCCGTCGTTTTGTCTGTAACTTTGCTGCTTCGACGCTTGCATGCTTTTCAATTGCAGGAAACACCACCTCTCTTCTTTCGCTCTCTCTCTCTCTTCTTTCTTTCATTCTGTTTTCCTCTTTCCTTTATATACGTTATATTCGCAGAGAAGCTATACCATGTCTTACTTATTATTTTTACTCACTGACGCGAGCATTTTTTTCGACAGGGCCCGAAAAACTGACTTTGCCACGCTCTCGTGCATTTTCCTCTTTCTCTCTCTCTCTCTCTCTCTCTCTCTCTCGCTATATAGTGCAGTGACACGTTAACTCTAGCCTGAAACGACGCTATTTTTCCTCCTTCCCTTCACAATCGCGCGCACAGCTGGCTTGGCAATTTTCATTTTTTTGCCCTCTTGCTTATACATTTTCGCGCAGTTCGGCCTTTGTTTACGCGATAAAAATATTGTTTTGTGTACGAGCGCGCCACACACACGACACACTCAATATAAGAATCGCGCGCGTATATACATATAGTCGAAAACAAAGCGCCCGTGTTCGTACTACATGTCCCGGGCCAAGCGTAAAATTCAGTCTCTCCCACTCGGGTCGAAATGATCATGCACAACGTCCAACAGATGCAACTCGGTCAGCTACGCGCTAATGCGTACAAATATACACGTGCACACGCGTGCAGTGTCGAGCTGGACAGTTGAGCTCGACGTCGGCGCGGCGGCGCGCTTGTTAACCACTGGCCCCCGATGTCGTCGCAGGATTTATACGTGAGATTAAAAGCTCTCTCTCTCCCGTCCCTCCCTACTGCTCCCACGTGCATATGTGTGTGTGTATGTGAGTGTGTCCAGGGCGAGCTTCCGGCGCAGCCTACTTTAATGGCCATCGTGACGACCTGTTAAGCCCTATATATGGTATTATTTCCAGTTGAAAACGACTTTATCGAAATCATCGTTCGTCCTTCGCTGCTGTTGCGCCTCACATTTCTACCCATCTCTTTTTTTCTCTCTTTCTGTCTCTCTGTGTTTGCCTGTGTCCTGGAAAAGAAAACAGTTCTTTTTTTTTTGTAAGTTAGATGAATGCGCTCGCTCGTGCAGAGTTTCAATTCAACAGTAGAGAGTCCGAGAGAGTAAGAGCTTAACGAGGTCGCATAAATTATTAACACGAAAGTTTTAGTCTGCGCGAGTAATTTGCGATTTCCATGTTAGAACGTATATATAATACGGCCAAGAGCATAAGAAAAGTCCCTTTTCCCTCTACCGGCTTATAACGAACTTTTCCGGCTGGATTTTAATTAACATTTATAGAAAAAAAAATTTGCGAAAATGGAAATGAAAAAAATCCCGAGCGAGGGTGAATTAGTCTTTGTTCATCTCCTCGATAACAAAACAATCTGGAATACAATATGCTCGGGCAGGCGAGGATTACCAACTCGCGTTACCCACAGCGAGCCCCTTTATGTACGCAAAAGTTTCACAGCTTCTCAATCGTCATTAAATTTTAAATCGTTTCTCTGCACGCGCACATCCACGTGTGTGTGTATGTGGGCATGTGAGTACCACCCGCGTTTAAGCAGCCGAAGGGCTTACACTACACGGCAGCAGCAGTTTATATACACATTCGCAAACACACACACACACACACATACGTACATACGTGTATGCTAATGCCCTAGCGAAAAATCACGCGCCAATGCAGAAAACAATACTATCTTGATCGAGCGATCGCAATTTTGCCTCCTCGTGTGGGCGGTATTTCTCACCTTCTGCTGCCTAACGATGCGCTTTGTCGATATTATATGTGGCCCCACGGTGTGTGCTCATACTCATGTAGACCCAAGCTATGCTTTTGCACATCTTTCAGTTTTATGATAAAAATGTTTATTTTTTTATTTATTTAAAATTAAACTCTCACTTCTCATTTTGGAAAACTGTTTTTATCGATTCTCAATTATCCGTTTGATCTCTCATTTTCTTTCAGTTTGTTTTTGAAGTAATTCTATAAAATACGATAAGTCAAAGTGTGATCAGCAAGTTTCATTTTGTTTATCGAATTTTTCTATAGCGCTGATAGAATAACTGAACATTAATAATGGAACAAGTATCAAAAAATGACCATTTAAAATATTTTAAAATACATTAAAATTAATTGTGGTTTGTATTGGTGATTTTTCTGATTCATTTATGTTAAAAATATCAAGAACATTTTGAATGATCTGAGAATGACACTTTTATTCTTTCAAAAATTTAGATTAGTTTTCAACTACTTTGAGCTTGCACCATTAGATGACGAGTTGCTTTATCTTCAAATGTGCAAGTGGCAAAGTAAAAATAATTGTATAAGTCAAAGCATAGTCATGAGATGAACGATTTTTATATTTCGTTTGAATTCTCAAAACCGTTGCATCGTTTGTTCTGCTATTGCGATGAGAAATTGTCATCAAATTTAGAGCTTCATACCACACAATCCAAAACTAGGTATTTGTCGCCCCAGCTATCAATTTGGCAAATTGAAAGCCAAAAACTTCTGAGTTACGCATACGAATTTAGTTGCCGCGTGTGCAAACGTGTTTATAATTGGATCGACGCCCGGTGTACTAAGGTTAATTTACATGTCCCAGTACGAACTCAGACTGTCATTCAATCTTGCACTGCTATATTAAGCTACATGGCCGACAATAAACATTGCGCAAACGTGCATATAGGTACACGTAAAAAGTCCTGCTGCACGGCACAGCAGCAAAGTTCACGACTGCGCCACGAATTGTCACAGGATATATCTCTTATGTGTATATTATTAAGCTTGTCCTGTTGTTGTTATCCCTTTCATTTGCCATGTAAGTGCGTTATAATTACGCCGTAGCGCGCCGCCTATATACTTTATCCGGCTTAATCTAAAAACGAAAAAAAGGAAATGAGACAATATAATTGTCGAGCAACTTTTGTCGTCAAATGTTTTACAACCTATAATAATTTTCCTCGTCTCGTATATACTTATATTATATTTTATATATTATTTTTTGTTTCAGTCGAGATGCCTGATCGTCCTTTTGTGCGCAGTTTTTCTACCGCAAATCGCAGCAGCCAAAGAACCCAAAGGTAAGCGAGCACGAGTATACTCATAAGCGAGTACTTATTAATATTTTTTCTCGCGCGGGAACGAGGTTATTATAAAATTCGTATAAGAAAAATCAATCAGGCCTAGGTGCGTCGTGCATTATATATCCATCGTAAAACGTGTCAAATATTTTACACCACGGCTGCCTGCCTGAGAGAGGAGGAAGCTCGCACCGAGCCGCCACTTCTGTTGCCGCCGCTGCTGCGCTTGACGTATAAATTCAGGAAGGCGATGGCCAATTACTCACGTCACGTGTGCAGCACCTTCGATGTACTACGGGCGCGCACGCACGCACATAGCAGCTTGGCTATGCGTGTGTGTACATCCCCATATATACGCTGGGGCCTCTAATGAGCCAAGCGTGGGTGGGTGGCCGGTTCTTTCTTGCCGCGCGTGTATTCTGCACCTTACACTCCGAGTATATAGGAGAGAGAGAGAGAGAGACGCGCCGAGAAATGCAGCGCTGCACCGCACACGATCGGATCTCTATTATAGACCGGTCGTTCTCTTTTTCTTTTTCTTTCTTTTTCAGTCTTCGCTTGAGCTCGGACTGCCAATCAAAGGATGCTACAGTGGCAGAGAGTAGCCGATCGTTGTATTGGCCACTTTGCGCGCATAAATAATTTGCCGCGCATACAGGGCTTAATTGCGTCAATGCGGCGATCGTCTTGATGTTAATTGAGTTTGGAGTATACATTCGCGTGTTCTAACCTTCTCGGCACGCATATATATACGTGCTACGGCTTTTATCTCAATTTGTTCGATACGGCGCGCCGCATAAGCGTATAAACGTATAAACGTATACGAGGTACATACAAAAGTAGGCAAGTAAAATATTAACGGTACTCTCTATCTCTCTTTCCTATTCTGTCTGTAGACATCTGCGATATGATGCATATTAGAAAACGCGTGTTCTACAGCGTATATCGCATATACCATATTCTAATAACTATAGGAAGAAATCAAGGATTATTCGATCAAAAATGCGCGATTTACAAGCGCTCGATTAGATCGTCTAGCTCCGCTTGGCCTACATTTAAACGTATATCTACGCTGGCCATTCGTATATACTTTCCTCTCTGACTTCTATATGAACGTTTGCCCGGGTATATATACAGATGTATATTTAGCGAATGACGTCACGGCGCTTGCCCCCAAAATTTAAACATTGACACGACGCAAAGAGTAAAAAGGGTACAATGAAAAAAAAAACAATCTCCTGATGTCTCTTTTTGCTCTATACTAACCCCTTGACGAAAGTTCACATTTCGAGTCTGTAGTGCCTGTGAACTCGTTCGACTTGGCATGAGATCCGCAGAGATCCTCGAAGACGATCTGAAGAAACAAAAAGCAGTGAAACTAAAGCAAACCATCTGTAGCCGTAATACATAGACAGCGGCGTTCGAGGCATTTGTCATCGTAGCGCATTGTTGAATATTCCAATGAGCTATTATTTTCCATAAGAATGTATATAGTAGCCCGTGCTCACGGTGATGCTTTTGTGTATACTCTCACGTTGAGAATTTATACACTGTGTGTGTGTACCTTCCGCGATCGAGAAGAGGCCAGAGATGTATATTCTATTCCCGGTGGCAATTCACCCGCGCACCGCGCGCGCGTGGTTCGAGCAGCGGGAATTTAAATTCGGAGGAGTATTACAGGTGTTTAGATAGTATTTACATAAAAGCTTTTGCATGTACGATAGGCGCGAGCGCTATAATTGTTGCATTGTTGCGTTCCATTGCGCCCGGAGAGATAGAGAGAGAGAGAGAGAGAGAGAGAGAGAGAGAGAGAGAGAGAGAGAGAGAGAGAGAGAGAGAGAGAGAGAGAGAGAGAAAGAGATGATCTCTCGAGAGAGGCACCCGATCCCCTTTCTCTGTGTATATATTTTGTATTATACAAGCGACGGGTAAAGGTTGTTTCGATAATTAATTCACGAGTTTGCGCTGTCGTGTTTTGGCACTCGAGTGAGCTTTTTTTGATGCTCGAGCTGCGCGCGTTAAGATGTAGACAAAAGCTCTCTCTCTTTTTTTTGTATATCTTTCACATAGTTAATAGCTTTCCATGCGAGGCCAAGCCTCGTAGTCCTAAATTCGAGCTGTGTTATTTTACCCCGTTGCCGAGAAAATAAGGCCCGGCTTTCTCAAGCCATCGGCTTTTCCACGATAAATTTTGAAATTCATTATACCCAAGCGAACGATTGAAAACGTGCGATTATCAATGCCCGCGTGTGCCTCGGCCTGGGCAAAAATTCCAGATCACGAATCATTCAGCGTATATAATCGTGCGTTATTGCGCGCTCTCTCTCTCTCTTCGCTCATAGCCCCTTACTACCTCACTGCATCAGCGCGGGGCTTTGTGTGACGAATGTATGCACTTATTATACTGTTTAAACTGCGCTCTCCTACATAGCTGGCCCGAGCGGTTCCTAATACGTGTATATAAGCTGCACAGAGCTGTATTATTAAAGGCTCGTGATGCTTTGAATTCTCACGCGCGCTCGCGAAACTGTGTGCTCGCTTTTAATATACCACCACTGCTCTCGAGCACGTGAAAATTCTGCGAGATGAGCAGAGAAAATCCCAGAGTCTCGAGAGCTCTTCAACGATTCTATAAAGAATAATTTCGAATGAATCAACACCGCGTTCTTAATATTTCGTTAATTGGAACGCGAGCTGTACAGCACATTTTCGTGGAAAATATGTGAGTCGCGAGCGCGAATACTGTACGCTACCGGAGATAGACGGAATTAAGGAAAGAAAGAGCCCGAGCGATTTTTCTTTCTTTCTTTGTATATCTTGTCGTTTATATAAAGTAGGTGTTCGCGGCCTTTTGTCCTCGAACTCCGTGTACGTAAACACGCGACCTCCTCTCTTATAAGCTACGTGTCTCCCTCTCGTTGAAAATCGACGGCGCCGCTGCGCGCGGGTGAAGGGCTTCACGCGCGCGGCATGAAAAGAGAGATATGGGCCGCGCTGCAGCAGGCATGGGTTAGCGCGAGCGAGCGCCACGAGATTTGCGGTCTGACCCCGCGAGTGTGGGTGCTTTCTAAATCGCGTAGTGGCACACACATACATACACTAACTTATACACCGCGCTGATAGTAAGCATTAAAAGACTTTCTATAGCAGCTCGGAGTTATGCTCTCTTTTGTTCCTCGTGACGAGGCCACGCGCGCGAACCCGCGCGCCGATGAAGTTGTTGACTCCGTGTTACGTTGATTCTTTATACAGTATTTTATAATAACGTTCATCATCGACGGATCAAGTTTTGAAAAACGAAAACGAAGAAAAACATTCATCCCAGAGTGCAAAAAAAGATCGTGTGCCATGTCGATTTACTCTCCTTTTTTTTCCTCTCTTTCTCTCGCGCTCAAGCGCACAATTGCCCAATCTGCTCTTTTCACTGTATAGATAGAGAGAGAGACCCCCTGCACACTCGCGGAAAGCCTCGATTTGCATCAACGAATTTCGATCGATAGAATATATCACGCGGCTCGGCGACTATAGTAGTAGTCGATAGCGATCCGCGAACTGCCTGTCTGCTGCTCTCTGGCTGTTGCCACGCGCCCGCGCGCTTTGTTCCTTTTTCGTAAGCTCCAATTGCCACTGCGCACTGCTGCAATTCGCGTTGGAAAGGCTCGGAAGAGCCTATAATATACAAGTTCGCGATGTTACTCGAAATTTTTTTTTGCGATCCTCTAAATATTTAGGCTACAAGATAGCTTTGTATTGTCTGCTTGTATTTCGCTTCGTTTTTTTTCACGATATCGAAACTGTATACACGTATGTCCTCCGAATTAAAATGTCTGATACGAGTGTATGTATATATATTGTTTATATTTGTGTTGTCGAATCGCATCGTCAGATCTCCAATCGAGCGTACACACACACACACAAATATATCCGCGTTTTAACTGTTGATTTATTTGAGCTACGTTCCAAAACACTCCTGTATACAATGCGCACGTAATAAGCCCATTTTGCATCCGCACCCAGGTGAGATAATTTTAGAACGAAAGAAAGATTTTGCGAGGGAGCTAGCTACTACTACCTTATACGTGTATAGCGCCACCGAGAGCTGCTGCTACTTGGTAATTTGAGAATTACGTCACTTTTGGAGGCAAAACACGATTATATACGACGTCGAGAGTGTTTGAACGAAAGACGAAAGTTTAGCACCATTGCGCAATTCCCTAAAATTAGTTGCTTTCCATGACTTTTGTTCATATGCGCCTCTCGAAATTTCAATATATAATATGAACAATTCTTTCATTGGGTATTCGCGAACCAGCCCCGCGTTAGCGGAAAGCGTGCATAGTGGTATATACTATATATGTGTGTGGCAGCAGCCACGCCTATGTGTATACGCACAGTTAAAACAAAGCCTGCGAACAATCGAAATCTCGTAGACCGTATAAGCACAAAAGGGCGCGTATATCCAAAATGAAAATAAGGAAAAAAACGAAGAGGAAAATCTTCCTCTTTTCAGCGCTCACGGGCTCTTGTACAGGCAGCCCCGTATCTGTGCAGCAACACCGCGATATTGAGCCAAGAATCGTATATATATATATATGTGTATAGCATATCTAGCGCACAATCGTGGTATAAATTCATGTATATGTAAAGCTTCCGAGTCATGGCATATGTTGCTGGCTGTGTGTCGGACGTATATACGTTCTTGCAGGCTCTACACGCGTGTAGGTTACTATATCTACAAAAACACAGTGAATAGAGCAGCGAGACGAGATAGCCGGTGGTGGTGTCGAGTGTGTAATTGATTGTTTTTGTTTTCCGTGTACGCGCACGCATGCATATTACAACCAGCAAAAACTTGGATTATATTTCCATGTATGCAAACGAATCCTCAAAACACCGCGAACAGAGCTTGCGTACTTCAATTTTCGACGTCGCGATATTAATCTATAGAGCTCCGAAAGTCGAGATTGATCATACTAATGAAGGATGAAAAAGCTTTAGTATTTAATATTCGAATCCATTTATGATTGATGCATTTCGAAGTTTATGCTAATGAAATCGAAGGTGATGAAAATGAATTTATACAAAGTATATGTCTGCTGTTTCAGGTCTGTGCGCGCTCGATATCAACCAGTCAAACATCATACTCGACATAGAGGAGAGCAGAGGCAACGGTAAGTAAATAGCCCATGATTATATATCCTCATAAATCCGCTCGCTCGGCAGTATAGTAGTACTCGGCAAAGCTGATTAAAGAGGATATTGTCGAGTCATCAAAAGTTCGATATATAGTTTCAGGAAATCGTCGTTGAATCGAGATTTAATATATATTTGCAGCTCGTGTATGTGTGCGTTAATTTTCAAAGGCTTGACAAGTAAATTGATGAAAAAAAAGGGGGGAAAACCGAATCAAAGCTCTGTATACCGCGCCGCAGCACATATAGCGAATGAATCGAAAGTCAAAAGTGCAAAAGTAAAATGGTACAGTAGCCGAGAGTTCGTTGTCTCTCTTTGTCTCTCTTGTTCTCTCTTTTACCTCAGAGACTATTCACACGTGCCCAATTTTCCAATAAACGGCGCCCGCGCGCGCGAGCGAGTGAGCCCCCTGGCTTCACACAGACGAACAGGCTGATTTTCATCAAGTAATTGTGCAGTCCACCGATGCGCTAGTATAGATGTGTATGAGAGTGCTCTTTTTACTATATGCCCTACAGATATATCACAGTTTGTTTTCAACCTTTACCTCTACGTGTATAAATAATCCATCTTTTTTAAATTGGTCTCGATTTAATTAAATACAATTTTTTCTACTTTGACCTGGCTGGCTGCGCACGAGCCTTGAAACTGGATTAAAATTAAAATATAATAAAATTTTTTCTGTGCATTTTTACTCTCATTCGAGTCGCGACATAAATCTTCTTCTACCCTTTAACATATTTCAATCGCAGCCAGACGTGGCGAAAAAATCAGTTAATGCTGCATGAAAAATTCCTCCTTTCGCGCCATATAATATCGCCCCTTTATTTCGCTTCTTTTCTCCTCTCCATACTTTACGAGGCTGCATATCATCAAAGTCTGATACATAATACATGCAAACTTGCAGCGAGCGTGCGGCAGAGATAGGTCTATGTTGTGTGTGTACTGTGTATGTATGTGTGTGGCTCTCTGTCTGCACACGTCGCGACGCGAAGCCGCGCGAAGCTCTCAGCGCGGGCTCGTGTGATGCAGCACCGATGGATGTGTCAGCTGCACACATGGTACTACACTCTGAAAAAGAGAAAGTGATGACTATGCAACAAAGTCGCGAGATTTTGCCGGATTATAAGTTTGCCCGAATGAATAATTTAATATAATAAAGGACAGGCAGTCCGAGATGCGGAGACTAGCAGCATCCATCGCGTACAAGTACACAAACATATATATTTTTCAATCTAAAACCGGTAAGAAAAGCAGGTGCAACGGACGAGTTATCATCGTCGTCGTCGTCGTCGTCGCCGCTGTCGTCTGCGACTTTTCACCAACTGGTTTTTCCGATACCAACGAGAAGCTCTGTTATTTCTTCTTTTTTTTGCTGACCTTCTGCTGCTGTCTCTCCCACCTCATCTACCTTGGAGCTTTTTTGTTTGCTTAATTTTACGGTACATAATAGCAGATCACGACAATACTGACGCGAGACTTTAACTGACACTCGTTAGCGCGACATATACGCGCGCGGGCACACGCGGGTACGCACACAGACTCATTACACTTTTTTTGCGCACAAATCGCGTACAGCTCGCTTATATTCCCTTTTTTTTCATATACTATATACCGAGCAAATCCTAACGGTTTTAATTGCGCGTAAGTCGACTTTACCGCTTTGACGATTGCATGTGCAGCAGCTGTGCGTTGTGCTGGCGCGTAAATAGCGGTGAGAGAAAGCGTTCAAAACAGCCCGATTGCGTTGCGAGGATGATGTCACGCGTGCACACACACACACATATTCCCCTTTCGCTCCGATGAGCTACGAATTTATATATCATACGTACGCGCGGTGGGTATTGTTCGCCTCGACGTGCCACGACTGCGTTCTTTCGTGGCTCGCTCTTGTGCGCCGCTAGTGCATTTTACGCGGTACCCGACGAGTCGTGTGCCACCACCTATTGATCCACGAAAACTAGAGAGCCCTAATCAGCGAGTATAATCCCTTCGACTCTACTTATCAATCTCGGCTCTGATTTCATGCGAGCGCACAATTTCAGAAGCCATTACATGCTTTCCCAAAGAGAGATCGGCTCATAATTAGAATCGATATTCGCGTGCGCGGGGCAAACAACAAGCCCCTATAGATACTAGGTATACGCGAGTGCATGCAGCAACAGCAACAGTACACAACGCTCGCAAGTTACCAACAGGCTTTATTAGCTCGGATGTCTATCTCTCGGCTGCTGTTGCTGCTGCTGCTGCTGCGAGTGTCGAGGCGTACATAATCTGTATAATGTTATCGTCTAAGTACTCGCGGGAATTAAACTAGATTAGCGCGCGAGCGGTGTACTTCATACATATATACCCTCTCCCCCCTACTCTTTAATGGCTTGTCATCTCTCACGTGTATTTTATATACTGCTCCATAATAACTGAAGTTTTGACTAACGTGAAATTTTTATTTTTTCTGCAGGAATCGATCAGGAGACCGTGCCAGCCGAGCTGCCGGTGATCGGCGATCCGAGAAACGAGACGATCCTCGAATTAATATCAACCGGACGTCAACCATTGTTCAGGCTCGAGGGAAAGAAGCTCAGATTGCTCAGGCCGCTCGACAGAGACGAGGAAAATCGATCGCACGTGTTCTTTCAGGTAATTTGATTTTTCTCTCTCTCAATTTTTTTTCATTTTTTATCCACAGCTTGCTGCTGCTCTGGATGTCCGTAAGGTCTGCGGTTGCAGTTTCTTGAATTTTCCGCAGCAGCACGACAAATATATATAATTCCTCCACCAACCCCCCTGTCGAGTGCACACGAGTGTCAGGTGTATATATATATTGCGATGAAAAATTGATGAGTGCGGTAAAAATGTCAATATACCCGATGAAATACGCCAAATACGTTTTAAACTCTTCTGAAACATTTATATCGGTTGCGCGATCGCGCGAGCAATAAAAAAATTACCCCAAGACCTTTTCACTATACGCGGTTGGAAAGATATCTATAATAATTTTTTTAAAAAGTGCATCAGAGGAAAACTAAATTATGCATATATTAGATCATCGCCTAAAAATCCCTTTGGGTAATACGTCGGCTTTGTCTATATCGTGATTTATGCTTATGCCGCACTCCGCGAAGTCAATATAGAGCCCAGGCTGAGTAGTGACCTACATGTACAATACTTGCGCGTACTAGCAGTTAGCGCGCCCGCGCGCGCCGATATTTCATACCGCGCGAAAGAAATATTGTAATTTTTCACGAATCACTAATGGCCGAGTGCTGTTTGATATATATACTCTCATAAATACGGTGGTACGTATCGTTTCTTCGGCTCGAGCACACGCGCCGCGCCGCGTGCAGCACACGTACGTTCGTACGTCTCGCGCAGGAAAGTCTCGACTTGCGGAGCTGTGTGCGCCCGCGCGCGATGTAAAAGTTTCAATATTATGTGCGAACACTTTCCATCTTGATAAGCGAATAAAAGAGCGTATATGTGTATACGAGCCGGCGGGTGTATTTCATCGATACCTAGGCTGCTGCTGCAGTCATCGACGCAGTAAGACTGCTGCTGCCGAGTATTTATATAAAAATAAAACGAAGACATCTAGCACTGTCAGCTCGTTTTCTGTTTTTCGAGTTATATATGCCTAACTTTTACTGCCTCGTGTGGATGGAGAACGAAGAAAAAAAAGCCACCGCTGTTAAGAATCGCGATAGTACACAAATTATTCTCGCGCCGCAAGACATTTACAATCGGCTTGGGTCATCGCGGCGCGCTGACTTAGGCTTCGATTTGTGCAGTGCGCAAAACCCGTTGAATGCCGAAAGCTCGACTTTTTTCCTTTTTGTCATTTTTATGTAACGGCTATGTCTGATTGTTGTCGCGACCCTCGCGATGCACAATCAAAAAAATTATTGCGAACTTACGTATGCAAAGCCTAGCTCACGAGAGAGTGTATAATAAACACAGAAGCTCGATTGGGCTTCGGTGGAAAAACATTCGCAATCGATGAGAGCTAGTACGCTCGCGCGTCATTCATTCTCGATGTTGCACGCGCGTCTGCAAGCACGATCGTATACATGTATAGGTGTACTACGCCTATGCCACTGCGTACGTACGTGCATCAAAAATTCTAGCCTTCCTTTCTCTCGGCGACATTTCAACTATTTTTGTTGCCCCCAACCTTTTGTTAATATCGAGAGTTTCGCAGTGAGATACGAGCACTGGTGGTAGCAAAAAAAAAAAAAAAAGTAGCACCAAAGAGTAACAAAACAGCGAGATCTAGCTCCAAAGCATTCGAATACCGCGCGCGCGCGTTGCCTAGCTTCATATGTACGTGCACTAGATTCTTGAAAAATTCACGTGTGTGCAACTGCTAGCGAATAACTTTTGAACGAGCTCATAATTAACTCTCTGTTATTTTTTACACACACAGCTGAACTGCACCGTACGAGCGACGGGAAACAATCGTAAAATTCCTGTGATCGTCAGGGTCTCGGACATCAATGACAACGCACCGAAATTCATCAATACGCCCTACTCCACTACGGTATCCGAGGTAAGCATCGTATCATACAGTACTCACAACGTATTGAGGTAGGTGTGGCCTTGGCAAATTTTACATCGACCGAATTTTTTTCAAAATTATGATGTGAATGCAGCGTGCGTGGGAACTTTGAATAGTTCGCCTAAAACCTTGCGTATGGTATGCAACTATTCCGCAGTGAATGGCAATAATACCTTTGCAATGTCATCCAGCAAGACTAATTACTGAAAAATTTCACTCTTTTTCCTGCAGCTCACGCCGATTGGCTCGACGATATTCAAAAACGTAGTAGCGGAGGACGCCGACGCCGGCGTTAACGGCCTTGTGGAGTACTCCATAGCGCCTGGCAACGGCGTCGGAGTGGGCAACAGCGACGGGGTTGGTCGCGATCGCGTCACCACTGCCGACGGATACGGCTATTTTAGCATCAATCTGCCTCATCAAGGCCAGGTCACCGTCAATCGTACCCTCGATTACGAGAGGACGCAGCGATATCTCGTCACCATACTGGCATCCGTGAGTATATTTATAGAGTTCAATAAAAACGTTGTGAATTTGAATTTGTAAAGAGCTCGAGGGTCCTCCCGAACGATGTACTTCTCTAAAGGGCGAACATACGGCAGTGCATAGAGAACAGAATTAATCCTCCAAAAGGAAAATACGTATAGATATGCCAGTGCGTTAATTGAAAAACCTTATGATCATTTTAATAGCGGACTTATACGAGACGGTAATTATGCGTAAGCTTAAGCCGCAGTGTCAAATACTGTTGGTTGTATGAAAAAAAAGGAAGCAAAGAGGATTTTCTGCACTATATGTTCCGCATAATTACTGCGTACGAGCGGAAAAAACTAAATATCACGCCGAGCTGGCTGACCTTTGTAACTGGGCGCGTTTTTGCCCTTTTTTATACTTTCTATCGATCTATTCCGTGCTATATATGGTGATATTCAACGTGCGTATGTACCCAACTTTGCAGTAGGCAAAGCATACGCATAGCACAGCGGTGAGAAATAGAAATGAGAAAAAATGTTCATTTATGTGGAGCAAGTTAAAAATTAAAAATTGCGTGGGTTTTCCGATAAAAATAAAACCAAGTTAATATTTTAACCTGCTGTTTTAGTGTACTTGATTGCACTGTAAATTTTTTAAATGTAAAACGATACCACTTGATAATTTACATTCTTTCTTTTATATGGCTTCAATGTACCTACGTAAGTGTCTATTATTGTTACATTCGTTGCATGGATTCGCGGACGGATGCACATTGCATATACGGATCAATCTTTGTAACAAACGTTTCACCGAATTCACTCCTTTCAATGTTATTCCTCCCTCACACACGCAATTCAACTCGGGTCCACGCTGAATTACTCCAATTTATACCTTCGAACGCGCGCACGCATACATCTACTCCATTTGGCACTTTGGTTTGAAAGATGCGCCCATCGTAATTGAATCGCTGCACTTTGCTTGAAATTTGCTTCTTCCTCACGGCTAAAGTACATCCATATACCATGCACAGACCGCATATTTATACGCACGCGCGAAAATTATTTGTTAAACTCGCGTGTACTAGTATAAGTGCATACAAGCGACGAGCGCACATACATATATTCCATTATAATTCATCAACTCGAACTGCTGCTGCTGCTTCTACTGCTCGGCTCGTCGTTGTCATGGGTGCGAGCACGAAATATTTATTCAGTTAATGTAGATCCCGCGCCTCGCTTATATATATACATACACGCGAAAATCCAATTGAATTATATACAATTACGTAATGCATCGATGGATCTACTGCTGCTACGTGCTGTAGACCCCGTGTATATACACAAGTAAATATTTCCATCGTTAAACATCGCGCGCGACACGGGAAATATATCCTGCTGCAACAACTATACTTTCACATTTCACGGAACGAGATCTCTCGGTGACGACAACGTCGACGACGACGACGACGAGTATGCAGTATCACGTGCGCGATAACGACACCCGACTCGCGCCTACTGCACAGAGTGAGATATCGAATATTCCCAGGGTAAATCGGGTAATTTTTTGCGATCTTTCGTCGGCTTGAATAATGAATTTTTTCCTGCGATATGTGATTTTATACTTGATTAATCGTGACACACGAGTTGTTACGGCTCTAGGTTTAATCTAATGTCTCGATACAGCGAGTATGCAAAGTGTGGCGAAAAATTTATATCTTCCGTTTACATCGTCATTTGGTATTGTGTTGTCGCGTGCATTTATCGATCTGTCGCTGCAATTTTTTTTTGGCTACTGCACACACGTGTAGTGATTTATTTAGACTCGCATTGAGAGCGTTAAATAACTTAATATTTTTCGTGAGAGCGAGAAAGATAATGCAGATAGACGGACAAGTAGTACCTCTATTTATTTTGAAATATTATGATTGTGTGCGAAAAAAAGACGAAAAAAAAAAGATCGAGAGCAAACAATATTGCTCGAACAATGATTTATTTAGCCCCGTCGGTTGTTGCGCTACAGAGATATTATCGAGTAATTGAAATATGAATTTTTTTTTGCACTCCGCGTATATGCAGAGCTGGGATTACGTATTAATACATTCGATGGAAATTTCTCGCGTCGAAGCCCCATGCCGCGCGCGATGCTCCTTTCGAAATTTTCGGATACACATTTTATAATACGAAAAAAAATCAAGAGCACACATCTCGCCCGATTAAATTTCAATATATTACTGTTATTTTACGATACCTCTCCGTGGACGCTTATCAATAGCGATTTATCGAGAAAAGCCTCTCCTGCTCTGTTTCTCTCTGTGCCGGAGAGGCCTCGCCTGTAGAATGGTTTAAAGTTTTTTCATACCTATACATATATTCAGCCGTTGTAGCAGCCGCTATAGCAGCAGCAGGAAAAAAGACAATGCGTAGGCAATGCATGTATAGCGATGCCACGGCCTCGATATCGCAGCCGCACCCTCTCGACGGAGGGATGGAGGGGGATACATAATGGGCCTAAACGAGGAGTCTACATAGAGAGCCTGCAGCTGCGCTGCTTAATTCCTTATACATGTCTCGACGGCTGATAACACTTGGACACTCGACTCGAATCTTGCCGTACATTGTTATACACCTGTGCAGCACGTTTCCTGCGCGAGCATATTATATTTCTGCGTGACTCGAAGAAGAGATTCCACAAAGATCGCAGATCGTTACTAGAAGAACGTTTGTTTACCTTTCGGGACTTTTGCTTTTATAAGCCGCATCGAGAACACATTTTTTTGCGCAGAGCTTTTAAAATACTTTTGATCTTAACGAGACTTTTAATAACCGTGCTGAAAAATTCATTTATTAGAGGGGAGCCGGGGGAGGGTTGGGGGTAAATAGATCGTTCAAGTTTTGCCATCGCAGAGTGTATAGAGCATAAATACGTTGTAGCATGAACTCGTGCGGAAGAAGTTTTCAAACGCTTTCCAGCTCACTAGCAGACTTTATGAATTTTTACGTGTGTGTGTATATAATACACGCAGAGCTGACTTATAAAACAAGGTTTTCTCTCTCTCTCTCTCTCTCTCTCTCTCTCTCTCTCTCTCTCTCTCTCTCTCTCTTCGTTTAAACTTTATCTACATTATACAGTGTATACGTGCGTTGCATCGATATTCGCGCAAGGCAAACTTTTTCTCCTTTTCAATATAAGAATTCATGTTACGGCTTTTCAACGATCGCCCGCTTTTGCGTTATATACACATACTTGTACCCATTGAAAAGATTTATGCTGTTTTATGTTATCTTATTTGTGTATATACGCAACTCGAGCGCGAGGGGTCATAAAATGAAAATTTAAACATTTTCAGTCTGCTAAACTTCTTTTCCGCTTAGTGTGTAAACTGCAGCGCGTGGCCGCAGTGTGGTGGCACTACGTGAAAGGGTATTTTTTACCCGCGATTTTTAGGGCGAAGCTTTTAAGTTTGAAGCACGTCTTAATAGCATTTCCGAAATGCGTTTGTTACACCTCGAGACTGGAAACTTTTTCACGCTCGGAGTATATCGAGCGCCCGTGGCTGTAACTTGATTCGATCTCAATTACAAGAATTTCCGATGCATAATTAGTTCAAGGAGAAAATTCAGTTCCGCAAAATGATCCAGCGGTGCTGCTGCTGCATATTACTCGGACAAAGCGAGTGCACACGTATATAATACTCACCAGCATTTCAACAAGTTGCTTTGACGATGACGCTGCGCATTACTAAATTGTCAAAGTGGAGCTTCCCAGTATTGCAGCCGTGTATAGGTATATAGGCACTCGTCGAAAGTATATATCCCTGGTAGCTGGACCGCCTAAATTGCACGTTTTCGCCAGTAGTGGCTCGCCAGAAAAAAAACTATCCTGGCATGTTCGATAAAAAAAATTGAGAGAAAAAAGATTCAATAATGTGTCGCTGCTGTGCTACACACGTGTGGTCTCTCTGGTATTTATTAATAAACTCCCAACCTTGCCCTTTATAATAAAATAAATCAATGCAGCTGAGCTGAGTGTGCCTCGAAAAACGGGTGGCATTATTGCGCGCGTATTCGAAAATCTCGCGATGTAAATGAAAATGCGTAACTCTTTCTCTAGCGTATTATATTGTGTTATATTTGTATGTACGCGTATTATTACGTACATTAAACATCCCGCTGCGTATGCAATATTTGCTACACACGCGTATATTTAATTAAATTCCGACGTTTGCGAGAGATATCAATGTTTCGTATAATGCGCGCGGCAAGGTGCAATAGATATCATCGAAACTAAGTCAAAATGATAAATATTGCCAATTTTCATTCTCGTGAGTGTAGTGCTAGTGCCAGTATAAAGCGGCGGGATAGCTATGACAGAGCCATAAAAGCGGCGTCGTCGAGACTAAATCGAAATGGCCGAGTAACCTGGAATATCATTTTGCCGCTCGTTCGTATTATTATTATATGTAGCGACGCCGCGGAGTAGTGTGCCAGAGAAAGAAGACAAACTGTGCGAAAATATATATCTCATGCATTTAATGAGGTTTTTCCATTATATTTCCTTGTCGTAAAACTTTTGTAGCTACTGGCGCGGGTGTATTTATAAATAGAACGCGCCGCCGTGCAGCCCTATATACCCATCGCGCGATACACGAGTTAATCGAAATTTATCTCATCCGGACCAATCGATATTTAATCCAGGAAAATTATTGAATAAATTGTCGTGAATAAAAATCTAATGGTAATTATATTTTCAGGATCGAGCGATAAATCCAGCCGAGCGTTTCACGTCGACTACAACTTTGACCGTGAACATTCGCGATGACGACGATCAGGACCCTTCGTTCATTTATCAAGGCTGCATGCTGCACAATGGAGCTTGCATCAATCCCGAGTACTCGTCCTCGGTAAGTACATTGGATACTGCTGCTGCTTCTGCTGCTACTCGAATTGCCAATATAATTAATTAATTAAGCCTCGGCAATGGAAATAATACGTATGTGTGTGTGTCTCTCTCTTTGTTGATCTGAAGGTATCGAGTGGAGTTCTCTCGGGCATACTTAACATTGCACCGGAAAAAATTCAAGCCGTCGACATGGACAGTATCAATGCGCCCATACGTTACTCCTTTCTCAGTGGATTCCCGGCAAATTATCGTGAGTTTTTCGAAATCAATCCCAGCACAGGAGCTGTGAATCAGGTGCGAGCGGTTGACACAACAGTCACCAAAAAGTTCGATATAATCATAAAGGTAAATAAAATTTCTACACTGATTACACTGTTGAAAAAACTTTTAATTTTATACAGATTTAATGTAAAATCAGATATTGACTTTAAAGTAACGGAAAGTAACGGATCTAAATTTAATTTCTGGTATTTTTATATTCATTTTCATTGTAAATAAATGTACTAGTGCTATTTTCTTTAAACATATACTATTTTCATTTAAAAAATAAACAAAAAAGGTTTATTTTATACTCTAATTCAAACGTTTTGCTTGAAAATTGAAGTTTATATACTCAATTATATTTTGTCTAAATTGCTCGAAAAAGTTTTGAAAATTCAAGCATAATTAGCGCCAACCTCCATCACTAGATTGCGCAGTGGCAAAGTAAAATTAATCATACAAGTAAAGCATGGTTTTTCCGAAACAATTACTATTGCATTTGTGTTAATGATATTATTTTCAACCGTTTATATACAAGAGAATTTCATTGAACTTCCAAAATTCAATAAACATTATTTTTTCAAGGCCACAGAAGTATCGGACGCAGAGCGTTCGGCAACGGCCAAGCTCACAATTACCGTAAAACCAGTCGACAGTAATCCGCCGGTCATAAGCGCAACGTCGATCGAAGGATTTGTCGATGAAAACGCCGCAATCGGTACAAAAGTCACCGATACCGCCGGCAATCCTATCGTACTTACAGTATCCGACGCTGATTTAGTAAGTCATGTTTATACATCAATTAATATAGACATTGAGATTTCTCATTAGTACTGATCGCAATGATTAACACGCTTGAAAATGCTTATGCCTAGAGAAAAATCGTTCATCGGAACTCGATGCATTGATTGTACTCTTGATTGTGAAAAAGATATTTTTTCCATTTCGCTCATCGTTGACTCTTTTTACTTCAATCGTTATCTCTTGTTTCCATTCATCTACCGCAGAATATCGAATGGGTTCGCATTTAGAACGTTGAAAGCGTAAAATCAAAGCGAGCACATTTTTTGTATTATTGTTCCATCTGAAAAATTATTATTTTCTTTTTTGACTCAATAGAAGTAGAAAAACAAATATTTGCTCAAGTTAAAATCGTTTATATAGCATCCTCGAGCGGATGCTTTTTATCACGTGGAAAAAATCTCTACCTGGATTAAATGTAACCTTACGATATTACTTCTCTACTTATTTCTTTTCTTCAGTCTCGTTAGTATCGGCAAAAATAGATGTATCGCGTTTTATACAGTTGAATTTTCTTTTTATGATGACGTAGGAAGTTTGATAGAAATTACAATACTCTAAAGAATTTCATCGTCATGACTTTATATCGATTCGACGCTTTAATGATCTCATTAATATGTATTTTATTGAAGAAAGACATTCGTTAGAGATAGCAAAAAAACTGATTTTTTCACTTAACGCATATATTTTTCTTATCTTCACATAAATAACTCTTCTTTGAAGCCATAATACGACAGACGTGGGGTGAAATGGGAAAAAATATGTACGTGTAATGTAAAATGTTAAAATATTAAAAGTCGTATCATCCGACTAGAAGATAGATTTTTATGACTTCATAAAAAATGTAATATGCACTTTAAATTGAAACTTTTCGCATCAAACGTCTTACGGCAATAAAAAACGTCGACTTATGTTCGCACAGAGCTCGGACGATCCGAAACCCGAGTACACGTTCGAGTTGACAACGCCGTTCTTCACTATCGACCAGTCGACTGGCCAGCTAGTGGTGAACGAGGAGAATCTCGATCGCGATCCGCCGAGCCCGGGGAGTTTTCGTTTTCAAGTGGTCGCGCGCGAGCGCAACGGCGGTCCAGGCGCAGCGGCCTCCTCGCCGTTGTCGTTCGTCGTGCAGCTAAACGACGTGAACGATAACGCCCCGGTGCTGCCGATGCTCCAGCCCATTTCCGTCCAGGCCGGCGAGACGAAGCGACAAGTCATCAAGGTCGAAGCTACGGACAACGACGCGGGCGTCAACGCCGAGATCACCTACTCCATCTATCACGTGTCCAACAACGGACTGCAGAAGTTCAAGATCGATCCGAAATCCGGCCAGATCGAGTCGACGGGCAAACTCAATGCCGGCGAGCAGTACAGCATAACCGTCCAGGCAACGGACAACGGCGGCCGCTACTCGCAAACGATCGTCGAGGTCAACGTCGTACCCGGGCCGAACACTCGCTCTCCGGTTTTCCAACAGCACGTCTACGAGGTACAAGTCAGCGAAGGAGCTTCCATCAACTCTACAGTGGCGACTATACAAGTAAGTTCATTTGGTTTTTTCGAAATTCAGATTGTACATCGACTAACCTTGGTTTTTGCTACCAACAGGCTATCGACCCAGAAAACGATCCTGTTTCCTACACGATCGTAAGCGGTAATGACTTGCGGCAATTCTCAATCGGTGATAAGTCTGGCATCATCACCGTTATAAGGAAACTCGACCGTGAGGACCTTACGCGTTATCAATTGGTAAGTGCAATTTTTCCAATTTCATGTTATTCAAAATAACATCAAACATACATTCTACTTACCAAATGATATTTAAAAATTCGTTATTATATTTTCTCGCTTTTTACAGATAATAAAAGCTGAAGATGCGGGTGGTTTGTCAAGCACGTCCACGGTCAACATTAAAAGTGACGGACATTAACGACAAAAATCCAGAATTCGTCGGCTTGCCCTACGAATTTAGCGTGAAGGAGGGTGAATCGCGCAAGCTCATCGGTCGAGTTCACGCTGATGATGCTGATGAAGGTATCAATGCGGAAATTACTTACTTTGCTCCGGATGACATACCATTCACTGTTGATCCCGAAACCGGAGAAATTCTTACCAAAGTTGCTCTCGATTACGAACAGAATCACGTGAGTATTACATACTTCAATATACATTGTACCATTTGTACAAAAGGCATCTTTACTCATGTGTAAATTTTTCTACAGGAGTACAAATTTGTCGTCACGGCGAGGGATGGTGCACAAGAGCCGAGATTGGCTACAGCCACGGTTACGGTTCGAGTCATCGACGTCGAAGACGAGGTACCTATATTCCATCAAGCCAGTTACGAAGCCAACGTCAAAGAAAACGTACCGGAATACGTCGTCGTACAAGTTCTGGCTGACGATCCAGACACTAAAAAAGAGGTAACCTACGTTATCAAACAAGGCGATACTGATCTCTTTTCTATCGACGCAAAAACCGGCACAATCAAGACGCGCCGTGGTTTGGACTACGAACGTGCGACTCAACACATACTCATCGTTGGCACCGTCGAAAATACGAGCAAACTCCCTGGGGCCACGACCAAGATCGTCGTGAACGTCCAAGACGTCAACGACATACCACCAGTTTTCACGATCGTTCCAAGGCCCGTCTGGCTAGACGATAACGTTCAAATCGGAGCTACGGTGCTTAATCTCATAGCCACCGATTCCGATGGCACGGCGCCTGGAAATCAAGTTCGATACAGCATCTTGGGTCGTGGTAATGCCGGAAAATACTTCGTCATCGATCCCGACAGCGGAGTTCTGCGTATAAGAGATGATCTTAGAAAAATACCCGACACCGAATTCCAAGTTGATGTGCGAGCCTACGACTTGGGCGATCCGCAATTGTCGTCGGTCGTCACAGTACCGGTTTACGTACGCCACGTAGCCTCGCCGCAGTCCGAGCAGGCTCTGGGATTTGCCGAGGATTCGTACAATCTTGAGGTGCCAGAAGATGCAACTGCTGGCACTTTGATTAAAACCCTCACGGTGATCAATTCGAGTGGCCGAGATGCTGCGTCAACTCCCCTGGATTGCGAAATTTACGAAGGTAACGAGAACGGCTTGTTTAAAGCTAATGTGACGGAAGAGAGAAACTGTGCGTTATGGTTGGAAAAAGGTGAATTGGACTACGAGTCGACCGAAAGTTATCAGATAAAAGTCAGATTGGAAGCCATGGCTGGTATGTTGAAAACAGGCAGAAATGTTACGATGGTAGGTATCTTGATGCTTTTCATACATGAAGATTTTTTACAGAGTTATTCATTACCATTTTTTCTGCAGGTAAAAATCCAGGTGGTCGATGTGAACGACAACAAACCCGAATTTATTTTCCCACAAGCTGAGTTGACTCAAAATCGCTTCTTCGCCAAGGTAGCACAAACGACTCAATTCGATTCTACCGTATTGGAGGTCAAAGCCCAAGACAAAGACAATGGACGCTTTGGCAAACTCGAGTTCTCACTTATTTTCGACAAGGAGAACAGTCGGGCCAATGATTTTTTCGCTATAGATCCGAGCTCGGGTATCGTCAGAACGACGGCTACCTTTGACGCTGTCGAACCGCAAGAGCTGCCTTTCAGGTCAGTTAACTCAAACTTCTTTGCTTTGCTTTGTTTCTGCATGCAGAATTAAACTGCACAGCTGCAAACACGTATACGCGGATTAAGAGTTCAAAGATGTTTATTCGCTCGCAGAAGCTTTCAACTTTTACGGAATGCAGAATCAAAAACTTATGTAAACTACTTTTGCAGATTTATGGTACAAATTCGAGATAATCCAAATTCCACAAACAACTCGTACACAGTCGAAGCTCCCATTTTCGTTAATCTGGTCGGTCAGGAGCACTTCTTAGTGCTGACCGTCGAGGATACGAAACCGGAGCAACTGTCCAAGGATAGAGCGAAAATTGCCCGAGTTATAGAGGACAAGACTGGTCTGATTATTGAGATCGACAAGATCGATCTGAGAAAATTGTTGACCCCCAACAATACCATCGAAATTCGTCACTACGACTCGGACGTATGGTTCTACGCGATAGATCCCACGAGTGGAAAGATACTGACCAGGAATAGCACTTTGCTGCAGAAGTAAGTAACTTTTAATGCCTTTCGCTTTCCTTCGGCTACACACATTCGATTAAAGTTCGTCCAAGGATATTATCCAATTGCTAATCATAGTTAATGGAACGTTAAGTGAGATTTTTTTCTGTTAAGCCGTTAACGAGGCGCTTCCGATCGTTACGCAATATCTCTCTGCTAACCAATTGATCAAAATTATATCGATCGAAGTCACGCGTGCTCTGCTGCACTCCCGCACTTTTTAGCAAAAAAATTTTCTGCTCCAACAATTACTGACGTTGTATTAAAAATTGCCTCGTTTCATCTCCAATTTTTTCTTTCCACCACTGCTCATATTTCTAACACCGAAAAAACGAGCCAGCGTGTAGCTAATAACTCACGCGCGCTATTACATATAGAAAGCGATAGCCAGTGCAGCTCTCGTTAAAACGAGTTTATCGTTTGGCGTGTTATATACACGCGCGTACACACATACACACACGCGCGTTTTATACACCTGTACAAAAGAAATCGGCCTAGAAACTGGAAATATACGTGTGTGCGCGTTCGCACATACACACACGGAAACACACACGCACAGCGATTATTATTACTACCTGCTTGTACCACTATGCTAGTAGTATAGCGGCGCTCGCGTAAACAGTGTATCAGCTTCTTTTCCTCGAAACACACATACATACACACTCCGTAAATGGATTTTATATGCACTTGCGCTCTTATAAAACTTTCCAACGCCGATCGAAATATCGGAGTTCACTGATCTGTCTGGGAAATATTATATTAGTCGTGGTCTTCGCATCGGCGAGCTCGCGCGTCGTGTCCAGGGAGTGCGCGCGGAAAATTGGTATAGAGTGCACAGTGTCCGGTTTTCAGCGCGCAAGAGGTGTTGTACCGTAGTATGAAATCGTGTGCTGCGCTATTGTTGTGAAGTTCGTGCTAACAATACAAGGTTAGCAAAGTAATAATATAGCAGTGCAGTGCTCGTGCAGTCCGTGTCGTTTTGTTCTTGAAATTGGAAGTCGGTCGAAGCGTTTTTACCTTTTGTATTGTTTTATTCTGAAAATTTAGTCTGAAAATATTTACTACACCATTAAACACGATCCTTTCACTTTTTGCGTAAATCAAAAATATACCCTTCCCAGTATTATTATTTAGGGAAAGCCAATCAACGTAAATAAAAAAATAAAATCCAAACTGCGTGTGCTTGACATTTACAGACAACTATTGGAAAAATCATCAATGTCCAACATAACTTACGACCTGTCGCCGATATTGCGCGCGACTGCCGTCGACATACACGCACCCGTGATGGAGCCCGAACCACAGCGATCGCACACAGCCATCGCGTTCAGCGGCGAAGTCTTCCCCTACGCTCTCATAGCCATCGCCTTTGTCATCCTGTTCCTCGGCATCGCCGGCATCATCTATATATGCGTCTCGTGGTCTCGGTAAGTTTCACCTAACTCACTCGCCCTACGAAGAGTTTTTGTTACTTTTATAAATTCGATTTATCGCGCACACACGTAGCTTTAACGCTCGTAAGACGTAAAGTTTGTTCTCGTAACTATAACAAATTATGCCTATGTGTCTATTTTTTTGTTTTTTGTTTTTTTTCAAACGCGAAAAATAAAAGTTGGCAAAATTGTAAGGAATCGCCAAAAGAAATAACTTTCGTTGCAACGATATCGTAAAAGTCAAAAGTTGTAAGTATGAATATTTCAAGTTTTATTTCATCGTGCGTCGTAACAACCATCGATCACAAACGTAATCTCATTGGAATTGAAAAGTTTCTTGCATATGGTAAAATTTTTCATTCCAGTAGTAGCATAATTAGTCTGTGATAGAGAAATACCATAAAGGAGATAACTCATTATTTGGCACGTGTAACGTTTGCGAATTCTAGTTTGAAAAAAAGAGAATCTAGCACACGCATTGCATAAAGTGATCTTTTCCGTCACGATAAGTAGAAAAGTATCTGTAACTATATTTTACGTAACTATTCAGAAATGTATACAGCTTCGTATTCTCCTATTTTCAAAAGATAATTTCTAAGCGTTGCATCCTCGACCTGTGATCATACTGCATTAATAATGTATTCCTTCATTACATTAAAGTCCTCATTAAACTGAGAAATTTCAAAGGGTCGATTCGGTATGTTCGGCTCATTTATCCTGGGTAATTATATACATTTCAAAGCATGTGAAACAGCGCGTATACTTAACACGAGTCCAGGGAGAAAGCATAAATTGCTCAGAGTGTCCGAGTTTGAACAAAAAAAAAAAATAACAACAACATCGCGGGCTTGTTAAATTACGCTTATTGGTCTCTGAGATTTTTACGTTATTAGTGTTAGTATAATTAAAAAAACCATAGTTCATCAAACACATTTGTACAATCATAAGTACGTCTTTGAATTACTGTAATTAAAGTAGAGCGAAATTGGATTTCTAAACAGTTATCCAACTCATTGCATTTGGTATCTCTCCGATATATAACGCTCTCTCTCTCTCTCTCTCTCTCGGAGCGCAGTGCTTTTACGAGCCGAATCAATAATTTTCACTTTATCGCACGCTCGTGCTGTCAGGTATAAGGCGTACAAGGAGCGAATGCAGCGTATGTACGTAGTGCCGCGCTACGATCCGGTCTATCACGAGCCGACGAACCTCAAGGAGTACGAGACGCAGGTGCTGCAGATGAGCGTGCCCGTCGACGATAACGACAGTTACAACGATCTGCAGCTCGACTTCAGCAACAAGAACCACGCCTTCAGCCTCGACAACGTCAGCTACATCACCAAGGAGAACGGCGAGAGCACTGGTACGTGTACTTTGTACGATAATGATAATAATAATAATAATATAGACGTGTCAGCTGGAGCACGTAATGCACTTGTCGTAACAGCAGTATGTACTATAAACGCGAAAATTTCTGTCGACCCTCAGGTCAGCAGAGTCCCGTATCGTCGGAAGCCGCCACGACGGCTCGCGCCTCGAGCATCGCCGGTAATCACGACAACGGCAACAACAACGTCGGCGTTCACTCGCTGAGGCGCTCGACCACCCTCGGACGCAACAAAAACAATCAGACCTCGACCCTGAACAATCATCATCATCATCATCACGGCACATTGAACAATCGCGCGGTCGCGCTGAATCACGACACGCCGGTGCTGAATCCGCTGTACGCGCAGCACCATCAGCAGCAACAGCAGCAGCAACAGCAGCAGCAGCAGGACCTCATGAGCGTGAGCCCGTCCAACGACAATGTCGTTTTCCGGGAGCGCAAAGATTACACGCATCTCGGCTTTAGTTATCTCGGTGAGCAGAGCCCCGTAGAGACTACGACCGAACTTTAATCAATAACATGTGTTTGTGATGTTTTTTATTTATTTACCTGATGTGTGCGTGCGTGCGTGCGTGCGATGTACAGCTATTATTTACGTATGAATGTCTGCGTGTGAGTGCATGTGACACCCTGATTGATGGCTACATCGACGATCAAGTGATCAATCGAGACAGACAGAACAAAAAACTGACTCTTTTTGTTTTTTTCTCGTTTTATTTGAGATTAATATTTAGCCATAAATGACAATGATGAGGAAATTATATGTGTACTGCAAAAGTGGAATAATGTATATCAATTTAACATACACTTGTTAATAATTTTATGTCACGTATATCATAAACTATTTTTAAAAAAGTTTTGAAGCGCGTGAAGGAAATATGACATGTATAATGACTAGTAATAAAGCGATTTATCCGTCCGTCCCAAAAATGCAACTTCCAATATTTGTAAATATATACATTTTTGCTTTATAAAGCAACGATTATGATCGGCAAGTATAAAGTTAGCATTATTTTAGTCGGTAGGTGTAACTTATGGATGATCGTTTTGGAAAATTTACGTTAATTGGTTCTATTTCCACGTAACCATATTGCGAAGATGCATTCGTTAATCAAAAATATTTACAGATACGCATAATCAAATATATAACTTTTAATTATACGACAAAAGTTCTAATTTTTGAGAGGTATTCAAAGGATTGAGCGCCAAATATAATGAATGCAACTTACCTATTGTACACTTTTGTACCAACATATTTAGTTCTCGTTCTTTTCGTTTTAGAAGTAAAAACTCTGCTATTGTTTGAATAGTCGATTATTTGTTTTACGGCGAAAATAAAAGAAAACTTGCTGGTGTAGCAGTAGGTTGCACCCATTATATCTGGCTCTGAGTAGGCGTAGGACTGAGTATTTTGTCTGTAACGAGCATGCATAGCATGCATGTGTATATGTGGACACACCAACTATTCATTGCGATCGACTGAGTTTGCTTTTTGCACGGTAAACTCAGTTTTCAACTCTTCTGCTGATAAACCGTCCAATGTGTATAAAGTTATTTGATGACGAAATAAAGTAGGTAACAGATGGGTGAATGAGTTTGTACATGACATGAGTATGAGTGCATATACTATTAAAAATAATTAGTTTTAAAAAAATGTAATTATTAAAAAAGTTTATTTATATAAAAAAATATATTTACTTTAAATTTTGATTGATTGCGCGCGCGCGTCGAATTATTTCAGGTAAAACATGATAAAAATTGTTATTACTATGGTGATAGTATATAGTATAAATCATGTATAAATCTATTTGAAAATTGACTATTGTAAATTTTTATGTAATTTAATCGAAGCTGTTAATGTTTATGCGAAAACATAATCGGTTTCGACTCGGAATTCGTGTGACAGTATTAATGTACTGTATTGTATCGTTAATAATCGAAAAAAGAGGTAAAATCGTAAGAATCAATCGGTCCTGAAGTTACCTCAATTGTAAATTAAAAGACTTCAGTAAAATATTCAAAAGAAATATACAAATAAAAATATATCGTTCGATCGTTTGAATCTTTAATCTTGAAAAACTTTTATCAAATTTTTTCATTTCAATTTTCGTATAAAATATAGTATAATTTTAGTCAGTCTGTTAAATGTAATAATCCCAATAATTACAATTACTATTATATATATTATTATAATTTTTAATTATGTATATTACTCGTTGTAAAATAGTTTAACGTACGTAATTAAAAAAACGTTTCCACGGACTTTCCTTTTCAATCTCGCGCATTGTATTTATGTACCTCTGATAATAACGATAAAATATGTCTCATCGTTTCAATTTTGTTTCTCTTTTATCAGGGGTTGGCCAGGGAAAGTGCCTTTAGTCATATTTTATCGAATACTTACAATTATTCTTAACTTATCGAAAAATGTACTTACGCGTATATATAGAGATAAATTTTTCTACACTGATGTTATACTACATTTTATGATGTTTACAACTTTACAATTGAACGTATTTATCATGATATAGGTAAGAAGGAGTGATGAAAATGTATAAAAAATTGTTATATGATATAAAAAAATAAATGCTTTATATTATTACATAAATGCAGTTGAAGTGTTATCATATATAGAATGTCAAGCTAACCCTGATCCAACTGATTGTCCAGAATCAATTACGTTCACAGGAAGGAGAGTTGGCAACTCTTGGATCTAATTTCCATCTGACAAGTACTGGTTCTATACGTATAGCTAAACCTTTGTACTACATTTGAAGGGTCGATCGAATTTTGATTAAATTTGTTAATTTACTCTATGACCAACGTGGTTCAATATTACAGCTGTCTACGCACTAGGACAAAATTATTTGCATAATCGGTCTCGTTGACGGAAGTCATTGATTACTCGGTATACTCGTCTCTGAGTCAAATCTGAAATGCATCTGCAATTCATGATTCGAGACTTTGCACGATATGGTAAGCTCGCAGTAGCTCAAACCTCTTTTCGTTACGTAAATAATAATATTTCCGTTTGAGAATCGGTCGAGCCAAGGGTTAACTATATACTATGACCACACGAGCTTTGCCCTCGACCATAATATAAATGCAGACTTACAGCTAACGCTAACTAGGGTAACCAACTTGCAGTGGATTCGCTCTCAATTTCAAGCCGGTGCAGACAAAGCAGCAGCAGCTGCTGCTGCTGCCGCTGCGTTACACGGATATATAGGAGTTCTCGACCGCGCGCGCGTCCGCACGCTGTTTGTTTACGATCAGCCAGGAGTGGTTTTTTAATAAATAGGGAAAAAATTCAATCGAGCTGTTATCGCCGCCGGAAAGGTTCATGAACCCAAACGCAATATTGGATGCAGATTTAACGTACATACTCCGGTAGAGCTCTGCTATAGCTCTGCCGAGGGAATATTTATTCCGGTAAAAACTTCTATATCGGCTCGGAGCGCGTGCATCGAATCAAACTAACTAAGTACCATCGCCTGTCGGATTGTTTTTCGCCATTGAAATAAAAAAGAGAGAAAAATAAACAGAGAAATTGTTCTTCTGCCACAGATAAACAGTGTATATATAATACTCGTCATTTTGCACGTACGTTATGATGCTTATTATACGAACAAAGTAGTCCAATTAAAATAACAGCAAGACAATCGGCACTTCTTTAAACTGCGAGGCAAAAATGTAACAAGTTCCTATCTTGTAGGACTTACAAGGAGATCTTCTCACCTTCGGGTCACGGATCTTTACCAAAATTTTTTTGGGATCTCCAGGAACCTAATAATAAAGCTCCATATGCTTAATTTTATTGAATCGTAGGGCCCATTTTAAAAGGGGGTTTCTATTTTAATTAAAAATCTTTGAGATTTTCTATATCAAGTTAGGAGCACTTAAACAAAAAAATGCACCGATCAAAAGTTTTGAAATTTTTCAAAGAATCTGTCTGAATTTTTCGAATCGTCCATTACCCTTTTTCAGAGACCCTAATTTGATGCTTTTCTCGCGAAATTCAGAAACCTCTGAAAAAGAGTAATGGACGATTCGAAAAATTCAGAAAAAATTCAGACAGATTCTTTGAAAAATTTCAAAACTTTTGATCAGTGCATTTTTTTATTTAAGTGCTCCTAACTTGATATAGAAAATCTCAAAGATTTTTAATTAAAATAGAAAACCCCTTTTAAAATGGGCCCTAAGGCCCATTCAATAAAACTAAGCATAGGGAGCATTAGTATTAGGTTCCTGGAGACCCTAAAAAATTTTTGGTAAAGATCCGTGACCCGAAGGTGAGAAGGTCTCCTTGTTAGTACCTTTTTGCTTCTGACCTCAAAGGGATGCCATCCAACACCGGTTCGACGATTTGCAAGGATTTCCATCGTAACCATGACATGGCGCTGCTATTCTTCAAGATCATCGACGGACAGCATTAGATGGTACAAGTTAGATCATATTCGCTGCACTACTGGGAAATATCCCTTCCTAATTGACCGAATTCGGACTGTCACCTTCTCTCAATGACATAAGTGAGAATCCCAATTGTGACAATTCAGAAGGATTGACTCCTCTGAACCTTTCCTGCGAGATACACGATGTGGCAAATCCTAACTTATTCCGCACTTTGATCCACCTGTTTTTACTAACAAATACGAAACTTTGCAAGACCATTCGATTTCTTGCGAAAATTCAATACCGATTTTCATACAGACTAAAAAGCTTGACTTGGGCCGGACTCGAACCAGCGATAATATATCTTCAACAGGCGAATGCTCTATCCATGAGCTATCAAGGAACTTCGATAAATCAATCGTTACTAGTATACAAGAGTGAAAGATGTTATTTACTCTCATTGATTATATTATTTCAGGTGCCTACCTATCAGGCGCCTGACTCTTTTCAACCATGGGTACAGTTATGTATTTCAAATTTAATATAAAATACACGTTTCGAATCCATATTAAATATTTTATCGCTAGTAAACATGGTATCTTTTTTTGTATCAAACTTTCATCGAGACAGTTCACAATTGATGCAAATTTTAATTACTGAAACTCGCCGGCAAATACCTATTCCAAGACTATTTGATTTATTACGAAAGATGAATGCCCATTTACATTTCATTGAAATTATGGTGATCATTTTTTTATACCTAATTGAGTTTGAACATCACAAATTTCAAATTCATGCCTAGGACAAAATCGGTCAGACACCGATGCACTTAAAAGTGCAGGTGAAACTTTTGCTGCTTGATGCCGATGTACTTTTAGATCTGTATTTGTTTTTCCCACTTCGAGTCAGAATTTCGGGCCAATTTAGAGAAACGATACCCTGACGATAATCAAATTGTTCGCTAAGTATAAATTGTTTAAACAGTCAGAGGATCTTGTTCACCTTTTGCATCTAAAATTCTATTATGACGACAAAAGATTTATAAAGATACAAAAAAAAATAATCATAATTCAGAGAGCATTCCGATTTGATCCGGTTACGATCCGAAGACGTGGGAAAACAACAACATATTACAAACTACTTCTTTATTCTATCTGTGTTTATACATACCTTAATATTGGGTTTATAGGAAAAATGTATAGTATAAAAAAGTCTTGAAATTCATTGAGAAACCACCCCAAATATTTTTAGAATTTTTGAAGATTATATCGAGAAATCAGATTTCCCGTTCCAAAAATTGTAAAATTCGTCTGAAAAATTCTTCAAAAAAATTTGAGGGTGCTCTCTTTTCTATCACATAACAAGAGGATCCACACAAAGGAGAACGAGCGCGAATTGCGTATACGATGCGCAAAATTTCCCGCGTGCCGAGTCCGTTACAGAGAGAAATTATATAGTGACACAGTTAAGTAACCTAAGGGGAGAGGAGGGATAGAGGAGGTGTACGCGTGTGCCCGCGTTCAGAAAGGGGGGCTTTTTTCAAGCTTCGTTCGTTCGCTCGTTCGTACGTTCGACTGCCAAGGGAAGGTCAGGCGTGACGACTTTGGTGACGCGTGCGCGAGCGAGCCCCTCTCTCCACGACTGCGAGTGCACTGTGTGTTGTGCGTGGCTACTGCTGCTACTGCTGCTGCTTTTGCTTCTGTCTCTTCGACAACGGGGTCCGCACGACGCGCGCACGTCGAGATTCTGCTGCTTTTTCGAGCTGTGTGTCTTGACCGAAAATCGGGCGATACGCGTGCACCGATGGGGGTGGATGGGTGGGGTTAATTCCTTTAATTAAGAAAATGTGAATGACTCTCGAGCCATTGTGGAATGTCTCGACCATTGTCGCGCATCAGCAGCAGCTACCTCGCGCTCGCACCTTTATATATTTTTCAATTGGAAGAACGTCAAAAAGCTGCCGACAGATATGTAGGTCGTCGTCGAGCTTCGTGTGTGTCGTTGTCGTCGTCACACAAACAACGAAAAAAAAAACTAGCTGGAAAACTGCACCGCTGCTGCTGCTGTTGCTGTGTTACGATTGTTTATAGTAATGTACGCGGGTGCATAATGTGCCAGAGGTTAACTCTTATCACACAGGGAAAGAGAGAGAAAGAGAGAGAGAGAGAGAGAGAGAGAGAGAGGAAGAGAGCGAACGAACGAACGAGGAGAAAACAGCTCGGAGAAATGCCCGCGTTGAAAAGCTAGATACAGTACATAGTATACCAGCGTGACGTTGGTCGTATATACCCTGAAAGAGAGAAACTCGAGGGAATAAAAAGGAAAGCTCGACTTTTCTCTCTATGTGTGCATGTGCGTATGTGTTCTCTCTCTCTCTCTCCTCTCACACAGTGTGTGTTCTCTTTTTCCTTTCTGTCTCTCTGTGTGAGCATGATGAATGTAAAATGCGAATAGGTGAAGAGAATGCCCCGCGTACTACTACTAAATACGCGTAAAAGCGAGTACAAAATAAAATCGTAATTGCAAATTCTTCAGAGCTCTTTACCCTCGGCTCCCCTTTTTTATTCTTTTTCTTCCTCTTTTTCTTTTTATTTTTGTGCGTGTGCGTTCTCCTCATTGTACGAGGCAAAAAAGCCATACGAGCGTTAAATTTAAAGGTCCGTAATCATGTAATCAGCGATCAAATATAACGACGCTTCCTGCGCAGGCAGTCCCTTGCGCGAAGTTCGTTTCAATTTCATAAAATTAAATTCCCCCAAGTGCACGAGTGAGTTCGTTAAAAAATACGATTCAACGAGTGTGTCGTTCAATCAGTTTGAATTTTTGCAGAAAACAGCCTCGTCGTGGAAAACTCATATTCACTATGAGTGTCGCAGCTAAGAGGAGCAGCATCAAAATAAAAAATAAATTAAAAAAAGAAAGAAAAACGGAAAAAATTTCGAAGAACGAGCGATAGAAGCTCGCTTACGGGGGGCACGCGCGCAAGCTCCTTCTAAATAGACTCCCGTCACACGCGTTGATAAAAAGGCTATATAGCAAAGCCACTTGTTCCCCGTCGTGTGCGAGCGAGCGTGGATACACGCTATACATTGTACATATATTATAAGGGGTTGTTTGAAAGAGAAGAGGAGGAGGAGAAGGAGGAAACGAGAGAAAAAAAAGTTGAAACGTCGGTATGGTGTATATACTATCGCTGGGAGGCTCTCTCCTCTCTCTGCTGAACGGCCGACGCCAGTTGCGCTTCGGGTACTGTACGCTAGTACAGTATTGGTGGTGGTTGGCTTATGTATCATCTCCACAAATAGCCTCGAGAGCTAAATGCATGTATCGATGTATATATATGCGCGCGCTCGCTCTCGGCTAGTAGTGCTATATATGAAAACGCCCGCCACCGCCAGCATCACCAGCACCGCCGCTGCCGCCGCCCCACTCTTCGAGCCGTTCGACGCGCGCGAGAGAAGGAAACTGCGTCCCAGAGAGAGTAGCAGCGGCAAGCAGCAGCAGCAGCAGCAGTGGAGCAAGCTCTCTCACTTTCTCAACGATGAATCCAGTTCCATAGCGCGACTCATACGCTACGGAGCCACTGCACCACACAGCACACAGCACGGCACACTTCGGCTCTCGTATAAACTTCACATAGTCAGTTCTCTGTCGATGCTCTGTGCTCGCTCGAGAGCACTGCCGCTCTACAATGTTCGGTTAGCGATGCACGAGCTTGGTCCGGGTTCATTCGATCAATCGTCATAATTTCCAATTGCGAATGTAAATTCACGTGAGTCGTCGCCGTCGTCGTAAATTCGGTCCTCCTCGGAGTTGCAAAAGAAAAACAAGAAAAGTAATAAAAAGTAAGGAAAGTTTCATATATAGTGCGCTACGAATTCCAAGGCACGACGACGATGATGATACTCCAGTCTGACGCAACAGTTTGAAAAAGCCACAAGCGCTCGAAGCTTGCAAGAGAGCACACCTGTGGCCAACTTGCCAGCTCTCTCTCTCTCTCGCTCGTTCGTGGCCCAAAGTATACCAACAGTTTTGTACACGCACACCCACGCACACAAACACACACGGACGTATAAGAAAGCAACGTGAAAACTGGAACGTGCATTACGTCGACTAGGGGGCGGCGAGCGAGGGCATCGTTGCGCGTTGTGTGCATAAAATACCGAGCGTCGAGTGTGCTGCGTCGAGAGAGCGAGAGCGAGCAATTATGTGATATTCGAGTTTCTGACCCTTTTCTGTTTCCTGTTCTTCGGAATACTGATTCGTAATAAGTGAGTGTGCTGCTGCTGCGAAGGAAGGAGTCGGAATCAAGATGATGAAGATATGACCCTGCAGCTAAGCGGCTAACTGATATTATCATATACCTCGGAGCTTTTTCATCGAAAGGTAGGAGAAGAGAGAAAGATTGTTTTTTGAAAGCTTCGCATGTCTGACCATATCGTCCTCCCGACTACTTGCACGCTCCAAAAAACGTATAAATTTTTTTTTCTTAAACAGCGATTCGAAATAACAGATTATTCCATCGAGTACACACGTATAAACGTACGGTTTTAACTTGATACGCCTTATATATCCGTCGATAGATAAGAAACTTTGCTTCGGTTTTCCTTGTGCAATCCCCCGTACGGTCTTTTGTACTACTCTCGCGGCGCTCGTCGTCCAGGGTATCGCGCGCGCACACACACGGCACGAAAGTCCATGAGCTCTTTTCTATACTATTAGCTGCTGTCTGTATATACCTCTCGCGGGGATTTCGTTAATACATTTTGGTCGTGCTGGAGTCTGCTTCGCACTGCTCGGGACAACGACGACGACGACGACGACAAAAAAGAGAAAAAAACTCGTTCAGTATTTACTTGGGCTTGGGAGCTTGAGTATTTTGCTCTTCTTCTTCCTCCTCCTCCTTTTTTTTACGGCTTATCTATTTTTACTCTTACTTTTTCATCTCCTGCGCCTCAGGAGCTCCGATTGTGTTTCACACGAGCTCACACATTGTGTCGGTTGCGAAGAAAAATCAGTTATAAGCGAACGACTTTTAGCCCGAGGGGGCCTTGTCTTTTTTGCAGCACATGATCTCTCTTTCTCAACTGAGCGGGTAAGTTTCGCGCGGCGCGCGCTCAAGTATCGTGCGAGAAATTCAAACACAGTATGCGAGCTAAACAAATGCTCTTGTTCGTTGATACGTGCGCACGTTCGTGAGGTTGTCGGGGCAATTTTTTTCCCCTCCCTTCCTGTACAGAGCACACAGATTTTTTTACCTGCACAAAGGCAAAGAGAAATGATCGAAAGCATTTCTCCGAGCTTCGCGCTTGTGTTATAATGTGTGTCGTGTCGTGTCGCGATCCGCGGGCAATTTTTCTCTCAAATACTTCGATAATCAATAACTCGGTGCTGCTCTGCGCCCGGAGAGCTTTAACAGAGAGAAAGAGGAGAAGAGAGCTCTGATTCGGAATTTAAAAGGCTATTTGAATAAGTTCGATGGGCACAAACGATATTGCGAGGTTGAATGAAATCAATTAACATGGAAAGAGACAGAAAGAGAATAAAGTCGATGATCGATTGTCGATTTACAGCAGTAACCGGCATCGCATGCGGGGGTAAAAATAATCGAATTTCCCGCGCGGCTTTGTCATTTAGTTTTGTATCCGCGGCTAACTCAAATAACTGTGCGCGCTACACAACCAGTCGAGAGTTCATTATTTTTCCACGAATAAATAAAGAGAAGACGTAACACGGCAGCAGGAGCTCTTTGTAAAGTCCCGCCGCTTTGTCGACGATCGGCCGACGATATCACAAAGGAAATAACTTTGAAATCACGTCAGAGGAGTTGTATACGAAAGAATGCGATATGCATTAATGGGCATAATCTTCGGAACTTTTTTCTCTCTCTTTCTGTCGTCGTGACGTCGCCAATCAGCTCTTTGCAGCAGCAGCAGCAGCAGCTGTTGCAACGACGTCGATATTAAAATTTTTCTTGAAATTTATGTCGAGTATATTTTTGCATTAAGTAACGATATTGTAAAGCTATTGCGTTCCAGAAGTAAACACACTGTACCGCCACGTCGATAGCTATATTTGAACAACTGACATTTTAGAGAGAGAGAGAGACGTATAAAATCAGACTAGCAGCGCAACGTCGAGCTTTTTCGTGTTTCACTTGGTTCGTAGCTCTCTCGCTTTCCGCACCTTCCCTTATTCTCTCTCTCTCTCTCTCTCGATTCCTCTCGTTGTTTATTTCTTCGAGCGCACTCGAGCACGTTGATAAGCGATTCTTGAATGCTCCTACGAAAGCCATAATACAACAGCAGCTGCACACGCGAGAGGGAGTATTTTCCTTTCTCTCTCTCTCTCTCTCTCGCTACTGGCTTTATTTGTTTTCAAAACTTGGGTGCGCGCTCTATATAACCGCGATAAAATCGCGCGCATCGATTTCGCAGCAGCAGCAGCAGCAGCATCATGAAAACCGAAGTCGATGGCATACGGTTAATAAAACGGGAGGAAATCAGAAAAGAAAAAGAAGTAAAAGCAGCACCGAATTTACGATTCCGAGTTTTCTCTCGTCGAGCTTGCACACGAGATGCACGCTCGGTTAAGCAGTCCTAATTATAACGCAATTACGCCGGGGGAATTAAACGACTCGAATGTTGTGTGCCGCTGCTGCTGAGCTCTGCGCGCGAGTCGGCAAGCTGTACTCGAGACTCGTAGGGAATAAACCGCTTAGATGAATGGTCTGACTTGTTTCTCTCCCACGCCCTTCGCTGTGCTTTGCCATGAAAGATTATGCAGTTGATTAATTCGATTTCGTAAGATTAATACGATACTTTTCAACAGCAGCAGTATTAGCAGCAGCTCGCAGAAATGAAGTATCTCAAAGCCATACTGTTTTCGTTTAACGTGCTAATATGGGTAAGACGATCTTTGCGCGCCTTAATCGGCGATAATTCTTAATCATCGTCAGGCTTAATTCGTGATCGATTTCCACTATAAACGATCATGAATCTCGCTTGCAGCTAACGGGTCTAATGGTCGCGATAACCGGCGGCTGGCTGCTAATGGACCCGACGAAGGCTCACTTGCTGAATCTCTTCGTGGCGGACGACAACCCGAACGAGACCATCAACCTTCTGGCCTACTACCTATTCGGCCTCGGCGCCGTCATCATACTGGTGAGCTTCTTCGGCTGTCGCGCCTCCGTCCATCAGAGCCAGTGCGTCTTGGCCATTGTGAGTATTATATATTTAACATTATTATTTGTAATTTAGTAACGTTGTTCAATACAATTGTAATGCGTAATACAAGCTTTAATTTCCTTTAAACATCCGAAAGTTCTCTCTCCCTCTCTTTCTCTCTCCTGAGTTTAATTAAGTTGGTTGTCTTGCGCTGTGCACCCCACGTAGGCTATGTAGGTATGTATCCGCCCCCTTTCGAAGCACGTAAAACACACGTCACGCGCCGCGCGCGGGCACGTACCTATTGTGCTCTGTGTACACCTCGATGTGCAAGTTATTCGGATGTTTACGCGCGCGCGCGTACCAACAACACACAAACGCACACACAGTTTGACGAAAGCCTCGTGCCTTGCAAGCCCAGCCAGAAACAGGGGACGCCTTGCGAAGCCGAAACTTGCGGGCCCGCGACGCGATTTAATCGAGAAAACAATCAAACTTTTAATCGTCGACTCGGCTATTTAAACTATATGCACAGTACAAACGAGCGCGGCTTACCGATGTGCACTGTGCACTTTCATCATTCAATTTACTTAATACAGACGCACGAAACACAACACGAGCGCCGTGAAAGCTCAAAAGCTCTGCGGCGCGCGGTAAACGCGCGTAAAAAACATGCTGGCCAACGATGCGGGTGCACCACCGAAATGTAGTGTAAAAATAGATTCGTTAGATATTTTATGCGCCACTGTACGTAGCGTGACGCGTTGTTTACCCTGTATCCTGTAGTACCTCCCCCTTTGCGGGAAAAATATATGAATTCCGATGAGATGGCTCCCGTGGAGCCCGCCCGCGAGTTATTCCAAATGCGAAATTGCGAGTATCGATGTTTGTGCGGCCGTCGCATTCATGAATATTCATAATATATATACGCGAGGAGTTTCGTATATTTTGTGAATGTTTCGAGCGCGTTCACGCATGTGTGCCGCGCGCATAATTCATCAATTCTTTTTTTTTTCAACGCAAAAAGCAAGCAGGAAATTTCATTTTTTTCCCACGAAGGAAGCACGAAAGAAAAAAAAAGAAACGAAGGAGACAACAATTCAACCCGAGAGGGTCTTCGTCATCCTTTTTCGTTTTTTTTTATTCTGCTCTTGACTCTCTTCCTTATTTTTTGCCCCACACAGTACATGAGTATGCTGATAGCCATGCTGATAACGGAATTCGTGATGTCGACCGTGCTCGGCATCGTGACTTACCGCGTCATAAGCGGCCTGGAGTCGCGCATGTCCGAGCGGCTGGCCAGGCATTACGGCCACGGCGGCCTCAGCGATATTAAATTCACCCACAGTCTGGATTACGCTCAGTTTAAGGTATGTATGTATAATGCACGCGGAAGACGACGCATATTAACGTCGCGCACCGAAGCTTGTTTCGCATCTTCCGAGGATATAGCCACACCAGCAGCATCTTTTCTCTCTCTCTCTTTTTCTCACACGTATGCACGTACAAGCTCTCTGTCTCTCTCTCTCTCTCTCTCTCTTAAGCCCCTTCGCAAAAGCTAACTGGAGCGTGTCTTATTCAGCAGCTCCGCCACCACCACCACCTCCTCTCCGATCTCGCGCGCTGATGTTGCCATTTCTCGATTACGCTGTATAGGTGTCGCGTATGTGCGTGAGAAAACTCGAAAAGAAAACCCGTTGCATATGACACGGGGTATACATATAATATGCAGGGTTTATTGATAAACTTTGCACGCGCGTACATATACGCGTTGTATAATCTCGACTCTGGGGTCTCTCCATTCTCTTCTTATTTTTTCTTTTTTTATTATTATCGAATCGCGCTAAATAAAATTGCAAGGATTTATCGTTTAAATAGACGTTGACCGACAGTGACACAAAACATGAATAAATAAAACGACAAAAATAACTTCCTTTCCTTTTTTTTCCACTTTCATCGTGTTGTGCTCTTTCATCGTTCGACGCGCGCGCAGTTCAATTGCTGTGGAATTTACAACGATTTGGATTACAATGGTACAGCTTGGTGGCGCGACAGTCAGTTATCCGGGAAAAGGTTTCAGGTGCCGGCCACATGCTGCGTACTCAAGGACGACGAGGTGAGCCTGAAAAGCTATTCTCGGAGAGCTAATAATACTAATAATAGAATAATTAGAGCTATGTAATCAAAGTAAATGAGACTTTATTTTTTAATTAAGAATCTTCCTTCCCTCTTGTAAAATGATGGAACAAATTGCTTATCTCATTCGCATGCTTTTTATATATACAGGTAAAGAATACTGGAAGCCCCATGAGCGTCATTTCCAGGGTATTTTACAAGAACGTAAGTTGGAATTTCTTTGCTTCATTTCAAAGTTATAATGAATGTATCAGTGGAATATATGCGCGTCACATTTCAGAACGAAAAACCTTGGCTGGCACCGCAACCCAAAGACGAATCGAGTTGTCAATCTTCATCGAAAATAGAACAGGAAGGCTTCAGAAATCAAGAGGTATGCTAGCTTGTTCAATTTCAAATTTCACGATGAATATTCCTCGTATTGCGAACTGTAAACAAGAAAATAACAAGACATTTTCATTACAACTTTTTACGCTTTTGCAGGGCTGCCTGGAGAAAATCAAAAGTTGGGCTTCTTACGATTGTATATATATTCTGGTGTTCGATATCGTCATAGCCCTGACGCAGGTATGTGTCCTTGATAGTTTACCTCTTTTCCATTCAATTTAATTTTATTCCACTTTTTTAATGTCTCGCCTTTATTCTTCTTTCTGTTCGCGACGCAGATCTTCGGCACCGTCACGTCGGCCTGCCTGTGCCGCAAAGTGGGCCGTGGCGGCCACGCAGCCGGATAGCATTCGCGTCGCGCTAGCCGCATGGGCAGCGTGCATAGCGCCTCGCGTCGCGATTACAGCCGCTCTGGAAGCGTCAGATAGGCCCGGGGTTCCGTCACGGCGCGCTCCACCAATTAAACGCTTCCTCGAGATAATCTTTTTTTCTTTCTCTCTTTCGTTCGTTTAATCTCGAGAAAATTGCCGTGGCGGAACTTATACTCACACACAGACATATATACACACACAGATGCGCAGAGAAGTGGTAAAATTTAAGACGCTCTGCTTTTCGAGTTGGTAAGGAGAAAAAAAAAGATGTATATTATCTGTTATGCATTTAACGAGAGGTAAAGTGAAAGTCAATACATTTTATTAAATTAGTCATACTAGCATGGTCATTTCTGTTTTATAAATAGTAATACAGCAGTGTTCGTTGTACGTGTCGATTTTATTGTGAAAAAATGTGGAACGACGCTTAGAGTGCTCGAGTTTTTTTGTTTCGCTTGTCGAACGATATTAAACGAAACTCGTGCACGAATCTGACAAAAAAATCTACGCTTGAATTATTAGGATTTACAGCGTGGTCGTCGGTGAGAATAAAATATAAAATATATATTTGGAATGTAGAAAAAGAGCAGAGTTCGAGATGAGTGTATAATTAATACGTAGCACGTTAATTTTTATGATAATCAATATGATTAAACGAAGTAATTACCATAGGGGAGAGCTTAACATGCTGGTATGAGGGCCAAAATGACAAGTGAGTTTAAAGTATTTTCACTGTCGAATAAAATATTTCGTGTTTGCATAGCTTCATTTTGTGTATCAAATTCAAATAATTGGATCGTAATTGATATATTATATTAATTAATTATTAATAATAATTATCAATATTATAATTATTACTATTAATGAATGATTATAACCTAGGCTTTACCAATTTATCCCAATTGCACGTTAAATGGCTCTTGTTTCTCGCAAAATGCAACTATACTTGTACCTATTTTTCCATGAAAGGACAGTTCATTCATGGAAAATACGGATTGATATGATTTTAATGTAATTAATACTTACTGGCCCTGCTCTTCCCTAAGCGAAAAACTTCATTTACTGTACGAAAGTGTAAATGTCGATTGGAGCTATTATATTTAATAAATGTTTAAAGGTAAATTGTGTGCATAGGACAATTCTGTGGTTGAATTTATTGCTCTATTGAAACAATTGTTAATATAAAAGATGTTATCGACTAAAGAAATTTTATCGGTGTTCTGATCGTCCATAATTGGACGTCAACAAATAGTAATTCGCTGAATCATTCGCGTAATGAATATTAAAATAGTTATAATGACAAATAAATGCTTCGTCGATATGAGTGTGTCTTTAAAATAAGTAATAAGAAAATTGTTGTAATATACTCGTGAATTATATGTATGAATTATATGTAAATGTATGCTATGTATCATAGACGATAACTGGAGAAAAAAAAATTAAAAAACGATTTAATGAATACCGAATTCTAAAATAATCAATAAGCTTAAGTGCGAGTTTCAAAACGTGAATAAATAAGTGAATGAAATGATAAATAAATAATGATTATTAATAAACAGTGTATAAATAAATGTTACAATTTTATATTTTAACGAAGCAAAACAATTTTTTTTATGGTTTGAAGGAAAAAACGACAATTTCAATTAAAATGATTTTTCAACAATAGTATATATGATCATAGATTTTGTACGAAACTTTTTGTGCACAAATTTTTACCGAGAAAATATCGTTGTAAGAGAGTAATTTTCGGAAAATATATTATCAAATGACAATATTTGACATCTTTTAATCGATTCAAATTATACACATACGGTTGAACAATTAGCATTTTCTTCGCGAACGGAAATTCAAATCGTAATAGTTTTGCAAAATTCGTCGATGTACATAAAATTTCAACTGTTATACGTACAATACGTAATGATTTAATTATGAAATTGTGGAAGAGTTCGAAAATAAGTAAGTGAACATTTTTTTTCATCCAACAAAAGTCAATGAAAATTGACGAGTATTGATTTTCCAATCGGCTGTGAAAATGAAATAAGAAAAAATAACGGTTGCAACTCAATTGAAAAATATAAAGTCGTGATAAAGCAACGCGAATACGATATATAGTTGTAAAATTTTCAAATCGTCAGACGATTTTATTTTTCATACTGACTGTCGTTTCTTGCATCATGAATGTTTATAATTGCGTTGTGCCAAAATGTCTCAACGGCAAATTATTTTCCAAAGAAGATCTCAATCTGTATTAATTTTTTAATAAAAAAATTGCAATAAAAGCACGTTGATAATGTTGATACACAAAATAAAAAAAAAGAAGATAAAACTAAACGCAAAACTAAAGCATTGTATAATAAAATTCATCGATAAAAAAAAATCAAGAGATAAAAAGGATACGAAAAATCATATAAAAACATCGAGAGCTAAAAAAAAAATACGAAAAATCGTCCAATGTGTTTATAATCTATTTAGAGTGCCACACGTATGTTATCTAGAAAAAAATCAGACATGCCTACGATGAAAGAAGCGCGAGGGCGCGCAGCAACACTCTATTGTGCATCACGTCTCAACAATACACTGTCGTCACACACACTTGCCCGTGGCTTGTATCTCGAACGTACTACGACAAAATGTATAAAAAAAAAGCTAATGTGCAGTAAATAAAGATTCTGTTCTCTGTGGATTAAGCCCTCTCACGTTTTCTATCTTCATTCGTCATCTTTGAGACCCATCGAGAGATATTAAGAGTCTTAACTGGCAATAATTGAAATCGATCGAGCTCCCAATTGCTAATGTTGCCCGTATAGAGCAGCAACCTCCTCCTCAAGCTTCTCTTGTTTTTCACGGTGGAATTTCTGCCTCTTGCAAGGAGGCCGGCTGAGCTTAATTAACTCTCTCCGATATCCATGAGCGACAGCAAGCGAGCGAGCGAGCAAAATCTCGCCGAGTCAAGGTAAATAAATTAAGATATAATAAAAACGATCGATATACCGCGCTAGTTCCACAGCTGGCTGTGATGGTAATTTCAGTCTGCGAACGAGTCATTTTAATTTAATCGAGAGCAAGGTTTTCCCATTTGTGCAACGACGACGATGACAAAGACGACAGTACCGCGCTGTTTTCTTGAAATACTTTGTTCTTTTTTTTGGCAGTTCAGTTACACACGAGCTTTTACATATCAGGGATAATAGAAAACTTGTCGGTCGTTCAGATGTTGCACGGCACGGCAATTTGACAGTATCGGCCCCTCTATCGAGTTGATCTTTCGAAATTCCATTATCTGCAAGAGAAACGTAAATCGATCGGTCCCTCTGGGAGAATGAGAGAGAGAGAGAGAGAAGTAAAGATTACGAGCGCAGCAACGAAGGTGCTATATACCTGTGAAGCCGATATGGCAATCGGCTCGGGATTTATTAGCCAGACGACGATCTCGCTGCAGGGTGGGTGGGATATCGAGCCCTGGTAATGGTAGTACTTGCTCTCGAATTTCGGGCAGAGCCACTCGAGCGGAAAAGCCGGTATCTGCACGAAGGCGCCGGGGCAGCGGACTCGGCGCAGATTTTGCACCACGTGATCGAGATACGGATTGTCGTTGCTCGTCACCTGCCGAATTATTTTCCTTCAATAATATTATCGAGAAGTAATCGATTGGGAAGGTTTACCTGAAAAAAATATGACATAATGAGGATGCCGTCCTTGATTCTGCAAGCCGTGATGTCTTGAAAGCTGCCAGCGCCGCGTTTCACGTGCACGACTTGCAGCTCCATGGGATATTGCTCGTAGTCCAGGGTGTGCTCGCTGCCCTCGTCATCGCCGGGGCCCCAGCGAAACAGGGCCGAGTGAAACTCGTAGGCGCATCTCAGCGGGCCGCCCCTGAGCATCGGACGAGTGGGACAGGGCCAGTAGCCGAACACTTCGACTATGGTGATCGTTTCAGTGATACGAGTCAATCGTCGGTCGGGCTGATTTTTTTTTTCGTGAACCCGAACTCACCGAATCTCACCTGTATTTCCGTCGTTGGCTATGGTCATCGTTGCAGGCTCGTCTCCGTAACCGAACCAGCAGAGTGGCTGAGCCGTATTCATGCAGCAAACGTCTTGACTGTTGATATTGATGGGCGATTGCTGAACCCCTCGCGACTCCGGATACTTGCATTTCCAGAACTCCGGCCCGGTCGTCTCGCCGTAGAGAAACGGCACGCGTGAATGATTTTTCTTTGGGCAATTGAACGCGGTGAAGATACACGACCAGTCGATGTACTGCATCAGTACCATAGCTGCGGTGCACATAGAACATTTGATGGATTATTTCTCTTTTACGCACATGCGTGAGTAAATAAAGGAGGTTTCACCGAGGAATATGGTACCGCCGAAAAAGATAAAAATATCTGGCAGCGTCTGTTGAAGAGTTAACGTGTCAATCATGAGCGGCGTTTAATTATCCTATGCAAGCACGACGACGACGACAACGACTTGCTATTAAATGATAGCGAAAATAAAAACTTGACTTCAAAATTTGAGGAATAATGCTGCAGACGATAAAAGTGTCCGCATTGTTCGAGGACAATGAGGATTAACCCTATTGTTGGTGTATTTACGGCCAGAGCGTCGATAACTTCAGGTCACTGACAGCTCGTCGTTCAAAATTACACGTGTTCAGAGCCGCGTTAACCTTTAAATACTTGATAATATAAAAATTGTAAAAATAGTAAAAAAAAAAAAAAAATAATGACCAAAAAAACGAAAGCAAGTAAGAAATCCCTTATCTCATAATCTCTCGTTTATTGCCATATTTTACGGTGGAGTATGCTCTAACAATGCATTCGTGTTTTGCCCCGGAATCAAAGCGGGAAAGCCGTGGACGTCGACCAGCGGCAACAATCCGAAATGGGATCAATCCCCGATTGACATCAGTAATCACGTGACGCAGGAGTTTCCGATTTTATTGATGCAAAATCATTTGGATTCCAAATGCGTCAAAATGACGAACAACGGAAAAACAGGTCATTATGAGACAAGCGGAAAAGAAGCAACATTTTCTAGACATTTAACGTTCATACATCTGCCTTTTCTTTCAAAACAGTTAAAATCGAATTGTGCAGCCAGTTTACTCCGTTACTGAAAGGCGGACCCCTCGATGGAGAATATCTTTTTTCCGATTTACAATTTCGCTGGGGCCCGAGCGACGCTCTCGGCTCTGAACATTCTATTGATTCTCGATGGTATTTATATATGGCCTATTATGATTCACACGAAGCAAGTCTTCGTCTCGCTTTCATTTTCACTTCTGACAGGTACTCAATAGAAGCTCAATTGGTGCATTGGAACAAGAAATACGGCTCCCCGGACAAGTGCTACGATAAAAGTGATGGAATGGCTATACTGTCTTTTCTCTTTCAGGTTGTCATTCGGATTATATGATGTACAGAGGAGAGGATGTTCTTTTTAATGTACGTATGAAATTTTAGGTAGTAGATGATCCATGCGCAGGTGATAGCTTCAGAAAGATAAGCGACGGTTTGAAAAAAATTCGGGCACCGGGTGCCAGTATCTCGCTCGAGCCAGGTTATAACTATTATATAAATTTATTTGGCTTAAAAATTTTGTTTTGTTTTGTTGTTATTCTGTACCATATTTATCGCAGATAGCTTAAACTGGTTGGAACAAGCAATGAGTAGTACGGGCTATTACACCTACTTCGGCTCTCTCACGACCGAGCCGTTTACCGAATGCGTTCAGTGGATTATCGTACCGCGTCCAATCTTAATTATAGACAGACAAGTGAGCAGAATTTAGCATATACATTGCCATTATCGTCATGCATATTTTTCCTTTCTATATCTTCCACTTCTTTCAGAGCGAAGCTTTTCGAGATCTTTACGATTATGATATGCAAAATATCACGAGTAATTACAGACCTCTGCAGAGAACTCGCTATACAGGAAGGGTTTATTGGGCTATTCAGCAAAAATCGCAATCAGTTGTCAATTGTTCTGGATGTGGCTCGCGATGAGCTGTCGACGTGCAAATTGTATTTTTTAGAGTCACGTTCACGGCATAACTAAATTTTAAATAATAAAACAAAGAAAAAGTTTAAAAATATATATAAAAAAAAAAAAATCGAAAATTCTACGATGGTAACCGACAACGAGCTGAAATGTAAATTTAATTTTACATAATAAATTATCGATCAGATGGTCGTGAAAAAAACCTAACCCATTCAACTTCGTTACTTTGATAGCTGTGAACAGAAGAAGACAATCACCTATTGATATAGAAACCGAGGACGTTCGATGCGTGCGAATTTGTGCGCGACCATTGACTCTGGAAAATCACTGGCTTCAAGATGGCGAGGCCATCATTACCAATAACGGCGAATATCGTAAGACATTGGCAATTTTCAGAATAATAATTATGACATTTATTGCGACGTTTTTTATAAAACCAAGCCGTTATACGATTGGGTGGCGATCGAAAACCGTCGCTTCTCAAGCACGGCCCGTTGGCGTCGGACACGTATGAATTCGAAAATCTTCACTTTCACTGGGGGGAGGACAATTGCCGGGGTTCCGAGCACACCATCAACGGCACTTGGTACAGCCTGGAAGCTCACGCGGTGCACTGGAATCGAAAGTACAGCAGCATGAGCGAATGTTTGAAGCAAGGAGATGGCATCTGCGTCTTGGGATTTTTATTCATAGTGAGCTACCTTTTATGATGCATTGATAAGCGAATTTACCATGAGTGTGACTCAACAATCATATAGGTAACGGATGACGTCGATTGCCCGAGCTTTGCGCTGCTCGAAAGAATCACGGAGCATTTGAAGGACATACACGACTACAAATCTAAAAAAACAATCGAGTCCAGTAAGGGATTCTTGCATTTAAATTTTACATGACACAAAGAAAAAATTGCTTATCTCGCTTTATTTTTTTCCGTTTAGATTGCTTGATGTGGATCAGAAAGTATATAAATACCGACAAGTACTTTACGTATCGCGGCTCTCTAACAGCCGGCGATTTTCAAGAATGCGTTACCTGGATACTGTTTCCCGATGCGATACCCATACGAGCGGATCAGGTGTGCGCGATCAAATTTTATGTCCACCTTTCGCGAATAAAAACTAACGCCGCTTTTTTCTTTTCTTGCCTCTCTTTCTCTCTCTCTCTCTCTCTCTCTGGCATGCAGCTCGACGAATTTCGCAAAATGAAAAACCATCACAACAGAAACATCAAAAATAACGCGCGCCCGGTACAGCACCTGCACAATCGAATCGTTTACCAAGTTGTGCATTGATCGAGTGCCTGTACACCTGTGAACGCCAATGAGAAAGTCTTCGACAAAATAAAATAAAAAAAATAAAGCAAAACACTTTTGAAATTTAAAAATCAGTCGTTTTTATTGTAAAGGTTGTCGGATTCCAGAGCGTGGCAAACTTGGTTGATAGTTCGGCAAAGTAATGCGTAGATTCTCATGTGCATAGTTTCGTGATAGAGGCGTAGGTGTGCGGCCTTCTCCTCGTCCGATTCGCCGCAAGCCGCAGCTTCTTCCTCTCCTTCCCCTTCGTCTTCATCTTCCTCGCAGTCGTCGTCTCGAGGAGGTAGCAAACGACAACCGTGCCAAACCGAGTGACTCGTAGTCTCGAATTCGTTGAAAAATTCCCCGAGCAGCCAGTAAACCATCTGTCTACTTGAACCACGGGGCTGGGTGTAAGTGTCGTCGGGCAGCAGTAACTCGTCGCACAGAGCACCGAATCGTTTGAGCATGTCGCGCTGCAGCAGAGGATCTTGGATTTTCAGCAGAGCCGCTCGCAGATCCGCGAGATCCAAATTCCATTCGCTGGTGGTCTCGTCGTCGATCGTTTCCTGCCACATGAACTTCAACTCGTTGATCTGCACGGACTTGTAGTGATGACGGCGATTCAAACTTCGGAATATATCTCGCTCCAGGAAGAATAGATCGTAAGGCGTTTCGTCGATCACGGGGCAGCTCGTCGCCATGTCGATCAGGGCATTAGCCAGTTCTCGGGTTATCGAGTCTCGAACCAGGAATTCCAATTTTTCAGTCACTTTTTCGATTTTGTCGTTCTCGCGCTTAATTTCGTCCTGGCCCTCGGACATTCCCCACAAGCGAACTTGAATCGGACTCAGATATATTTGCGGTTGGATTTGCAGGGTCCACAACTCGCTGGCGACTCTCGATTTCTTGGAGTGAAACAAGATGCGAAAATCCAATACTTGACCGGGATAAATTTTAAAAGAGGTCTTATCGAAGAAAAAGCAACTGTCGATGCGACGATACGGCATATCGGGAAAGCAATCGGGACTAGCGCTCAGCCAGTCGAAAGTCATGATCTTAACGCCTTTGTTCTCGATCCTGAGAAATTTTTTGCATATCTCGTCGCCCTTGCTGTGAAAATTTACAGTCCACACGATGGGTGGAGGTTCTTTGCCGAAAATCTTGTAAACGTGCGAGTCGTAGACCGAGTAGGCGTATTTCTTCGCGTGCTGATCTTTTTTGCTTCTTTTCAATTTCTCCGTCCTCACCCTCGATAATCTCTCGAAGAAGCGACCTCCTTCCGCGACCAGTTCTCGGTCTCGAATCAGAAGCACCGCTCGAGCGTCTGGATCTTGCAGCAGCGGTTTCTTCCTCTCCGGCTCGGTGACGGTGATCACGGGAAGACGAAGGACCTTCTTATCGTAATCGGGAGGCGTGAACGCCTTGCCGATCACGGCGAGACTCCGGCAGCTCAAATTGGATGGTGGCTCGCCCATCTGCAAACCGTCTCCGCTGGCAGCTGCTGCGTTTCCGCAAGTGGTCTTTTTTCTAGAAGTGGCGTCATTTCCCAACGCGATCGATACTGAAAGGAGAAAAATTCATTTTTATCGAATCAGATATGCATCGTTTAATCAGCTCGATCAATGGAAATACTAACTGCGTTTTATTTACAATTATTCGAGCGCCGAATCCGTGAGATCCTCGCCTTCGGTGCGACCAATTTTCTGAGCCTCTGGGGCTCCGTGAGCGTCACGTCATCACCCTTGGCCTCGCTGTATTTATGCAATCTCTCAGGTGGCCGCCAAAAGTCCAGATCGTCCTTGCTGTACTTGGCTCGATCCACCCTGTCCACGGTTTTGGCCCCCAGGTCACCGCAAGCAGTCTCATTTTTATCACGAGCTCTCTCGTAGGCGTTCAGGGCGAGCTCGTAGGGTTCGCGTTTCAGCGCCGCCGATAGGTACTTTTGGCGTCGCTCGCGGTCCCTCAGCCAACGCTTCCAATTGGCCAGTCGGTGGTCCTCCTCGATCGACTCTTGCTGCGCTGTGGCGCACGGCGCCATGGGTCGACATTCTCGCCTCGTTAGCCTGATGTAAGGGGGATAGTGCGGTCCGCGTTTGAATTTTCGCGAGTGATCCATTCGATTTTTAACTTAATTATAATAATGGTGGCACGCGTTTGCGAAATACCGACTTTTTACACTTAACCCTATTTTTTTTATTTATTTATTGAACCAACTGTGCGATTAGCGTGACTTCAGGTGATTGCTGATACGACACTGTAAATACGAGGATTTTCGTAAGGGAACATGAGCGAGGAATTTAAAGGTTAGTATTGAAATACTTTAAATTCAACTTGATACAATTATCACGATACGACTTGCTAAATTATCTCTTTTGATTCGTGCAACAACCCAAAAGACGATAAGAGCGCAAACAGCGGCGAGGAGGGCGATGTCGAATTCGAAGAAGAGGAGGAGGAGGAGGACCTCGAGAATGACTGTGAGCTGAGCATGAAAGCCGTGCAATTGGCGAGCGAACAAGAGGGTCATTTGGAGTCTCCGATCAACTTGGACATCAGCAAGATGATTAGAATCAGCTTGACGCCTATTATGTGGTACAACCACGAGCAATTGCCCAAGAAAATCAAGCTCACTAATACCGGCTACACGGGTATGATACTTAATTAGAGAGTTTCGCGTGAAAGTTTGAGTAGCCGCAGATTTTTTCAAGATTTTTTTTCTTTCTTTCCCTCTCATCCCCACGCGCAGTGATCTACAGCGCAAAGTGGCAAGACGAGCGACCCTACATAAGCGACGGACCGTTGTTTGGGAAATACGTATTTTCGCAGCTGCACTTTCACTGGGGCGAGACCGAAATGGTCGGAAGCGAGCATCACGTTGATGGAAGTTGGTACAATGCCACCACCGCCACGAAAAATATTTTATCTCTCCTCAAAAAAGCGCGACGCGCGTGTCTTTGTCGCTGTAGCTCGCGCGTTAATGACATCTCGCTATGGGGGGAAAAAGCGAATCTCTCTTTTTCTTTTGCACAAACAAAGTGAAACCAAAAGTTTAATATCCACACACACCAGCGTGTGCGGTGCGCGAGCATCTTCGCGCGAATAATAAAAAGAATAGAATAAAGCTTCTTTCTTGCGCGCTTTCGATAAAAAGGCGCTTTGAAGAAGCGCAACTTTATGACGACACAACGTCGTTGAGCTTGCAAAAAAAAAGGAGAAGAGTTTCAATTTTCCTCCGTTAGCTCGCTCTCGCTCTTTTTCTTTTTTTAACCGCGCACCGAGATTATATTTTCAACCAAAAAATAAACTCCTGTTCTTGTTACGCGCGCACGCGCGCGCTCTTCTTTAATAATCTTCCTTTGTCGAAGATCTAAAAATAAAAGAGGAGCTACTCGTTTTCTTTACACCGCAAGCCGACACACATACACACTCACACGCTGCGTACACTCAGTTTGTTATAATAAAATGGGAGGGGAAAAAATAAGAAAGAAAATTTTTAATTCATTATGAATGTAGTACCGCAGCTGGCGCGTATATATCTAGATAAAGAGAGCCTAGCCTCGTAGAACTCAAATAAAAAAATATTTCCTGCGAAATGTGATTTCACAGCATGGCGATGGAGATGCACGCCGTCCATTTCAAAGCCGATTACGTGAATCAAGAGGAAGCGTCGCGTTTTAACGACGGTGTCATAATTTTGGTTTATTTTTTTAAGGTCAGTAGTGCAAAATCCTTTTCTCGGCTCAAGCTTTTAGCGTAAGAGCTTTGTAATTTTTTTTTATTAAATAATTCATCGCAGCTGCAACCGGAGGACAACGAAATGTTCAAAAACATAACGTCGTCGCTGAGCCTGATCGAGAAAGCCGGCGACTCGAAGCATCTGAATCCGCGCTATCCGTTCGTCGAGCTGCTGCGGCCCTTCTCCGAGGACTACTTCGTCTATTGGAGCAATTTGACGGGCAAAACGAGCCAACGCGTGCTCTGGCTCTTGTGCCGCGAGCCCCTCGGTATCAGCCACGAACAGGTACGTACGCTGGGACAGGAAGTCGTTAGCGCGCGCAGTAACGACCAGTTGCGAGAGGCTCGTTGACCTCCCACCCGTCCGTCCGTCCGTGTGTTAGTGTCTACCAAACGATGTGCCGAAGTCTCGCACGAAATAATTTATAGGTGCTGAAATTTCAAGGACTACTCGATCGTCAAGGCGAGCCCATTATGCACAACTGTCGGCCCTTGGCCAAGGCGCTGCCCTCGAACGAGCGGCGTCGGGTCTTTCACGTGAATCCGTCGGGAGTTTGCGCCTACACACTGATGCAGCTCATCTCCAGGGATCCGCCGGCTTACACGGTCAACCAGATCGAGGAGATGGTGAGAAATTACGACGAGTTCGTCAATGCCAAAGCGCAATGAGAGAGAGAGAGAGAGAGGATGGATGGAAAGAAGAAGGAATTTCCCAAGGATTTTTCAATTTCAAGTAGTGCCACGTTGGATGATGGGGGGGAACGAATAAATTTTTTTCCGTTAAACACTCATCTCGTTCTCGCAGTATATTTATTACAATCTGATTCCGCCGCAACAGGTATAAAACGAGTATAAATATATATAGGCTAACGTGGTGGTACGTGTGCAGCATCAGCGTCACGCGAATCTTCCCTCGACCTACTTTCCACATCCGCACGCGCGAACGGATCGATATCGCGCGCTGCTGCTGCTGCTGCCTCATCTTCTCTCCTCTCTCTCTCTCTCTTCCAACTACTCGGTCGGTCATCGACGTTTCCTTCTTCGTCTCCTACGGCGCTTGCGATCGCGACGCTCCCTCCGCAGCTGACAGTCGGGATAGAGGCTCGCGCAGTCGGCGCCACCCAGGCCCAGCAGGCTGGCTTTGAGGGTGTCCAGCATCGCCGGCCACTTGCGCCCGGGCTCGGCCACGACTCGACCGCTGGCCCAGCTCATCCCCAGGCTCCAGACGGGTATCCAGATGCGCTGGCCGTCCGCGCGATCGACCGAGTATCGATTGTCCTCGCAGAGGGCGCGTCGCAGACAGTTGCCGCGGTCCGCGTCGGCCACGAGGGCGGCCTCGATCGATCGCATGACGCGACGGGCGAGCTCCTCGAGCTCCTCGTTACCACCGGCGAAGGCGAGCGGGTCGTCGGGCCGAGCTTGCAGCACTTGACGCTTGAAGCGCTGATCGAGATCGGCCGCTATCACCGTCGGTGCGGCCGTCGTCGTCGTGTTGAATGGATTCTGGATAATCAACGGAACATCGTGATGATTTTCATTCGTAAATTCATCGAGAAACGAAAGTCGCGCAGCTCGATTACTCACGTGTATGTACATCAGCAGCTGAATGATGAACAGACCGAAGGCCAGAAAAGCCAGAGCCGTCAGGGCGATCTCGAAGAAGTCCTTGATCGTCAAGTCGTGGCCTTTGCTCTTCTCGTGATGCACCGGATAGTACTCCTCCTCCTCGATCTCGTGATAATTGTTGCCGGGCAGATGGATGTGCTGCTCGTGTATGGTCGGCGGATAGGCGTGCATGGCCGGCGGCGCCGGATGATGCATCGGCGGCCCGTAACTTACCTGGGGCGGTCCGTAGCTCGGATAGCCGCCACCACCACCGCCGCCGCCGTAACCCGTGCCGGCGGAGAACAGATCGGCTATCAATAATTCTTTTTGTCAGAAAAAAAAGCGTTTGTGGCATAGAACAGAGAAAAGGAGATTCAGAAGAGCAGAGTTAGACCAAGCTGAAATAATGTACTGTATAGATCGGTATGTAGATGTGTATATTGAGATAGCGCAGCGATGTCACCTTTGCCGGGCTTGCTAATTTTGCCGACGGAATGGCGCGACGGTACGGTGTAACCTGTCAGCTCGCCCTCGAACTCCTCGATCTCGCCCTCGTCCTCGAGATTCTCGTGAATTTCTTGCTTCTTCTTGAATACCTTGTTCGGCGCGTAATGACGATAGATGTCGTCCAACGTCGTCGTTCTGCGTTTTACATTAAAATGAAAAGATAAATAAGCATTTTTAACCAAATTTAAAAAATAAAATTGAAATATAATAAGATAATCAATTCAATTAAAATTATACTTGTAATTCACCTATTCGTCGTTAGTTATAATATCAGTATCAGTATGTATTTATATCAAATGGAACTTTATTTTGACAATTACGAGTTCACAATACGCCATCCATTGGTGAAATCAAAAATCTCAAATATGATACCTTTGATTACGATAAATATTGTTACGATATGAAGTGAATTTTTAGATAATAATCCTTATATTTCTCTCAATTTTTACGTGTTAACTCTTCAGACCGAAAAATGTTTTCACTCAAAAATATCAATGCCAAAATCGTAAGATCTATCGCTTATTACAAAAAAATGTGTCACCAACTTGTGAAGCCAGTCCTTGTATTTTTTGCTACCCTCGTCCGACAGCAACTTGTCGTGCACCGTGACGTTCTGATCGTTGCTGCCGAGAAAGTCCGTCAGCGAGTTGCGCCTCTGATCGTTGTTTCGACGCTTAATTCGAGCCGGGCCGACCTCCTTGAAAATTTCCTCGGCCACGAAGCCGTGACACAGGTACTCGTTCATTCTCTTTCTACGATCGTCGTCGTCGAGACAAAAATACAGCCAGAGATAATTGCAAATTAAACGTAGAAAAACAAAAAAACAAAAATAATCCACGTCAAGTGCTTACCTGTGATAGTTCATGCCGTCGAAGGCGGTGACGAAGGAGCCGTCGATGTCCTCCTTGTCGTCGTCGTCGCCTCCCCCGCTCGACGATCTCGACTTGTTCTGGCTGTAAAACTGATCCATCATGATGAACGAGCCCGGCAGCAGATCGACCGCCAGTATGTCGTTCTGATCGATGCAGAACTCGTTGCCGTCGTCGTAGCACTCTTGGCCGCGCGCCCCCTCGCCGAGCGCGCAAGTCAGCCATATTATTATCGATGTACGAGAAATAACGAAAAACATGGCTTTTGGCGCGAGGAGCACTTGTTGGACGGCTGCATGCTCGGGAGACAATGTAATATAAAAGGACAGAGAGATACATACACGCACACGTATACAAACACTCGTCCGGAAGTTGCTGCTGCATGCACAGCAGTCGAAATAATTACGAGAACCGTAAGATAGCGCGTCGCAGTGCAGCGGCTTGAAACGTCGTCGTCGTCGTCCTCGTCGTCGTTGTTGTTGTTTTTTCTTACTTGTCACCTCGACAGTTGTACCCGTGCTGCATACGATTTTTATCTCGATTTCAGCGACGTAGCACGACGCCGCAGTCGAGTCGACGATCTACTTTTTTGCATGGCGAGTCTCACGATCACCTCGCTGAGAAAAGCGATCGTCGCCATGAAGTAGCCGGTGGCCAGTATCCACAGCAGCTTGGCTCTTAAATTGTGATCGAACAAGCCCAGTTCGTCGTCGGCGCCGCTGAACTTGGAGCGCCGCCAGGTGACTCCGTTGTCGATCCGGAACTTGAACCAGAGCCCGTGCTCGACCACCCGCAGCAAGACCTTGTCGAAGCCCGGCAAGTAGGGCGAGTTCGAGCTGAAGACGAAGCCCTTGGGCGCGCTCCAGAACACGTGGCGCATGATCTTCATGCGATTGGCCGAGCCGCGTTTCGAGCTCCAGTCGAGCTTGTTGGTGGCCACGGACTTGTCCATGAGGCAGGCGACGTTGCCCCGGGCCAGTATCTCGTCCGGGCAGTCCATGATGTTCTCGAGCATGTGGAGTTTTTGTCTCAACGGGTCGGTGGCGTCGAAGGTGATGTTGATGTAGTTGGGATTGGTCAGCAGGGTGATGTTCGGATAGCGTCGAAGATCGGCCACCTCCTCGAAGGGTCCCTGGCTCATCGCGTTCAGGCGTATCCTGGTCAGCTGCGAGTACAGCATCGCCGAGTAGACGTGAGCCAGCACGAAGATCAGAAAGAAGACGAATCTCTCGACGAGTCTAGACGGCAGACTCGGCGTCGAGCTGGCCAGCAGCATCTGCAGGATACGATGGGGCGACCAGAAACGCTGGACGTCGAATCGACACAGCTTGACGCACAAGTAGATGACGGTCACGTGGGTCATGGTGCTGACGACGATGAAAAACGGCCCGAGTCTCAGATGCCAAATCGGATCGGGAAAGATCGGCACCACGGCGATGAAATCGTCGAAGTAGATCAGCTTCGAGATCACTCCGTGGTGGCCGTTATATGATCGAGCCATGAGGATGTAAAACACCTGATTGGCGCTGAAAGCGATGCTGCCGTCGGCGATGAGGTGCAGGAGACTCAGAGCCAAGCTGTCGTTGATCTTCTGAGCGTAGCCGCTGATCGGTGGCGCTACGAGTTCGACCGAGATGTTCATGTACTCGGCGATTATTCTTACTGTCGCTACGTCGGTGCCTACGATGTTGATGGGCCTCTGGGACGCATCTCGATCGAAATCTACCGACGGTGGCCGACGTACTAAAGACACTTTGAGCTTGGCTCCGTTTAAATTTCTCAACTTGTCAGGGAATAACTTTGTCGATGATGCTGAGTAGCAATCCAGTGAATTTTTCTTGGTGAACGGATTGTAGGTTTGCACGTAAACATCGTTTTGACACTTTGTATTATTTATCGTCGAGTACCCAACGATCGTCGCGTCTAAAAACTTTTTGTCCCAGGCATACTTAAACAGATCATCGGTCAAATTTACCGAGCTCTCCGATACCATAAATGACAAGAAATACGGCCTCACTTGATTATCCGACCAGTCGCAGACGAAATCGATCGTTCGTTTGAATAACGGCGCGAAATGATTTGACGTGAATATCGATGCCAATAGCGTCGTGGACCTCGCGTCCTGCAAATCTATATCATCCCCTGAACCAAAATATTTTTTAGGATTTCTCAAAGTCGAAGCCTCGACGATCAGAATCGATTTTGTCGTTGAGATTGACTTTACGAGCTCGTCGATATTTTTTAGGTCTGCATCGCTGGTCGTGATATTTTCGAAATTCTGCATGAACACGGCGACCCGATTCGCTCTCACGGTACTCATAAGTTCACTTCGCCCATTTATTGTATTTTTCGTTCGTATAAAAAGGTCCACCTTCGTTGCGAATGCACTATAATCAAATTGGAGCAGTACATAAAATAATAGCCGAAGTTTTGATCTAAATAACATTTTTTCACTGACGCTCGAGGGTAGAAAAACCCTACACAGTCTAATTTAAATTTTTCAACGCTCATTCCTAATGCACATCGTGATCGATCAGACATAGCAGCATTTTTACTTGAAAACGCTGTACTGCAGTTCGTATCAAATTTACATTCAATTTTTTCGCCGTTGAATAATTGATGATTGATAAGTGATTGTCTGGAATCAATAATACCGCATTTCTTCGAGTCCATCCTAATGGATTGAAATCGCTCGCAGCGCAAGGAAAAAAAAACAAACGGATGATTTTATCATGTTTATTCAGCGTTATGTATTCGGCTATGACTATAATATGTACAGACAACGTGTTACTTACATTAAAATCACTCACTAATTATTCGCGCCAAATTACTCGAGGAATATAACGAGTGCTTATAATTAAAAGGATAAATATTACACGAGAGAATATTTTCGACGATTATGCCACATACACAGCCTAGGCGTTAGTTATATACTCTTGAAACATGTAATAATTATGTATATGGCATACCCGTCAGTTAAAAGTAATAATCGCGATGATTAATTAGCACTATTTACGTATCTACATCGGGCGCCTCGATCGATCCACGAGGTTGTTGTTTTGTTTTTCAATTTAACTCCTTCGCGTCGTCTGGTTGCGGCGCGAAAACGAACGGCGACGACGACGCCGCCGCCGCGCTGGCAACGTAATACGGCAGCAGAGTCGAGTATTGATGAGCCGAGGCGGCCGTGACGGGAAAATAAGCGGCGTGATGGGCAGCAGCGGCGGCGGCGACGGCCGCGGCTGCATTGGTCGGCGCTTGATGGGGCGCGAGCCAGCCCTGACGGTGGGCCAATTTCAGTCGCGTCGTCAGCTGCTTCTTCCACTTGGTGCGTCGATTCTGGAACCAGGTCTTGATCTGCACCTCCGTGAGACCGAGACACTTGGACAGCTCGAGGCGTTTGCTCACGCTCAAGTATTTGTCGATCTAAGGATTGGATGACGATAAAATTTAAAAACTATTACGTATAATAATTAATTACTATTCAGAATTAGTTTAATAGTAACCAAAACGTAGTGACACTTTTAACGAGGAAAAAAAGATTTTATGGTGTCATCAAAACGATAAAAATCAGCATACATTTTGTTTACTTGTGTGCTTTACAAAGACGAATTTCCGCAACGAGAATTACAATTTTTTCAGTATTTAGTTCGAAAATCAAATTAGCTTTGCGGAAGTTCAGGACATTTACAGCTCAAAATTCTCACCTTGAATTCGGCTTCGAGCTTGTCCAATTGCTTGACGCTGTAGGCTTGCCTCGGCTTTCTATCGATTCCCGGTTTCCGCGTACGCCTTCCGCTCGGCTTAGGTGCTAAAAAAAGTCAACAAAAAAAAAAAAAAAACAAAATAAAAAAATTTGAAAACGAGATTCGTGCCTTCTTCTCTGGAAATTACATTTCGTGAAAATGTCCGTGCGTCGCGAACGGCGCAATTTACCGAGTTGCTAATTCGAAGTGGACGTGTGTATAAAGCTAGCAACGAGACAGAGAGAGAAAAAAAGTTTATCGTTATGTTCTCGTAATCGCACGGTAAACATTTCGCATCGGCCAGCTCTCAGCAGCAGGCTTTGTTCGGGAACTAGTTAGTGCACCGCAGAGCAGCACACGTGAACGGCCGGCCTCTCGTGTATTTGTTCGGAAACCACTTGAGAAATTAGCTAAACTGGCTCTTCGCGCGAGCCGAGAATGAGATATACTACATGGGTGCTAAATATCGGTAAACGAATTCTGCGCGTGTATGTGACACTTCCTCGCTGCAGAGCTCAGCTTCTCGCTATATAACACACGGTGTATGCTTTTTTTTAAACGCGAAAGTTTTATCTTTACGGCTTCATTCCGCAGTCTCGAGTTTAACGCGACGAATCGGTCTAGGCACGATCGGCAGCAGCAGTACAGTGTCCGCATGAGCACGGGCGAAAATGTTTAATGCTTGCCGATTGACACGAGCAATTAGCGCGTCCGCGAGCGCTCGTTACGGATGTATATTGTACTTAGCGCACACGCGAACAATTATCCCACAACACGCCTTTGTCGATCGAGAGAGCATATAACGAGCGCGCGAAATTTCATCGAAAAAAGAAAGGGACGCGGTGCGTGTGCCGAAAATATTATTTGATTCTTTGAAAACAAATAAAAAGCCGCTGACCGGACGAAGTCCGACAAGCTCGAGCGAGCTCACGTGAGACGCAAAATAGTAATATTGACGTTGAATTTTCCTATATTTAAACCTTCATTTTCCAAATCGTTACTTTCTATGAAGTCTCAGACTTTCATTAAAAAAAAAAGATAAAAAATTGACCGAGGACTAATGGGAGACACGGCCTGTGGCCGTGCTGCACGTTTGCTTGTCTCGCGTGCAGAAGCTCGGTATATAAGATTATTAATAGCTGTACACGGCACGAAGTGACGACGTTAATGGAATTCTCTCACCTCGACGTAGGAGTACAAACGATCGAATAAAACACATTTTATTTCGTCTATTGTTGCAAAACGACGTTGAATGATTATCGCGTGATTTAATGGATTATCGCACGTGCGAATTACCTACGTGGCTCGAGAGTCTCTTTAAACGCGATTTGCCATCGATTTTCGCATTAAATTAGGTGTACTATTTTAGAAAGTTCGATTTACCTTGCAATCCGAAAAAATTGTCCAGGTTTGGTCTGGACGAGCCAGCTGTTGTAGAGCATGCTGGCCGAGGCCAACGAGGCTGCCGTGTACACCGTGGTGGAATCGACCGAACTGCCGTTCTGGGACGAATTCACATTGAGCGCTGAATACGATACGGCGTTCGGTGAAGCTGTGCGAATCGATTAAAAAATTGCAATTAATGCTCGGATAATCATCGTATGATAAATGATATATTGATACGGGTATTTTTTGCACGATCAATTAAAGAGAGATGCACCGAAATTGCGCACGCACACTTACCGCTGCTGAAATGACCATCGCTGCACGAGCCAACTGAATTTGCACGTTTTTTCTCACAGTCGCGATTCAATATACTCTCGATGGTGAAGGTCGTCGATGTGTTCTTCAAAATTTCGCTGTCCTTGGTCCTCGTCGTCGTCGTCGTGACGCGGACGTTGTTATCGCTGTCGGATTCCGTCTCGGAGTAAGAATCGTCGAGCACGTCGATGTCACCGCAGTGCGACATCGAATTCTCTGGACTGGAGCCGCACCATTGCTGCATTTCTGACTGTAATTCCGACATTCTTCGTTTTGTTTTGGTTTACAACTTGAGTCGGAAAAGAACAAATTAACTCGCGAACTTCTAAGATCTAAGGATCATCTTTGTACTTTTGTGCAAAGGCGAAACGAAGCAGCTTATGACGCTATAAACATATCGACTAAATCGGCAATTAAAGCTCGACTACACACTGGCTACATTCGCTCGAGTTTCAGCGTGCGGCGCGCGTATTACAGCGAGTCGCTGCGGCAGGGCAAGATGCTGCGGACATCATCGCCACCACCACCACCGCATCATGCTTTTTTCCCACTCGCTCGAGCGAGCGATCGACAAGAGAAGCCACTTCTGGAAAGAAGGCGCGGCTTGCTGAGCGCATCTCCCGCGAATTGTCCACGCCTCGATTGCTGCGCTGCGCGTCAAAAATCGGCTGCAACGACGTGCTCAATGCCCCGCTAGTCTTGATTCGATTAATTCGTTGAATTGCATTACTCGCTATTTGAATTTAAATATTTTGTACTTAACCGTCAGTGGCAAAAATTAGCGCTAGACTTCCAGAATTGGCTCGATTCGCTCGTATTTTTTTCCTGCTCTCGTGTATAGTAGCATTTTGAAAAAACGTTTACAACAATTTTTCCTTACAGCATCTAGGCAACATCTTACGCAATCGTCGATCGATAGCTCCGATTATGATGTACGAATGATTGATGACGTCGCTCTATTGGTAGCTCGCGCGTAGGTACCACCTTCGGCTCCTCCCATCGGCTAATAAATAACAGTGTATCCGCGTGTATAGTTGCTCTCGTTCCTATTTACTTTTTCATTTTCGAGCTGTTAATTCCGTCGAGGAATTAACCTTTGACAATGAGAAAAATATGCGTAAACCGCGTTATCAAATCTTTTAAACTAAAAGCCGATTCGAAATTTGATTCGAGCCTCTCTGGTAACGTTTCGCACGTTTTCAAGACTATGCGCGCAAATATTTAGTTTGTACGAAAAATACTGATCAAACAGCGCCGAAAAAAACATATCGAATGACGAAGACTTTGGGTTTACGCGATAATACGACTATTAATCAATTCCTTTCTAAATATATACGTGTAATGCGGTGCATTTCACGAAGGGGTCGGCGGCAGCCGTGAATGGCAGACGACGAGAGCGAGGGCGCGAAAACACATTAGAAGCACATTATTATATCGAGATGATAAAAAGCTGGGAAGTGTATAACGTTTGTAAGTGGTCGGCTAAGTACTTTTTTCCCAAGCTCGCGGCGTATTTAATCATAAAGTGTCAGACTGATAATTGAATTTGTCGAAGTAAAACCGAGAGATGTAGGGATTCGCTCAGCGAGGAAATGATTTCTAACGCGGAGATGTAGCATGCATTATTTAGTACTTTATTGCATTGAAATTAGTATATTTTTCAATAAAGAGATTTCTATTAACAAATGGGAAAAAATGGCGCCTGAATAATCTATCCAAATACAGATATTTTTTGAGAGATGATGTTGCTGCCTAATTTCCTAAATGGTCATTTCGCAAAAACATACAATAACAAAGAAAATAGGTGCACTCGTTTAATTTGGATACCTTGTCAGTGCCGGTTTGGCCTAAATATAGTATGCAGACTTGAAAACGACTAAAAATGAATTTATAGTGTGCGGCTTCTATATATTCCTATTTTTATTACTTTGCGTTGGGGTTTTCTTGGAATCGAAGATTAAGCCATCTAACGATCGATCGCGGTACTTCATATACGCATTGATCAATTCGAACTGTATTATAGAAAAATTAATAACGGTATGGCTTACGGTTATTGAAAATCCACAATAAATATGGGAAACGGATATCCATTTCTTTCTAATATACAATTCCACAAACTTCGCAAAATTCAAACGTACCTTGTAAACAAATAATGTGTTTTATAGCACTGCGTGACACGCTTTTCTGTGGCATAAGTCGCCCATTCTGGCACCGCTGCGTTCGCATCACACTTGCATACGCTCGTGCTAACTTCACTTCGTGCTACCAGAAACTGCGACTTATGCATCGGAAAAGGGGGCATAAATGTGAACTTGGCACAGTACTATAAAATGTTGTACGATACTCGTGCCATAGGGACACTTTTCGGCCCAGCTATTAGGACCCTCGCTGCGCTCGGGCTCTAAACTACGCCGTGCCAAAAAGTATTACTTACGGCACTTGTATAGTAAATTACTAATATTTGTAGATGTAGATGAAGATCATCTACAGAGTTATACGATCTACGATCAAACAGAGCTCCCAGAATATGCATTATGAACTTTACAATTGAAGAAACAGCTTTTGGCATAAAATTGCTTGTAAAATCTTGAAAAGCAATAAAACAGCTTGCCCGAGAACGATTAGAAAGCTGTGAATTGATGACCATAGAACATTTCCATGTTGACAAGTACATTTTCACTCGCGCCCTAGAGGTGAGATTTATTTACTCAAACATACTTGCATTCATTTTTAAATATGAATAGGATAATATTTTCAATTAAGAACTAAAATTCAATAGCATTAGTGGCTAACATGTGGGCTAAGCCATAGTTAGCGTGATGGTCACAAAAAATTTTTTTTAATTATGTACTTTTAAAGAGTACATTGAAAAGTGAAAATCCTGAAAATGTCAGCACTGTAGGTCCTCCCTCATGGATCTACACGGCCTTAAATTTGAATTTTATCTTTCTGTTCTTATTCTGCTTTTATTGGGTGAACATTGAAAAACGGTTTAATCATGATTTTTAATGTAAAATTGGATGTGGAATTCAAATTTGTACTCAAAAATCATATTTATAACATCCAAAACCATTAAATATGATAAAATAGCAGAAAACAGCATAAAAATCCAAAAATAAACTTGTTCCTCTCCTTCGATTGGGCCAGAATTGAAATATGTTTATTGATACACTAAAGTACCACTTCCTTTAAATTTTAATCATTGGCAGACTAAAAAAACTTCATTTGAGAGCTTAACAAGAGGCAAAAAAACCTAGTTTTTCTCTAATTTTCCATTTAACTTGGCAATGCCGGCCACTGTTTATAGGCACTGCGCCACTAGACGTGCTCGCGAAGTACACCGCATGATAAACACTCTGTGGCGATCTGACCCTAGATGTCGCTTTACGGATGACAGTTGCTGCAAGCGGCATGGTATCAGAAGCACGAGTATATAAATACCGGCTCGCCTACTGAATTTGTTTTACGTTCTGTGAGCTCTAATCCTTTCTCGCGGGTATTCGCTCTGGTTTAAGTCCGAGTGTCGGATAAAGCTTCTCGATCATGTTTCAGTAAAATCAAAAAAAGATCTCTCTGATCGAAAAGCTGAGATATTTAACCATAGTCGTAGTGAGTTGGTTTTATATAATGTGCCTTTAAGTACTTTTACAGCGAATTAGAAATTAAACAATTTAACTGAGTAACATTCGACGTCCCATTTGTTGTTGATTTTGCCGAAATAAAATTATTTTATTCTCAATGTTCCGCTACATAATCAACGCGACTTTATTAGGTGCCAAAAAGCTCTAAGCTATATGCCAGACACTACAACATTTGAAACGATATACTCGAATACATTTATTAATTCAACGTCATTCTCAAGTATATTAACTACGTGTGTGTGTCTGTAACACGTGCGCCAAGTTGGCTCTGCGCCGGTACATAACGTGAAGATTCGCGCGTCGTCTGCAAATTAGCTATTACTTAGTGTATCAACAGTCAGACTTGAACTTGACCGCCAACCGTTCAGATCGTGCTAAAAAAAGTAATTAAAATTCTCAATAATGTAGTGGCGTTAAAAATTGTGCATGATAGTTATTTTAAGCACATAAAATTTGAAATAAAGTGAGTGTGGTGTATCTAATAAACGATCATTTTTAAAGAAAATTTCTTATAATATGAGTTTTGTAGATATCGTGCAATTAGACATGAATTATCTGATGGGGTACTTTAGCAGTAGTAAGTGTTCAATAATCTTATTATTTTAATACCCGCACAAGCACTTATCACAATTCAAATTAAATTTTTTTTTCGTATTTTAGTTAATCAAAACTCTCGTGACTCTTGTAAGCACGAAGTCAATGAAATCAATGAAATTGATACGGAAGACGACGGAATAACTGAAGTCTATGGGTGAGTATTAAATTCGTATAACCAATCCTCGACCAAAGCTTACCCAGTCTCACTTTTTATTTAAATATGTACAGATACAAAGAAAATACAGTACGAAAAATCGTCGTGTACTATTTGATGTGGTTGAGCGGAGGATTATTGAAACTTATTTTTTACTGGCTACCTCATTTTCAATTATTATTCACGCATGACAAGTGTTGTTTTTACAATGCCGACTCGGTTTTACTGGTGAATCGCTTTCAGTCGAGACACACGACTTATCATGTCAGGAAAATGGAAAAGAAAAAAGACAGCACGTCGGAAAATGCGGCATCGAATCACTATCGATCATTCACCCGTAAGATTTAAATGAATTTCTTACACTAATGCCTAATTATTTTATAAACTTTTTATTAATTTCTTAAAATCTCACCGTTAGCATACTCCCTCTCGTTCGAGTTCAAAAAACTCACCTATGTCTACCAGGAATTTGAAGGTAAATTCGAAAAGTTGAGCGGCCTCGACCGCGACAGTACCATCCACGATCTGGGACTACTGGGTAAATCCGGCTCCATTCGGCAAACGGAGAGGTCGATGCGTCGCGACGTTTACGGACCCAACGAGCTGAGCTTACCGAGCGACGGTTTTACGACGCTATTGATAAGCGAAATGCTCGATCCGTTTTACATTTTTCAGGCATTCAGTTTCTGCTTGTGGATCTTGGACGGCTACTACTGTTACGCCTTCGTTATCTTAGCTACCTCGTGTTGCAGCATCGTCGCGGAAGTGCTACAAACGCAAAATGTATGCAAAAAAAAAACCTTCAGACACGATGAGACAGTGCCTCGCAGTCCACGATCTTTTATTAATTTCAGAATCAGCGAAAGCTCCGGGAGACGGTGTCGTCTTCCAACGACGAGATAACACTTTTTTACAACACTTTTTCGAATAACACTCGAGCAGTACCGATCAAAGAATTGATACCCGGCGACGTGATAGTTCTTTCATCCTCTCAAATTGGCAGCTCGATGCCCTGCGACGCTTTCTTGATCGAGGGCCAGTGCATCGTCGACGAGTCCATGCTCACGGGTGAATCATTGCCCGTCGTTAAAACCAGCACACCACGCAACGCAACGAATCACGACCTCTACGATGACAAAAAACACGCTCGGCACACTCTTTACAGTGGTACCAAAATCTTGCAAGTGAAAAACATCGGCTGCGAACAGGTTCAAAATGAGAGATTTTACACAAGTTAATTGGTTTTTGATTGCTTTTTTTTCTCGTTAGGTCACAGCCGTAGTTCTTCGCACTGGTTTTAGCACAACGAAGGGTAAATTGATACGCTCGATTTTGTATCCACCGCCACTGGATTACCAATTTGAGCAAGACTCGTATAAGTTCGTTGGCTTACTGGCGATCGTAGCTTGCTTCGGAGTCGCGTACACATTTATTACAAAATTAGCGAGAGGAATACCTTTGTATCATGTGGTACTCAATGCACTCGATCTCGTAACGATCGTGGTGCCACCAGCTTTGCCCGCAGCCATGAGTATCGGGAGAATCGGTAAGCTCGTAAAATAATATATTAAAAAAAATTAAGAGTTGAATCAACTCGCTGTAAATGTATCTATTTTTTTTCTTACAGTCGCGCAAGGACGTCTCGAGGCGAAACGGATCTTCTGCACGAGTCCGCGCAGTATCAATGTGGCCGGCTCGATCGATTGCGTCTGCTTCGACAAGACCGGCACCCTCACCGAGCCGGACTTCAGCATGCGAGGAGTCGTTCCCTGCAGCGGTGACTCCCGCCAATTTCAACCGATCGTAACCGATGCATCGACGCGCGAGCTCGATTCGAACGAGCATCTGACGATCGGCATGGCCAGCTGTCACTCCATCGTGACGATCGACGGCCGATCGCTCGGGGATCCGCTCGATTTGAAGATGTTCGAGTATACCGGATGGAAGCTGTGTCGAAGCAGCGAGTGCGAATCATCTTGCGTCGAAGTGGAATCACCCGATAGATCGGTGCGTGTCGGAGTCGTCAAGCAGTTTTCGTTCTGCTCGGGACTGCAGAGAATGAGCGTCATATCGAAACGTTTGGATACGGACGAATGCTACGTTTATTGCAAAGGAAGTCCGGAAATTATTCTGAGCCTGACGAACGCTGACACTGGTAAGTTTTTTCTTTTCAATTATAACAAACTCAACGTTCGTAAAAACTTATTCGTTGTTTCTGTAGTACCCGAGGATCACAATGGTATTCTTCATCGGTACACTTCGGCGGGCTACAGGGTGATCGCTGTGGCGTTCAAGCCCTTGCGTTCCACTCGCTCTCGCGATATCGAAACGACGGAACGCGACGACGCCGAATCGGCACTCAATTTTCTGGGCTTCGTCGTTTTTGAGAATCGTTTGAAAGCCGAGACTGACAGCGTGATAGATAAGCTGAACGAGGCTGCGATCAAAGTCGTCATGGTCACTGGTGACAATGAATCAACTGCTTTGACGGTCGCCAAAAATTGCGGCATCGTCCGTGCCGATTCGCGAGTCGTTAAAGTCAACGTCGATGAATGTTCAAATAATGTATATTTTACGAATCATTCGGATGAAAAATCTTTAACTAAATCTGAATTCTCATTGGATACCGATTACTCTAGAATTGCGAATCAGGAATATCTCGTAAAAAATAATATCGTATTTTCGCTCACCGGATCCACGTGGGTGCAATTGAAACGAATAAAAGATTCAGAAGGGCTACATAATGTAATTCGACGTGGGGCTGTTTTTGCGAGGATGTCACCCGATCATAAGCAGCAACTTGTGGAAGAACTACAAAATCTCGACTATCGCGTGGGTAAGCTATTAGGCATTGTCACCGTACAACTTTTAACACGCGCCTGCTCCCTTGTGGTAAAAGTTGTACGGGGACAATGCCTAATATGCAAAATACAAGTACAACTAAATTCATCATTCGTTCTTTTAATTTTTTTCATTCTGCAGCCATGACCGGCGACGGCGCGAACGATTGCGGCGCGCTAAGAGTCGCCCACGCCGGCATCTCGCTGTCCGACAGCGAGTCGTCGATCGCCGCGCCCTTCACCAGTCGAGGCGACAGCATCGCGTGCGTCCTCGACGTCGTCAGGCAGGGCCGCGCCGCCCTCGTCACGTCCTTCGGCCTGTTCAAGTACATGGCGGCCTACTCGCTCACCCAATTCCTGTCGGTGCTGCTGCTCTACTCGGTCGAGTCGAATCTCACGGACGTTCAGTTCCTCTACATCGATCTGTTCGTCATATCCAGTCTGGCCTTCTTCTTCGGCCAGACCGAGGCCCTGGACGAGGAGGACAGTCCGATGCACCGGAGACCACCCAGCGATCGCCTCTTGAACGCCGAGACGATGCTCGGTCTCGGGTCGCAGATGCTGCTCGTCGGCCTGTTTCAATGTTACAGTCTTTGGGAGCTGAGAAATGAAGAATGGTTCGTACCGCTCGACGCCAATGTAAACGATGCTCTCGACGAGGAAACAGCGAGCGCGGGCTGTCACGAGAATTACACCGTTTTCGTGGTCAGCTCGTTGCAGTACGTCATACTGGCCATTGTTTTTTCGACGGGCTGGCCTTATCGCAAACCTGTTTGGACGAATCGCGAGTTTATGAGTGAGTAGAAACGATGAAAAAAATATAGTTTAAAAAAGATGAATTTCACCTTTAACCTGATTTTGTTCCAGTATCATCGATCATTCTCGCTGCTTTCACAGTTTATTTAGCCATTGGTCCCTGCGCAATTTTGGCTGAGTGGTTCGAGTTGGTTGTACCGGAAGAGATCAATTTTAAATTTACTTTATTGACTAATGCCGCAATGAATTTCTTTCTTGCACTATTCACTGATTATTCAACTCAAAAATTATCATTATATTAAATGGTGGATTAGAAAAAGTGCCACCCCCGTGCAAACTTTCATTTACCGACCGCTCACGCAATCCTAAAACAATTATAAGAGCATTTATTAATTTTAAAATAATTGAAAAAAATGTTTTGTTTTAAATTAAATTATTAAATGGTTTAAATGTTGGTTTTTTCAGATAGAACATATTGTTATTACCGATCGCGGCTCTCGTAGCAGAAATCATCGGTCTGTCAGCAAATTTATCAACATTTTTCATTTTGATATTATTACGTGAGGTTTATCGAAAATTCAGTTGGTCCAGTGAAAAAATTCTTGGCTGATGGTTGCATGAAGAGCTGGGAATCTTGTATCCAAATAATGAACATAAAAGGTAATTAAGAGTACGCGAAAAGTGGTTCAAAAATGAAATACTATAAAGACAGAGAACGAATATACAATGATAGTTTAATAACGCCTGAGGTTTAGATTAGACACAATCATAAAGGAAAGATTTTTATTGAAATTTAAGGAAAACATCTATATAAGTAATATCCATATACTTATATACAATTTTCATTCATCATTTCTTCTTACTTTTGTCACGCGCTTATGACATTCATGTACTGTCTTTTGGTGACGGAGCAAATGCGCTTTTTGTCCAAATTTAATCTCGCATTTATCGCAAGAAAAATCTTTGCGACCTTCATGAACTGTTTTTTGGTGTCTGATTAATTTTGATTTTTCTACAAATTTTTGTTCACACTTGTTGCATGCGAAATCTTTGCGACCATCATGTTTTGTCTTTTGGTGGACAATCAGATGGTGTTTTTGTGTGAATTTATGCTCGCACCTGTCGCATGCATAATCTTTGCGACCTTCGTGAACCGCCATTTGATGTACAAGCAAATTCGATTTTATTCCAAATCTTTGCTCGCACTTGTCACACGCGAAATCTTTCCGACCTTCGTGTACTGCTTTTTGATGGCGGAGCAAATGTATTTTTTGTCCAAACTTCTTCTCGCAATTGTTGCATGAGTAATCTTTCCGACCTATATGGACTGTCTTTTCGTGTAGAAGCAGAGTCGATTTTCTTCTAAATTTTTTCTTACAATTATCGCATGCGAAATTTTTGCTACGCTCATGGACTGTTCTGTGGTGGGTGAGCAAATTTGATTTTTTTCCAAACTTCTTCTCACATTTTTCGCATGCGTAATCTTTGCAACCTTCGTGTACCGTTCTTTGGTGTAAGACCAAATGAACTTTTTGTCCAAATGTTTTATCGCACTTATCACATGTGTAATCTTTGTGACCCTCGTGAACTAAATTTTGGTGTCTTCTCAACTCGCATTGATTCTTAAATTTCGTCCCGCAGTTGTCACATAAGTAATCTTTGAGGACTTTGCCGACGAAATCTTTCTGACCATCGTGTACTACCCTTATGTGCAGGAGCAAACTATGTTTATTTCCAAATCTCTTCGCACACTTTTCACATAAGTAATCTTTGAAAATTTCGTGGAATATTTTTTTGTGCTTGAGTAAAGTTGATTTATTTTCAAATTTTCTCTCGCACTTATTGCATGTGAAATCTTCACGATATTTATGTACTAATTTTTGGTGCGTGAACAAACTCGATTTTTTTACAAATTTCTTGTCGCATTGGTCGCATGCAAAATCTTTGCGGCCTTTGTGTTCTGATATTTGGTGTCTACTCAAATGACTTCGGAACTCAAATTTTTTCTCGCACTTGTCGCATGCAAAATTATTTTGTTCATTATGAATTATATCTTGATGTTTCATCATGTTTGATTCTAGTTTAAATGCCTTCTGACAAATGTCATAAACGTATTTTTTGTCATATGAAACAACAATGTCTTGTTCACTTATATTATTTTCTGAGACAACTGTCCCGGATTTCTTCTCACTTTTATCCATTTTGGTCCTTAGATTAAACGATGGAACTTTCCATGTAATTTTGGTGTTATGGCTTGTTTCGTCGGGAAAGACAAAATTTAAACTAATTTGTTCTTATCATAAACATTATTAGTGTATCGATGAAATGTGTCAAAATCGTTTATAATTTATTGTTTACAATTAAATTACCAATGTATCTGTTTATACTTACAAATTTTGAAACAATTAAAAACTCTAACTTGACGACGATTCTTTTAAAGAATTGTTGGACCTACTAAAACTAAGTTCTTCTAAACAAACTTCCGGCAAACAACATCGAGTTCATCCAAAAAAGCGTGTCGTAAATTGATCCACATTTACATGCATGTATATTAAAAATGTTTTTGTACCTTAAAAAGGCAGATACGCGTTGAAATCCGATTTTAAAATGGAACTTACTGTCCTTAATGAGAAAGCTGTGTGATTTTGTTCTTTTCTAAGGATGTCTAAAACTCAAAAAAGTAGATAAGACGTAAATCGCAATACATACGAAAAAGGCTCGCGGATACAGTTATCCAGTAAAAAATCAAAATTTTTAGGATTTTAGGTCAACTATAATAGGTCAATTATAAGTAATAAGCTTAGATTAGTTAATAAGAAAGTAATAAGCTTAGATTAGTTAATAAGAAAGTAATAAGCTGCAGAAGTCATGTCCATGAGGGTCAATGGAAATTACTCAAATTTTATAAATAATTATATACGATATGAATAAGAGCTATACTAAAAATATTGAAAATAAGCTATAGTATATTAATGAAAAATACGTTCATATATTCATTGCATAATAATCGATTACATTAATTTTTAATCTTTTCCAATAAAAATTAAAAGCATATTTTCTTCGCGACGTCACACGACGTTGCAATAACCAACATTTGTTTCATCTTTCAACAAGTGCTTATTGAGCGTGGACAGCAGTGGAAACTTATCGCCGCATGTTCCGCGGAAATCGTCTGTTTCGATGCTCCAAATCATCACACCACCCAGTCCCCGCTTCTTAATATACTCAGCTTTTTCCTGCAACGACCTGGAACGCAATCGAAAAAAAATTGAGAAAAATTAATCGTGCAAAAGCAGGCATCGATCCAATCTCAATCGATTACTCACTGCTCGTCGTCGTAGCCAACCCATTGATTTCCACTGACGGCGTACGGCACGCGTTGCTCGTCGCTCCGATGCACGCTCCAGTCGCCGCTCTTCAATTTTTCCAGGATCTCGTTGTAGCCGAGCATGCCGGCCTCGCGGGTGTAGGGGCCGGCGTTCGAGGGCGACCAGGCGGTGGCTCCGATGCCGTTGACGCGCGAATCGGCCAGAGTGAAGCCGCGACCGTAAAACGGCACGCCCAGGTTAATTTTGACCGGCGGTGCGCCCTGAGACAGCCAATAATTGATGCACGCGTCCTGCCGCAAAGTAAACGATTTTTTATTAATTATGATTCAACTTTTGCCTTAGTAAAAATATTTTTCAAGTATTTTACCACATTGAGCTTCTTCTCGCTGTCGTTTTCCCAAGAACCAGCATAGAGCGGCGCATTTATACCGGTTTTTTTGTCCCAAGCGCCGTGTAAATCGTAGCACATGACGTTGACGAAATCCAGCTCTTTCACGACTTGCTCGATCTCGTAGGATTTCTCAGCCGAAAATTCAGCCGAAGCCACGGCTGCGCTCAAAATTAAATTTTCCTGATCGAAGCGTTGACGCAACGCTCGCAGCAGCAAGACGAAATTTTTTTTGTCATCCGAGCATCCGCCTCGCTGACACGGATATTCCCAATCCATGTCGAAACCGTCGAAACCGTATTTCTGAGGAAACGACAAAAAAAGCAAGAAAAACTATTTTCATGCAATTCTATGCATTGAAGCCGATTTTTCAATTTATATACCTTGACGAAAGCCACGGCGTTATCGGCAAACTTTTCTCTCAGAGTCTCGCTCTTAGCTACATGCGAGTACTTGGACGATCCCTCGTTCCAGCCACCGATCGCCACCATCGTCTTCAGCGTGGGATTGTCTTTCTTCAAGTCGTTGAATTTGCGAAAACCATCCTTACCTCCGTTGTCCGGCAGGTCGTTCCAGGGGTCGAGGATGTGCACCTCGCCGTCTTCCTGTACGCCGACGAAAGTGTAGACTAGGTGAGTGCAGAGATGCGGGTCGATGAAGCTGATATCGAACTTGCCCGCGTCTGGTCGATACACCGACCAGCTACCGTAGTAGCAAACTATTCGATCTATGGATAGATGCGGGGAAATTAATTGCATTCGATATTATCGTCGTTCGCGAAAGACTCGTGTAACGATTCAACTTACGATTGGACGACATTCCGAGCGATTTATTTTCACCGTGCAAAGCGACAGACTACTCGCGTGTGTTTAGTCAGCTACGAGATGCTGACAGTTTTGGGCCTGTTTCTCTGAGTCATCTGTGTATTTTTGGGTATTCGACTGGCGTCGCGTATACTCGATAAAAAAACTACACAAGCTTTGGTACATCTGCGTTCTATACATGTAGGTAAAAATCAAATTTACGCATGCGCTATCAGCCGGCGAAGATTTTGGCAAACATTCGTGTGATGCGGGATTTTCAAATTTCAATAGGCATAGAACACACAAAAATTACTTGTTGGAAATATCTTGATATAAAAATAATGCTTTATTACAAATAACTTCAATACAGCAATGGATGAAAAAATGAATGAGAAATAAAAAAGAATGAGTTTTTACATATGAAAGGTGACAATCAATATTACAATCTAATTAGAATCTATAATCTTTAGTCTCGCTAAATATACTTTGAGGAACTGATTAATACGAGTTGACTAATAAACGCATTGCTCAACAATGATCGCTATGATTTTAAAGTAATATTGACTTTTTACATATGCAGAATAAATAATATTCTTTGAAAAGTAAAGTTGCACTAATTATCTTGATGTGCTAAACAACAAATTAGGAATATTAAATTTTAACTCAATCGTCGACAATTTTCAACAAAACAATGCCAAATTTCTACATTTTTTGTGATACGCTATGCTTAGTCAATTACAATATATGAAATAAAAACTAGCACTGTTACTTTCAGTATTTATCAATGTAAATTAAAATTTTTACAATCTTTAATATCGTTAACAATAATTACTAAACTACATGACTCTTGAAATTGGCTAATACTACATGTACATGACATGATGAGGTTTTTTTAATAGGAACAATTGAATTCTAAACAAAAAATAACATAAGAACATGTCTGTCATTTTAAATAATCTTGATCAGAGCAAGATCATTACTTTCAAAAAACTAACTATGAATATTAATTGACTATATATTTACATGCAATCATAGCATTATTCAGTTGAACGTTGAAATTTAGTCATTACATTCATACACAATAAAAAACAATCTAATTTATTTTGAGCAGGTACTTTGTGATAAAGACGTATAAGAAATTCAGCATGAGGATCTATAGCACTATTCATTTCACGTTTTGTTTTCTGCAGAAAACCTTCAAACTTGTCTATACTTCTTGTCATCGTCTCTGTCATCTTTAGAATTTGTTCATACTCTTCTTTCTCTGGGCAGTGCATATTTATTCTCAAGGCAGGTATATCTTTTGACATGCACATTTTTTTAGCTTGACTTCCACTTGCACATCCATCTGCACTGTCGACATCTACGTAACAAAGGCAACTGGATTTTTGTCTTCTTGCAAAATTAAGATAAGCACAAGCCAAAGATTTCAAAGAAGATATCCAACTTTCAAGTACGTAAATTATATTACGTTGTGCTGTGATGCTATCCATTTTTGAAGCAATTTACGAAAAAGTCGAGCTCTGGTAGACGTTATTTGTTTAAACTTCCTTTGTTCTTTTCGCAACTGCAACTTACTGAAACAATAAATAAGCGTCGTGATTTTCAAATGAAATAATTTCCGATAGCGATAACTATGATAAATGCTTTACGAACTTGTTTTTAGAAGAGCGAAACACATGCAACAATTTCCGAACGACTAAATGAAGATCAATGTTGGCGCGTGTCGACTCGTGCACGGCTCGGTCTCGATTAAGAATGACAGTCGATGCAGCACGCGGCCGGCGCCTGTCGTCAGTTTCGAATCCCGAGCCGCGATACCGCGAATGCGGCGCGTGGCGGCGGCAATGCGCGAAACAAAATCAATTCAAATTCTCGGAACTGTACTGCAGAGACCCACCTCTGAGTAACTGTAGATAGTCACGCGCGTGTTGCGGTGCTATGCTAAGACAAGACGTTCGCGTAGCCGTTCGAATTTTGACCCGGTCTAGCGACCGTCTCGCATCTGCGCGTCACATTGCCGCCGCTGCGTCGTCGGCGCCCGGCGGCCAAGTGTTTACAGTTCTGCTCACCAGACGACGGCTGAACGCTTGCTCGGACGTTTGTTGTTTAAGTTTATACGGGCTACTGTTTGTGTTGCAGCGATATATTTTTTTAGAATTTTTTGACGTTAAAAACAAAAGAAAATCGCCAAAATGACGACTACAACCGCTGCAGTGAGTGCCACCACGACGACCACGGCTACGATAAGTGATCAGACACTGATGGATAAATCCATAAGATCAGTTTTCGGTAAGTCGTACGATCAACTTCCACAGGTAGTTTTGAACTTTTCTATCTTGATAATTTGTTCTTTATCGTTTTACAGTCGGTAATATCCCGTATGAAGCCACCGAAGAAAATCTCAAAGATATTTTCAGCGAAGTTGGACCAGTACTATCGTTCAAGTAAGTTACATATTTTAATAATTGCTTCAATTCTACAAATTAACCTCTTAAAAAACTGAATAAATCGAACCTCAGTTATGCAAAAATTATCTGTCTGAACATCAAACTTTGTCATTCTCATTTCTCTCAAGTAATAGATGTTAGCCCTAAAGTGGTAATATTTCAAAATGTAACAAATAACAAGACAATTTTTAATCTTTTTAGATATGATTTATTTACTCTAATGAAATGACTATTAAAACTAAAAGAATATTTTTTAAATTTATTTAGATTAGTATTTGATCGAGAGACAGGAAAACCTAAAGGATATGGATTTTGCGAATACAAGGATCAAGAAACTGCCCTTAGTGCCATGCGTAATTTGAATGGCTATGAAATAAGTGGAAGAACATTAAGGGTTGACAATGCTTGCACAGAAAAAAGTCGAATGGAAATGCAAAATCTGCTGCAGGGTCAGAGCACTGAAAATCCTTATGGAGAAGCTGTACAATCTGATAAAGCACCAGAAGCTATTAGTAAAGCAGTCGCTTCTTTACCACCAGAACAAATGTTTGAATTGATGCGTCAAATGAAGTTATGTGTCCAAAATAATCCAAACGAAGCACGGCAAATGCTGTTACAAAATCCTCAACTTGCATATGCTTTACTTCAAGCACAAGTTGTTATGAGAATTGTTGATCCACTCACTGCTGTAAATATGCTTCATAAAGCTAATCCCATTCCACCAGTACTTGTACCATCAGAGAATCCACCGTCATTGATGAGTGTACCACCACCAAGAATTGAAGAACCATGGAATCCTAATCGTCCACCACCACCAATACCAGCTCCAGTTGTTAATCCAACCCTTGTTGCTCCTCCTACTCCTATATTTTCTAGTAAGTATAATATGTAATTATACAAGAGAAAATCAACATGTCAGTATATTTTATTAACTTATGATTTTTCTTCAGGTCAAGATGTAGATTTAAGAACATTAGATCGAAAAATAGACCCAAGATTATCAAGAATGGATCAAGATTTGAGAGGTCCCCCACCAACCACATCAGCACCTCCACCACCACTTGTTACACCACCTATACTTCCTCCTGCTGTATCTGATCCTAGATCAGCAGTTCCTCCACCTCCAGCCTTCAATATGCCAGAGAGTATTGGGTAATTATTTTTTAATAATAAATGCAATCAAATTTTTCAATGTTACTAACAAAAACATAATTATTTATCATTAACATTTCTTTCACATGCATAGTCTCCTATCTATGGAAGGATTAGAAAGGTTCCATTCATTGTTTTTGCATGATTCTATAGTTAGTATTAAGAACAATGGAATTGATTTTCATATTTTTTAGCTTTGGTAGAGATCCAAGAGCAGAAAGATTTGCAAGAGATGCTCCAAGAGACCCAAGAATACCTGTTGATCCTAGAATGGCTGCTAAGTCCAATGGTATTTGACATTTTTTTACTACCATATGAGATAATGAATAATTCTAATAAATTTTAAATAAATTTTTAGTTCCCACACCAGTGCCACCTTCTACTACCTTAAATTCAGCTGCAGCAATAGGAATGGCAGGAAGCACAGCACGTTTAATGGCTGGAATGCCTACAGGAAGTATTCCAAGTGGGGCAACTGATCAAGAGAAGGTAATGATAAACTCTTATTACATTAATTTTTTTTGGATTCATTGATTAGAAAAAATAATACTGCTCATTTTAATATTTTTAGGCTGCACTCATCATGCAAGTATTGCAGTTATCAGATGAACAAATAGCGATGCTTCCTCCGGAACAAAGACAAAGTATTTTAGTGCTCAAAGAGCAAATTGCCAAAAGTTCACAACGTTAATCCAATATTGGTTGCATTTATTCTCAGTTAGCTTCTTGTCTCTTTATCTTGTCTTGTCGGTTAATGAATTTCACAATCCTCTCGATTATTTTGTCGTCTTTACTTTCATGAATTAAAACAGAATGATCATTGTAAAAATAATGTAAGATAGAACAAAAATTTTTCGATATAATTCATTACTTATATCTAATTAAATTTCAATTAATGATTATTCGAAAAAGTATAGTTTGGGAACCAAACAGTAATATTTTGAATGAATATTTCAAACGTAAAAATAGTCGCTGCATTCATATTAATATAAGTTGTGTATAAGGATTTTTAATAAAATTATAATTTTTTAAGTAAATAAATATTGATTTATTTAATTCTATCTATTTAATAACTTAAAAAGTTAATGTGTAGCAATCACAAAGTGATTGTTTTACAAAAAAGAACAAGACCGTCAGTACAAATAAAATAAATTAAAGTTCATAAGAATAATGTTTCATGTTATTGGATTGAATCAGAACAGTTTTATAAAATCCACTGCGATACGTATAAGAGCGATCGCAAATACGTATCAAGTTTTTTAAAGAAAAACTTGATTTGAAAAAAACCAAATAAAACAGAAATAAAGTTTTCATGTATTAACTTAAAATTAAAGGATAATTAATATCTCCAAAGTCTTTTATCAAAAAAACGTAGACATCGTTTTACAATGTCTATTTAGATTTATCTATGTAATATATAATCTTGAAATTTCTTAAAGAAAATCATAAAAATCCTGAAAAACTAAAATGTTTCTTTGTCTCATTAAAATATTATAAAAAGAACTTGTTTAAGTGAAAAATGCCTATACTCGAAGAACTCGATTCTTTCAATACCAATTTATGAATCAACCGCAATTAGATATTTGTTGTCAATTAAGGATTGATACGCCAAATTTGTATGGGCCTTGTTAGAATATAATTCCAGCTCCATTACAGGTGCATGTTCCTGTTAAAATATATTCATGAAATATCATCTGGAAGTGATATGAGCTTAAAATATAATTAAATTTTACACTTACTTTTATAACAGCATGAACATATTCGACTTGGTCGAAAAATTGTTCTATCACCCTAGCAGCGTCTGGAATGCTATCATTTACTTCTAAATTGTGTAGCTTGAATCTGAAGCCCATCCAAGGATCATTCAACCATTTTTCTTTAATTACGAACAATCTGAGAAACATGTACAAATTATTTAAAAAATTATATAATAATTTACTATAAAATGTAACTAAAAAATAGAAGTACTGACTCATGTTCATATACTCTGTCTATTATTCCATAATCGATTAACTCAACTTCTATACGGTCACCCATATTTGTAAATTCAGTTTTTATGATACGTGCACGACACCAAAATCCATTTCTGTGTTTAGCTAAACATAAGGCTCCTAAAGAACAAATCAGAAAGATAACAAAGAAACGAAATTACATTACAATGAAAAGAATAATATTTTGACCTTAATTATTCGTAAAATCTACGATAATCATACCTGTTCCGTATTTATAAGACGGTTGATCTTTAACTTCGATTTGTATTTCATCTTGTCTCTTTTCACAATATTTAACCCATCTATTTAGTTCCTAGCGTAATAAATTATAATCAATACTTAAATATGTTACTGTAAAAGTTATACATACATTAAATTACAAACTAAAAGCTTACAGGATCAGGTACATCTACGATAAAACCACCCATCGTAAAATCAGGAGACAAATCAGTCAAAAACATTCGAAAATGATTAACATTGTATCGATAGAAATCGATATATTGAGGAAGATCCGGATTCAGTTCAATGGAATTATTTAATGGTGTTGAAGTTGTGAGGTGTTCATCTATCGCATCATTATTTAAAACATGACTTTTAATACTTTCCATATCTAATGATCGATTAAATTGATTGTTTGACAAGATGCCTGAAATTACAACTTCTGAATTATAAATTTCATCAGGCACTTCTTCGCTGCTTGAATGATCATCATTTTTTATGGTACTAGATTCCGAATTCAACCTAGATTTGATCAAACTAAAATAAAAATTAATATATGTTCTCGCAAGTTATATTGAGATTTACAACTGAAAAAAAATTTACTTTGAAGAATTGTTGATTGAAGACAAATTCATGGACACTTTAATTGTTACTTCCTCTAAGGGTATTTCTGTTCTTAAAGTTTCAGATACGCAGCTTTCATATTCTTCTATTTTATTATTAAATTTTACGTGCGATATGTCTTTTTCAGATGTAGTTTCATAATCGTCCTCGTCTTCATCATTGTCGTCATCTGCTGACGTTTCTTCGCTAAGGATTGTTTTAACCAATTTTTTACTGTCGTCACTTTTGTTTACAGTAAAATTGATAAAGCTCTGAAGGTTGGTTAGTTCTGCCTTAACAGGCTTTTCAACAACTTTAGATGCATTTGGCATATTTTTTATCATTACATCTACTACTTCTCTCATATCGTCATCAAAATATTGGTTAATATCTTCGGTGTGACATTCAATTTGAGTATTTTGTTTTAGGTAATAAGGTAATGGAATTGCTGACTTTTTTTCAACAATCCAAATGGCAACCTATTAAAAAAATAATGTTTCTGTATATAATTATAATTTATTTTTGAATCATAAAAAAACATGACTTAGTTTTACCTTCCAATCTTTCGGAGGTCGTTCAATAACTTTCATTGCAACGCCATTGTGTCCTACAAGCAATTTATGAAGTACATCGAGATGTGTGACATCCCATTCAGAATGAATCTGCAATTGAAAATAAGAAAATTACATTTTTAATCGATATAACTTTAAAATACTTAATAATTATAACTATAAATAATATAATTGTTGCAATACATACTGGTTCAATTCCTGCAATTTTTGCCTTGGTACTTAATATTGGAATCTTTTGAACACTTGGGATGATGCGTTTTTTCAATTCCCCAAGTACAACATCTTCTTCATTTCCATAATCAACTAATCTAACCTGATTCAAGTTACAGATTCATCGAAATAATATAATTAAGAATATTCGAAAATATAAAAATTAAATAACACGGCATTAAATTACCCTCATCGGTTGCTCAACATCTAGTACTCGCCCTCTGTACCATTTTTGATCTGCGTGATATTTTATTATACATAAATCATTTTTTTCCCAACCACCTAGATCGTGTTCTTTCATGGTTCGTTGATCATAATGTTTGCACAATATTCTACTCATTTCTTCAAGGGTATCATTGTCTAAAAGAACATCAAATTATTTAGCACAAAATGTTGAACAATTTTATTCGGTATGTTATTATTATATGGGTTGTACAGACCATTATATGGATAAAAATTTACATCGCCATCGAAATCTACGTAAGTACAACATGCTTTAAAACCTCTGTGCGGTAAATGTCTAGCAGGTACCCAATCGGTAAATTTTTCGGGTATTGTATCATATGACGAATCAAAATCGCTTGATTTTTTTTCATCAAATTTGTCAGTACTATCAATTTCACCTTCGCTGTCAATAAAAACGTCAGCGTCGTTCTCATTGTTACTGTCATTAAAACCATTGACTTTAGAACTAGAAATATCTAAAATCTCCTCTTGATTGAGCTGAAGTGGCGCTTCATCTTCTCTTCCGTGGTGATAGATTATAAGTCTTTTCAATAATTCTATTGATAATTGAGGTGTTTCTTGATAACTGCAAATAATATTAATAATAATTTTTACGTTGATTTGTAAAAATTTAAAGTTAGAAAGTGAAATTAGACTTAAACTCAATGGCTTGATTATGAATAATCTTACAATAATGAATAGTTAATTATAACATTACATTGAACGAATGAAGTTGGTATGAATTTCTTTTATCGGTTTGAAATAATGAATTTCTTAAATAGTTTCAAATCAAACAGTTGGAATAAATTTTAGTTTAATTTTTATTAATCTTAATAAACCGAATGATACAATAAATTTGTATCATTTGAAACAGAAAATACTTTATAAAAATCTTATAGTTTACAAATCATTATTACTTTTGTTTTTGTGCATAGGTTTACATATTCATGTTATTGTTTCAGTAAGAAAATATTTATTGAAACGTAACCAAATAAAAGTATGTGTAAATTTATATTATACACTTATTATAAATAATAACGATTAACATTTAAATTGTTAATTTTGGAATTTTAATCGAGCCACTGAGTTTTTTTGCAGAGTCTAATGAAGAAAATACTCTATCTAAATCGTACCCTCTTATAGGTAAAGCTAATCCGGCTTCTATCAAGCGTTTAGCTACCGAAAACGATTCTTTCCGATTTGGGTCAAGGGGTCCAGGTGTTATATTACATCGCACTGTCATGTTGACTGGGATACATTCTCCGTCTTTGAAGTCTCCCTACGATAAAATATTGAAATGAAACAATTGGAATTTTATTATTGTAACACTAAAATTTTCTCTACTTACAACAAGTGTTATATAATACTTGTTTTCGCCACTACTGTTAATAATTTCTTCCAACTTTTGACAAGATGAAGATTGCCAGACGTTGCTACCACCTACAGGTGCAATGCCAGCAAGTTTGATTTTAAATGTGCGCTTTGGTGGTGAAAAAAACTGAATATCCAGCGGCTCAATGTGTTTAATCTCGGTATCTTCAACTTCAGCAATATCATGAAGCAGCATCTTAGCTTTATTCTCAGGATCTTCTTCAGAAGGAGCAATCCACTGTGCACGATGATATTGTTGATCTTTGACGGAGTAAACACAGTAATGATAATTCAGTTCTAATTTCCCATGCCATTTTTTAGCTGCGTTCTTATCATAAAACTTTTGAAGCTTTTTATTCATCTCCTGGTAATCTCGATCAGTTCTCGGTATTGACACATAAATAGAATCGGGATTAATTATCTTATCAATTTTGACTCTTATATTAAATTCGTCTGGTTCTTCTTTTTCCTTGTGCGAATTCTTCGCTTTTGATTTTTGAACAACAGGTACAGCATTAGAGTTTATATCTTTAGCTCGTTGTTTTTTTTTCCCAAGCTTTTTCTTTCTTCTTCTCGGCTCTTTTTAATTTGATGTCGCGATTGGAAGCTGCTTCTAATGGTCTAAAAAATTGAAATAAAATAAGATTAAGCTCTCGAGACTATATAGAAAATAAGATTGAAATTTAATTAAAATTACCGATTTCCTGTAGGCATGGCGTACTTGTTTAAAACAAGGTGTCCGTTAACGTTTGTGTTGTTCACCAAATATATGTGAACGTTGTATAATTCGTTGGTTTTTTCAAAAGGAAATACTCGCACCAATTTTTGTTCCAAGTTTATTTTAAGATAATTAGCTGTATCTATAGACCAATCCTGACCATCGATTGGCAAGATATCACACATGCAAACCTTGATAGCCTGGAAGCAGAATGAATCATAACCATGAAATGATGTTCAAGTAATAGACAAACGAATTGTTTAGAAAACGGAGCTAATGAAAGTTTACCTGGGCATGACATTGACAATATCGAGACGGTAAACAAGATATTTTATTATAAGAACACGTGACAGTTGATCCGTAATCTACCAAAAAAACTTGAACTTCTTTCTTTTCTATTATTACTTTCGTAATTATTCCTCGATGCCAAAAATGTTCACCGTCTTGAACAGCAACAGCCGTACCTATGTTGATCAGGAAATTAAATGTGTTAATGTTTACAAATTAATTGAGTATAAGAGGTCAATAACGTATATATCTTATGATAATAAATGTAGTAGAAAATTACCATATTCAGGGTTCAATATAGACAAATTTCTCTGCTTTAATTCTTCTTTGTATTCTCTGTTAAATTCATGTATCATATCTTCAAATGCCCCATTCAGTTCCTGATGGTTTAAAATAAAAAAATTAGTATCATCCATACAAAATTATTTTTTACTTACTTTCTTCACGTAGATACAACTCGGCGATTCTACGTAACATATTGTTACTACAGAATACTCATTCAAAGGCAGTTCTTCATAATAGAAATGTTGTGCAGATAAAGGATTCATTCGCTGGAGTAGATTCAAGGATTTATTATTTATTAAGGTTGAACTAAAAACAGATTAAAAGGTGTAAAATTACTCACTTTGAGTTTATAATAGGTCGTTGGCTTAGCGTATTCAGAATCGATCAGCCAATCATGTAGTGATACAAGCTTATTGGAGCTGTTATATTTTTGGAGATCGACTGTATAAATGTTATTAGCGCTATTCAATACACGCATCATTAATTGTTGTCTGAAAAATATATTATAAAAAAATAAATAATCAAAAGATTTGTAAAAATATAAATTTACCCCTGGACCATCTGCTTGAATATATCAATAGTTTCATCATCCCAAATATTGTTTATCGGCGCAATCTCAGATAAGGTGCAACGCAAAACTGCCGGCGGTAGGTTGCCCAAATGCTTCGAATCAGTTTCATTAATCGATCGGAATCGATCAATCGTCATTTCTTCTTCGATAAAACCGTGATCGATGAAGTAAACTTCGTAAGTCGATTCATTATTTGTTCCTTCAGACGTTTCTTCTATTCCTTGTCCAACTCTACCACGCAGCCACTTATCACGGATGTAAGATTCTACTATATAAATCTTATCTGTTAAGATAAAAAAAAAATTTTTTTCCTTTGAAAAAGAGTTGCAGGTAAAGTGATTATGAAAATAATTTTGTTTTACTCATTTCAATTTCATCAGGTACAGGATACTCTTCAGCAATATTATCAATATACTTTTCGATTTTTTCTAGATCCTTAATATGTCTGTCTCTTATCACAAAAAAATCAGCAGGACTGTTAATATGTGTGACCATAACGCGTTCTGTGGTCCCTTCAAAAATAAAATGAAATTTCATTAAAATTTGATTCCATTAGGGTTTTAATCAGTTGTAATAAGACTCACCCTTTTCAAAGGTTGTAGACATATTGGCGAAAGACTCATTTAAATTGTCAGTCTCAGTTGCATTTAGAGATATTGGAGATTTTGAAGATGAAGAGGTTTCGGGAACCATGACGGTATCAGTTGAGGTAATATCTGTAATTTAGGTATTTTTAAATATATTCTTGTTCATTTAACATTAAGTTATTTTTCTCGGACTTACCTAAAGAAGAAATATCATCTGGAATAGGTTCTAACACAAATTCGGCAGGCAATTGCGACGTTCCTACCAGTTCAAAAATTGGCTCTTCAGGCAAAATCAATTCAACATGAGTAGCAACTGCATCAAATATTGGGTTAATTTTGAACCTATAAAAAAATTTTAAAGTTAGTTTAAAAAATGAAAATGAAACTGAAATAAATTTATAAAATAACGATCCAATCTTTACTTGATTGTTGATAATAATTCTTGGTGCTCTAAAATATGACACGTTGAATCGGCATACTTGGTCATTCTCTCGATAAGTTTTGGTACGTCAATTCCTTCAAAGCATTTAATGGCACTTGCTTGCTAAAAATACAATTTTACTATATGTGTTGCAATTTATTAAAGATGAAAAGAATTGAAAATAAGATATTTTACATTGTGAACATCTGTTAGACTGAGTTCAATTTTTTGCAAGGTATTCTGAAAGTCATTCAAGTTTTGTCGCAAGTTATCATTCCACTCGTAAAGTTGATTCTTTAGCAATTGTTCGGATGTCTGCAAATAGCCATGAAGACGTAAGAAATGATCAGATATTTGATCCTCGATGAATGAAGCTAACCCAATGGCCGGTGAGTTGGTCATTTTTTCGGCAAAATTCTATAACACAAAACAAAAAAAAATTTGTTAAACAACTTATAATACAAACATCGGATTAAATTTATTTTTAACAAACATGCCGATCAAATACGTATTGTTCGACTATATATAAGCCAAGCAATGCTCTCACTCAGTTAAAATTACTATTTTCAATTGGCATCTCTTTTTGGGAAAGTTACCTTATTTGGTATAATATAGAACTTTTCCTCGAGCTAAATTAGCTCTTCCTTGTACGTGGAAAATTCTACGCTTTTTTACGAATGCGTATAAAGGCGCATATATGCGAATGTTGTGTATGTATAATCTCTCTTTCAGACCAAGCACTCAATTATAAAATGAAAGTAGTTTTTGACATCTGGCTTCTACTACTAGCTTTTCCCATCTCGATTGTTCATTGTCGACAATAAAGCATAGATAAAAAAAAAATTATAAACAAACGTCACGGTTTTTTTTCTTCTAATGAGTAAGTGATGGTTCCAATCAAAAGACTTCAAAAAGAAAAACTTTGAAAAATAAGCATCAAAACGAGCATCAGTTGCACTGGTGTCTGTGCGACAGTCACACACTGACCCATTTGCCCAGTTGGGTCTTTTCTATACAGCTCGAGCGGTAAAACTGCACACGTATATACATTACAGCAGTCTCCCTCTCCCGTGCTGCAGAATCCTCTCACTCTCTTTGCAGCGAGAAGGGGCTTACTATGGTTGTTGGTCCCACGAAGGATTTTATTACAAAGTTCAGTCTGGCGACGAGCGCCACCGCTACACGTGGTTAAATTTATTCACATGCATCGTGCGGTGTGCTCGAGTGTGGGTGTATAAGATGTTGAGTTTTATCGGTGACACATGATCGACTAAGTACAACAACAACGTCCTGGGCCAACGTGCGAAAAAGTGAAGGTGCACTTGTTTCGTGATACGGTGAAAGAGCATGCGTCGGTCAACTCGTGTTATCGCTAATTTAGTGACGAATTCGCACAGGTGATTTTGAATATTGATTAAAAGAAAAAAAAATTTATTTGTCATTTCCTGGAAAAAAATTAATGATTCATTGAAAAAGTGAGGGCAAAAGTTATTCAACTAAAAAAAAGTAATTTCTGTGCAACGGGTAAAAGGAAGAACCATGAAGCTACAACAATCGATACTGAGAGCTACGAGCACGCTATTGTTGCTATTATTTGTTGGTAAGTATTTTTCTGAGATATTTATGATTTTTGATAATTTACCGTTTTTCTAACGAGATAAAATATTTTTATGATATCGCAAGAAGCCTATTGATAAAATAGAATATGGAAATAATTGAATATTTTCATGTGTGTTAATTCAATTGTATTTTCAATCAAAAAATGAGACATAAAATCGATATACATTGATCTTAATTTTTCAATCGGATTGTGATAATGATATAAGAATATAATTGGCAAACTTATCGTAGTTAAAATCGAGTAAAATCAACAATAATTCGCTTGTAACTATAATTGACTTACAGGAAGTACTAATCATTCCGTCCCACGTAATTACACGTTTTTAATGTATTCACAAAGACGGAAAATGCCAATCATTGACCGACGCATCCTACTTATAATTCGTCGGTTAACACCTCATAAACTGCGAAAGCCAATAGTAATGAAATTGTTGGAAAAAGAACAAAGCATGAAAAGTATCAAAGTCATATTGAATTGTGCAAGGTCTTTTTTCACACATTCTTGAAACTCCTACTGAACGGCGAACGCGTACCTTGGGAAACTTTTGACGGTGACAATTTTCCCTTGCGATTGTGAAGTTATATATACGTATATTTTACTGAGGACAGAGAGCAGGACGCGTTCCATTAATAAATAATATATTAAGTTGTATCAGGCACGAGATAAAGGCGTGTTCTAGCGTTTAGCGACTTTTAAATCTCGATGGAATGGGAACGGACTCAAAGACAAGAGGGAACAGTTTATGTATGCTTTATTGTTATGTCTGCAACACAAGACACTTTGTGTGTATGTGTATGTGTGTGCATTAAAAGGGTCCGTGAAGGTATCCGCTCTGCTGCATTGCTTCAGGTTTCTTTTAATTGGAAAACTTATACATATACTACACTTTGTTTAATGAACCGATTGGCATTGAAAATGCGCTTGGGTTCTGCGAAAATGCACTTCAAACAATTAAAGTCAAGATAAGCACAAAGGATATAATTGCAGGAAATCATTAATTATGAGATAATGCTGGAATATCGATTAGATGTCAATGAAAATAAAGTTCACCGTCAGCCTGGCGATTTTGCAATTGCATATGGGCTTTCAACTGACCAATCAAGAAATTCGTATTTGCACTGCGCGAAAGGCTTTTCAAGTTTCGATAAGATTTACAAACTGGAATTTGATGCGTAGCCTTAATAACACATGAAAGTTTTACGTTTTTCACATTTCGATATGAAGAATATAATAATCGATACAAATGGTTACAAATCAATTTTTGCCACGCCTCTTTGGGATTATAACATTAAAACTGACTCATAAATATTGATTTTTCAATATGAGCCGTATACCAACACACGATTTAATATCCCTCACAAACGCATGTAAACAGCAGCAGCACGTTTTGAGCAAAGGTATGTGTATATGCAAATCGTTCGGGGTCCGATTTCACTCGCTTCAATGACGACTTTGAGCTCGACCCAGCAGCCAGCGATCTCTATGTGCATGCACACTGCATGGGAGAATTTATTACTTTTTCAATGCATCTCTATTGCAGAATTTTTTCCTCTCACATAAATACTCGACGGAGAACGACAGAAGAGATTCATTTTTTACTTTCAAACAACAAAAGCCGACGCTAAATATAACTTGAAAATACACACATTTCGCATATATTCATTATGAGTGCTTTAAATATAACTGAAAATTGCATACTGTGCACGGAGTACATGAAGTAATTATTTCTTGTGGTGTTTCTTGACATTGCCAGATCGTAATAACGCATAGACTCGAGCTTAATCGTTTGTGCTTGCCAAATCGCCAAATTATTGATCGAATTTTTTTCTTTTTGTACCATTAAAAATTCCTTTTTAGACTCTCAAATCCGTGACCATAAGAAAGGATTTTTATTCAATGACTTTGTACAAGGGTGAGTGCACAGGCTGTATTGTAGAAAATACTATTTGCGCGCTAGCAAGGGCAAAAATGCGCGTTACATATTTGTATGACTGTTAGAGCGTGATTTTTTCCAGCAAATAGATTCAAGATCAATCGTTGTGAGTTGCTCGAATAAGGCAAATTTATGGATCGTTGGCTTTTCTGTGTAACATATGTTTCCACTGACGGCAATAAGCCTCTCCTCTCTTCGAGAAGTTAAAAAAGCTCGAGACTTTCTTTTAATTTGATAAAAATATATTAAGTTTTTAAATTATTCGATTATTCAGTTAATAATGCGCGAGATAGATGGAGAGAAAAAAAATATAATACTATTTCGCGTTGAAGCGTAAAATAGTCTTTTCACAGCTCTCAAAGAGGCAAGTGCCACGGTATATAGTTTCTTTCGGTGAAAAAATTCAATTTACTCTTTCTTCAAACATCAAAATTTTCCTTCGATTTCTCTTCTCTCTCTCGCGCTCTCCTACTCGTTCACTTTATACATAAGACAATAAACGTCTTTTTTTGGTATGTTATAAACGCGAGGTAAACTTTTTCCTCTGATCACGTAGTTCGGTCGATTAAGCTTTGACTCGCATAAGAGCCAGCGCAGTGCGAGATTTAATTTTTTCTTCGTACCTTTTTTCCCACCGAAAACGTGATATTTTTTTGTTCTTCCGAGATAGAATTATCTGCGGCGGCAAGCTTGATTTTGTACAACACGTGACGAGCGCAAAACGTCGAGGATTTTTCGGGGTTTGCCGGTCGCATTAGTACATAGTGCACGAACAATGTTTGATGGGAGGGTGGTAGTGTCGATGGGAAAAAAAGTTTTTTTTCCTTTGCATAACGAATCTATATTCAAATGCACTGAGATGAAATTTCTTTCATTTTTTTTGGACACGAGAAGAAAAGTCGCTGCGGCACGTTGATTCGAACAAAAAAGTATGTTTAATTTCCGATCGCGATTTGATGATTCCCCGCAGATGGAACTTACTTTTATAATGATAATAGTAAAAAAAAAAAAAAAAGATTTATATAAATTTCCAAAGTAATGCGATGAGTCACTCCTGCGCACTCCGCTCTAAAAGCATCAAATCCACTCCAATCATCTTAAAAATAGGAAAATGAGAGTGAAAAAAAAAACTGGCGTCGCCGCTGCGACGACCACCACCGGGTTTATACAACAAATTGCTCAATCGTCACCCCGCAGCTCGTGCGCAGCGCAGCGTTGCTCATCGATTGTCGTCGTTTGCTCTGATGTATCTTTCCAGGTCTTAAACTTCAATCGACCAAAAGCTTAGACGTGTTCCAATCTACATCGGTAACAATGGAATTCGCTAACACCACCTGCGCGACGGGCAACAACAACAGCAACAATTGTGTATAGCCGAACACAACCGACAAAAGATTCCCCGCTTCTAAGCACTTTGCGCGATTATAGCCATCGTTTAATGAGATTGACTAAATTTGCAGCCACAGAAAAATAAAATACAATCGGATCGTTTCAATATGCTTGATGGAGTGCGTCGAGAGTATGGCCTGCGTGCATTGATTTATTAGTTCATGAAAGCATTTCTTAACGTTGATTAGATATTACACATAATTGATATTGCAATTATCGGTAGGTACTATCTGCATCATTTCGATTGATTTGCAATGAAAATTTACAAGCGTGAAAAATTAATTTTCTCTCGACGCGTATAATTATTATCATTATTATATTGCGCGAATATCGCCTCCTCTTGCCGTAAGCATTCGAGATGCGGATCGAGCCATCAATTAGCGAATAAGACATTGGGAGGTACTTGCTGCAAGCTTCTTGTTACTCACACTCGCTCGCGCGCTATGGCTTACTGCTGCCGCTGCTCTCCCCGCATAGACTGCGGCCCCGCACACACTTCTCTCGCTCTTTCTCTTCTCTCTTGCGCGCGCGCGATGTATAATACTATGGAGAAAAGCAGCAGCGAAACTTTGACCACCTGCTAAACCGAACGAAATACCCCTGACGTTCTAAACTCTCTCTCTCAAGCCGTTGCAAAACTCGACAAGGGAGTATACTGTGCTGCTAACCATAGACTCTTAAGCCAGAGAGAGAGAAGAGCGCGTGGACTTGCGGCTATATAATAGTTACGTGTACATAGTACATACGTGCACAAGGCAAGCTCTTAGACATACCTCCTCCTCGCTTCAAGAGCCGAAGGCGATATTTGTACGCGCCCGCGTGCGCGCGGCGCCTGTCCGTGAGTGCAAGAAGGTACTTTTGTTAGATTTTTTGCAGATTAAGCATCACCTAAGCTTCTCGACGATACATAAACTAGGTGTAGCCGCCCGAGACATGTTCTCCCGGCTCAACGAAGGAAGCGAGGAAGAGAGAGAAAGACACAAAGTTCGGCGTGTAGGATAACTTGGAATTGCGCGATTATTATTTTGCAAATGTTGCAAAAGTAAAAACGAGGTGGAAATTATACACATTTTTTTCGTAAACACATACTTGCTGTGGCATGTACCAAAGAGTACTTAATATTTACTCTAAAGTATAGAAATTACGAGAATTTGCATATACATGGGGGCATAAAAAAAGCAAACGTTTCCTTCGTTAAACGAATTTAATTTATCCTCAATGATCTCTTATCGTGCGTGGTGCAGAAGAGAGTACACGTGGCATTGCACCTTCGCGGTTGTTTATAATGAAGCAATTAAAAAGCTTCAGTGCCAAGTTGGTAAAGATTTTTCCTTGAGCTTTACACGTACAAATGTACACAAATTCATGATATATATGTTGCGCGTGTATGCAGTTGCCAGAGTTTCATACAGAGTGAGAGAGAGAGCTAAATTGCTTGTGGTGCGTTTCATATACTTGAGGGCATATGGCATGGGTGTCGAGAATATACACGTATATTAAAACGGAGGGATTTTCAACAAATAAAATACAGCACGCTTTATGAAGTCATTAACGCATAATGATATAGTTTTCAGACCGGGCAAAATATGTAACTCGTCGCAGTGCCGAACGTGGGAAGTGTATTCAAAAGCATTTGATTCCGAATGTTACGCTTATACGAATTTTGCACATCAAGCCAAAATTAAACGATTTCTAAAACCTGCAGTCGAATATCGAATCAGCTCCCCAGATTTGATCTCTCGCAAAAGTAATAATGCAAACAAAACGCAGCAACAACTTCGAGCATTGCTCTGGTACATAAATAATTAGTACATAATATATAACAGCATAGAGTTCAACATTCGCCGCGACTGCAGCAGCAGCCCTATATGCAATACTCCGCGCGTAATTTGCATTTCAATTGTCGATTAAAGGCTTACTACTACGCTCGCCGCGTTGCAAATAAACGCGCGCGCGCTTATATAGTATATACTACACGTATTATTGTGAAATCTCAAAGTTCCGCCAACGGAACCCCTTTGAAAAGCGGCGTGCATTTATATATATCGCGCGCGCACGAGTCAAACGTATACAAGAGAGGGACGAAAGGGAAAAGATCCTTGAAAGAGACTTATTTTTCGATCCAATGTGAATCGGATTTATTCTTTTTTTTGCTGTTAAGGCACTTGTTGGTCATAGCAATTAAACTTAGATTGTATAATTTAATTTCGTTTGAGAAAACAAAAAAAGTTTTCCATTAGCAGGGGTAGGATATAAATAAGCTCGCATGTTCACCATAAAGGGTAATAACAATAAATGACAAAGACTTGAAAGGAAAAGCTTTTGCTTCGTAAGAGGGAGAGTAACCAGTTCTTTATTCCTTTTCTCACCTATTTTCTTGATAATACAATGTTTGCCATTGGTTTCATAATATCAAGCGAATTCGCACAATTCAATTATAAAGGTAAGTACATTTTTCGCACGTAAGCAGAGGCGAAATCGAAAATATCTCAACATCGCAGGCTTTTTTCGACGCGTATACGCACGCGGGGAGCGGCACGTGCTGCAAGCACCGTGTGTGTTGCCACTGCGGCAAGCCACACACACACACACACACAAACGCGCGCGCGCAAAGCGATTCGTTTGGGATTTTCGGGGTGAAAATCCTTTAGAAGTGGAAAATTTCCATTTCTTGCTTGACTTCCGTCAAAGTAAACCCAATAAACCGAGGAAAGGGTTTGTGGAAATACGTCTCGGGGTATTGGCACAATATGTAGGACGAGTATAAGGTATAAGAAACGATGGGGCATAAGTGGTTTAGTGTTTTTTTACCTATCACGGCGCACGCTGCGCAGCACGCTCGCGAGCTGCCACGAAATCCTGTATGTTAACCCAAACGATTCTTTTCTGTGTTTACGCTTCTCGAGCTGAATTACATTTTGAAGGTGCGCTTGGCGCGCAGCACAGCGCGAGCGCGAGATGAAATTGAGTGAAAAAAAATTTGGTCGGGGGCCGATATACACCGCATATATTGACGCAAATAAATAGCGTGTAAAATAAAGCAAGTAGACGCGCGCGATCTATGTTGTACGTGTGCTTGCGTGCGCCAGCTTTTCGATGCAAGAGGGCAAATATCATCGATCGCGCGCGCGCACACGCCACATAAAACCGCAAAAAAGTGTCAATATTTATCGAATATTGCGGCTTGCCGTCTCGATATAAACAATATATAATGTACACACAACAAGTCGAGGAACACTTGAAGACTTTCCAATACTAGCTACTTGATGCATATAATCCGACAACGAACCATTTGCCAAGTGTGCTGTAGCTCCGGCGTATATCGCTCTCTATGTTTGCAGGACGCTAGTATCGCGAAGGCAGAGAAAACACATTTTCACCTGACTGTAGTTGAGCTTTATTTATCAATCTCCAAATAACTTTTTCTTTCGATTTTATTATACACATCTCGATCAGTGAACAAAAGCCGAATTTGTTGAATACACGCATATGCTATTTTACTCTAATGCTGCGAGCACCTACCCATATAATTATTATAATCATTTCAATCATTTTCTCGCTCACGCCAATAACCCAACCATATAAATACATGTACTTAATTGATTAACTCGTCCGTAATTTAATTTTTTTCTCCTTCGTCTATAGAGCAATTACAAGCTTAACGTATTTATCAATTAATGTATGAAATTACACGATCATATTATTGGAGTACATATAACTGAAAGTGCGCGCGACTGACACACTTTTTATGTATGTATGAAAACCGCACGTATATACCTACCTACGCGCAAATATACGCGAAAACTCACCGAGCGCGAATAATTTGAGCAATAGATTCAAGTGCACTTATTGATATAAATCGAACGCGCGCTCGCGATCGAAGTTCATTGCATCACCGTGCATATCAAGGCTATACGCGCGGGAAGAATCAATTTTTGTTCGTGTTCGTTACAGAGACAATCTTCGTTACGTCTATATTGTCGTTAAAATTGATTATTTTCCAATGTGTGCCTTGTGCCATCGCACGATGTATCTCAAGCATCGATCTCCATATGTTATATGCTCATCCCGATATACCCACACACATTAATAGAGCGCGCATCTTCTTAACGAACAAAGGAAGAATTATACATTATAAATCTATGAGCTTTTTTTGCGCGCGATGAAAAATATTTTAGAGAGGAAAATCTCTCGAAGGACATCGTCATCGATGTGCATAACGGCGCGCGCGGGATCATTGTTGAACAAAAAAATTGAAGAAGAAATAGCACGTTCATCGTGGCGCGCGTTGCTCAACTCACTCATTTATACCTATAACAAGAGACGCGCGCCATTGTTTTTGCACCTCTCTCGTTAAGTATCGTTACAACGGCGGGCCGCCAACGTTAATGATCTTCGCAGCGCACTGCTCACAACTTAATTTTGCGCAGCGCGTTGAATTATTAATCAGCAAGATGAGTTACGTCCAAGGTTCATCGATGCAAAGGGTTTTTTCTCCTTTCTCGCTCGCAATCGAATTGGCCCTTTATACGGATCGTATCCGCAGTAAACTCTAACTAATCGAGTGAAAAAAATCAGCAGATCTTACAATGCTACAAGCGCGCGAGGTATTAACGAGCCTATCGTATTAACCAAAACGACAACGTTGCACGTATAGTATATAGGCACGATGGCGGCACAGCGCGACGTGTTTATGCTTTACCATACCATAAATTTGACTCGCACGTAATGCATCGTCATTCGTATGTGCAGTGCATGAGCGGAGGCAGCTCAGCAGTGCAGTTTGTATTTGCGGCGTGAAATCAACGTGAGGGCGTAAACAACGAGTCGCTCGCTGCTGCTGCTGCTGCTGCTGCTGCTGCTGCAAATATGCTGCACCCATGCGCGCACGTTGACTTTCTCGCTTATAAGGTGCGACATGTCGACGAGAGAGTCAAGCGCGCAAATAAAGAGAAGGAGAGAAAGACGTTGGTATCCTTCTTTTTTTCGTTGGCGCTCCAAATCATCGAGCTTTGTTTGTGCCATTAGAAAAAAAGTGCGCCCGATAATTTCGCGCACGTGTAGCTACGTAACGAGCACTGCGCGGGCTCGTATAATATAGACATGTATATGCACGCGTGTGTATATTGCGACACACGCTAAACATTTAATACCATGTCTGTGTACAATACACAAATACACGTAGATATATGTATTATATTTTACCATAACGCACGCAGACGTAAATATTGTATGATATATATGTACAGAATGACGCTATACGCGTGCGCACGGGGCGAGCGAAACACTCGTTGCAAATGCTTAATGTTAATTGAGTTCGATGTATATATAAAAGGCCTCTTTTTCTCACTCTCACTTCATATTAGATGAATATTCATGCAAATAAGCACACGCGCTGCTGTGTGGCAGCGGTAGAGTCGCTGGCGCTGCGTGGATATCTGCGCGACTGCAAAGAGTGAATATTTCTGGCGAGTCGCTACTGCCGCGTATTTATAAAGCTGTGCTGCGAACAAACACACACATACACGAGTAATGGATTTAATAGTTTGATGCGTGCGTACGTATATAGGTAGAGCTTTGCCAGCCAGCCAGCGACCGGTGCGCAGAGATTTTGTGAATGTTATATGTTTGTATTTATCAATGCACGCGTGCAAAGTATACATAATAAAGCGCGCGCGCGCGTATACACAGATTTGATATTACGGATGTGGAAAATTGGAACGGTTGTGTGTACCAAAAAGAGAGAGAGAGAGAGAGAGCTACATGTGAAGCGACAGAGAGAGGAGGACGCGACGATGATAATGTTGATGATGACGACGACGACGATGATGATGACGATAATAATAATGATAAAAATAATGTCGACTACAGAGCTTGGCTGGCAGAGCATTATAATATTGGAATTATTTGAAATTTAATCGAATTTCGGCTACAGCACTGCTACTCTGCGGATTTTACGCTGCAAAAGGCTAAGATACATTACGCTTCGCGCTGCGCGTTATATAGTACGTATGTACGTGCATGTGTGTACGTGTAAAGCGAAAAATTAGTGTATGGCGTATACACACACGTCGCGTTTAATCAGAAACGAATCAGAATGTTTTGTGGGAAAAAATTGGTATATATAGCATAAGCTGTAGTGTGTATATATACGGTACGGGCTATATAACGGATTAATATCTTTTGTATAAGACTTTGGCGAGAGTTGGGTTGGGTTTTTGAGACACTTTGGAATGTCAGGTCCTAGAACATGCCAATATCTATTAACGAGTATAGAGGAAAAATTTTCAGAGATAACTAATTCTCTCTAAGGTGGAAAAAAATCCATAATAGAACACAGGTATATCCTAATGAAACTTGCGCTGGCGTGACAAGATATTGCGTAATTGCAAGAAAATACTTACTTTAGATATTATTATAAACTTGCGTTTATATACGTTGGCCCGACGACGACGACGGTAGGTAGGTAGGTACTCGACAAGAAGAGATCATTGAATTATATACGGCACGCGGTTTTGTAGCAGCGCGCCACAACCAATTGAAAAGTTATCCCTATGCTGCACACCACCTCTACTACCGCTTCTACAGCGACACACAACAGCTTCTCGTAGCGGCGACGGCGGCGGAACCCAAACATGTCGATATTTCTTGGTAACTGGCAAACTTATGGCCCCATGCGCCGCCACTACTACTCACCGTGGAACATTATCGGCCTGAGCACGAAAGACATTTTACGCTAATTATCGCTTCTTTATCAAGGATATATCCAAAGTCGCGCGCGCGGTAGGTACTCTACTATGCAACGAGCGCTTTGGAAGGCCAAAGATTTATGCCTCGGCGTTGATGAAATTTATTAGAAGTTCGGTAAAGTCGCGCGCGAGAGAAGCATAAAGAGAGACTCGAGAGAGCAGGTCGTTTTTTCGGTGCCGTCGATATTGCACGAAAGATTATATAAGAAACAATTAGTAATTCGCCTCGCCTGCAGCAGCAGAGAGAGACAGAGAGACTCGCGAATTTCAATGACTAGCGCGTCGTCGAGCTTTTATTTACACATTTACACACACACACACACACACACACACACACACACACAAAACTGCCATGGCAATTAATACTCCTGTGGTGCGCGCACAGGTAGTCAGTACCCGCGCGCGCATTTATATGTAGGCAGAAAGTTTGTGATTATAAATTGCGAGCATATATATATACGAACGACGACGACGACGAGCGTTGCAAAATTCGATCAACGGGAATCGCATAGTTGCATCACGTAACAGAACGAAAAAAGATTTCACCGACTGCTCGCTCGCTCGCTGCTGCGCGTCGCGTCTCATCCAGTTAAATAACACAGGGAGAGTTGAAAATTTCCTTCGCCACAAAGCTAGCAGCAGCAGCAGCAGCCACTGCTACCGCTGCAACAGAACCAGAAAAAATCCTTACATATTAATCCGTCAAACGCAAATTTCTTTTCCCGACGACTGCCCAGAATTAACTCAAAACTCGTCGTAAATTTTTCGAGCGTCCCAGATATAAATAAATAAAAAAAGGAAAGAAAGAAAAAGAACGCTAGGTGTGTATACGCATTCGTAGGGATTGAGCATCGACGCAACAATAAAATAATGGAAAAAAAAGGAGAGAAAAGAAAAGAGCAAACGCAGGCGCGCGCGCAAAAAAAACTCGATCGAGAGAGAGAGAGAGAGAGAGCCGAGAGCTGCTGTTGCCGCTGCGCGCAATCCCCTACAGCAGAGCAAGCAATGAATACGAACGTGCGAGTAATACGATCTGAAATATGCAAAAGGGAGTGCAAAAATGGGGAATACATCTCTTTTCTGTGACTGGACACAACTCGCTCGTCTCCGAAATGAATCAACCAACCCCGGAGGCTTTACTATACTCTGTGCGCGCGTCTATCTCTCTCGCGAAATTGTGGCAGTGCAAATACGAGTGAGTGAATGAGAGAGAGAGACAAAGTTGCTAAACTCGCGCGCGCTGAGGGGACTCACACATATTGACAGAAACAAATATACTGTGTCCTTCACGCTACGGCAAATATCGCTCTCCGATATATACAGAGATGCCGCGCGGCATACGTGTGCATGACTATCTACACATGATATTCATCCACAAAATGGCCCAACAGTGCAGCAGCAGCAGCAGCAGCATCGGCGAGAGCTCTAGCCAATGTAGTATAGGCTACGAACTGCAGCAGTAGCAGCATCACCTCCTCCTCGCTTTTGATCACTTTGCGTATACCGCCACACACCACGCGCGAGCGGCTATATACGGATAAATATGCACACGCACGTGTGCGGTATATAGTCGCTCGCGCGCAATTGTCGTACACGCGCCGTGTAGCCTGGCCACGCACGCGTATACGCGAGCATTAAGTGACGCACACACGTATTACAAGAGATACAGATGCAATACGGAAAGGCGGCTTTATTAGCGCGGGGTCGTATGCACTGTATCGAGGCGGAGAGAGAGAGAGAAATGTTGCGTTTATTAGTACATGCATATCGGTTTCGGACGCGCGTGTTTACACACATCTATATAGATCTACACATAGATTTGAGAGGGATATCTCGGGGGCGTTTTAATTGATTTTTAATCAAAATATATATGTACGGAGCTCGCGTGCGTGCATGTGCAAGCTCGTGGGCTGGAAAAAAGATGTTTGAGTAATAGGCAGTACTCGGCCGGAGAGAGAAATATTTGCTTCCCTTTCGCAACATGCGTGCGGAGAGATTTAGGTTATTCTCGCTCGAGCGACGACGACGACGCATTATTGTCACCAGCTAAAAGCAACTTATTGACGCGATCTTAATAATGTTGTTAATGACTCTCGATAGATCGAGAAAATATCTATAATGCCGTGCACATTTTATTTGTACGCAAATATACGTTTAACTAGATACAGTTATGCCAATGCATCGAGGCTTAAATAAAGTGGCTGTAGCGAACGCTAACTACTTCACTTCTGGTAGTAGTGGAAAACTAGAACATCCAAACGATCGCTCGCGCATATAAAATATATTATTTCTGATTTTTAATCGTATTTTATAAATCCTTGCACAGCTGGTATCCTTGGAAACAAACGAGAATCGACACACTCACACACAAATCGACGCTAGCAACACGCGCTATTTTCCATCTCGCAGCGTTGAAGCAAATTTTTCGTAATACTTGAGAAATCCTGCGCGCACGGGGTAAAAGGGAAAAAAATTATACGCACGCGTAAGCGCAAGCGCGCGATGAGAATTAATAACGATAATTAATCGTTTGTACGAATATTTCAAAGACCGCTTGGACTTATTGATCACACCTATCTAGGCAGGCAAACATTTTTTCGAAACAAAGAAATGCTTATGGTCATTTAATAATGTAATATAACGAATAACGATCAATTACATTTCACGCTCAGCCTTGCGGCTAAAAATCACATATTATACGCTTTATAATGACCAATTTGTTATTAATAATAATTTTACTTGCTACTGAATGTATACCAATTGATATTTTTTCACAATAAAACTAGAAATCCATCAAAACTAGAAATCGCCCTGCAGTTCAGTTTAAACCTTCATATCGGCATTTGGCAGCTCGATATTATGTGATTTTTTTCATTTTTCGAATTATATAAAACATTTTCTAATGCACATTGAAAAATCGTAGATTGGATTAATAATGAAGCAAGAAAAAGCTTTTGCAGATCCATCAATCATTCTTGATAATTGAAGTTACAATCATTATTTTACGCAATTACACATTACCACAGAGAGAAGCAGCTGTAATAAAGCGTATGTGCTTTTATATTTTTCAAGGCCAGACCGCGATCTCTCGGGGGCTTGATCACATACGTAACTGAAAATTACACTGACCCTTTTTACAGTCTAAGTTCATTATCATAATGTCCTTTGTTTGCGCAGTAGAGCAAAACGAAGCATATCAATTTCTAACAAATATTCGAGAGGTATAATAAGGAGCACGCGATATTACAATGATAAAGAACATCCAGGAACAACATCGCCAATGCGCAGCTAGCTAGAGCTACAGCTGCAATGCTTCGGTTTATTTGTACCCACCTTCGGCAATGCCACTTTATCCAAGCTAATTATTCCGAGGCACGCGCTAGATTTTCCTCCCAACTCATTCTCCGCGGTGCGATCGTGATCCATTTCGCGAATAAGAGAGCGCATAACAACGAGTGGTACGCTGCTCTGTGCAGCTGCCGGAGCAGCAGCAGTGGCAGCGATATGCGACCCCCGCTCAGTCCAAATGACGAAATGTTTATACAGTCATTATTATAACTATTATTATTATTATAAGTAGCTCAGAGGTACGATGATATATACTTTTCGCAGTTGCCAGCAGCGAACGAGCAAGCAGCAGCAGCGGGTTCGGCTTCGGCGTCGGCGGCGGCGGCTTCAATGATATTATAATGATGTAGAAACTCGGAGCTCGATGAAAGAAACAACTTTTCCCTCGATCTGCCCGCGCGACGCGTGCGAGAAAAATGTATCTATATACTATATATATAATAATGTCGCGTGCTTGAGAGCGCAGTTCGGGCAAAGTGACACTTTTGAGGCAACTTTTCGCGCGAGAGTCGAGAGAAGAAAAAAAACATCACGATCTATGTATATACACCATCGACATTATTATGGCGCGCGTATAAATGCGCAGCAAAGCGTAAAACACAGCGTAAAATGTACGGATATATATAATATACTATAATGTATTAAGGACGATCTTGTGCACTATATAATTTATTTATACATTAAATCGGGGAACGTATCTGCTATTTTGTACATTTGCGCTAGCGCGGCTACGGAAAGGTTGCGCGCTGGCGTAGCCACTAGCTTCTCTATTCAAAGAAAGACGAAACTTTGACAAAACCCTTTCTGTTGTTGGGTTGTGTATGTATGTATGTATGTATGTATGTATGTATGTATGTGTATAATACATATAAACATCTACAGGTAGAAACGAGCGAGAGAGCGCAGTGCTGCAGACAGTGAGGTGGAGAGAGAGAGAGAGAGAGTGAGTCACTTTTGAGAGTCTACTCAACTTAATTAACGACGATGGAATAATGCTGATACACAACTAGCTTCGACGTGCATGTATCCTTGCGCGGAGCGTTTCAAGCTCTCTGTGTCTCTCTAACATCTGTGTAGGTGTATAAGCGACTGTCATCTTTCTGAAACTCTCTTCTTGCGTAACACGTACTGCCGACGAGAGATCGTTAATTTCGAATTAACTCGAGGAAAATATTATATACGTACGTATGTATATTAAGCACAATTTAGGCCAGGCCTAGATAAGAATGAAGATGCATACTGCGTTTTTTGATCAGCTGTCACCGCAGCGCCGAAAATCCGAAGCCCTCAGAGAGCTTCCTCTAGCTCGAGCGTAATCCTTCGATCGTTATACATAAATAATAGCAATTCGAGGCATACGTCAGCAATGCAAGTTGTAAAGCATCAAAGGCAGCTCGCGGTGGTATAAGACACCGCAATGCAGCTTCGTCGGCACAAGACATCGTGAAAGTTTTCGCCGAAGCGAAGACAAGAGAGAGAAGATAATGTCATTGGGAATCTAATAATAATGATAGGCTTATGGCTTTCCTTGATTAAAAATTGCTGCAACTTTGCAGCGAGGTATAAGAGCAGAGCAGGCGACGGCATCAGCCAGCCAAGCCAGCAGCAGCTGAACGACAAAACCCCATAACAGCAACAAAGTAATAACGATAATATACGGCAAATATGACGAAATTTAACGATGCGCTACGTTAAGTTTATAACGCAATTTCGTGTGTCTCCTTGTGTTGTACTGCCGCCGCCGCGTGTTGTTGATTTTTCGGCGGTTCCTCTCTGTGCACACCGGCACACATACACACACGCGCATACGCATATATACAAACACCATAATACACACAGGGAGAGAGAGAGAGAGAGAGAGAGAGAGAGAGAGAGAGAGTGAGAAGCCGAGACTGCGGCGCGCGAGAGAGCGCGAGGCTTAAATAGCGTGGTGCGCATTTGCGGTTACAGCGGCGGTTGCCGTCTCTCATCTCGCTGTGTAGGTATATACCTATATAGGCGCGGTGCACCCGACGCGCGTATAGCCGCGACTCCACCGCGTTACGATCACTGGTTATGCCTACATGTGCGCATATAAGCCCCCTCGGCTGGATAAGCTTCGTTTTTCGTCTTCTTTGTTTTCCTTTTTTAGTTTCGTTTCGCACTCGTCGTATACAAATCCTCCTCCTGCGTGCGCACACGCGACGATGGTTCTACGTCGGCGGCTGCTGCGGCGCTTTATCGGTGGAACAAATGTCAATTCGTTACGAAAGTATATCGATACACGCCAAAGAGAAGTTAAGAAATAATTTATCCTTTATGCAGCGTATATACAACGCGTACACACACATGTACACATATGCAGACGTTATTTATTGCCTTTTTGCGTTTTGTGTATGTATATCGTAGTAGTTATATATAAAAGTGCCCCGAGGAGCTTTGTCGCTGGCACACGTACACATATAATTTCGTACACGCGTAATTAAAATGAGCTATAAATTGCAAACGAGTGCATGCGTGAGTATGCGTGTATCAAATATGCCGATGCGCGCAACTGTCTCTCTCTCTCTCTCTCTCTCTCTCTTCTCTCTCTCGGATGTTTCGCAAATAAAGTATGTGGTAAATTTTCAGTAAATATAACGAGAAAAAGAATTTCGGAAAAGCAACGAGGGGAAAAAAACATCGAGCACGCGCTCATCAGTCGGTTATGACGTATGCCTATATAATACAATGCGACGAGAAAAATTGGCGAAATCTATATAAAAAGCCGTGAACGCAAAAAATGCGCGAGTCGCACTTTACCCTCGTCGTCGCTAAGTGATTTACTCTTCGGCTGCAGACGCCTTGCGCGCGCGTATGTGTACTCATGTAGTCTAACTCGATATACACACACGCACGCACGCACGCCCGGGCTTCATTGTGCTGCGTGGCGGCACATAGCGTGCAAGGAGCTCAGGTATTCTTTCGACTCGCTGCATCGCGCACAAAAATAGAGTCGGTTCGGTATTTCGGATTCTTATCGCGACGTCGTAAATTTCGCACGTGGCTTTGTCTCTAATGTCCTAATTCCTTTGCCGCACTTCGAATCGCGCGCGGGGGTGTGGTGCTGCCCCTCTACGCAGCACACCCGGCGTTTATACATTTTTCCTATACTACGCGCTCGATAAGCGTTAACTGAAAAAACAGTAAAAAAAAGAAGGTTGCGGTTACGTTGATTTAATTTTCTGTAATAATTTACCCGGCCGATCGATCAATCGCACATAGCAGCAGCGGTTTATCGATATCCAACGCGGGTAACCGGATACAAGACGTTTTTGCGCGGAGCCAAAGTACAATGCACGCAGACGCACACACGAGCGCGCAACACTGCAACTGGTTTTGTAGTTCAGCGGCCAATCTTGACTTTACACATAATGTGCGCGCGCGAGTACAAGGGATAGAGGAGAACATAATCGTGATCACGCTGAATAGTAGCCAGGAGAGCGTAATAACTGTATGGATTACACCACGCGCGCGCGGCAATGGCCGAGCATTAAGCACACACATTGCCTACCCACGCATGTATATAGCCGCCCGCGTGCGGAATAGGATTTTCAATGCAAGTATGTAAGTACATGTGGGTATGTGTGTGTGAATACATGCACGAGTCGATTCAACATCGTGTTGTTATTTCACGGAGCTGCCCGTATTATATATATTTATAAATTTTTTGACTGTAATGATAGATTACTTGTGTTGTGAATATAATGTATATATAATGCACTCGTACGAGTACGCAAATGTTTTCCGAAAGTGATTGAATTGAAAAATAGCCAAGGTATTTGCTATTAACTTTTTTCCGACTTTGGATTCATGTATGAACTACATTTGCACTATAATCACCGTACAGTTTGAAAAAAAATTCGACAACTCTGATAAAGATACTTAACATTTAGGCTCTTCTTGTTAGTTTTGTGAGGACAAAAAAATTCATTGAAGCAATCGTCACCAAGTGAGAATTTTAAATCGTTTCAAATATTTTATGGATAATTTATAAACAGAAAAATCGGCACTGTATTTGTAAACAATATGATATTATTAACGATTTTGAACTAATCACCGACAATTTTTTCTTTTTTAATTTTCCAAATTTTCAAAAATCAACCGCAAATGAAAATTTACGCGGAGCGGCTCTTTCCTAGTCTACCAATAATTAAGACCTTAATTTTTGAAATTCTTCAGAGAATCTGCCTGTTCACTTTGACTACAACGAATTACACGTGTGGTTATTGCTCAGCACTCAAATTGGAGTAAATATCGTTAAAATTTAATACGGAATAAATAAGTGTTAAGTAACGTTTAATGCATACAATTTAAGCATATATAATATAAAGTTAAATGTGCATGGGATATATTGTGAATAAAAATAAAAATGTTTAGTTGGTTGAATGGCATCGAGTTGTATGTGAGGGAAGTAGAAGAAAGATCTTAGGAAGTATATATAAGTAAGCGCCAGGCAATGCATTTACCATAGCATTCGAATGCGCATAAAGGGGAAGAGAGAACGTGAAATATTAAGTAAAACTCTCTTGAGCAACCTTAGGATCGGGGTAAAAAGTGCTATACGGACGTATGGTATAAATTCGAGCGCGCGAGAAACGTGTATATCATAAGTACACATTAGAATGTAGGTCGAGGCGCATTTCCAAGCTTAGTTTCATACATGCTTTGTGCACGATTCAGTAGCAGCAGGACAGAAGCAACATATGTGGTGCAAATGTGAATGGTAATTATAATTTTTTCACGTTAACACAAAGTAAAAATCTGCAAACTACATGGTTCAGATAATTTGACGGGCTGTGACACAGAAAATACATAAACACGCGTTTACAGTTAATCGTCTGAATCTCCATTAGTATCTTCAATCCAATTGATATACTACACATGCAGTATAAATAAATCAAACTAGGAAACGAAGTGAAAAGACAACATGATAGTATCAGCAGTCAATTATCTTTAAGATTAAATACCAACATGTTCAGATGATCTTTTCATTAATGTATATCATTTACTTATTTATTACCTGATGAAAATGCTTTATTGTAATAATGGCTAAAAAAAAAAAATTACTATTTAAAATGTTTCAAAATGCACTACCTTTAATTGTAATATTTTAACAAGTATAAAGCGCATTTTAATTGACCTGAAAGTGTCTATTCAACTATAATCCATGTAATTTAGACCATTCATAATCATATTACTTTGAAACCTCTACCACTAGATAGCGAGTACCTTTATTTGTGAATCTGCAAGTGGTATAGTAAAAATAGGTGTATAAGTCAGTCACGGTTTTAAGAAATTAAGGTATGGAGAGTATCAAATTTGAACGTATCCTTGAAAATATTTAAAAATTTTGGTAGCTCGGTTTTTTTTAAATACTGGGCTACTTCCCTACAAATCACAGACATGAATTATATCAACTTTTAGCAAACACTTTACAGCTTTTTTCCTGGTATTAATTTATCGACGTATCGTGTTGTCGGAGATACGCAGAAATTTGCCACCTTATAAGCCACGAAATGCTCCCGTTTCATTCGTAAATGTGCATCGTTATATGATTTATTCTAACTGAGGTGGCACCGTGCTGTGCCGCGGCTGCTCGTTTTCGCGTGCTTCTCGCTCTCGTCAGCGTCTGTGTGTCTGTGTGTCTGTGTGTATGTGTGTATGTGTGTATACACGTCGCATTGTATGATGTGCCTCGTGATTGTGCACAATGTGCGCGCACACTTATGTAAGTTTTGATTGGAACTATCTAGAGAAGTAGGTGGGTATGTGTATGCTGTATGCTGCTGTACGGGTACGCCGCGCGGGGAAAAGGCATATTATATGTCGGCGAGAAAGTTGTGTGATGGAGATACCCGAGAGTTTTGCATTTATATAAAAGAAAGTATAAAATAAGGAAAACAAGCATGTGTGAGAGTCATAGGAACATGGCATGTATCTTCCGGTTATGCATTATTAGGTAATACTGCGGTGGTATACGTGTTTGTGTGGCACTTGGTGTGGCTGGTGCAACGCACACACATACACACATATACACATACAATCGCGAAACAAAATAAATAAATCATACAACTGTTTTGAGATCGGAGTACGTTGGAAATTTTACGTTTACAAATTGGCAAAAGTGGTTGTGAATTTAGATGATGGATAAGGGTTATTTTTTCAATTTACGCCATTTGACTTTTATTGACAAATATATAATTTCTATTGACTTTTACTGTTCTAATCATTTTTCGATGTTTTATGTTTCAGGTGAGTATTGGCTAAATATACATTAACTTCTGCATCCAGGGTCAAATGAGCGGAAGTTTTTCCATCCCGAGCCCACCCTCTAAAACGTAAATCCATTTTGTCAAGAAAAGAAGAAAAAAAACAACAAAAATCTCCTGTTCATCCCGGTAAATTCATTAAAAGCACAATTAAGGCGGGTTATTTAAAATTGATTCATTGCAAATCAAATTATCATTTCGTTTCCACCGGCTACATTATAAACGCGTACGTTTTAATACTAATGAACGTTAAAATCTTAGGAGAAATTGGAGAATCCAGCGTCTCTCGTTTTTCTCTCTCAATGAGAGACAGAGAACATCCCGCGCACCAAGAAGAGCTGTTATAGCGCCCGAAATCCTCTTTCGCTTCAAGTTGTCGTATCTGTATACTCTATACATGTATAGAGTAATATCTGGAGCTCTCTCTCTCTCTCTCTCGCGAGTGCGCGCGGCGAGGCGAGGCGCGGAGCGGGCGGGTTCGGGTGCACAAGTCATTCGAACGCGATGAAACGTACGTAATCCAGTATAGCGTCGAGCTGAAATTCACGTGAACAATGAACAATGCCAATAGAAAAGGACGCAACGACGTCGGCTGGGGCTCGATCCTATATATAGACACTTCGGCTATATATCTATATACGTATTTAGACTGCGGCAGGGGAGTTACGACGATGAAGAGCGCGTGAGTCGTGTTACTCGATTAAGAGGCTGCTGCTGCCGCGCTACTGATAAAAATCAATGGATCTGCAGCGACGAAAACAATTGCAGGTTGATGTGCGGCACGCGGATACTGCACCGTATGTATAATGCCGCGCTATGCGCTCGCGCGAACTAGAAAAGGGAGCGAATGATAGCATGAGTTTTGTTACGGATTATGTGTAAGTGTAGATATATTTTTTTTTTCGCAATTTTTTTCTTCTTTTGCCTAGATTTTCAACAAGCTTCGTTATTGTTGTATTGTTTCTTTTATGATTGTCTGCACTGTAGAAGACTGGTGAACTTTTTGCGACAGAAAAACGCTCTTATGAGTGAATTGATACCCGCGCGCAGAGCATTGATTTATTGCTATAACGTGCATCATGGACCGTATTATAACAATAGGCGCGAGCGGTGGTTTCAAGTTTAACGATTAATAAATCTATATTCCATTAAGCAAATTTTTTTTCTTCTTTTTCGGGTCATTATCCCCGAACAATATTTACAGTCTCGCGCAGACACACACACACACACAAACGAAATCGCCGAAAAAATATAAGAAATGATAAGCATAAAAACTGCGAGTAGACCATAAAAAAAGTCCTTACGTTCCATATCCAGAAGACCATACTACTTGCGTAGCTCGGCGCGTAAGGTATAACGCGATAGGCGCGCGCGTGTACACACACCGGCATCTCGTAAACATAAAAAACGCGCGCGAGCGAGCGAATCATACGCGTTGATATTTACGATCGCGCGCGCAAGTCCCCCCCCCCCCCCCCCCCATATACATAAAAGAAAAGCGCGAAAATCGAGCCTATATACGAGCGCACGCACACGTACTTTGCTGCTGCTGTTGCCTGCCTACGCTCGTATCTGCTGCACAGCCGAGTCCTATATTGAAAATTCACGCGTACGAGCTTTTATTTGATCCCGTCAAAACGTGAGCTTTAACGCGCCCGCGCACGCCTGCGTGCGTGTATTATAATGCCTCGCTCGCGCGCGCGCGCGGGCGCAAAAGAGGGAGAGACAGAGAGAGAGAGCTGAACAGAGTGTACGCGGCGAGGGCGTGAATGATTGTGCGTGATATATAACGAAATAACAAAAGGACAATACGCGTACGTATGTATATGTGCGGGGTTCTCTCGCGAGCGCAGAGAGCCTGAGTGAAAGTGTGTGTGTGTGTGTGTGTGTGTGTGTGTGTGTGTGTGTGTGTGTGTGTGTGTGTGTGTGTATGTTTGTGTGCTGCTGCTTGTGTGCATGTACGCGAGCGACGAATTCGATGAGTGTCGATAACCCATGTTGCCCGCATGCACATGTGTGTTCTTCATGAACACACCGGGACATCTGCGTGCCGCTACGTACGCGGACTGACTGCGCTATATACTGCACTTATAATATACACGTGCAGGGCATGCGAGCACAAGGCGAGAGATGGATGTCACGAAGAATGGATTGCTTTATAATGTATGCCATTACACGGAAATTTCGCCTCGCGCTATATACCTGCGCGCGAACTTCGTGTTTATATAGATTAATGTTAAATTTTTTTTTGCACTGACGCGCGTCATAATGACGCGTCATCTCTACTCGAATATTTCTCTCTCTCTCATTCTCAATTTTTTCTCGGTGATCGGTTATGTATCAATGATTGAATTAACGCGCAGCCGTGACGCGAACTCGCATTGTATTATTATTTATTTTATTATTACGGGCTGCGAGCTCTTAAAAGAAATAACATCGCTACAGATTATAATGTACGAGCTGGTGCGCGCGTGTCAATGAATTTTTTGGATTTTAAAATGAAACATAAAATGCGTTCATATTTTGACGAGACAATGCGATGGGCGCGAGCCAGGTTGGTGTGGGGTTCCTTTTTTCTTCCTCTAACACATTTTAAACATGCTGAATACAGCGTCAATGCGTTTCTAACATTTGTTTTCAATGTTAAAGACAAAACAAAATCGCGCCGTAAACATAGATATACACATTCGATTGATCTAGTGAAGCATGCCACGTACATTACAATGATCAGCAAGCGGATACACGCACAGATACACACACAAACACGACACACATGTGCATTGTAGTGTAAAAATTGATTTTACGTATATGTATTTAATTAACCGAGCGTACATTCAAAGTTGACTTATATGTAGCAAGATACACACACACATACATGCCCACGTTCGAGCGAATATACGTGTATTATACATAATACGTGCGAATAATACATGCGAACTGTACGCAGAGCAGTGAAAGGGTCAATATTTACCACTACCAGTGGCATCATAGAGATCTGTACATTTTGAATAAAATAATATTCCAATTTGGCTCGATAAAGGAAGGAAGGAAGCCTAAATGTTATCGTCCGTTCGGAACCACGCTTGTTTATCACAAATTTTTTATCGATCATAATAGGCGTACATCAATTTGTACGTACGTTATAATCTTCTTTATAGCATATACACACGCACACAAGCATACAGATAAGTACAGCAGGTAATTGAATACGCACGCGGCCCGCTCGAATTATCCGCGCCGATCGAATATCGCGCGCGATCTTTCCGAAACTTTAGCGAGGCAACAGCAGCAACAGCAGCAGTTCTCACGTAGCTCTCGGGAGCTATTAAAAAGTAAATATCTCCCGAGCTGTACCGGGCTCTTTCCCCAAACGAGGGTATATAACGCATTTACATCAACACATCGAACGAAACTCGCGCAATATATAGGTTGATCCGAACTTCAAGAAGTTTTAATTCGCGAAAAGCACTGTGAGAAGTTTGTGTACACGTATTATAAGTATGTATGATAAATCTCGAAAGGCACAGCACCGAACGAAATTATATATTGCCCGTTATTGGTGGGTAAGAAGCTGTTTATTTCGCGTGCGTGACTCGATGTACTTCAGATTGAAGTTAGTTCTTTTGTTTGCATGAGAAAAAGAAAAAATAATCTTACGAGTACGAGAGATTAAACGCAAGTAAGAATGAGAAAGGTGATCAATTGTTAAATCGGAAAATTGAAGTTTGTTATATCTCGGTACAAACGTCTGGAAAGTATGCGAAAAATGCAGCTTTGCGAAATCCACGTGACCTCTATGACATTTTCACAGCCGTATATTTAAATGCGCCTGTGACGAATGAGTAATTGATTAGATAGCCTTTCACGTATATTGCGCATGCATAATATCTACAATGCAGCGTTCAACGTGTGCTGCGATATGAATTAACAAAGATTATATTAGGAATTTGATGGTAGGCACTTATTGAGCTCTCGCATCTCACATTGTGCGTGCACATGTGTTGTTTGTGCTGCTGCAATGTTGTAATAATATTGTAGTGTTAATTACCGCGCGAATTCTTGCCGGATACGGCCCAGGCGCTGAGTGTATTTTCTTCGATTATATTGGCCACGAGGATTTATCGCACGACAGCGTCTATTTACTCGGGCGCTTAACGAGCCCTATTACATTTTATCGCGTTATTTTATTTAAGGCCGAGCGCCGCGTGTTCGATAAGATACGATTTTTGACACTTGCGAATTTATACGTCCAGGCGTTGTCGAATTCGTGTGTGTGTGTGCGAGTTTCGATATGAAATTTATTTATTATAACGAAAAACTTGAATTGATGGTTATAAAACCTATAGTACCGCACCGCAAGGCTGAATTGAATATAAGATAATTTCGGCTGTGAGCGTGCAGCCTGCAGCATAGGTGTGTGCGTGCGCCGCAGGTATTAACATTAATTAATGCATTAGTGCCAAATTCATCGAATCTCGGTGCGCGCGTTTATTTCGAATTTCATATTGATTTCGTAATTAATAATTACACAAACAGCAGCTTATTGCCTTTTCATGATTATCATTTTTAAGTATTTTGTTGCTTTTCATCGGGTGCAAACGACCAATCACGTACTTGGGTAGTCAGGTACACGCACCACCACCACCAGGTGCATGTACGACTTTATTAATGCACAGAGAAAATACGTATCATAAGCCGAACTAATAAAACTTCGTTACGCGGCTGCAGTGTATAGAGAGCGCGCGGCGGCAAAATTACAAAAGACAAATAAATCCTGCCGAGTGTGACGCTCGAGAGCGCAAATATATTTATTTTCCTTTGAAACGAACGCGACCTCGCCGCCGCGCGTTTGGACAAATTTACTATTTAACGCGCGAACGTGCGATGCCTTGAAACACCACACACAACCACTGACGGCTAAATTGTTCGGATGTACAAATATTACTCAAGTTAAAGGATGCCATGCACTTAAATATATATATCTCTGTATATTTCAAGAGGCAATGACACGTGACTGCACGCGCACGAGAGCAAAAGGAGGGCTTAATTTGGGACTGTGTTGCAACCGCGGCGGCAGCGCCGTGGAGAAAATGAAGAAACTCGTGCAATTCTGCCGATGCTTTAAAAGGAGAGACGATCGAAAATTCAACGGTTTGAGCTCTCTCGAAGCTTCGTGAGAATCCTTCTAAAGTTTTTATTCTCATTTAGATTACATAATGTTTTTTTTTCTTCTTCACCTCGTCGAGTATGGAAAAAGCATTTTAACCTTGAACTATGAAAGGCTTTGATATGCAGGAAAAAGCTTATTTGTTCCAATACAATGTCCAACTTTCACTTGTATCGATTCATCGATTTATAACTGCACATTTATCTATTTATAAATGTATTATTATTATTACGCATTTTTGTCTCGAACGGTTATTTCGTAATCAACGCGAGCTTGAATCAAAAATAAATATATGTGGCAGTGTATATACCTCGTATGAATATGTAATAGGCCAAGTGTAGTATGGGATATCTTATACAATTGAAACGTGAAGGAATTCGGGTTATTAATAACAACAGATCGCTATCAGCACTCACGTTATGTATGACTGCAACAATATCACGGGCATTTAACCATTTTATTAGTAGCAGCGATAGATATACAAATAGCTGTCACTGAGAACGATAAAAAAATTACTTCAATGCATATGAGACAGTAATGAATTTCACTGTTTTCGACTCGAGAGCTCGTCATCGCGTGCAGCACAGAGTTTTACTAGAGCAAAAAAAAAGTCTTTAACTGAATATATATGTCGTCGTAGTTGGGAGAAAAAGTTGTCAATTGCTGCAACTCAATCTAACTTGAAACTTACACTGGAATTAGTAATAGTAAATGTAAGAAAAAAGATCGCGAGTTGTTTCTTTTTTTTCGAGCCTTTGATCGCCGCGCGCGTAAATTAGTTTACATTTATTGACAGTAAGCAGCAGCAGTAGCAGCAGAAATAGCAGCTGCTGCAGTTATTACAATCGCTACTAATTTTCACGGCCGACACTTTTCTCGATCTCTCGTCGGGAGGGGTAATATATGTCCTGAAGGCTCGCGCGTAAATCGCTTATATACACGCGTAATCTTCGTCGGCAAAGTTTATTTTGAAATCTAGTTTTGACTTTTAAAGTAGAAAAGTAAATAATTAAGGCGGGCGTATGCTAGTAAGAGTTTGTTTGAAGCGACTTTTGGACCCAAGACATTAATAAATCTGGATTATTTATAAGGAAATGCGAAAAGGCTTAAATTGTTAAACGTTGCAAATGTTAATATTGCACTGTGCGCGCGAGTAAGAGAGAGGGGGGGGGGGGGGGGGGGGGGGGGGGGGAGAAAGAGAGAAGCCTTCCCTGAACAGGCAAGTTTATGACTTTTTAATGAATATAACGCGAGAGCAGCTCGAGTCCGTCCCGAGCAGTTTCAAGCCTGGCGCGCGCGAGCTTCAGGTACATAATAACACCTCCCAGCGTACTTTTTAATAGAAAACTTGAGTGTTTAATCACTCTTTGGTGATTCATTTAATTTATTCATACTGGCCCAGGTGAGGTAGGTAGGTAGGTAGTAGCTTGGCTCTCGCGATTTAGGTGGCGCTAGGCTGGGTTTATATCCAAGAGCTTTACGAAGACGAGTACTTTTTATTGTGGTATTTTAGTCTTAATCTGATTCAAGCTTCAAAGACACGGCCGCATAGAGACAGAGATAAAAAGAAAAGAAGAACGATATATGTATAATTTCGTTTTTGAGCAGATTCAGTCGTTTTAATACTCTTTACGTTAAAGAGCGTCAAAACTGCTCGATCCGCTTTTATATAAATCTGCGGCGCACGCGCATGCGATGGAGGGAAACGAGGCATGAATTTGTAAAATTGTGAAAGCTCGCAGCAAGTCAAACATTGAGGCACACACATACATACACACGCTTATAATACCTTTTGTTAGTTTCAAAAAAGACATAACTTTCCACCCCTCTGCGAAAATGTGTATAAACCTACGTTCGAGAACGAGAGAGAGAGAGAGAAAACTTACTCGAGCAATAAAAGAAAAGTCCTTCAATTATGACGTTCTCCGAGGTATGTTCTCTGTCTGTCTCTCTACGTCTACGCTACGCTGCACTTTACGGCCGAGCGTAAATTAACGCTACACGTCTAGCTAGCTAGCTCTCTCTCGGTCTTTCTCTCTTTCTCCATCTCTTCGTAATTTTCGGGGAAGAACATCCCCCGAAACTTCATGTCATCTTATAGACCCCGATGCGTAGCAGTAGTAGCAGCAGCAGCAGCAGCAGCAAGCAAGCTCGTAGGACTGAAAATTCACCTAGTCTTGCAGACGCCACTACACAAGAAAAAACCGTACAATCAACGAAGTGGTTTAATGTTATATTCAAATTTTTTGCCCAAAACAGCTTTTTCCAGTGTACCGAGTAATAATTGTTGTGTGAATCGTTGTAGTATATGCACACGCGTGCACGCGCACGCACCGGCCATTCTCACATGCATAATATAATATAAGCATATACGAAGCCGAAGCTGCAGCCCGAAGGATTGTGCGTATATATATATATGTGCATGTACGCACTGCACGCAGCATGCACCGTACCGCTGCAATTATATATATCTTGCCTAAAGTACATTGAGAATGTGTATACGCAAGCGAGTGCATATAGCATGTACTACTACTAATACGTATACCGAGCGGCGAGAGAGTGCTGAATTGATTAATAACGCGATACGCTCGCTGATTCCCAAATCACCGAATTAGCATACAATCGTTGGGTAATATGTAAACACCGGCTTATTAATCTTCTTGCGTAATTATATATTTAGCCTGTGGGTCCGCGCTGGCAAATAGGGTACCAGTTCATATAACGATCATACACACACATACGTACACACGTGTTACACGCGGTGCAAGCAACTGTTTATATGCAGCTATACTATACTATGCCCATAATATGCCTTGGACAAACCGAATATGTATACAATAATCAGCCACGTGTGTGCACCGCCGAGCGCCCGGCGTGTACCTCTACCTACATAACCGTATCTACCACGGCGTGAGAGCATAATCGGTCGGAATCGTTTGGATTTTCCATTTCGATATTTATTATATAGATACCCGCGTACCGTATATAAGACGGAGCAACGGCCAGCAATGAAACTTTCAACAAATTCTAGGGAATAAATTTTATATCTTCGCGTCGCAGTCATCAATTCTAACAAGCCCGCGCGCGCCTGGCACACGTCGTCGTACTCGAGCAGCAGCACCAGCAGCAGCGTTCATAATACGCCGGGCGCGTCCACCTGCACAGAGTAGTAGAGTAGAGACTCGGAGCGCTAAAATTATATATCCCTGCGCAATGCCAACGTCGTCAACGTCGGCATTGGACAATCGCTCGGCTTCCCTGGCTAGTCTTTAAATGCTTTGCGTTTACTGCTCTCTTTTCTCTCGCTCTTCTACCCCCGGACTCGCAGCTTATGAGCGGCAGCAGCGAGCACACACGATAAAACTTGCCTTGAGTGTGTGCAAAAGGTTTTCGTCCGCACTCATACACACACATATATATATTTCAGGCTTTATTGTATTAACTGAAATTGCAACGCGTGTCGGTGGCCACTACCAACTCTGATAGTGGCTCTATGCGCGCAAGAAGGCAGAGCCCCGGCTGGCTGGCTGGCTGGCGAGTGCGAGAGTGAGATGGAAGCCTCGTAAAATGTGCCAGGGAGAGAATTGAGGAAAAGGACTTATAAACGTGTGCGACGCGCCGTATAAGATGAGATAGAGCTAGAGTGAGCGAGAGAGTTTGACGAGATAGATGCACGGTATATTATACGTATGTAGCACACAGCGACAGCAGCAGCAGACCCATTGCGAATTGTGCTGCTGCTGCTGCGGCGGGCGCGAGAGGGAGAAAATTACATTTCATTTCGAAGCATGCACGAGGTTAAAACGAGATGGAGAGCAAAACGCGCGCACGGAGTTTATATATATGCAGGGTACGTCAGAAGAATGGCTCGAATTGAATGCATATGCCTCATAGCTAAAGCTTCGTGCTTTAAGCTGTACGTCGCTGCTTATATACTGCGCTACTGCTGCTGCTGCTGCTGCTGCTGGGTCAGGCACAGAGAACGCGCGAGCGGAAAATCGTTGAGAAATTTTCTCAATAATAATATTGTGTAGGCGCCTACGTTTTTGATATTTCTATTTTCATGTCCATGCGGTGCACAGTGTGCCAGGAAAAATCGATATAAGCGTAGCGTCATCAATGGCATTTATTTAATTTTTAATTTGTACAGTACAAAATGAAAATAAAAAATAAAAAAATAACTACGTCGCTCGTCGTCGTCGCTTACAAAGAACCATGACATATACACAACGAATCGCCGTGGAGACATTAGATCGCAGGTAATTTTTCGAGCATTTTTAATAACATCGGCGGGGGTATAAAAAAAAGGCGAGCAATGCGGAAAATGTGGCCTATCGCACGCAACGGCATACCCCCGGCCGTCATACATCCCCGATACCAGCTTGTACCTTGCTTCACGTTCCTCTCGCAAAGAGTAAGAAAAGTACATAATATAAAGAGAGTATATACGGCGCGTATCTGTATACGTATACAGCAGGCAGTAAGCACGTGGCGTAAATTCGTTCCTTGGCGTTAAAACCCATCTCTCTCTCTCTCTCTCTCTCTCTCTCTCTCTCTCTCTCTCTCTCTCTCGCTCACTCCCGGCTTGTGCTCAGGCTTGGCTTGGCTTGGCTTGCGCGCCTATATATCGCGCAGCGAGTCGAGCTGCTGCAGCTGCGTTGCGCGAATCCCGGGCAGCAGTAACACATAGCTCACTTCCCAGGGTATTGCCAAGAGTTTGAGTGGGAGAGGCGTGTGCAGCGCGCAGTGGTAGCGCGCGCGAAAGAGGCTCTCCTCTACCCAATACTACGCTCTGGTCTCTCTCTTTCTCTCTCTCTCTCTCTCTCTCTGTGTATGTATGTGTGTGCGTTGGTATATAATATATACGTATATAGCAGAGAGATCTGTCGTGTGTATACGCGCGCGTGGAGCGCGCTTTGCTTTCGCGAGTTTTAGTAGCCCTCGGCGAACGGGAGCTCACTAGCAGGCAGGCAGGCAGCAACAGCAAAAGCAGTAGCACAGCTAGCAGCAGCAGGTGAGCTCGCCATCGCCACGTTCAACGCACTAAAATCGAAATTGTCAGAGCTTTCGCTTTAGTTTTACGGGCCAACTTTTATTTTTATCCTCGCTTCTCTCTCCTCGCTCTCTTTCTCTCTCTTTTCTGAGCTTATGGTGTAGCTTTGATAAAACTGGCAGGAAGAGAGAAGAGAGGCGCAAGGAGAGAGAAGAATGGTTGGGCTCTACTACTGCTGCCTTGGGTCGTAAAGAAAAAGACATGGCTTTTGGGAAAAGGCGAAGAGATGAGAATTTGAATTTACGTGCTCCGCCGAAGATAGTTGATGCGTTTTTACTACGTTAGATATACGTTATATTCTATACAGCACGCGGAAGACGAGAGTAGAGAGAGAGAGAAAGAGAAGAGCAACGAAGGGAGTAGTGAGTACTACTACACGCACGCAGATATATCTCGAATGTTATATTGTACTGTATACGCGCGCACATGCACACATATCTAACAAAAGAATCGAATGACGATCATTGAAAGAGGCGTAATATAAGTCCAAAAAGTTTAGAATGATGGGAGAAGCTTTTAGGACTGTTTTCATGCGCATTTACTTTTGTTTTTTTCGTGCGCTCTCACCGTAGTAGCTACTACCGCTGTAGCTTGCGCGCGACAGTAGTAGTAAAGCTTTCATCGACTGGGAGGAGTGAGTATTTCGTAGACGTAGTAAAATAACTTTAAATGTACGTTTTTACAGTCACGCAAGAGGGTTGAATTTTGTGTGTGCTCCTGCTGCACAATATCGCATGCCAGCAACAACAACAACAATGCAGATCCGTCGTCGTGCGAGCGTGAGAGCTAAATCAACGGCAAAAGAGCTTTGCGTTGAGGAAATGCAACTTGTAATGATTTTACAAGAGCATAACGAAATAAATGCCATGGAGCAGAGCAGAGCACAACATATCTCTCTTCCGTTGATAAATACCGAAACACCTGCGCACATGATAAGAGGCTTACATTATACACTCTCGCAGGGCGCGAAAAAGAGAGAGAGAGAGAGAGAGAGAGAGAGAGAGAGAGAGAGGGAGGGAGAGAGATATGTGCACACAGACCCATGTTGTGTATCTCGCTATTGATAAATCCAGAGAGCTGTACTGCGTTGACGTTGACTGCAAGCTTATTACACCAAAGATTATCAGAGTGTAGCGAAAGGATTAAGGATACTGTGTAATGGATTTTGCTATAGGGTGTGTTTTGCCTCAGTGACGTGATGTAGCGTGCAAACTCGATTGTTTCGCTCTCTTTTACGTTACACATTCGGTATTTTATTATGATTTAAAATTAGTAATTATCGGTTATTTTCCTTTGAAGCTGTCAATTAATTTATATTCTTCGGAAAAGGTTAAGTCATTGTAATTTCTTATGATAATAAATATCGAAATAAACAAAAGCTCAAAAATAAAATGGCACATCACGTAGAGCTATACTCGGAATCAAAGTGCAAATAAGGCGATAGACAATTTTAGCGTGTAAAATACCACGGATAAAGAAGTATAAATCTCCTTGCCAAATGAACGCTGTCAAACATACGAAATTGAACAAAATGTTTTTCCCCATTTAACACGCAGCAGCGTACGAAATGGACAAATATTTATCGATCATCTCGGAGAGCGCGCGCCAGAGTCATTGTCATTCCCTTTTCGCGCATTTCTTATATTTGCATTTTCAGTTGTAGTGGGAAATTCGAGGGAGAGATATAACGTATACGCAAAAGTGAGAAAAGATCGTGTGAATTATGATGCATTGTTCGCGGAGGGCGCTTGCAACTCGCGAGCGCACCGCGCGCGAGGTGGATTCTTGATGTCTGGAAGATTTATTGCTCGCGCTGATACATAGGGAATATCGCATATATGGCTTTTTATGTTAATGGCAAAATATGCTCGATGTGCGTGAACATTTTTTTTCAACTCTTTTGCCACTGCCGCATCACGGAGGTATTTGCAGGCAAAGATTGAAATAGAACGTTAAATGATACAGATAGGGAATGTTTACTGCACGAGCAGTTTATATATACTGCCCGTAACAAGTGTTGTCAATTAAAAGCCTTATAAATCACACTTATAAGCGCCATTATGAGCATTTTTCCGACGTCGACGCGTTCATCGAAGCTTGCGCCATAGGAAAAAAACGACGAAGACGAAGAAAAAGAGCAAATAATAAATGAGCTTGACGAAGACGAGCATATTTACGCAAGCGTCAAAAGAGCTTTCGATTTAACACATTGTACGAGCGTTTGAAGTCTCTTTTCGATTTTCTTTCTCTTTTTCATTTCATAATCGTGCCGCGCGCAGCCACTCGTTCGCATATAAAATGAGATGACTTTCTGAGTGTGTGTGTGTGTTAGTGTGTGCGTGCATGTGTGTGCGTGTGCGTGAGTGTGTGCTGCGCGAACAGAATTATTAACAAATCCGTCGGCTTATGAAAGTTACTTGTGGAAATAACGAATATACGTGGATTCTTGTGCGGATTTGTTGCATTATGTATCAAAATGGAAATTTTAAAACGACAAGAGACAAAGAGAGAGGGAGAAAATACACGTATTATGTGGCACAAAAATAAGAGGAAGCTGCACTCGAAATCGCCGGCTTAATTGTCCCGCCGAACGATATTCGAGTATCGTCATACTTCGATGAAAAATAATATAAAAATATTTTGGGTTAAGCTACTTATTTCTTAAAGATGTGCGGACATGGCAATCATTTTTATATGAAGCACGTATATACCTGCAGCAATGTCAGTTCTTTCTGCCTCTCTAGGACGAGAGCTGACAAATTAGGGATTACGAGGCGATTTATTTTCAATTTTCATCACATGATTCGGTTATTCGCTCAATGTAACGACATCGAAATTGATATTGGATATAAAGCTTGTTATCGATATATTAACGGCTGCGTATTACACTCCATTCAAAGTTAATTGCCAGTGCGTATCGTGGTGCTCGGCTCGCTCGGCTCTCGGCTCGGTTATTACGCAAAATATTTCGCGGCGTACACGTACCTATACGGCAGCGTACGTGTGTGCTGCCGCGGCTATATGCGCTATGTTCGCGCACACAACGTGTAATTTATCACAACGCGGATACATTCTGGTTTGTTAAACAGGATTTTAGAGCTCTTCGGTAGAGGCAACAAAAAAAAAGGTAAAATAAAAGCGGATATGCTAAAAGTCATTTGTCAGTCACAGCTCGGCAGAAGATGCTCGCGCGCACACACGAGGCGAAAGCATGCAACACAAAATGAGATTTTTTTCTCGCGGTAATGCATATGCGCGCGACTGACGATTCTTCGCTGTTATATGTTTAAATATAACGTATTTTTCCCGTATGGAAGAGTTGATTTATCATTCTTGATGCGTGAAGTTAATATAATGTGTATTATGCCGATCGACGACTGCGGGTATATAAAAGCCTAAGAAAGTGAATTTTCTCGTCTGCGTTTCGAATTTAATTCAATATAACCGCGAATTTTACTTAATTTTTTGCCTAAAATGGAATATACTATACACTTCATTTTCATTCAATTATCGAAATTTTTTCTCTTTCATTGTCGTCGGCGATTTCTAGTGGGAAAATGTATGATTTACCTTTTATATACTATTAGCGTCAATGAATATACAATATCACGATATGACTTTTTAAGTCGAGCTTTTAAAGTAATAAAGGCAGCTCTCCCATAGTGACAAGGTGGATTCTTCCCAAAAGATAACATCTACTCGAGAGGCAAACATGTCAAAGTTTGGAACAGTCGGAAAAAAGGGCGAGAAAATTGTGCTGTCTAACTTGGACTCTAAATAATTCAGGACGCCATTGCCAGTCAAGCATTTGATTAGCATGGGAATATCACCCCCTTGTCTATATTGCGTGTGAAAAATACACATACTCCCGCACAGCGGTGGTACGTATGAAAGGGTTAGCTTGTTTTTTTCTCCACCGCACACACGATCGACGTGACGTTCTTTTTCTTTTACTGTCTTTATGTATGATACACATATATACACAAACCGAGAGAAAAAGACGGAGTTTCTCTATTCCTCTCTCTCTCTTTTTTTTGTATATTTATAGGCTACGGAGGACTGATGTTCAGTTAAATATTTTTCATGGTGTATGTATGTGTGTTGCTGTGCTCCGTATGATGGCTAGCGAATACTGAATTTTTCGTCAACATCTTTTTATTTTTCATTTTCTGCAGAAAAAAAATAGAGAAAATAGAGCGAGCTGCGAGTGGAGCGGGGTTTTTACTATTTTTACGAAGGCAAGAATTTTTTGTTAAATTTAAAACATAAACGATGTTTTCCGAGGCGAGGTATGAAATATTTTTTTGAAGTATATCGTGTTTCACGTCCGAATCTCGCGCGCGCGTAGTAAAGTCAGCGCATTTGTGCGCGCGTTTTTATTACTTTTTTTCTATTTCGTCTTCCTACATTATATCTTTTTTCGGCAACACGAGCGCGCGCTAGAAAAAACCGACCACGCACCCGTAATATTATATATTCCGTTTGTTTATTCAGTTAACATAATGTTTTGTTTCTGGCTCGAGGATTAAGGCAAAAGAGCAAGAGGAAAAGAAAAGGTCATATTAATCGCGGACCGTAACGATGGTTCGAGAACTTTCTACTATATATCGGGTAAAAAGTGCACCGGACAAGAATAATAGCTGAAAATGGTGTACACCTTTTCGGCTTTGTATAAACTGACAAGCAGGTCAATGTCACGTGCGTGGTTTTAGAGAGATATATTTGAGAAAAATGATATACTCAAATTACCTTTTCTTTCACAAGAGAAGTTTTTACAAGATACAAAATAAACACGAGCTTGCCTCAAAGAGTGCTAATTCAAACATTTTGGTGAATATTAAAAGCTACCGTGGAGAGAAAAAAAATATCAGCGATGGTGGTATTAGTAGTCCATGGCAATATTTAACAAGGGCTTAGTCTTTAAAATCCGCTTACTCGCGCGCGCACTAACGATATATATATATAATACGAATATATATTTCTGTCTTTCATTCTTTCGAGCCAAAGTGCATATCTCGCGAAAGAACCGCTTGTATATATACTCCACGATTCGATCTGGAGCAATTTAATAAGAACGACGGCAGCCGTTGTGGCGGCGGCGGCGGCGCGCCTATACACATATATTTACCCAAGGCGAATCGGTCGATCGACAAAACAGAGTGAAAGGTTCACGACCGAAAAAGTTACGTACGTATATAATACGAAGGTACAAACTCACACACACATACACACACATACAATCAACGAGCGCGAGTGTGTATGTGTGTGGCGTACGCGAGAACACGCGTAAAGTGACCAAAGAACACAATTTATAGGAGCTTATAATGCTTGATACGATTGTGATTTATCAGCTTTATTCCGATTCGATGTTACGGAGTGCAGCGGCGTTATTAAGCAAACGAAGAAAGTACGATTATAAAACGAGCGATATTTAAAAGTTCCCTCGCGTCCATTATATTTTACTTTTATGTCGGCGATAAAAATTCATCAGTGGTCTATTCTTTCGGAATCAACTCGCTCTGTCAATTTCGTGTGTGTGCGCGCTTCATAATGAAATGCTTCTTGCGCGCACGCGTGGATGATTTAAGTCAAGATTCGCGAGCAGTTAACGGCAAAAATATATTGTGTCAAGTGTATTACATGCTGCGGTTAACGAGAAAAGAGCTTCGTGAAAAAGAGAGGAGACTTTCACTTTTACAAGGTTCCGTGCGGACGATGCAGCTGTGCAGGCTGCGGTGCAGCAGCGGCGCATCGTCGCGCGCGTGCTTAGCGCGGCGGAACACCCTTGAAAACTATAGACATCGCGGCGTGTATATAAATTCACTCGAGGAATGATTAAATGAAGCAAATTGTAGGCAAATCGCATCCCATTAGCCAGCGGGTAGGTGTATACAGGGCTCCGCTGTACGGGTTTCAAGGAGAGCTCCTAGGATAAACACACATAAAGTGTAATAAACATCTAGGCGAGCACAGTAGCCGAGGAAGCAACAGGTTACATTCGAGTGCTCCGATATTAAGCGCCGCCGAGCACAGCACAGCACCGGTAGAGCTCGAGCTCGAGACTCCGACAGCAGCAGCAGCCACTGTAACATCCACCTCCTACTTATTTATAAATCAGCAAAACAACCCCCCCCCGATTCCTTGGACTTGTTTCAAGTTCTGCTGCTGCTGCTGCTGCAGTACGGTAGTAGAGCATTGTCTCGGCGCTCGCTCTCCTTCGCTGCGACGAGAGTATATAAAGTATATGCTATTTTATTTACCTCGAGAGAGAGAGAGAGAGAGAGAGAGAGAGAGAGAGAGAGAGAAGAGAGAGAGAGAGAGAGAGAGACGAGAGGACACTGATTTATTCGGTGGAATTTTTTCGTTAAAACTGCCTTAGAAGGGATTATATCACGTTTTCGTTAGCGAGAAATTATATAAATTCGCGTCATTTTACGGCTACCGCGTGCGCGCGCCTTACTTGAATAAACTTTGAGAATGATTTATTACAAGGATTTTCATTTATAATACCGTTGTACGGGAGAATTTGGATATCATGTATATACGCAAAATAAATGAGAAACTTTATGTTGGAACGGGAGACATCGATATTAAGTGTATAATGATACTTACGAAATAAATTTGCAAGTGATTACAGGGGGAAAAATATAATAGTATGGATGTGCGTCTGTCAAAAGAAAATCTGGACTTGTTATTTACCTGTAAAAGAATAAAAAATTAAATTAAATTGATTACTCGAAATACGTGTTAAGAAAAAATAGCATTAAATATTCTGAAAAACATCTCTATAATACTACAGCGCAGAAAAGCAGAAAACTCCACAAATATATCCCTATTTACTAGCACAAGAACGGGTATATACGACAGTGTCGTTGCTCGTATGCAGTATCGAGAGAAATCGGACATTATAAAAAGTGTCAGCAAAAAACGTCTTCCCAGTATATAGAAAAAGAAGGTAAGAGTCGGGGCGCGTCGGTGTGTGTGGTTGTCTACTGCCTTGCCTCGTTGTTGCCTGCCTGCTGCCGATTATCTGAAATGTACCGTACTACTCGTCGAATATACATGAACGTGTATATGTACTCGAACTCAGACGTCAGCACGTTCCGTACACCGAGGCACAAGAAACAAGCAAATATACGCACGCGTTTTTACCCGCGTGGAAGGCTCGATAAACGATAAATAAAAAAGAATGAAATTATATAGATTTTTACGCTATTATTTGTTGAAATCGTACGAGTCAAGCTCTGCGTGTTTAAGAAAAAAATAATCATCCCTTTCGATTCTCAATCAGTATTTTCAAGTGCATTACTCGCAAAATCACTTTTCGCGAGTATAAACCAGGAAAAATTAAGAATCTCCTTACATGCGCGAAATATAACGCTGACTTGCGCGCTCGTCGTATAACTACATCCGTATTATATATACGTTCTGTGCATGGGGTAAATCACGCTCTGCTCAGCTCGCAAGACTTTGAAAGGCTCTCGGCGGCGTCGGCGTCGGCTGCTGCTTGAAGATATTTGCACGCTTCAAGACCCTTACTCGGTATAATGTAGCTTCGGTTAGCTTGATTACAGCGAAGTTATATGACGCTTGTAAAAGAAAGTACCGCGGAGTGTGGTGCATGGAAACTGCACCGTCGACCAAGTATAACATAGAATAGATTTGTAATATTCAAATTTGTTGAAATATACACACACAATTAGAAAGAGGATCACATAGAATCATCGAGAGAAAAAATTCTATAGATCGTTCGAATGCGTAATAATTATTTGTAATAAATCAAGTAAACCGAAGAACAATGGATCGTCGCCGCTTCTCGTAGCATTTCTCGCCGCACGGTGTACGCGCGTAATACGTGCGAGAAGGCATTAGTTTATTTTGCACGATTGCAAAATCATCATCATATGCACACACATTTGTATGTATACGCGGACGAATACATAATGCCTCGTTTTTCTGTGAAAACTTATAGCGCGCGCCACAGATGATGCAAACAATCTTTTCGTACACACACTGCCGTACACACTTTGTAAAAGAGTCTTGTGTTTTTTGTTTTCGATTGTGCGTACTGCGTATGTGCGTGCGATATAGTAGCTTCTATTCTTCGAATTGTTGCAGGAGCTGCATGAGCACGTGCCGTGGATAATAAATTCATGGAACAAATATAATTTTAATAACGTCGTTTTTTAGGTGTATATAGAGAAACTACATCGTGAACGAAAAAAAAAGGTTTGTGAATGGAATTTTGTTTCGTCACGGGAGAGTACACGCAGAAAAAACTGAAGGAAATCAGACAATCAGGAATTCGTAAATGATAAGCAACATTGGTCACATGAAAGATTCAGCTGGTGACATCTTCGGGCAAAGGTCTCTTGAAAAATACATGCTGCTACTACACAGATCTTTCGAAGGAGCGCAAGAAGAGAAAAAAGAAACCCAGACGTGGACTTTTTTCTCTTATCGTTCTACCGTGGCAGGTAAAACGTACAGCTCGTCCGCGAGGTCGAACGAGTTTTTTTTGCTGCTACTGCTGCTCTCTATATACTTGAGTTTTATGACTGATGCACCGCATGCTTATATGAATTATCGGCTGCGAAAAGACGTGCGCCGCACCGAGTATAATAATAGAGGTCACGTACCTGCCTTCTGTGCGCGTATAAAAACGTTATTATAACGAAGGATGCACGAGAATTTGAATTTTGTGGGAATCGTTTATTCCAGGCGCGCGGAGAGAGAGATCATCAACGATCGCGAAGGGAAATAAGGTCGACAGCAGCAGCAGCGGCAGAACATTGAAATCAAGCTACACGACGTTGCTGCGTTTACGCGCTGACAGGTACAATTGATAAAGAAAAAAAAAAAAAAAGAAGAAGCCTTGAAAACTATGAACCGGTTATTTGCGTGCATAAGTGGATGCGCTTCCCCGGCGCCTTGTTGTTCTCCTTGAATAGGGTTTTTTACGTGCTTTGCTTACCGAGTTGTTGTTTCGTTTCGTTTCAAGCTGGTATCATCCTCGCTGAAGGATATGGCGCGTAGCTGGTTGACATGTAAAATATACGTATTGTCGTACGCGAGTTTATGCCTAGCTAATTTACACAGCGCGACACAGGCGTGTTTTCTCCGCGCCGAGCGCACACGAAGCTCGGAATGCGATTGTTATATTTGGACACGGGTTTGTTGCCTATTTATTGAGGAAGTCATGAAAAATCATTTATAACTCAATCAGCTATGAAGAATCAAAACTTAACGAACCGAAACAATGCATTTTCATTTTTGAAAATTGAGAGCTTGCATACACATACGCATACACACTTGAATAATCAATTTATACATAGAGAATCTTTCAATACTTTTGGATTGGCTCTGCTCTCAGAGAGCCTCATGCCTCTCTCTCTCTCTCTCTCTCTCTCTCTCTCTCTCTCTCTCTCTCTCTCTCTCCCGGTACTATGCTTACTCGCGTGCGCGCGAGTGCATCATATTTTGACAGTTAGCTCACATGGAGGCTGCTGCTGCTGGAGGGTAGAGCGCGCGGACGTATGTGCACCGCTCAAATTGCGCGGATGTATCATCATTCATCGCACGCTGCTCTGCACTGTGTATATGATTTCGACTCGGGCAGGCATAAAAGTACATTTGAAACAGATGGGAAGGGGCCGAAAAACCAAATATCAACAATAACAGATCGATTAAAAAAATGTATATCGTAAAGTTGGACAGCAGCAGCAGTAGCGCTGCTGAAGGAAGGTATATCCTGTATAACAAGCAACAGTAGCAGCAGTGAGATCGGCGTACATACGTATGTTTCGGCCGTTGCTCGCGCGGGCGAGTGATATAGTCGTCATCGGGGGGTTAATTATGCTCACTTGCCGAGGCTAGAGAGAGAGAGAGAGCTGTGCGCAAGCGGGGGCATAGGCAACTGCTGCAAGCACGTATGTTTGCCAAGAGTTAATAAAGCGATTGATCGATCGGGTCAGCGATATGATATGCACGCCCGCGCGTGCCCCCGTGGATGTGCATTATATGTGTGTGTGTGTGTGAGTGTGTGTTGTGTATATCGGAGAGAGAGAGAGAGAGACCCCGGTTATAATTCACGTTTCCTCTACCTCATCATTATTAGCCTCGCGCAGTTTAGTAGTCCGAGAGCGGCCAGGCCAGGCACGTACGCGCACACGCTTACACACATACGCATATGATACACGCTACTGCTAGCCGTATGCTGCTGCCTTTTGCTCATTTGAAGTTGGTGCGGTGGTGTGCGAGTGAACTGGAGAGCTTTCAACGGTACTCGAGTATAAGCGCGTTTTTTTGCAAACTAAAGAGAGAGAGAGAGAGAGGCAGATAGGGGCGGAGGGCAGAGGCAACAGACACACGGGTCGCGCGCTCATGGCGCTCGTTGTTTCGAGAGTGCATATGTGCAACTGAATGTTTTATATGCTTCATTTCGTCAGACCGTTTGCGAATCGGCGCGCAATATATATTGTTTTTCGATGAGCTTGCAATTTTGCGCGAGGCACGCGCGTATAATACGCAGCGCGCACACGCGTGTGCTTTTGCTTAGTGCAAAAAATCAACAAATATAACGTCGTTAAATTTCGCCTTACAATTTGGGAGAAAGAAATAAGAAAGAGAGAGAGAGAGAAAGAGAGGAAAGAAGAAATCGAGAAGCGGTGGAAAAGTAGCAGCTCCGGTACTTTTTTGCAAAGCCATAAAGTAAAAAAGGCAGTAGCCACATAAAACCTCGCCGAAGAAAAAGAAACTCGAAAGTACATATAGTTCCTTCGCACGCGCCGAACAGCTATTCATTACGTGCTCGAATTGCTCTTTCTCATTCTCTCTGCTGCTGCTGCTGCTGCTGCTGCGCGTGTGCTCGTGAGGCAGCGGCTACGTGCATGTATGCGCGTATATAGTAGTATAGAGCCGAACTATAATAAAAAATAAAACCTCCTTCTGAAGCTCCTTCCGTCCGCGCGCGCGTGCAAAGCTTTACATCTTAAAAGAGAGGGAGCTTGTTTTGCAGTGTCGTAAAACGTTATATACCCTGGAGGGCCACGCTCGTACCCCTAGCAGCTAGCAGCAGCAGCAGCAACAGCAGAAGCAGTGGTATAGAGGAGAAGAACAGACAGAAGAAGACTAGCGCGGCTGGTACAGCTGCTGCATCGCCGTCTTCTTCTTCTTTTACCTCTTAACCGCGATCCTTAATTTACTAATTAAATTATTTAAAAAAATACTGGTTCAAGGTAGAAGCAGTTGCATGTCAAACGCAGACACGAAACCATTATGAGAGAGCTAAACTTTTCGGGCCCACGTGTATGCGCCAGCTACTACAGGGTGTAGCGCGTTTGATACACAAGATATAACCGATATAAGCGCGGCTAAGTTATATAGGAAATCGCACGTTGAATGGGTAACCCATAGCAGCGTTCAGGTTTTAAGAAGTATTTCAGTTATCGCGGAAAAGTTTGTAAAATCTTTTCTACGGAATCTTTTGAATAGATTCTTTTTAGGAGAGAGAGAGAGAGAGAGAGAGAGAGAGAGAGAGAGAGAAAAGATTGAACCGCTGGACCATTCGAAAAAGTTCAAGATTTCACGACCTAAACGAGCATGTGATGGAAGAATAGAAACATAAGGATAGAAATTATACTACTGTATAACAACTATATCCTTGTACCGAAACAACAAGAATGATGCCTAAAAACATTGAATATTGTTATAAGCATTTTATTGAAACATCAAGTATTAGAAATGTAATTTTTTCAAGTTGAACGAAAATTTTGCTTGGAGAGATGGCATAGACAACCTAAAACTCAACATTTCAGTCCTCAATCTTGAAAAATCAACTAAATATTTTTCTAAATGGATTTACAATACCTTAAGGGCCAGGCATACCCACTCAGTCGATAACGCAAGGCTACCTAGCAATTTATGTTAAATTAAAAAAATTGGGAATGATATTCGCGTATCTAAGAGTAGAGGCATATTTCTAATATACTTATTAACATCCTGTCCAAGTTTCATATAAATCCATGCATTATTGAAGGAGAAAAATGAGGACAAAAATAATAATGATCAATAAAAATTCTAGGTTACAATATTCTTTGTCCTCATTTTTCTCCTTCAATAATGCATGGATTTGGATGAAATTTGGACAGGATGTTAATGAGTGTATTAGAAATATGCCTCTACTCTTAGATACGCGAATATCATTCCCAATTTTTTTAATTTAACATAAATTGCTAGGTAGCCTTGCGTTATCGACTGAGTGGGTATGCCTGGCCCTTAAGGAGGTTCCCTTGCAAAGTTCGCAAAAAGTACATATATCAATATCGATAGATTTTGACAACCCAAATCCAATGGTATAGCTCTTATATGCCCAAGCCAGGCAAAATCTCGAGAAAAACGCGATCAATGTTCCCAAAAATTAACATGAGCAACATAGAAATGCATGAAAATTTGAGCTAAATTTACAATTTATGAAAAGAAATCAAAGTTCGCAGAGGAATGATTATATACAAATTGTAGAGAAAGTTCTCATCTTTCCAAACCCGTGTCTTAAAATATAGGTAGCCAGCCGTTTTTTCAATATTTTTTTAACAAAAGACGCGAAAACAAGACTTTTCGGCTCGTTTTTGGGCTAGCAGACGACAAGTCAGCTAACTTAACCTATGTTACTGCGCGAACACTCAATTGACTAGCGTGTTACCCGAGGAAACCTCCTTAAAAACACTATTTTTTGAAAAAATAGTCAATAGAAGTTTCAGAAAAACTTAACTGTTGAACTTATTATTTTGACCCATATATACTTTTTTAAATTTTCGTCCGCACGTATGTCACCGATCTTGACGCGCTTTTGGTATGGTATAGTACATAGTAAAATAGTCTCAAAACCAAAATTTTAGGTAAGTCTAATTCCTATCGAGCAAGACATCAAATAATACCTAAGTTACAGTTAGATGGCGCGCACCCAAATTCACGGAAATCACAAGAGAAAAGGCAAAGATCTAGGAATAAGTAACTTACTTCCTCCTTATGCTCTCAATTATATAATTCATTTGAGTATTGCACTCGGAACCAAGGGCATGAAAAATTATTAAAAGTGGCAAAACCTTTTTCGAACAATTTTTCCCTGATTTATGACTCTGCACCATTCAACTCGATCTGCAACTTGCGAAGTTACATAGGCAAAGCGACTATATACGTCGTCAAAAGCTTAATTATCGAAGCGCCGAAACAAGTGCAGCCTTCCTTGACTTTTAACCGGAGCGTAGCAGGCAGCGGCTGCAGCAGCAGCGCGGGGTGATGCTGGTGGTAGTGACAAAGCGCTGCGCCAAATATATATCAAAAGCAGCAGCACGCCACCGTGCGAGTGGTTTTCAAAAGGAATGCACAGCACTGCACACGAAGAGAGAGAGAGAGAGAGAGAGAGAGAGAACGTCACTCGCTCGCGCGCTCACAGATTCCTGCTGCCGCTATAAGTTGTAAGATGCGAATTTGTCACCGCCGCCGTCGTACCGTTGAGGTCTTTAACAAGAAGTCGAAGCTCGTTGTTTGATACACTCTATTCATGTTTAAGGTAAAATCTCTTATATATATGTATGAGCGCGCGGGCGTGTATACAGGTGTGTATGAGCGTGGCGCGCACGAGCGCGATTCGAATACCAAAGCTCCCTGTGAACATTGCCTAGCTGCTGCCGCCATCGTTGCCGCCGCTGCCTTCTGTGCGAGCATGCCTCGTCAAGTCTTAATTAGTTTATTAAACTTGATAAACAAGTTGATTAAATTAGCTGTCAATAATAGAGTAGTGAGTTAGATTAAATTTCAGGCCTTCAAGTGTGTATGTATAATAGTATATATACAAGTGTTACCTCTCTCTCTCTCTCTCTCTCTCTCTCTCTTTCTCTCTCTAGAGTACGTATCACGTTTGGAGCCGCGCGCGTGAGCAATGACTAGAATCTTGATTTTTAGACCGAGAGTAACAGGTAAGTCGGCTTTCCGCGTGCACAGGCGCGCGAGCGCGAGGATGAGAAAAAGAGTGTGTAACGACGCGTGATTAGCGCGCTTCAAAGCGATGTTCGTTATTATCATCATTATTATTATTATATTATTTTTTTACAAGATACGTACAAATTTAATAAAAGGAAAAGGAGACTCGAAGCCTTGCTATATAATAGTACCTCAGCTGGGTCCATATCGTACATACGAGGTGCTGAAGGAGAGTTTAAGGCATCGCTAAAGTCAGCGAATAACTGCAGTAGCAGCAGCAACACCAGTAGCAGCATCGTGGAGGAAATAAAATTCAGCAGGGTGCATCTTTTGCTAGCGTCGGCGAAATTGTTATGACTCACTGGTGTCTATCTCTATTTGAGACGCCCATAAAACACCGAGGCTCTCCCCATATACCAAGATAGTTTGAGCGTAGTAAAGGCCAAAGTTTTCTGAATCGTTGTCACTACTCGATTCTCTCATTTTTTTCATTTTATGAATTTCATACAAATACTCGCGCTGTTTTACTAATAATAATCTGCTCTCGAAATATCATAATTAGAAAAAATATTAGATGAAAAAAATTTTAGGCCGAGAGAAAAATGTTACATTATACTGCACATATACTCGTGTGTTCGAGCACAAGGTAAATCTTTTTAACGCGAGTCAAAGAGACAGAGATTTTATACTAAACACATTATCTTATCTCTCAAAGTAACTTTCATCTTTACAACTACAACCTTTGCTTACTCGCGCACACATACACAACACACACACACACACACAGACACACACACACACACAAACACAGAACGAGCGAGTGAGAAAAAGAGAGGACATGGAAGCCAAGTCTCGAAACCACAAATGGCGCGTCAAGCTAACTACAGCTATTGGCCTCACTCTCGAAAGTACAAAGATGCATATATACAAAGGGAAGAGATGAAGAATGAAAAATTAATAAAAATATAGCGCACGAACGCGCATACGTGTGGTGCGCATGTACTCGACGCTTTTAGACAAAAAATTGAGTTAGTCATTACAATTATTATAAATCAGAATTCTAGCTTAGAAGAAAAAATTAATTATATTACTCGCGTAGAAAAAAATACATGTAGGGGGTTCTCTGCGACTTACAAATGGTAATGCTACACGAGTGATGTTCTCAGAGTAAATAGACGTCAATGTGAGACTGAATAGAGCTTAAATTTATGAATAAGTGTATACGTTCGATTCGTATTAATTATTCAGAGCTTTGAAGTAGGCTATAAGCGTGTATATATTTATACATTTTCGGTCTACCTTTGATAGTGTGGCAAGAGGGAGAGAGAGAGAGAGAGAGAGAGAGAGAAAGAGCGAGTGCGGGAAGATATAGAATACGCGCCTGCGAGTTAATGGTTACTGCTGTTGCCGTTGCGTGCCATTCGCAACGGTAATTATTAAACGTTAGTGCAAAGAGGATTAATTATTATATCGAGAGGAGTGAGATGATTATTATTTTTTCTTTTTCGGCAATGGAGGAAGGAGGAACAGATAGAGGGGCAAATGATGAACTAAATCTGATTTACTTTATGGGTATGGCATTGAATCTGTAATTGCATTCGTTAGATTATTGCCAGAGAAATTGCGAAAACGCTTTATATTGTATGTGCGTGCGCATATCGACGCGGATTTGTTTGATTAAATTCATATCAATTATTTAAAAGCAGGATCACAACTATACCAACGCTTTAAAAATTTTTAATAAAATCAGTCGAGTCAAAGAATTGAAATTATTACCCTGCTAAGTAAATAATCAATAATCTTAAATCAGAAAATTATGATCAAGTGATTGTTTTTTAAATACTGAATTGATAACTTCCATAAGTGAATCATATTTCATAAGTCAAGAAGTTAACAGATTAGATCATATATTTCAAAAACATGATTTTACTTATAAAAAAAATTTTCAATTTGCCACTTGCAGATTTACACATAAATATACTTGCCATCTAGCGGTAAAGGCTGATAACGAATTTAAAATGGTTGGAATCTGGTCTAAATTGGTTGAAAAAATGTTATTGTCATTTTCAGGTTATTTAAATTGCGCTTGATATTTCTGATCTTTTATTTGGCAATTATTCTGATACAATTATAAGTCTGTTTATGTATTTTTAATGAATTCGAATAACAATTTATGTTTCTTCAAAAATTTTAGACCAGTTTTCAACTATTGGAAATTCGATAATAGCGTTTTTGAGCCGTCACCACTAGATGTCGAGTAACTTCATCTGTAAATCGGCAAGTGGCAAAGTGAAAATATTTATTTTAAGTTAAATTACGGGATTAAATCATAAAATAATATTTCTAGTTGCCGAAGTATTTTCAATCTTAATTCTGTTTATCGCACACAATTATTTAAGTATACGACTTTACACGTTAACGGTGTTTAATACAGTCTGGACGAATGAATTTTGTATCTGCTAATCTCTTGGTGTTTTTATATAGCAGAAAGGAAGTTGGTCAGCTTTGCCAGAGAGTGAGGATAAACCGCTATAGGTATTTTCACGGGACAAGCTCAGAGAGAGAAAGAGGGATACAGAAGATGCAGAGATGGGGGAATTGTTACTGCACTGGATGTGCCCGGATGTATATATAGATAACAACAAGAAAATTGAGATAGAAGCATTAGTTGCTTCTTTGAGGCGATTATGATTAGGTATTAGTTTGAACTTATGGCCAAATGGGTGCTTATGTATATATAACGACAAATCTCCGAGCTCAAAATGTGCTTCAGTGACGCTTAATTCCATTAAGACGAAAACAAGAGGGTTCGTCCGTAATGCGGAAAAAAATATGCTCGTTTAAGGTGACTCATTACTGACTCGGCTAGTCAATATGAGTGTAGTTAGTTTGTTTTGACTCTTGTTGTACCCGAGAGGGCCCCATGCTGTAGTGTTGTAAGCGTCCCCTCTCCTCTTCAGCAGAGGACAAAACCTCAATAGGACTATAAAAATTCACTTTCTCAGGCAAATATTATAATAATTAGCATTATAACATGTACTTTTAAATATACCAATCGAATGCTTAACGAGATCCGTACCTCAGCCCAAAAATCGAAATTTAGATCCAGTTTTCTGAAACTTCTAGTGAATATTTCTCTAAAAGGCTCTATGGCGACCTTCATCTTGATATTTTTAAGGTTGCCATAGAGCCTTTTAGAGAAATATTCACTAGAAGTTTCAGAAAACTGGATCGAAATTTCGATTTTTGGGCTGAGGTACGGATCTCCTTAAACTTTCAACTTTATGCTATCAGTTTTTGGAAGAGATGTAGGATATATTTTGCAAGATAATCAATGAAAAGGGTCCAAAAGTAGATGTGCACCTATATGCGCCGTGTTATAAAGTCAATTTTCGATGGCCTTATTCTCGAAAATTAGCATGGCAACAGGGTCTGAAATTTTGCAGGGAGATAGTTAGATCATTAACTAACGTTCTCCCAACATTTCAAGACCTTGTATGAAAAAATTTTTAGGTAAAGAGTCACCTTAAAAAAAAAAGTAAGCTCATTTCTTTACTCCTTTACCAAACATCACCCCCGGCCCCTCTCATGATCCACGTAAATGTCAGATTCTTTCAAAACTCGTGAATGACAAAAACCAATAAAAAGAGCTACATATCGCTCTTTACTATGCGCGTCATTGTCATCGTCGTCAGTGACTATTTCAATCCTCATCTCACTTCATATCCGACAGCAGCAGCAGTAGCAGCAGCAACAGCCGAGAAATGAAAACTCTCTCTGACGCGCGCCATAGTACAACGCGCATCGAAAAAAAGAGGGAGAAAAAATAACTTCATCCCCAAAGGTACCCTTTACGGATTTTTAGCGTATGTATACGGTTTTGTGCATGTGTATAATATTTAAAACGTCCCCAACGTTTACCCTTCAATCAGTATCAATTCAAGCTAAAACGTTCGATAAATCACTCTTAATTTCAACGCGAAGGCAGAAAGGAGCTGCAAAAAAAAGAAAAGAGAGAGAGATTGGCATTTCGAATGCCGAAAAATTTACTTATTTTTTTTTGTCCTTTGCTTACGAGCGACGTCGCGCTGCGGTGGCACACCGGAGCCGCAAATGAGAACTGCGCTGCGAGAGTGTTGCGGAAAGCAAATGTGAATATATTTGCATGTCATTGCGGAGAAAAAAATGAGAAAGAGAAAGAGAGCCACCGAACATAAGAGCTGCTGCTTGAGAGGGATTGAAAGTGGATGAAGATGTGCCTTGTCAGTAATAAAAAAAAGTCCAGAGAAATGAAGAGAGATTCAGGGAGTTAGGAACGATGCGTCGACGAAGAAAGAGAGCGAAAGTTTCATCCTTTTTATGAAGAAAATGACGGCGAACGCTGAAAATGAGTTTTGAATTAAGTACTCCGCATGTCTGTTTGCATAGTTCGCGCTCGAGTGGGGAAAATAAACAAAAATTGTAATTCCAATAATTCAATATTTTTCTTATTTCTCATCTAACCTACCCCCCCCCCCCCCGCCTGCTTGATAAACAAAACAAAAAAAAAATAATGAAGGATAAATCAAAAATGAACCCGCGTAAACCAGTGTTTCGAGTAAACCCACTTTACGCCTTCGACTGACTTATTTATTTGTATACATATACACCTGCTGTATATGTCTGCAGTGGATGACAATTTCCGAGATAACAAAATTGACGAAGTGACGCGGAATAGTAAAGAAGCAACAGAGGCGCAGCATACCCCCAAGATAATAGAGAGGAATAGTAGCACGTGACTGACGCCGAGCGGAGGGATATACTACTGCACACAAGTGGAATGTTGTTTTCTTCTCTCTCACTCGGCAAGCGCACACGTGTATGTGACTGGAAATTTGTATGCATTGCGGCGATGACGCAGAGCACAACTCGAGCCACCATCAAGATCGACCATGATTACTATTTTCAGCAATAGAGCGGCCCATCTATTTCACACCTACACCATGATCGAATATCCTCTGTGAATATATAGAGGAGCTCTGCAAGCTGAGCCAAGATTTTTTCGTTTCCTGGATATTTTCCCGGTAGTTGCAAGGAAGAAAAAACTTTGAATATTGGCAGAAGAACACCGGGTTTATAGATGTATTGAATTTTTAATTTCTCTTCGCCGAGAGTTAATAAACTTGGCTCACCTAAGCTGATAGGAAAATTGTCGAACACTTGTTACAAAGAAACTTTTACGGTTTAATTTTTTCTCCCTACTGTAAATTAACTGTAAATAATTATTGACAGCTTATCGTGGTCTTTGTACTAGTTATTAAATCACCGATGAAAATATCGTTTTCTTTTTGGTACTACCGCTAATACAATTATGAATCGAAACAAATCGAAACTATAGCACGCGTGTGCGCTCATTTATTGCTGTGAACATCTCAACATGATTTCTACGGAGAGAAATTGTGAAAGGCTTACGAGCAGAATTTGAATGCAACGAATAATCAGCTGATCCGAATGCTCGTCGAGCGAGATTCGCATGCGTGACATAACACTACTGCTTTACATCGGATTCATTTTTCTTTCTCGGTTAATATGGATAGTAATATAAGCGCGCGCGCAGCAACAGCAGCAAATGTTATACGCGCACGGTGTGCGATTTTCCGCATTGTTATTTCCTGCACGCACGCATGACTTTCATCGCGCTCGAGGCGCTCAAAAACGTATTAGTGCAATTATGAAAGAACTAATTTTCCGATGATTGACTGTAAAACTGGGTTAGATAGATAGAAAAAAAACCATGTAGTTGATTTCTTCCTTGCTTCGATAACAGCGATTAGGTTCTACTCTTTAATTTCAATTCAGCGTGTGCATTTTTAATTGTTTACCATCACAGCTTTTGGTAGAAATGCTCAATATTTTATGACTAATTTTTGGCCAACGAAAAGGTTTCTTGTAAATGAAAGGACTGCTAGAACAAGACTTAAACTAAAGTAACGTTAAAAAGGTAACGTTTTTCAAACGTTCAATGATCCACGCTTTTTGCTATTTGAACTTTTTTGCGATATGCATAATGCAAATTATAATGCATAGTCAATAATATTGAAACATGTTTAAACAGTAATTTTTAATATTTCACATTTCAAATTAATATGATCTGTGGAAGAATATAAGTCATATCTTTCATCGAATGAAACAGACTTAAACAATTTTTATTTTTTACCACTTACAGTTTCAGTTTAGTAAGTTTTTATTGGCATCATATTTGGTATACATTGCCATATCGCTGCTGGCATGAACCATTTACTGATTTACAGTTAATAGTACTCGCCATCTAGTGGTAGAGGCTTATTAATAGGATATTCTCGTATTTAAAATGACTGAAAACTGGTCTAAATTGTTTGAAACCGTTTTTTTTTTAGATTATTTTAAGTTCTTTTAATGTTTTTAACATAATTGTAACAGAAAAATCGCTTAATGCAAGCCAATTAAAGATATTGTATTTTAAAATATTTCAAATGGTCAATTTTTGGTCATCAGGCTTTTATTAGTATTGATAATACATAGACGCAGCTTATCAATTATAGATACTTATATAACAATAGTAACTATTAAAAAAATTCTGTTTTAAATTATAATTTCAAGTTCAATATGGTTCGCCGAAGTATTTTTAGTAATGTATTTTAAAACATTTTAAATTGTCGTTTTTGCTCAAAAGCTCATTATTAACGATGATCATTTCTACAAGGGAAAAGAAAAAGCACAACGATGCAAGCTGCGTACATTACATCTTGCAAATAGAACTACGAATAGTCCTCTTAATTTCCTCGATGAACCAATCCATCCTATAACCGATTTGTCAATACACCGAAAATAACAACAACAACAACAACAACAACAACAATGGCGCCAGCAACAGCGGCAGTAACACCTTTCCTCGTCGGCGAATTGTCATTACGCGTTCTGCGGCTTGCATAATCTAATGCAATATTCATGCTATACACGCGCGCTTACATTGTACCTCCTGTACACGGCACACGCTTCTTGTCGCGCGTACATCTGAATTTCGATTTTTAATCCCTAAAATAACACGCAAATTTGGGAACTTACGTTAAATGTTGTGGGTACGTATGCGTTATACGTGTATAGGTGCACTAAACTATTGCAACAGATTCCATGGAACGCACGTATAATTTAGGGAGCCCTCCATTCATATATAGGAACTTAATTGGCGCGTAGCGGTATTTCCCACGTTCGTTATATTATTTTGTATTATTGTGTGTGTGTGTATGTGTGTGTGTGTGTTGTTAGTGGAACCGCGCCTGCAGCAGCAGCAGCAGCCACCGCCGACGCCACCGCACCGTTGCCACTGTTGCGCACCGCGCGAGTTGTTATTGAGCGAGATAATTGACGCAAACGCTTATTTCGAGTTTGTACGTATGTTATACGATTTTGGCTCGATTGTTGTATACTTGTCGGCGCGCCAATATACCTGCTACATGCGCATTTTTATTCAGACAATTTCGGATCCGTTCACAATGTGTAGCAGCAGTGTAAGCGAACACGTGTGTGACATTTCAATGCGTCCAACGCTCGAGCAGCAGAAACGTTGTATTACGAATTGCTGCTATATGGCAAGAGCACATTATTTATGCAGAAAGGTTGAGGGAAAACGATTATTTTCGGAGAGAGAGCCTCGATTTCCAAGACGTGTAATATGCCCTGAATACATCTTAAAAACTACATGGATAGATTTCTTTTATTAGAAGAGCGTGAAATTATAGCGCGCGTGAACTTTTTCCTCGTATTTGAGTCGACTCTCTGTACATATAGGCGGCTCATTATCACGGATTTTCGCGAGAATAATCCGATGCGTCAACACTGATTAAACTGCGACTGCGTTGCATATTTCTTTTTTGGATTTCAGAAACGAAAATTAGACGAAAAATTAGCAGTTCACGAGCCGCCGCCAACGCGCACGTTAATTTGAAAGAAGATAGATAGTGTATAATGGAATAAAGTTATTTATCTGCCATTCTCGTGTATGAGGGTAGGCGAAAACTGCTCAGTTGGGGAAAAGCTTTCAATTCTTTTACGTGCGCGCGCGCGAGCAATGTAAAAAAAGATAATTAGCGGTTCATTACCCTCGCACCTCAAAGGCTAATTATCTCTCTCTCTTCTCGCGCACCCAAAATTTTATACGTACACATTTTTGCAATAAAGCGAATGCGCTGCCGCCATCGTTGGTGGTGCAGGTAGGCATCGACGACCACGACGAGCGCTCGGCGGCCACTTTTTCAAATACAATAATTTACCCGATACCCATACGTGTGTAGAGTTCAAGAGCAAGTACGCAAAATATAGAAGTAACACAAGTACGAAGTGAGAAAAGAATTTTGTATGGTAAGCAACCAAAAAAGAAACGAAACGCGCACGAGCATTTTAATCGTCGCATTGTCACGCATGTGTTATAAGGACGATAATATGAGCATACGCCTAGCACGAGTTGATACAAAAAATATGTTTGCGCAATGCATGCACTCAGGGATAAAGAAAGAGAGGATTATGACCAATGCTTGTGCGGGCGTGGAAAAAAAGTTCTCGTTTTTATAGTTGCTTTCTTTCGAGTGGTCAGGAAGATGGACAATATTTAGAGATATAATTTTCCCTTTATTAGGGAGTACATTTGTTGATAATTTAACGAAAAAATCGACTCATTCTTATTTCGTTTTTCAATGTAAACTATTTGTACAAAAATATATAACTTTTATGAGCAATCGAAAAAACTCAATCGATCATGTGAATCTTTTGTAAGGTGTCGGCTGTTTTGCCACCACGTCTCCGACGAGAGAGATGGATCGTAACGCGGAAGTTGCTGTGGCAAATCACGGAAACTAATACAGTAACGCGCAACAAGTTAAGCTCGGCGGATTACCGATGTGCCAGACAGAAGCGCGCCTTTCTTGTCAACACGGGCATACATGCAAGAACTCGACCGGTCTTGGATGCGCGCTCGGCAGTGACTATTAGCCATTGAGATTAAAACACATCGTCGTTTATATAAAGAGACATAAAATTGCGCAATGAAAGATGAAAAATCAAGATGTATCGTTGAAGTATTACTGAAAATTACGTAATGATATTATTATGTTAAGATTGATAAATCTTAGCATAATAGTTCTTGAAATAATCAATAAAAACTCATTTCTCCAAAAACTGCGGATCGCTTGAATTTGATGCAATTAAAGATTCTTGACAACTTAAATAGATAACGGATACTTAAATAAAATTAAAATGCAAAAAATTGTTGCTGTACAATTGATTTTTATCAAAAAATAGTCGAGAATCATTACTTGCTGTCAAGAAAATTGTTACTTGTATCTCAAAAACAATATTTGGATATTTTTCTTTGCTAAAAGCTACAACCATTAAGTAGAGAGCGAAAAAGAGAAACTTCAGTTACTACAATTTTAATCGGAAATCCACGACAGTAGAAGCTTTAAAGGCGCGAGCTTGCATCAAACTCAAAGGCCAAAAGCTCAAAACCACTAAGTAGCTTATCCTTGCCTCGGCGTCGTCGTCGTTGTCATGGTCGTCGTCGTCCATCCTCTCCTTTTACTTCTCTCGGTCTTGCGGGGGGCGATGCATATGCATAAACGACGGCTAAGAGACGATGACGACGACAAGGACTTGAATGTACCGCTGCACAACAAGCTTCTAGCATTAATTCCCGATTATACACCGATCGAAGCTTCTCTTTGACTATGATGGTATAAAGATGGGACGACGCGCCACCGCTACGTCTTCTACCTCCTTCTTCTTTATGGAAAGATTATTCTATATATAAACGAGCGAGCGAAAGTAGGGATGAATGTGTACGCGCTCGAGTGCAATGTTCAGTTTGTAGTAACTAAGGAAATAACAGTATTTAGAATGACTTTCTAATAAGTGCAAGGTAATGGTGTTATACCTTTTACGGTGAATATGATACGGTGAATACATATATAAAAACCCTTTTAATTTTTAAAACCTTGCTTTGACTTATACAATTATTTTTACTTTGCCATTTGCAGATTTACAGATAAAAGTGCTCACGATCTAGTGGTCGATGCTTAAACTAGTACTAGTATCGTATTCAAAGTGATTGAAAAATGGTTACAATTTTTTTTTAAATGCACATAATATTTGTAAAGTATTTGTTTGTTCAAGATAATCCGTTAAATTTATTTTAAAACATTTTAAAAGGTAATTTTTTGGTCATTAGGGCATTATTAATGTTAAGCATTTCTACCAAAGATGAGATGCATATAACTTTGATTCGGGAAAATTTAAATGCCATTTCTGATATTTGAATCAAATTGATGTCTTCTTGCTGTTTTTATGTTTCCACGACTTTGTTTCTCAGTAAATTCTTTGACAACAATAAATGTGCAATGATAAATTGAAAGATACGTGCAGAAAAAAGCGCAATTAACGCGAATCACAGTCTACTGATTAATATACTACGCATCGTCTACAATCGATCAGCTATACCAATGATGTACTTGGTAAAACGAATAAAAGAGTCAAGAAAAAAAGACTTTCAGAACAGGTAAAAAAAGGAGCTAAAGAAATAAAGAAAGAGTCATTGACGCTGCTTATACATGCGTAAGGAGACGAAGGAGCAATAGCGCAACGTCACAAAAAGTCTCTTAAACGAATATCTCGCGAGACGTCTTCGTATAATAGTGGTGACAACGATGTGCGCTCGTTGTATTACTGATGCCATTAAAAAGACTTTCAAAGATGAACGATTTCATCTCGCAGAAGAGAGATAAACAGCCAACGAAAAGCCTTTCTTCCTTTAGTTTTTTACCTTTTTTTTCTGTGTATATATCTATATGCCAAAGGAAGGATCCTTTGCGTAAAAAGAGACACGAAATAAAAGAAAAAAAGGTAGGAGAGAAAGGTGTGTCTATAAAAGTGGTATAAAAGAAATTGGCTCAGTTTGTTGCATATTTATAAACTACAACTGCTTGCTCAGTGTTTTCGCGCTTGCACGCTAGCTAGCTTTTAGATATTAATACAGCGATGGCTTTGCTTTATTACCTTTGCCTGAAATTGACCCTCTTCTTTCTTTCTCTCTCACTCACTAACTCTCTCTCTCTCTCTCTCTCTCTCGCTACTTCCGTTTGAAAAAATATATTTTCTGACACGCGTGGCTGAAGCATAAGAGGAAAAGAGAAAAAAAGAGAGAAAAGTAAAATTAAGCGACGTCATATTTACCTACTCTCCTGTACTGTCTATTAGCAGTTGCGAACGAATAGCGCATTATTCCATGTTATATACACTTTTAATAATACTATTCTTTAGAGACTCAAATTTTCGCTTAATACGGTAACATTGGTTTGCAATATCTCAACATTTTATTGTTGAACTCGCTGCTCTATAAAAGAGAGTCAAGAAAAAAGTTGTCGTTATTGCACATTTCTTTTCATACTTTTTTCATAAAAATTTGGATTCTAGTTAATGATTCCGTATTTATACGGTAAATTATTTCATACTTTTAAGATCATCAATATGTATGCTGAAAACCAGCAGTGGAAATTTCAAATTCAACAATCTTCATTTCTTTTGTCAATATATCTCGAAGAAAAAATGTATACATGTACATGGATACACATTGAAAACCTTCATTGCTGGAAAATTTCAAAGAGAGAAGGAGATTCTGTACTAAAAGGTGCACCGAGCATAAAATCTTTTCGGACTGATAGAAATTTAAATAGAAAGAAGGAAAAAGAAAAGAGAGCAAAAGTTCGTTAAATAATGAATCAGTTCAACGGACTACGGACCTGCAGTAACAGTAAAAGTTCGAAGAGAAGTAAATCAATTGTATACAAGGACATTTTAAAAATGTCGGTTCAATTAGCTGGATGTACAACGAACAATCGTAATGACGAATACGAATAAATGTTCAAGCGTATTATCAAAAAATACTTGTAAAAGCGATAATAGTATGACGTTGGAATAAATAAACAACAAACTCGAAATTCACGCGTTAAAGTATTTAAAAGTGATACGCGTTGAGTACGACTGGACTGCGACGAGAATATTTTCCGTCCCTCTTCATGTGCGCAAAACGTTTGATATTTTGCAGAGTAGAAAAATCCCTTTGAAATCAATTCCATGCACTCTGTGCGTCACACACTCTCAATAACGCGCTTGTGATCCACTTTAATAAAATTTCTAACGTATCACCGTCCCAGAATTCAATACTTCATGCGTGCGCGCCCGTGTACGTGCGAGATTATGTACACATACGAATGCATTACTTGTACGCCCGACACCAACTTTAGGACGAAAAAAATATCTTTTACTCATATTCGCAAAGCCCTTTGAAACCAAAAACTCCCATATATGCATATGTGACGCGTACGAGGCTCTTTTGTAAATATATAGCCCGGCCGAGTACAGCGCGTAAAAAAGGAAAATTCAAATTAAATAATACTAAAATGTGAACGTCCAAAGAGCTCGAAAGAGCTGACAGGGGTAAACTGATACACTTGATTACTCATTTTCCGCAGATGGTTTGCAGCAGGACGGCAGCGGCCGTGTATCGAAGCGAGCCAAGCCACTGGATCCGGAAGAGGATGACTACTACTACGAGGACGTCGTGGACGAGCGTAACAATCCGACAAACGAGGCGCCCGTAGTGCCGCCGGGATTTCTTAGTCCTTCGGTACGGGAGTACCTTGATCTCGGCAAGTCGATACCTGGTAAGTAAGCCAACACCTTTTGAAACGCTGATTCGCTTTAGTAGCGGTGAAATAAAAAGTAAAACAGAGATAGAGCTGACGAACTGGCGAAAGCGCGTAAACCTTTGAAAAGTTTTCCAAAAAGTCCAGGAATGCCGAGCAATCATCTTGTGTTTTCAACGAGGATAAACTGGTGTGGGCTGTCGTGCAAACTATTTAGCCTCTTTTTTTTCTCTTTCTCTCTCTCTCTCTCTCTCTCTCTCTCTCTCTGCGAGCAGACAAGAGTTTTGCAAGCCTTTGTGTTCTTTAGTTAGTTCGATACTTCAACTCTCAACGCTGCTGCTGCTGCTCAACAAATCGATAGACTAGCGCCGCTGCTTATATTATAATTTAGCGTTCACGAGCTCATTCGAGTTTAAAATATTTGCTGCAAAACAATCCCCCTACCACCACCCCTTGCTCACGAGCTACTACTGATGTGCGTGTACTACTCCATGCGGCAAAGCAAAAAACTTTTTTTTAGAATCAACTAATGATACTAATTACATATATTAAAGTAACAATTTCCTTGTTAGCTTAAAAGAGACGAAATATATATTTCACTTTAACAAAATGTCGAGGTTCGGAGAGAAAAGTGAAGAATTTTTATAAAAGTTTCCTCGCTAGCACGACGACACAAATTCCACGTGCATCCCCGCGAACGGATTTTACATTGAAACAACCAACTTCGTTTAACATTATAATGAACGCGCTCAAATAATATATGATAATTGAAATTAAGTTTGTCAACGGGAGCAGTATATACATATATACCAGTAGATTCAACGAGAGAAACAAATTACGCAATGTTCATTAGCAACAAACATAGATATACAAAATGAACAAACTGCTTCGTATGATTCTATACATGCGAGAATGTGATTTATATAACTGCGTATATCCAATGAGTATACTAGTATTTTTGGTAATAATGTAAAAAGGTGAAATTGTCAGGTGATTCGAAACGAAGTTTCGATAATTTTGCCTTTATTATGTATAATTAAAACCCCGATAAAATCTATTTCAAACTAGTCTCAAACGAGGGCAACACGTGTTTTGTTTTTTTTCCTTTTATTCTCCGCAGTATCAAGATCGCGTTCGAACTCGAGGGAGATAAACATCACTCGAAGTCGTCCGTAGTGCGAAGGACACGTTGCCGTCGTGTCCTTGCCAGGTGCGGTGTACGGATCCTTCTAGGGTACTAGAGAGCAACAGGGAGGGAAGAGACAAACGCAGAGGAGAAAAGCAGAAAATAGCGATTCGATTGCGGTGAAAGCCAATATAACAATGACAACACAAGGGAGGGACTCGCACGCGGACAACAACGAACGCGCGGGGGGCAAAGGGTTGTCGTGGGGAGGGATATGCGAGCCGGGATTAAAACACTGGAAAATCGGTGCGCGACCATTTGTGTAAAGCGTTTTTGCTGCGCATTGTCACAGTTGGATTCCTCTATGGTAATTAAATTAAAGTTAATAATTAACATTAATTATAAGACCAAATAGGTTGGGCGGTAAGCTCGGCTGGAAATTCAGTACAAGGGACATTCCAATTTGTCATACTACGTGCAACAGACATGTGGTTCGTAATTGAGACTTTTACCTAAAAGATGATATTTTTTCCCCCTTCGAAATACGATATCTATTTTAATAAGCGAATGAATGCCAAAAGCTAGTCTTTCGTACATCGTAAGATGATAATGGTTCAGCTAAATTGGTATTATTACACACATGATATTCTGAGTGCATATACATCACCGATGTGTACGTGACATTTAATGACGCACTATTAATACCTGAATCGACATGACGCGAGCGCACACGCGAATCGATCGATCAATCATTCAATAATATTATGTACAACAAAGGAAAAATTTGACTCCACTCGACGTGTGCATGTAAAAGCTCGACGGAGGAATATCATAATAACGATACGACAGATAAGCGTCAAAAACAAAAAGAAGAAAAAAAAACGTCAAAAAGGGTCGAGGGGTATAAAAGTCAAACTACCGTATATCGAATCCAAAAGACAGTGACGAGGATGACTTATCTCATCGACGTTACGTACGAAAGAAGAGATACGCATACTTGCAGCAGCAGCATCAGCGCGACCCTCCCCGAACAAAGAGCTCTCTATACATGCTCCTCTAGCTAGTGCAGGAGAGCTAGAGCGAGATGACGACAGAAAGAGAGAAGAATGAGTGAGAGAGAGAGAGAGAGAGAGAGAGAGGGTGGGAGGGCGAGCGAGCGACGATAATGAAATATCCTGGGCGCGCTCGCTTTCGCTCTGCTAACTTTACGACGGTGCGGCTATGCCTCTGCCTGCCTGCTAGGAACATAAAACGGGACACTAAAACCCCGGGCAGAAAAATATACCTTGGATACGCATGAGGTGCTCGTAAATAGATAAGGGTCCGATCCCAACCAGTCCACGAGCTCTCTTTCTCTCTCTCTTGGTTCGGGGCGTAGAATATATATTCCGAGTGGCAGGGGGTAAGCAGTTGTAATTGTTCGACTGGATTGTAAGAATTTTTACCCCGCGCCCCGGCGAGTAACTACTAATTTTATGAAAAGTTAAAAAGAGGTAATACCGGCTGCGAGAGTAAAAAAAAATTAGAACAATGAGGAAAAAATTTGTCTGGTAAAATCTCGACTGGAAATATAAATCTGGTAGTGGAGATACAATAATATAAATACTCGTTGTCATTTAATAAGCTTTTGACGGGAAACAATATAAGCTACGGCAAAACATCTTTAACTCGTCGTTTTTCTCTCTTTCTGCTACACAATCACAAGCTTTAAGCTGCGTGTTGTCTCTCGTTCTTTTGAAATGAAAAAAAAAGTAACGGACGAGGTAAGTAGTATTCGAGAGTTAATCGAGAAAACGTTGGAAGTAGTATACACGTAAAATCTGCAAAATATCGGTTAACGCACCTTTTGTTTTGCCCACGTACAAAACTGTAAAAGATGTCTTTTACCGGGCAGTGATTTATTTTTTTTCCTTTCCTTCGCGGTTCGTATAGAACTAGTGTCTATAACTTAAACAATCGGACGGGTGATGAATATACATCTATATCTATAGCACATCGACTACTGGCTCCTAAGTTGATTAAGAGATTCGTCCAAGTTATAATTGCTTGGAAAGCGCTTATCTCCCTCTCTCTCTGTCTGTCTGTCTCTCTCTCTATACCCTCATTTATGCACCAATACTTTTCAAGATTTTTATCTTCTTCACGCTCTACACTCCGCGTGTTAAATGTCCGTTCAACTTTCTCTTTCTTTCTCTCTCTAGCTCTTCCTTCGTTCTCGTTCACGGTAAAAGAATATTAAATATACTCCAACGCTATTCAGAATAACTTGCACTTCTTTTTCTGTACTTGCAAGTTCCATTAAAGCCTTACTTGTGTTTTAATCATTTGAGTGATGAAAATTTTTCACGCGTGCCTCTCCTTTTTTTTCATTGATCATTTCTATGTGACGCTTATTCGCTCGCTCTCCACCTCTGTCACCTTTACGCTTTTTACCTCCCTGCTGCTCCTGACGGCATATTATAAAATATTGCACGGACTGTGCGTTGTTTTAAAATAAAACGCAGAAATCACGTAAATTATTCGGGCGGAGGGAAAAAGAGACTCGTCGTCGTCTTCGGGAGCTTCGGTCATCAAAGTTTTCTTTCAGTAGTAGTGGTATATGGCAGTAGTAGCAACCGACTGCCGGGTATTGATGGAAAATGCATCTTTAAAAAGGTATTAAAAGTATGTCGTCGTTTCTCCAAGTGGTATTAGTGCCGAAGAAAGCTCGCGCGCGCCGCTGCTCGCCCGGTTGCTGCGCGCTACTACTCTTGTCTGGCTACACTAATTTGACGATTTATTCGTGAAAGAGCGCCAATTGAAACTTGGTCAACTGCAGCATTTTACGGCTCAAAAGATTCAACTTGAGTAATTTCACCTCTTTTCTTCTTCTTGCTTATGATTTTTTTCTCAAATATCCCTTTTACTTTTTACACAATTGTTGCTATATACATTTTTTTATTATTTTGTAGAATTGATCGCGAACATACGGATGCACACAACTTTTGCTTTAAAAGCAAAATACAAGCATGATGCTTTAGCTCTTTCAAAGTAGTGCTTCTCCATCTAATTATGAAAATGCTCAGTTAAAGCACAAAAGATTTTGCAAATCTTTAATCCGGAATATCTTTCTTAAGTTGGTCGACCAAATATAATATTTAAAAGAAAAATTCAACTTGCCTGCGAGAGCTGCTGAGAGGTATATCCGTTACTTGTCAGTTGCAAGCCTTTTCCTATTAACTTATATGAGGCATGAGCAAGAATCCGCTCTGTTCATCCCTTCGTTTACCGTAAAGAACGGCTACTTCTTTGTGATGTTTTGATAAATAAATGCGGATGGGTTTCTGCTTTTTGACGGAGTTATTATAATTACCCAATCTTGATGATACAACAGTTGCCAGCTTCAAGCTGCTTTCGTACGAATACTAAAATGCCCGTTTCTCTCTGTATTCTTCCTTATTGTACGAATTTGATATAAAACTCGTTTCTCGTTGCTTTTTTTTTAAATTAATTGTACTTGGCCATCCAAAGAATATCATTTCCTTGACACATAGCCTCACGTTAGTACATCAGTGTCAATTGAAATTCTGTACGAATGAAAAAGCTCGACTCAACCTTCTTGGCATCAAAGTTCGCTTTTGTACAGCTGAATAGTCGCACTCATCTACTACGGGGTAAGACAAAAAAAGCGAAGCATTTACCGCGAGGAGCATATGTGCCCAGTCCATTAGTCGTTCAACTCACTTACGACTCTACGTGATTATACAAATTCTCGAACAAACTAGTAGTAGTAGTAGTAGTAGTAGTTAGTAGTAGTAGTAGTAGCATATACCTGCGTGGGCATACAAGCTCTCTCGACTCCTCTGAAAGAGGCGTCAGTAGCATCTCCCTCTTTCTCTCTCTCTCACTTGCTTTTCCAGCTCTTGCGCGCTCGTTGGCAAATAATAAACGCGCGAGAGTCTGCGTGAGGTTGCCTGTATATATACGTGTATGGCTGAGCACAGTCACATAGAAACACGCAGTTTCCTTTAGTAGCCGTCGGAACAAGTTCGAAAACTGTGTCGTCGTTGTGTCTGAGTCGCTATCGTCTGTATCCTATCTTTCAGACCCTATCTTATTTCCTTTGCTTCTCTCTGCGTCTCTCTGTCTCTTTCTCTTTCTCTCTTTCTCTCTCTCTCTCTCTCTCTCTCTCTCTCTCTCTTGCTCTTTCTGGGTATACACCTTCACTTTTCCGCGTGCTTTATTACTGTATACAGTGGAACAGCGACGACTCGAAGGTGAGAATACTGTCTTTTCAATGAAATTCGCGCGTACGAGCGGAGCTCATGTGTATTTCGTCGGTAGCGAGTTCAAAGTTGTTCAGACAGGTTATATTCCACTGGGACACCTACCTATCCTTCTGCATATATGCATTATGATTCACACACCAAATAACTTGAGATGATGCTGCTGCTGCTCTACCTTCTGCCAAGCTCCATATACACAAACATACGCACACGTGTACAGACAGTTTACGCGGTAGAGTCAGTCTCGAGACTTTCTCGTTGTATTTTTGCGGTGTGTGTTCGGGTGTTTATATGTATATTGTATATATATACGGGCGCAAACGTCACCCAGAAGTACTACAATGTGCTTCTAGGAGACGACGGCGCATTGTCTTTGTTGTGCACATCGATAGTCTTTTACGCTGCTGTACGTTTGTTGCACATTCCAAGCCCAATGACATGTGTATAAACGAAAGTGACGCAAATGAAATTATTTTGACAGATAAAAAACGAGTTGAGCTTTGACATTATCAAGATTAAGAAGATTATTTAGACGTCGATGCGCGTTATTATTTTTAAATTGTATAATACGATTAAAACTCTCCATGTTAATAACATTGTAAAATAAAGGCGTTAACGTTTTTAGAAAGTATAAGGTAAAGACTCGGGAAAAGATATTTGCATTGCAATTGACAGGAGTTTTTTTTATTACAAAGTAATGCACAGGCGCGAAGAGACTTGTAGCAGTTTGTCATAAATTTTAGTACCCCAGACATGCAGGAGAGCTTTTATATAACGCTTTACTACTAATTTAAATTTTCTCAGCTTTATACACGGTGATTTTTTTAATGAAATACTCGGCTACATATTTTCAGTATCTCTTTCTCTCGCTACAGTAGCAGCAGCAGCGTTTCTTATTTTATCATCGGCAGCATCATCCGTGTTTTTATAGACTTTTCGTGTACGTGTATATGTACGACGGGGAAGAAAAAAAAGTGCGCGCGCGAAAATCTTTGAGCTTGATAAAATGCAACTTGTGTACAGCGAACCACGCAGCAGCAGCAGCAGCTGCCTTGTGCTAGCGCTCGAGTTGTACACAAAAAGATTACAAAACTCTTCTCGCAGGTATACAGGCAAACATCTAGGCGGCACGAGAGGCTGAGCCTCGCGCGCAACGATGGAATTCATCGATCTCACGACTCGTTGCCGAACTATATACATGCTATATACAACGCGCGGCGGCGGCGCGTCGCATTCTAACGCGAGAAGATGCTACGCGACAGCAGCAGGGACACCTTAGATAATAATGAAGCACTTTCACTGCCGTGTGACGACGATCGTCACCACCGCTATATATGCATAATATCGGCTCTCCTTCGAGTTATTTATGGGATGTTCAGTGCGCGAGTTATGCACGCGTTCGACAGAAAAAATAAAAATAAAAATAAATGTATGCGCCATGATTTTAATCTTCATACATCTAATGCGTAACGAAGTGATCAAATCATCAATTATTGCGGTACAGTGCAACACGCAGCCGATCGGGAAGTGGGGAAGCGGCATCAGTGTGGCTGCATCTTACCGAGTAAAAACACGCAATCGAGGTTGGCGAAATTTAGCGCGCCGCACCGCGTGCCCGAGAGCTCATAACATAAAGTACGAAGTCAATCGGCCAGTTCGGTGCGGCTATAGGCGGCTAAATTCTAATTCGTCTATTTGTTCTGACATGCTACTACTGCTGCTACTGCTACTAGTACCGCTGCACATGTGTAGTACAGATAGGAGGAATTCGTGTGCGAGTATAGGGGGTTTGCGATTTCTCTCTCTCTCTCTCTCACTCTCTCGGTACGGTTTGCGCGAACGACTCTCTCGTTCTCTCTCTCTATATATATATGTACGCAGTGAGCGCGCTGCACATAGAGCTTCATTAACCCTTTGGTACGCCGAGACTGCGAGCAATTATCTCCTAACCGATGCTGCGTATGTGTGTATGTATCCAGCAAAGAGATTTCTCTCTCTCTCTCTCTCTCTCTCTCTCTCACTCTCCATAGCTCGCTAATTCGGAACACTAGCGCTGCTGCTGTTGCCGCTGCTACTGATACTGTACCTCATCTTCGTGTACGCGCGACTATATGTACACTTTGGAAGCACACGTATATATACAAAGAAGGCAAAGCTTCACTCATTGTGAAACTAGTTAATTGTGTGTATCGAGCTTTTGAGGAATTTCTTGGATGTATAAATATTGGGTATTCGCTTATAGACGTACCACAGGAGAGGTACGATGATATGCCTACGCACATACGTGTAAACACGAGGCATTTATGTCTAAAGATCGTTCGCGAGCTCAGACATAGTATTACTGAAAAATGTATTCAACCGCGTAGATATGCTGACCCATAGTTAAATTATGTTACAGATGTGAGGAATAAGCGATTTAATGTTGCGTTGAATATTTTGCCTAAAACAATATGATAATAGCGACAGTTTAGATTTTATGTAGTAGTAAATGCATGCATGAGTTGACAGTTTGATGATTAAAAGAAAACCGAACTAACTAGTTCTTGGCAGTCTCTTTATTCTGTAACTGATTCTTTTCTCTTTTTTCCCCCCAGGTCGACCGGGCACGGATTATCCAGTACTAGGCAAAGTGCCTTACACCGAGTTCTACTGCGACGAGCAGGCTTACCCGGGCTTCTTCGCGGACGTCGAGACGCGCTGCCAAGCCTGGCACTATTGCGATATCGACGGGCGTCAAGCGACTTTCCTGTGTCCCAACGGCACGCAATTCAGCCAGGCCGTATTCGTCTGCGACTGGTGGTTCAATGTGCGCTGCGAGCTGAGTCCCAAACTTTACGCCATCAATAGCCGGCTCTATCAGCGGCCGACCGAGAGTCCTACGAGGCCGCATCGAATTATTACCAAGGAACTCGTGGAGAATATATTCGTTAAGAGAAAATGAACTCGATTACATGAGCTCGCGCGAGAGATATATTGTCAAGATCCGTGCAAACTTGTTCCACTCTCACTCTTACTTTTTCTTTCTCCCTTTTCTCCTGTTTCTGTATCACCCTCTTTGATACCTTTAAACTTTCCGACATATCAGTGATTTCTCGCTCACAGAGTGATTTTTCTCATTAAACGGAAGAGCTCATATTTTCGTCCGAAAACGTCATCAACAGAGAAATCGTCTTTATGTATGAACTCCGAGACATTATCGGTGCTCATCGAACTCGACGGATGCGCAATGAAAAACACGTTTGATGGTTCAACTTGCGTGTGTCTCCCCGCGGGAAAGTATCACGTGCGAATGATACACTTCGAATCAAAAGCTCCCATCTTTATCGCTTACTACCGTCTTTTGTGTCTGCGCAGCTATTTACGATGTCAGCGGCAATTTTTTTTAGCGCGAAAAAAGAGATTATAAGAGCGAAAAAAAGAAACTAACGCATACATCTCAAATGCTAATAAAAAAGGAGGATTGTCGCATCGTTTTATGCCAAGGCGTTCATTGAGAGTTCCTGCAATAGTGGAAAATGAATAAAAAAAATTCATTCGTATAACAAATACTTGTATAAGTAAGAGCCTTTGAAATGACGACTTTTGTACTTTTTTGCGATCGACTTCGAGGAGAAGTTCGCTTCTCGACATTGACTTGTATTATAAAAACGCCATGTCTTTGTAAACATCGATGTGCAAACTGTTATCTTCAAAAAATGAAATAGCCAGTAAACTCAATACTTTAAAAAATGTTAGAATTTAATTAGAATTATGGCTTTTAGGTTTAAAATATATTTTTCGAATCATATTTGAATGCCATCAGTACTTATAATTTAATATGAGTTCTTGAAAAACTTTGAATAGCAAGGACTTTGTGTGAAGCTTTAATTGTGTCAATATATTGTGTAATTAAGATCTCCAATCTAAATTTTAGTGGTTTTAACTAAGCAGCCTTCTAATTTTTAAAATATTTTAGAAATTTGCTAAAAAAAAAATTAAAACATTATATCTATGAATGAGTGAAAATGTATTTTCTGATATGTTTTTGATAATTCATAATAAATAATCAAACTTTTTTACGTATCTAACAGATGAATTTTTTACAGTACTAAATTTGTAAAATTAAAGAATTCATCGAAATAACGGCAAAAATCACTCAATTGACAATAAAAAATATTGAAAAATATTCGTGTTCGTGGTGCTGAAAGAAGTGTTGTAGTAATAGTTACTAAATCATGATATCAAATATTCACAAAATATTTAATGTAATGCAAACATAAAAATTGTGTAAATAATATTAAGGGCTCTAATTATTGAAAGTTTTTTTTTAAATATTTAATGAACGTACAGCAATGATATAGAGTTTGACATTGCATGTATTAACCACACAAATTTGAATGAAGATAATAATTTCAAGACTACCAATTTTTTAGCAATAACTTCATGTTTTCCAAATTAATAAATGAAATTTATCGTAATAGTAATAAAATGTTAGATGAATAACTAAAATTTGTATCAAGAAGTTGTACTATTGAAATTTTTAGCAATAACTTTGTATTTTCCAAATCAATAAATAAAATTTATTGTAATAGTAATAAAATTTTAGTGAATAACTAAAATTTGTACGAAGAAGTTGTACTATGGAATTTATAAGCGTATTCTAAATTTTTTCATTAACTATAATTACGTTTTTAATAAAATAAATGTGTAATCATTACGTGCATGAAATCATAAAGAATTATTCTTTTCTTGAACCTTGAGTAAATTATTAGAAAAATATTTAAAATTGCAGAATCAATTGTGAAAAAACTTTCGTCAGCCAAGAAAGTCTAATAACGCAAAAAAAATGCTGTTCTTTTATAAAAATGACAAAGTTTTTGGACAAAGTAAGTGTTCACACTTGAAGCCACGTACAACAGAGCTCGTATATACTATATATATTAGCTCAGAGCTTGAGATGACAGTCTAATTTCTTTCTCCCACCCTCTCCATTCGTTTAAATTGTATACCGGTGGCAGTGTGCTCGCTGCTTTTCGCCCAAAATTTCGCAATGGAAACTTGTCAAAACAGCAAGTTTGCAAGCACACACAGCAGAGCAGCAGCAGTAGAATAGCTACAAGCCGCGAGAATCCACCAACGAAACCGGTAATCAGCTAGCGATCATACCGAGCTTATAACACACACACGCACACACACCCAAGAGCAAATGTGTGCGTATAAGCCAGTATATAGACTCGGGGAGAAGAGTGGGTAAGCTCTCTCTCTCTCTCTCTCTCTCTCTCGTTTCTCAAGGTATGAAATTCAATTTTGGCCAATCATTTTTCACCATACAGAACTTCCTAGACGAGGCAGAATTTCCTCGATGTATTGCGTATACACTTGTTGTTGTTGTTCATGCTGTTGAACTACAAAAGTACAAGTATAGAATTAAGCTCGAGAAGCTAACCAGCGAGCACGCCGCAGTATTGCTGAAGGATGTGATGTTTAAACACGATATGTATGCCATTCCCATAGTGAATTAACTTTTAGTCATGATAGGTATCAAAATTATTACACGTAAAACACCGCGACTACAATTGCAAACAGAACGATGGTTTTTACTTTCAGCGCAAAAATTCAAGTGTTTCTCTCAGTCACGTAAAATATAACTCGATTCAGCAGTGTATATACACCTGGATGCAGTCAAGGAGGTACAATCAGGGGGGACAACTTTGCCTAAATTCAGGATTACCTTTGTATAGAGACACGTACACATTCAAGATTTTCCCGTGATATATACACGTGTGCGTAGAGAGTAGTTATCACCACCGCCGCCCGCGCTCGCTCGCTCTCCCCTTCTGTCATAATAATGCAATGCGTATCACGTAGTCGTTCGTTGTCGTCGCGAAAGTCCATAGTTCCTCAATTTCAAGGAAGAGAAGAGTAGCGGCAGCAGCGACGAGTAGAGCTAACGTGTACAGCTTTATAGGCCATGTCATAGGTTATATAATACAACATAAAGCCATGGTGCATATAAAACAATGGAGCTAGCTGACAGAGAGATTCGAGTCAAAATTTTCATATATAATCTCCCCTGAGAGAAGGTCGTCGTCGTCGTTGTCGTTGACTCGTGGGTGATGCGGCGTGGCGTGGCGGGCGCAAGCTCGTACTCGATATCATATCAGAATTATATATGACACGCGCAAGAGAGGAGGATATTGGAATATATACGAGAGAGAGTTCAGCTGCGCGGAACGCAAGCGCGGATTTAATTGCCGGACTTGCTCGTTTAAAGGCTCCGATGCAAATGAGTCGTAAAATGCTCTCTTCGTCTCGTATATGTCTACGCGCGGGGGGTACTTTTACGAGCTTGCGAGCAGTGAACCAACCAGCGGCGGCAGCAGCCCTCTCTCTCTCTCTCTCGCGCTTGCTTTTGCTTGCTCTCCTTCAAGTCGCCCGAAACGATAAACCTCTTTCTTTATCGAGCTTTCGAGGTTATGTGCACCTGCATCACCGACCATATATACCGCGCGCGCACAGACTGTAGTACCACTACTATCGCCCATAATAACCCCGAAGAGATGGCGCGCCACGGCAAAAAATCATTTTAGAGGTTATGCGATGCCATAGCCCGGCCGTAGAGGCTCGACGTGGGGGTATTGAAAAGGGATATATGCGACACGCGCTCTCCTTTATGGAATCCGTGTAGGTATTCGCGGTTTATTATAACGGGCACGTTTAAGAGTATTTTGAGGTTACGTGAGTTTGAATTTAAGAGCGAATTTAGGCCGCGAGGCTAGACACTACCAAACATGTTAAAATGTTTAATGTTGTTACTTTGTTTATGGGCTCGCGAAATGAGATGGACGCAATGTCATGAAATTTCAAATTCCCATATCTCGCATTGTTCTTAAAACACAACGAGTTTGTCACGATTTAAAATGAAGCAATTTACGTAATTAATAAAGCAAAAAATAAGATTTTCATGTGTTAGAGATATCACCGTTCATAAGAAAAATGAGTTTTTATATGTAAAGCTTATGGATGCCAAGGGAAATCGGTTCGCAACTTTAGTGAGTGTTGCATCTTTATGAGTTCTTTTTACTTTGGTATTTATAACAAAATCATTTGATGGGTGACACCTTTTGAAAACATATTATGCGAATTTTTAAAAAAGGAATCATTTTCTAAATGAGAAAATAATTTTATATAAAAACTTTATTTGTTACTATGAATTCTATTTGCGATAAAAATTTTGCATTCTTTTTGCTATTTATTATTCAGGAAATGCGAAATACCCTCGGCTCATATGTATTCTTGGAGAAAAAGATATGCTATGTGTAAAAAAGACGCAACTCCATTTGTCAACCATATGCACTTGTCAGGACGTCGGACTGATTCGTCATTCTATTACCGATGCGCGACCCTCTTCTAATGGTCGTAAATATACTCCGCTGAGCCATTCGTTACTCTAATCTATCTCTATTTTGCTTCGTGTGTGGCTGAAGTGAAAAGCTAAAGGGTGTGTGTGTGTACGACTGACAGTACAAAAATAATACGGAAAAAAGTACATCGGCGCAGATTGATCCTTCGGTTGAGGGGTATTTCCGCAAATCGCAGAAATTTAATTACCTCGGGATACGGAATTATACATGGAACCGAATGCAGTGAATTTTTCCCATGAATACATTTGAGTCGAATTTTTAAAGAACTTGGAAGCCACCGCTCGATGTGGAGACTGCAGGCTGCAAAAAAGTGAATGCCTTAAAATACGTAACATTATACGCATCGTTGTAAAGTGGGATATCAACTTAGCGGCGCAATAGTCGACTTGGCAACCGTTTTTTTCTGATTTTTGTGTATTAAATAGTTCATTGTTTTATATTTCTTTATTACATATGATCACAAATTGGTAGAAATTCTCAACATTTAATGCCTAGTTTTTAGACAACAAAGAGGTTTCTTGGACATAGAAGTGCTTTCAGAACTTGACATTTACTAATTAAAAAGACAACGTTTCGTTAACTACTACCATAATAAACTCGTGTGTTAAAATTTCATGAAAATCGTGTTTTGGCTTATACAATTACTTTTACTTTGACACTTGCAGATATATAAATTAAGGTTCTCGCCATCTAACTGTGAAAACTTCAAGTTTCATTATCGTATTTGAAGTGGTTCAATTGAAAATTGGTTTAAATATTATAATTAAGTTATAAATGCGCTCAATATTTACAACGTAATCGTAACGTAAACATTTTCAGAAACAAACTTATTTATTTTATTTTATTCCAAAAATTATCTAGTGATGTTTATGGCTCTGCATGATATTTACCACTTAGAAATGTAATTGAAGATATGCTTGTGATTGTATTATCGAGTTGCGTTAGACATGTAGCAATTTGTTGATAGAAAAATGGTCTCTCCACAGGCTTGTCTGCGAGAATGCCAACAGAGTAGAATTGAAAAGTTTCACGTTTTATGGCTCAAAATTAGAGTCACAAAAATTTTTTGGTCAGAGCATAGAACGCAGTAAAGTAAAATTTAATAATTAATATATTTAATGGCACTCTGTCCTGAAAATTGCTACTTTGTCACTACTTTTAAGATCTTGTGTTATAAAATATTGTATGCAACTTGTACCGATATGCTTTTTCTACAAAACTTGTTATATATGATATTATTAGAACATTTTAATTGATTATTTTTTGGTCATTAGCCCATTATTTATATTGAACGTTTCTACCAGGAGTTCATATACGACTTTTGAACAGTTTTTTTTTGGTAAGATGTGAGCTCATATGTTCAGGTATTGAACACGATGATTTATAAAGTCAATCGTTGATTTAATTCAAAGAAATTTTTTATTAAAGCTTTGAATTCTAAATTTTCATTGACGCAAGTTCATTAGACATTTTTTTACAAGTTAGAAACGAGTAAAGAAGAGTTCTTTCTTTTTCACTTGGTATTTTTCTTTTAATTAAAAATGCGCGAACAGCCACCAACGAACCAACAATAAGAGCAACGTAATATTACGTTCACATCCAGCATTTCAAAAACAAATTTTGCTCGTTACATTTCTCTCTAGCTCGTACAACCACCCGCACACAAGCGCGCGCCCAAGCGGGTAGACGCAAGAACACGCATATACACTCGCATATGAATCGCGCGCATGTAAAGCCTAGAATATTTTTTTTAAATGCTCTCACTTCAACACAAGCACCCTACATTATTTTCCTCGAGGCGAAAAAACTTCCTTTGATTTTCCCTCTCGCTCGCCTACTCTCAGTTCTCTCGTTTAATTTCATTTCGCGTTTTATTTTTTAATTCGTATATATGGCTATGTGTGTGTATGTGTGCGTGCGTGTGCGCGCGGGTATTTCGCACGCACACGTGGCTGAGCAAGAGAAAGAGGAAATCGTTCACATGTTAATTTTCAATGAACCGTCAGTGACGCGCTCTACCCCGAGGCTGCTTTTGCTACATGAAGCTTGGCTCGATATATACCTATGTATGTAAATTCGAGCCGAACTATGGATAAAATTGAATGAGATGACAGTTTTTGTCCTCTTTTATAAAATTGCCTTCGATACATTACCATATGGAATGGCTCGGAGCTGGCCATCTATCGCTACTACGATAGAATAATTGGTGTTTTATTCATTTGCCATATCCGATCTTTGCAGTGAGAGCAGTAAGAACAAATTGTCGGTGTGTTTATTTTTACGATTGGTTGTGAACGATGCTTGCTGCGCTAAGCCCATGGCGCCAACCTTAAAACTATGATTGAAAGTATGGATCGCGATCAGAATTCTGTGATTAACAATCCCACGTTTACGTATACATTCAAGCAAAGCCTTTCTAATTTGTGAAACAATTTTTGTTTCCCCGTGCGCGAGCTTTTATTTTAAGCCGATTCATATCCAAAAACACACATTCTCGGGCGTGAATATAGATACAGGCAGCAAAAATCGGCTTAAATCCGTCGAAAAACGAATTATTGCTCGTCCATGGAAGGAACAATGCCTCGCGCGTCCGAAACAATATACCTAAATAACGTCGTCTTCTGATAAATGACACCATTGTACAAAAAAATGTATCGAATGACGCTTAATCTTGAAAATTAATAATAAACTTTTTGATGAGCGAAAATATTTATAACAATTTTTTTAAAAGACAAATATTCGAATTATTATATTTTATTTATTTATCCGATATTTACAAGGAGTTTAATTTTAATATGAGAAATATTTTTTTGGTTATTCGTAACGCTTCATTTAGGGGGAAAAAGTACCTAAAATCTCAAAAAAAAAATTTTTGCTTATTGACTTTTTCAATAGGATTTTTTCTCAGCTTTCCAGTGCCGTAATCAGATTTTTTTAATTTTGATTTTATCGGGAGGTACATCCTATTTAGAACCGATACTTTTATGATTATTACAGCAGAAATGAATACAACGACTAAAAAAAACATTGCCATTCTTTCATCAATCTCCGGACTTTCATAAGTCGTTAGCGCCATCTGTTGATACTCGTTTTATTCTTTGGTTATAATACATCTAGCAGAAATTTGTTTGTTAACATGACTATAGGTGTAAAGTAACGCCACCACTCGCAGCACGTGGCTTTCGGTATATCTTCTGTCTCTCTTAGTTTTGTGCGCGAGCCCGGATCAAATGTCAACAACAGTCTGCTGACTGCTTCTTGATTTTCCAATGGCTAATAATTACATTTTTTTTGAAAGTGAAAAAATTATATGTAGAGTGCAATTATATCTTTGCAACTCAACATAGTATTTCATAATGAAGCTATGAAGAAGTTTTAATAGCTTTTTATGAAAATTTGACATTTTTAGCAGTTCAAATTCAAGAAATACAGTGTACATAAGTAAATTGACATATATACATCAGTGTATGTGTATGTCACTGTACATTATGTATTTTTATATGACTGTGTGATGTATAATTGTATGTTGCATGTGATAAACAAGATTAGTGATAATTGATCAATTTTGAGTGATTTTATTTCCAATTATAGATCCAGTGATTAATGTTTTATGAATGTTAGTGAATAGGTAGAGGACTGGGTTCAAGTTCTAATGTGAGATTGTGCATTTTTGTGTAAAAAGTTGATTTGGACATAATCAACTTACTTACTAGTTTCCATATAAAACCCATATTAACGTATACTAACATTTTAGTACAAATTATAAAATGTAGTAATAAAATTGGCGCATTTGGCTTGTGTGGCTGTCTGGGATAATTGAACATTGTCCTTGTGGGTCCAATATGATTAAAATTCAAGTTGAATTACTGTTTTTTATTGTCCAAAAAGTTTAAAGCAGCCTCAGTGACCTGAGAGTATCATTATGACATATATTGGTGTATTTTTGTTTTTTTCAACTCTTGGGTTACTTGGGTTACAGTTACGTTTCATCTCAAAATTGCTCTGTTGCCGTAACTTTCCATGTGAACCGTTTGAGCAAATAAGCTGAAATTTTCAGGGATTGTTTTACATAAGAATGACTACAAACGCAAGCACTTTCAAAGGTATTGGACTAAATTTGCACTTTTTTCAGACCATATGCTAGCATAATCTGTCATTTCATCTTATTATATTAATGAATAAAATGTACATATGGCTGTCAAATTGTGTATGATTAATTAAAATATCTGAAAGTGCTTGCGTTTGTAACCAAACATCTACTGAACAAAATGACACCCCAATGACAATGATTGAATGATCGGTTCTAGCTGGATCTTACGGCACAGGTGTACCTCTCATGACTGTGGTCTTGCTTCATCGAGGAGGGTTCTATGGGATCTGGGACCTCAATTTTTATATTCCAGAGTGAAAAACTTTGGAAAAAGAGTGAAAAACAGAGTTTTTTCTGTAGAGTCCAAAAAATTATTTTTCTCAATTTTTAATGAATTTTTTTTAAAATACAGGTTTAAGGTACCTTTCCCCCCTTAAATAGATATATGTTACGCGTATCACACATTCACACAAGTGTACATTTTCAGTGATAGATTCGTGAAAATCTTGCACAAACGCATATTTCCATTTTATTAATTTTTTTTCTTTCAAATTTGTCATGCAACTCATAGCTAAAAACTTTTTTTTGAAACTGAAATGCCTTTGATTGAAAAACATACATGAAATTTAATTACATTTTGTCAAACGTTCAATCCTTAATTGAATGAACAATATGATCACTTATGTACTATAATAATTATTCCACTTTATTATACAGAAAAAATTATTTGCTAATTTCGCTCAATTAAAAATGCATAGCCTGTGCAAAATGGGAGCACATTTATAATGTACGATACTTGGAATTAACCTGCAGGGGAATGTTCATATGCGGGAAAACATTTTTTTGACGATCAATAAATAAATAAACCGACGTGCATCGCACATAACAAATAGCGTGAAATAATTTTTCAATTATGTTGACGAGAAGGCAATTTCCCGACTAAGCATTTTACATTAGAAGATGCAAATTTGCTGACCGTACATAAAACAACGGGTAACTATTAACGATTTTTAGTTGAAAATATTTAATGTAAACAGTATGATGAAGTTTGGAGGGTTAAGTAAACTACTGTTACAACCTATAAAGTAAATATATTGTTGGTATAAAAACTTGTAAATCTTAGCACAGTTCGTTAATAACATCTCTATTACATTTTTTATAAATTGTTTTTCTATGAGTTGCATTTCCTAATAAGATCGCACGTTAAATACCTTGAAATTTATCTGCCACTTATAAAGCTTTGTGGTAACTTATTTAGACTTTTCTTAAGACACTTGTGAGCTCTACCTAAAAGGTTGCGCTTTTCTCCGCGGGCGTCGAGTTTTTCCCCTTATTAATACACTTGAGGAATATACAGTGGAAAAACTAAACTAAAGGAGGCTGTATATTAAAGAAAAAACATTACTGGAGATGAATTGTTTGATGATACACGGAGCTTTTTGGTTTGTTAAATTATATTGCGTTTGGTATTGTTAAAACATAGGAAAGTTATCAGAGCAGATAATCAAGACAACATCTGCTCGGTGGATAAAATTTATATCTCGTTAAGAAAGAAGTTAAGTATCCTCTAGAGGTAGAGCACGCACTGCTTAGCATGAAGGATTCTCCACCCCCGGATGGAGCTTATTCAATAACTAGCATAGCTTCATAAGCCGAAGTTACGCCACGCTCACGGATGTATCCCTTGACACGGATTTGCAAATGGTAGATTTGCTTTTGAACATGAATTGAAGAAATTTTGATTTTAGTAGTTCTTACTTATCCTGTATTGACCTTTGAAAATCTTAGCTATATATAGTATTTTTATTAAATATTTATACCAAACATTTATGCTCTGATGAATAGTTGCCTTTTAATAAACATTATTGAAATTTTTATAAAAGTTAAACTTTAAAACCTTCAGATATCTTATCTCGATACTTTCTTATAAAAAGCAAAAAAGTAAGTGTAAATAGCGTGACGTAGGCGGGCCTCGTTCAGCTCGATGCACCTGATAATTAGAAAAGTCGTTGAAAGTATTAATTATACAATATCTAAAACTCGTCACGTACGAAAATTTTCTTTGTCATCGTGAAATTTTCTTTCATCCAGCCACTCGTCCACGTAACGGTCCAGCTGGAGTGCAATAAAATTATCAAGTTTTCGGAGTATCTCTTTTTTTGCGCGAAAACGTCAAACACGCCAACGGATAAACGTGGGATTATTAATTTCATGCGGCACGCGCGTGCGCACCTGTATACATATGTATATATTCTTTGACAGACACAAAAGCAGCAACGCTGCGAAACAGTTTTCTATACTGCCTTAACAAGTCAATTCAGCGTTGAGTGTGATGGCCAGCGATAAGAGCCCCCCCGAACGAAAGCTGCGTGCGACTATATGTGCATGTGTCCGCGCGCTCGCGTTTATCTATGTATGTGTGTATGGTCCGCTCGCAGTTAAGCGAAAGTAAAATTGATGAATTTCCTTTTCTAACATTCATATTCTAATACTCTTCTGGTCCTTCAACCCTCCTCTCTGACTCTCGTAATTTTTGCGCACAAAAATTCACACGTGTTTGTGCTCATATGTTTATTCAAATAAGCGCGCAACCTTAATGTATGCACGCATGAATGCTTGCATTCGAAAATATTTATGCAGCTTGATCACGGATCTAAGATAATGCATTTACAAGCGTAAGTTTACACTTGCGAAAACTTTAATATGAAACGCGCACTGACTCGTCGCATTACTTTCGAAAATGTGGATTTTTCTCTTGCGTGGCTTGTGCCTTTGAATTTTTGAAAATTGAATTATTGCACACCAATAATTCGTAAGTGTATACTTCCGTACGATGCGTATGGAGTGCATTATTGCATAAAAAGTACATTTTAATTTAGCTTCTTGGCTACATGTTTTAGGAGTAGATCGCATAATCGGTACGACATTACAAAGGAATACGAGCATGTAGGAAGTGTCAAAATTCAATTCAAAGTGTTTGGGTTTTAAATATTGACGAGCAGAGGATTTTCAACCGAAAAGAGGATTAGATAAAGCTGGTTCAAGAAAGGTCAATTTCTTTCTCTCAAGGCTTGTAAGAATTAGATTAAAACCCAATTGTTACTAGGAAGAAACATTAAATTTAGTTAAATAATATCAATCTATTTTTTAAAATCTATTTGAAAAAGTTATTACGAAAAAATTTTAAAACTGACACACAAAATTATTATGCTATTAGAAGAATTATAAAGACGATCTAAATTTGTATTTGATACTTAAATATGACGTTATCATTTGCTTATTACGTTTGAAATACTTTTTACGAAGATGTTTTAAATATGGAAACATTTCTGAAAAAATAATTATAGGAACTGATCAATTTCATCAAATTTTTCTAGCCCAAATAAAAAGCCTATAGGCACGTATGAGAGCTGCAATTGCCTGAAAAAAAAAATTGACGAAACAATACCGTATACACATCAAGACGTGATACAGACATTTTACTCCTGAGCAAAACAAAATTACGGTAAAAGACAAACTAAGCGAAAAAGTATGTACAGTGCACGCAGAAAAAGAGAACATTCATAAACTCAGCATGAGAAATTCTCATGTTATATGTAGTAAATTAATAAAACAATAAATTACTCTATTGTACTGGTTTATATTGTATATGAACGAACGGTTCAACGAGAAAATCGTGGTAAAATTCATCAATAAATGTTACAATTGAACGTAATTTTATACCGTTGTAACAATATTAAATTTACCAAACGCGAAAATTGAATTATTTTAACAAAATCATTACGACAGAATGTATATATTAAAAAAAAAGCTGAATAATCCAAATAACAATACAAATGATCTGCACAATGGAACACAATCACAGAAGAGTTAACCACCTATAAAGGAGACCAATGGGTATTACGGCGTATCTCTCAGTTTACATGTTTGCGCCGATGCACATCGATATATCTATGTAAACGAGCACGTCAGTCATCTCGAAATTCTGCGTGCCATCGCATTATCGGGTGTCATGAGTGGACAACGGGATAGTTTAGAGGGTTGAGCCGCTACGTTTATGTCTACGCGATGTGTATGTGTGTGTATGCAACAGTATAATATATACAGTCCGCGCGCATACTCGCCCCCGCAAGGTATATAACGATCGACGCAGACCAGCACATATTTGCAGGGCATGCAAAAGCAACAGCAGCATCGATGTCATGCAAGCTGGAAAATTTACCCTGGACTATATTACATTTTGACGTGCAAAATGTCCATCTTGAAACCGAGTGCACGCTTTTGTATACTCAGCGCACGTGGAATTTGGAAAATACAGGGCACGTTACAATTTCCGGGCGGAAATATTGTTGGCAGGTCAAATTGTTGTAATTCATGCGCGCGCGCACGATAACGTCGATATTGCGTAGAACCGAAAAATCATTCACGGAACAGCTGCGCGAACTCATTGGCACGATGTACGTTAATTAAATTCGCGTCGTGGAGCGTGAATTTCGTCCTGCACGTCCGCATACATGCGTAGAGTAGTAGTAGTAGCTTCGGGCAGCTGTGCTGGATCACGAGTGTACGACGACGACGAAAACAAGAAGGATGATACGAGGATGCGAAGATGCGCGAGCGCGTACATGTGAGCGAGCGAGAGATCAGTCGAATCCTCGAACGCGAGAAGATCCTTTGAGGATCGAATGCGTGCCTACGAGAGCTCTAGGGCGATTAGTTATGCATAAGCGTTGCTCGGCTCTATCTCTCTCTCTCTTCTTCTCTATACTGTTGTTACTGCTATATGTGTGTATCGGCTTTGCACATTATGCGCCATGTTAACCAGGATGTAGGAACGTATCGCTTGGTTTGCTGCTTTGGCCGTCTGTGTGCGCGAGTCTGCTTCGTATCAACTTGGAGAATCCGCGACGAAAGTGTAAGCCACATTGACAATGTAAAAATGAGATAACCACGATTTAAGCTTATATACCTCAACCCGGATTTCTCGTCACGATCTTTACATATACCCAACGACGGGTGCGCGAGATATCGAGAATTCGATCGAGCGCATTCGAGAAATCGTAACACACTACAGTCCGTGGAACCAGGAAGTTCAAGATTGAACTCGAAATTGTCAATCCATCGGCGTCGTCCAACACTTTGGCAATATATTCCATTTCATTGCGCCATTTCGCGAAAAAAAACCTGCGCGAGCGGAGCTCAAAAAGAGCTTACACTTTAAATAAATGAAAAATATCAATTGAACCGTCGGGGTATGAATTTTGCCCGCGCCGCGCGCCGTATAATGCCACAATGGAAAAACATAAAAACCTCTCTACATGTATGGCGCGCGCGTGCGAGCGATAAAAGTTTACGGCATCGACTTTCACACTCTACGCCTAGAGGTGGAAAAAAAATCATCTGTGTGGAGGCCTAATCTCTTTCACGCAGTCGCGAGAGCTATTGTATGCGCGCGCGAGTAGTGTGTGCCCTGGCTATACGCGAGACGCCAGAGCAGCAGCAGCAGCAGCAGCAGCTATAACGTGGGGGGTCAATTTGCATCTCTTGCGTGTGTGTCGAAGTGTGTGCCGCGCTGCATGTGTATATGCGCTCTGGCTGCACGGCACAGAGTGCGCAGCACAGAAACGTTTATCGGCTTTTCTCTTTTTCCCGTTGCGTAAATCGCTTTACAGATCACGATAATGAGGAACTACTACTACTACTACTCTCTCGCGGATACATATAATGTGCGCGATATTTTTTGCGCGCGCGGGCCTCTGCGTGCTCTCTTTTCATCTCTCGATCGCGTTGCTGCTGCCGCTGCTGCTGTCGGCCTCTCATCGCTCAGTGATGTGCGAGTGCAGTATATATTACGAGAGGGGATTTCAATCACTGGATGCACGCGGACCTTTTTACAACGATATTTACGGTTTTATACATGTGCGATGGCTATTGAATTGCAAATGTATTGTAGCTGCTGCTACTGCTGCTGCTCCTTTTGCAGAGAAATTAATTATTTATTAAACGGATAGGCTTTTAACGGCCAGGCGCAGCAGCTTCATGCAGACGGTCATTTTAAATTCGTAAAGGTTCGGCAGCTGCAGCAGCAGCAACGTATGTGTACACACGCGCGGCATGCATATGGGCGAATCGATTATGAGGTACTATTATAATTAACCCGTTATCGCGATTAAGAACTAGGGATTTTGCGATTATACACGTACACAGCGGCATTGGCTCTTAATGTTTACCTCGTCAAACTGAATTAATCGGTACTTTTCATAAGTCAAATCACCATTAAATTACTGCCTAATTACAGCTGCACTGAAAATTACATAATACCGTTTCGTTTATTATATGATCTAATAATAATGCGAAAGTCGCGGATTGGCACGGACGCGTTTCTTTTTCAAATCTTCGCTGTCTGATGGATATATATTTTAACCGAGAATTGGTTGACATTTTATTTTGCTTGGTGAGTATAATAATCACGACAACAAAGAACTAATAAGAACTAAAGTGGCTTTTTATCGTTCGTAATGAAATAGCTAGACGATTTAAATTAGCTCGAAATTGATTTTTCCATGTGAATGTATAAAAATTCGAGGCGATTGGATCCAATTAGCGAAATATGCGGTCGAAGACGTGCTAGTGAGCGTTCGTTTAGTGAATAGTTACTAATTCTTGAGTAAACCAGCTAAGCATAATAAATAAATATTTAGCTGTTTGAAGAAATAACTTTGTTTGAGAGTATAGCAAAAAAAATGTTAGCCACATGCAGATAATTTTATTTAATAAATTACTTTTAAAGCTCAAGAGGAACTCTTTCAAAAACTTCATTATAAAAAAATCATTTTCGAAAAAAAATAACTTACAATTAGAAGTGGAAATCAGACGAACGCACTTGTAATAAAGTCGAAGGGCTAATTTTTCATGGTTATATAGATACAGCACGGTTATTTGGAGATCTAGCGTGTACACGCGCACGCGGGGCAATGCAATCCCTGGCACGTACGTGTACGCCGGGTCACACGCTGATTTAGGATACAAGTGGAAAATGTCAAAATCTATGGGCCCGCTTGCCGTAAGCTTTGATTGCTTGATTGATTGCTCTTGTTTGTTTATTTATCGATGCAATTTCATGTGCAACAAGATTTTATTGTGTAACTCCGCCGCGTGCATGTACGTGGGACGCAAATTCCCATAGCGAGTGTGTGTGTGTGTACTGTGTATGGATATACAATTCAGTCATTACGTAGAAACGAATACCCGATATCTGATACTGTTGTTTATGCTGTACGCTGGCTGCCTAGGAAATTTTGTAATTATTTTGAATTTCGCGTTACGTTCGCTCGACTTTTTGACAATTAGTCACTGGAGGCTGCATAAGTCTTCCAGAATTGAGCTATTAAAAATCGTATAAGAACTGTTAATGGTCGTTTACGCCTGGCAAGGGCAATAAAGTTACCTTTCACTCCTTGGATACATAACAAGAACCGCGAAATGCCGTGAAAAGTTACACCTGCTTGGCATACTTGATTTTTCGAGTTTATATGTCCGTGAGATGGCGACTGCTTTGTCGTGTATAAACGCATGATACGGGCTTACGCTGTGCAGACGAAGTGGCTATACTTTTATAAACTGCAATTATCTAAGTTTATGCGGGCCTATTATTGAGCCACACTCTGGACATCACAACTCGAGCAATTTTTTTATACAATTAAAATCAAACGCCATAAAACTAAAGCTTTGAAAAAAATTCAAAAAATAAATGTGTTGTTTTTGTATATACATTATTTCGTGAATATTACAGAATAGGTGAAGGACTTGTAGTTAAAAATATGTATCGTTCCACGACGAACCCCTACAGTCGTGAGTGAGTAGGTACGATAATGCGATGGTGCGCTCCCGACGCGCAACATAGTTTACAATATTTATAGAATATAAATGCTCGCCTCTGTGTGTGCACGCGGCAGACCTTATATATTATATTTCGATGGTTGAGTACGTCTCCTCCGTACTATATATATATGTATGTATTTTGTATGTTGATCAATCGGCTTTGTATTGCCGTTATAGTTGTTTGCTCTAATCGGCTTGTGATTATCAACGCTAAGCCTCTTTCTCCTTGATGCGAGCACGTTCGCAGTCTAAATACAGGTACCTAGTGTGCTGCTGCTGCTAGCAGTAACGCTGCTGGTGGTGGTACTGTGCTCTGCTAGTATAGTGGCGCGTTGCTCTTGATGGGTAACCTCCTCCCTGTGTATGTGTGTGTGTGTGGTGTATGTGGAGGAAAAAATTACGCACTGTTTCCCTCTGTGTGTAATCCTGGCTGGATTCTCATCTAGTCGAGACAGAGGCAGAGGAACCGATTTATCGGACAAACTGTATACAATATAAACCTTTGCTTGGGCGTAAGTGATTTCATCGGTGGGACGTGTCTTTTATACAAGATTGCACGAGGAAAACTCGACGGTACACATTTGAAGTTTATGCAGCAGTGTACACAATATGTCCAAGACTTAATCGAGAGTAGGATGTATGTTAAATTGCAATTATAAGAAAATTTGAAACTACAGTAAATTATATAAAAAAACAGCATTGAAAGGCTGGCCATGGTCTGTTTTGACCTTAAAATCTTATTTTCTCCTTTCTTTTTTTGAGAGGTGCGTTGCCTTTCGGAATACAAAAAGATTCGATGAAAGTGTGTATAGCATGTGTATCAGGACGTATGCGCGCGAAACTTTTTTTTTACGACTTATAAGAGAATGGAAAGTACGACCTTTAATATTGCATGCGATATTCTAATTTGTTTTTTTCCATAAGCTGCAAGAATGCGAAGGCTTTTACAATCGATATCCAGACTGAACCATAATTATGCGTGAAGTCTTACGCTTCCCTTTCAGTATGAATAAATAATAAACTATACGCACTAGCATCAATTTTTTTACGCACGTCACTCGACAGGTGACTGTTTCTATTGACGTGCGTAAGCAAGCATGTAGTCGTAATATCTTTACTGATCTAGATATTAATTTTCTCGGCAACTTGTGTAATGATTATTCCATTGATAATGTTTTTTGTTGGGAAATATATGAGTAAAATTATGCAGAAGTTTTATAATTTATATAATACCTTATTTTATCAATGGGTCTTTTGTATCGTGCGAAGTACTGTAAAATGTATTTACCTGAAATAAAAAAAATCATATTAGTAGAGAACTTAGCAATTTTGATAATTATAATAAGTTAATGGTTAATAACAGTTCTAGCAAGAAATATTCCTCGAGAAACAATTTATAAATTTATATATTTTTGGGCTTAAACTAAACAAATAATAACGTAGAAGTAAATTCAAGTTATGCAGACAAAGAACACCAAAACTAAAAAGTTCGTAACATCTTTATGCTTCTCGTTCTCTCTCTTTTGGACGTGCGTAAAACCAACGACTAGGAAAACATTTCCGACAAGTTTCTTCCCCGGCTAGGTGCAAACGCAAAACGAGAATATTTCAAGATGTACAAATATTTTAAGACGACATTAGTGAATTCGCGGTCCACTTGAATGAATATGAGAGAGATAAAGACGAGTAGAAAATTGAGACTAGCAGAAGTGGCTCGTGACACAAGACAATGTAAAAAAGAGGGAGATAGAGAGAGTGAGTGACACACAAACGTCGCGAGAAAATGAATTGAAAACGACGAGAGATTATAATGCAGCAGTAGCGTTTTTACTATGTGTAACGAAGATATTTGAATGTTTAATCCTTTATATCTCTCGTGCGGAGTATAGCAAGTAGGTCAAGTATAATTATCTTGAATCATTTTTTACAATTTTTATAAATGAGTCAATTTCAGGTAGCTTGTAGGCCATTGAATAGAAACTTATTACGCCCATTATCTCTGTTGGTCTCTTCGAGCTCTCGTTCTCAGAAAGATACCAGACGATGTAGACAACAACAATATAACATGATTTTTTTCCGAGCCATTCGATAAATATTTATACATTTTCAATTCCTCGGAAGGGAAAAATTTGCTGAACTTGTGTACAATTAACGTAAAATCTAATGTTTACATAATGTTGGAAATCACAATTCATCAAGGGGAGTTCCACGCAGCGTAGAATTTGAAAAAGAGAGCCTATACACAGCACTAATTTTCTTTATGGATTATATTTTGAGCGTATGTGTTCATTGAATGAAAAGCGTTTGGCATAATTTGCGCGCATTCGCGGGCATATCACGCGGCAGCAGACAGCAGTGTAGAAACCAATTCGCTTAACGAGTGAGCTGGTAATTTTTTCTCGACATAAAAAAAAAACAAAAATACAATATAGTATTGGAAATATCAAGTGAGAGGTAAAAATTTCAACGAGCGATTGGTAAATATCTCGAGCACTTTTAACGTGATTTTTCGCATACTTCTGATACAGAGTTCGGTATAAAATATTTCGGAAGTTTCAAAATGCCATGAAAATAAAAATATAGTATAATATAAAACAAGGAAAAATGAGAAGGTGAAAAAGGGTAGAGTTTAAATATTTTTTTGACATAAGATATAGTGTTATCAGTACGAGCTTGGTAGTGGTAGTGGTAGTAGTAGAACTAAAATGTTTGCAACATAAAATAAAAAAGATACATAGTTTTAAAACTCTGACAAGAAGTGAAATTGAATATATGCTGCTCTGGATATTTGAATACGAGAAAATAAAAGTCTGATAAAATTGTATTCTACAAAAAAAAATGCCACGTAATTATATAATATTTCTTTCCAGAACTTTGATTCAATTGAAATAAAAATAATTTCCCAAAAATTTCGTACAAACGACTGTTACAACGAAAAAATAATTAGCAGTCCAGGGACGTTTTTTTCCAAACAACGAACCATGAATTTCACTACGGTAGCATCGTGAAAATTCCTCACTTTAACTCGTGAAGAACGCGGAAATGTTGCATGTGCGTATATATATAGTGCAGAAAGGCTTCGTAAATTATCTTCGCAATGCATGGCATGAAATCACACACGCGTTCGTGTATCATGTGTCCAAACTTGGCGAGCTCAACATTTTCCAAGCGCTTCCATCAATTAAATATTTTTTGCCCCTCTCAGATCAACTTGAACCTAGCAAATGTTGTCCCTCTGATTAGCATAAGTTGTTCGTATAAAAATACCCTTTTCGAAACGTTTTTTCTAATTACACCAAAACACGCGTTTATGGATTTTCCGAGTATCGTTATCCACATCAATTAATGATACTTTTTCATCTATAGAAAAAAAATTAGTCACCTGGGAAATGCTGTAACGAGATACACGTTTCAACCGTTGTCGTGTAACTGGATAGAATAAGCATAAGTTCAACGCAAAGTGTCATTGATCCCAGAAAATTCCAGAAAACATATGAAAATTATTTATTCTAAAGTAATTTTATCGTATTACTGGGCGACACTTTATTGGAGGGAAATTAAACAAGATGTTGTAAAGATTGTCCATTTACCATGTGTCCGGGCGCACGTGATATATTTTATTCAAAGTAGTCATTTACTGATAGTGCAGAAAAAAAGTAAAAGAGAGCCAATATAAATAAAATCTCATATTTTATATGGTGGAAAATTTCTCTCGCGCGACACTGCGAATATTCGACGATTTCACATCGTAACGTTGAATATGTATTGATTCATTATAGGCACAATAATAATAAAAAAAGGCTATCGGTTGAAATTTCTCATCCCTCCTTGTCTCAACACTTTCAACTTTCTCTGCAGCTCCAAAAGTATCAATAAAATCGTGCATTCGAATCAAAAGTGTCTACGCGGCGCAGTGTAATTGAACTCCTCTGCATACTTATTTGCAGGACGCGACGCATCTCTTTTTTACTTCGCGCGATAGTAAAAAAAACGTTGACGCGCGTCGCGTACTTTCAAGCACGCTCGCGTGCGCATGCAAAAAAGGAAAAAAATGTTAACAATACCCAACAGAAAATTATATCCAACAGATTGACAGTGCATAACTAGAGAGGCAGAAAAGAAGGAAGAGAAGAACGGGAAGGCAGAAAAAAAAGGAAAACAGTAACAATTCAAGTCTATAAAGTGTATATATTCTCTGCTGCACTGTGCGTTCGCTGCGCTGATGGATACTTAATTAGAAAGCCCCCTTTTCGCAGAATAAAATTCATGAGCAATCTTTCTCACTTACTTCAAGCAAGTCGTGGCTAAATACATTTGTTCTCTTTGACATCCCTCAACATTTAATTTTCAGGAGGGTAAAATCGCGCGCAGCATAGGCGTAGTAGCATAATGCAACCTACTCGCTGCGCTTCCCTCTCAGGTCAGAGAAACCACTTTATCTAATAGCTTGATATGCTGCTGCCAGAGAAAGGGAGACACTTTAGACTTGCTAGATTTTCAGGCTCAAGATAAGCCCCGGTGTCGGATATTTATATGAGAGATGCAATTTACATTGTATGATCTGGTGATTAATTTACGAAGTGGAAACGTAAGTGCAAAATGTAAGTATACACTTTTTTGTAGAAAAGTTAGTCAATATATAATCAACGGCGTGTGAATGCTATACGCATTAAATCATTAGTTGCAAAAACGAATAATACGTTCATCACTTAACTACGCAATGGAAAATTATATGGACATTCACCGACTTATATGGCCTGTAATTTGTCATAAATGAAACGGAACAATAATTATCTGCCGCTACGATTTTATCGTGTATGGAACTGCTTAATTTCTGACTAGCCAATAACTTGTAAATGTTTCGCCGGTTTATTCGTAAAGTTAAAAATTAATTTGTATTGTATTCAATTTATAAGTTCAAAAAGTTAGTCAAAGAATATTATCAGATTCGCAGAAGTAAGTCATTCACGTTACACAATCAATGATTGTTTTACTGACTGTAATATGAAATGATTTGTAAAATACTGGTTAAAACGCATTGATCTGCGTGTGAGAATTTTATTCTGAATAGCGTAGACCTACTTTCACTCTACCTTGCAAATTTACTGCATTACGAACACATGATATTTTTACAAAAATTTGTATTAGATAAGCTTCTGTAGTATAATTTGATGGGAATATCCTCTGAGTGTCCCTTTCAATTCTGCGCAAAAATAATATTTTTTAAACAGAACTGATTTTGTTTACATTATTTTTCTAGGTTTTGTCAGTCACTTTCTTTGAAATTTTTTTAATTGCAATGAACCAAAAGAACGCAACTACTGCTCTACTGATCATGATAATAAGTCACATAGATAACGTGCATTTTTTAATTACAATGATATGTAATCACGGCTAATGAAAGGAAAACTGTTATTTTCTACATTATTGGTAAATCTCTTAGAATGGGTTTTATCCACTCAACTACGAGCGTTTTAAATCGTCACGTGTATTTATAGATAAAATTCACGAGACTAATTTTTAATACTGATTTGACATATCGTTATGATTGCGGTCAATCATTTTCTCGGTTGAGAAATGAAATACAATATAAAAAATCAATAATAAGCTTGTGATAACAAAATTATAAAAAATCTTGTAAGACATATATTCATGCTGGTCAATCATTCAGTCCAATCTGTTCCGATCACCAGTTCAAACATGCGGTCTATTGCAGTAATTTTGTTAGTCAGTTTGACAGTTGTTTCGTGTTTATCTGAAAATATCCAGGTAAATTTAAATAATTTTCAAAAAATTCAAGATCGAAACTGTTCACAGTTAATAAAATCGGTTTTTCTTTACAGTTATCGAATGAAAATGCAAACCTGCAGAGTGCATTAGGGGACAACATTACATCAACGTTGCCTGAATTAAAAAGGGAAAAGCGTATTATACCAATACTTCTTGGAGGTCTCTCGCTTATTTTTGCAAAAGATCAAATGGAAAAAAATACTCAAAACGAATATCTCCGAGCAATAGAAGCCGAAAATGAAAAAAGAAGAAAAGATCTCCAACGCCTTGAAGAGGTATTAAAGTCGGTATCGTAAATGTAGTAGTGATATAATTATACGTTAGCTTAGTGTACTTTATAACTTCTTTGGAAATCAAGTAATTTTATAATTTACTGTTCAATTAAATTTTTATAATAAAAATGAATAAATAATCAATACTGTAATAGTGGTTTATTGTAAAATAAGGATGATTCATAGACACAATTTATCGAATAAAACATTATATACATGCGGTGAATCCTGGTAACTGCAGAGCTTTTGGTGGTTATTGTTTATAGTCGAAATTCAGAACAACAAGTAAGTTACTTGCGTCTTAGCGGTTCAATACTTAAAGCCACCGATTGAAAGCTTTGAACGGTTGCGGATTCGCTAATGGAAAAGTTCATCAGCGCCAGTAATCCTATCTCGAGTCTTGATGTGACTATGTATTAAACTCTCGCTCAAAGACATGCGGATATCGAATAGAACACACGTATACGTACATTCTTACTTCGAGACTTATTTATTTTTCATACACACGTAATTTTCGAAGTCCGCTTCAGAACGTAAAATGGTGCGAGGCATTGATCATTTCGTGAACGTTTTATCCACGCTCAAGGTACTCTACTTTCGAACCCTTTACGTAAAAGTTTTGTATTTACGAGTAATACTTACTTTTTAATCGCAAAGCAATTATGTCATGAGTTGTAACAAAATTAACACATTATTGAGTATTGTCTTCAAAATGTTAACAATACTTTCATTTTAATAATAATTACAAAAAAGTAAAGTATTTTTGATTATACTAATGACTATCATAAAACAACGTTGAATGAATGATTGAAATTCATGTTTCGCGTAATTGTTGAATTGCCCAGTGAAAATATTTTTATATTGATACAACAAAAAATTCAAATCAAATTAACTAATGAATACAAATTTTAGCTTACTTAGTTTTTTTTACATGTTACCTCAAAAGTATAATAGTACTTTACGATACTAGTGGCATAAGTAACACTTTTTGGCACGGCGTAGTTTAGGGCCCGAGCTTAGCGAGGGCCCTAATAGCTGGGCCGAAAAGTGTCCCCATGGAACGAGTATCGTACAACATTTTATAGCACTGTGCTAAGTTCACATTTATGCCCCCTTTTCCGATGCATAAGTCGCACTTTCTGGTACCGCAAAGTGAGGTTAGCGCACGAGCGTATGCGAGTGTGATGCGAACGCAGCGGTGCCAGAATGTGCGACTTATGCCACCGAAAAGCGTGCCATAAATGTGAACTTATGCCACGCAGTGCTATAAAAAAATATATTAAGAGAATATTACATATAATTTTAATTTATTCAAGCATACAATTTGTCTACTAAATCGATTTCAGTTGTCAAAATGAAATCTTCAATTTGACACATGTAACTATAACCTCGTTTGACGTTCAGAGGTTCCCAACCAGCTGGTACTTGTCCATCGATTATTTGTCCAGCTCCTTTACACAAATGATAATTATTACCATTTTTAATATACGGATTATTAACCGTAACAAAAACGATGCCGTGATTGTTTGATGGATCGTATACCAACTTCCAAAAAGTACAGTGGTACAGGTATTTCTTTTTTACAATTCTGAGGATCATGCCACATGAAAACTCCTTTCCATTTAAATTGACCATCTTCTTGATCAAGCAATTCTAATTGTTCGTGAATACCAGTCAATACCACCAGATCTTTTTTTAATTCCATAGCCATTTTACGCACATGATTTTCGATTTTTTCCCAATTTCCATGTTTAATTGATTTCCATTGAGGTGCCGTATTTAAATAATAAAAACTTGTCGTAGCTGCTCGCGTATAAACGAAATCTGATTCACTTGCAAGTTGACTAGGCACCAAGTACATGTCTGCATTGTTTTTATCACTTACGTAGGAACACGATTCATTTGAAGCGGTATTGCCATGACAGGAAAAAAGATTATTAAAAGTCTCTTTTTGCTTGATACGTTCGTACATATTTACCGGTCTCGCATCATCATTGCAACAAATGTCTTTTTTTAGTGGTTGAGACGGGGGTATTTTTTGATGATTCTTTAAAGCGTTTGATAAAAGTATCCTGACAAATGATGTAGAAAAAGTTCTAATCGAAAAATACACATCTATCGTCGGTAGAAAATGTGACCCGTAAGATATTCCAATTTGATACTTTTTATACTGATTTTTGTAACCATATGCTTTTCCTGGTAAATACCTTACTTTTGGATACAATCGAATTGGACATCTCATAGCATCAATAGAATATTCATAAGTACTGCCAATCTTGGTAATTAGTGTTTTGTTTTTGCATTCGTAAGTTTCGGCGTTGTGACAACCAAATGCTATTTTTTCTCCTGGCTGAAGAATTATCGTAGAGCTTCTAGTGGGAAACATGAATTTTGTTGGTTCTGATGGCATAAGAATTATTGGATAACTGTCACTGACTTTTCGGATATCAATTTTACATGAAAATCCTGTAATGAAAAATATTTTGTATAAAATTCAAAGTTTTGCCTCACGTATATATCAAAAATGTAACAACTTACTTTTTTTCTTCTTTTCTTTACTTTCTTCACTACTTCTTTCTTCGCTATTTTCATCGTCTTGATCATTTTCTGGATCCTGATTATTATTATTTGCTCCTGGAGGACCTGGAGGTGGAGGAGGGGGAAGAGGTGGCAATATTAAAAGTCCTGTAATTGCCGGCAATACTACAAACAAGAGCACGGGTTAGGTTCCCTTGAGAAAAAAGAAGGCACCTCCAACCAAACCAAAAAGAGGAATGAGTACTGCAAGGCCTGATCTATCCTTATATTTTTCTGTAGTTGTTCTGATTGTAATAATTGGATACGCAGTTGTGGTTTCTGCAGCTCTATTTTTTCTTCTAATTTTAAAACGTTCTCGTTATTACCTCTATTTCTTTTTCAGTTTGACGTTTCGTGTTCAGTTTTCTTTTTCTTTTTTCAACCTTAATCGTTCTACGAGTTCTCTCGCTTCTTTTTCTTTCTCTAACCGTACACGTTCTCGCTCTTTCTCTTCTTTTTCTTTTTCTAACCTTATTCTTTCTCGTTCTTTTATTTCTTTTTCTTTAATCAACCTTATTCGTTCTCGCTGTTTTGCTTCATTTTCTTTTTCCAACCTTATGCGTTCCCGCTCTTTCTCTTCTTTTTCTTTTCGCAACCTTAAACGTTCTTGCTCTTTTTCTTCTTGCTCTTTTTCTTCTTTTTCTTTTTCTAACCTTATCCGTTCTTGTTCTTTTATTTCTTTTTCTATCCGTATACGTTCTCGCTCTTTCTCTTCTTTTTCTTTTTCTAATCTTAACCGTTCTCGTTCTTTTATTTCTTTTTCTTTTTCCAATCTTACACGCTCTTGCTCTTTCTCTTTTTTTTCTCTTTCTAACATTACATGTTCTCGCTCTTTTGCTTCCTTTTCATTCTCTAAGCTTACACGTTCTTGCTCTTTTGCTTCATTTTCTTTTTCTATTTGTAATTGGGCTGCTTTTTTTCTGGCTATTAATCGTATCAAGATTCGTTCATGTAGTATATGTTGACGTTCGTTAAGATAAATATTTTCATTCTCCAAATTTCTTGATTCACGTTTTTTTCGTATACTGCAGTCGGTTGAGAATTTAGAGTAACACTTTTGTTTCAGCTTAATTTTCTAAAAGAAAATTTATTTTTTTTATCAAACGGTTTAGTTTTTTTGAAATTAAAATTTATACCTTATATGAGTTGCATTCGGAGGTCCATAAAATAATTACAACTAAAACGAAAAATAAAAGTTTCAAAGGAACCATAATCAGCCATTTATTGATAAATGACTTATTTTATAATAAAACTTTTTAGAACTGTTCACTAAGAGACTCAAGATTATTATCAAATCATTCTCTTTGGAGCTTAGTAATGCTCGATACGCTCTAGCTTACTAACTATTCTGCAAAGTACATATTATAATTTTTGTTCGCATATTATCTCGCTTTGATTTTTGCTACAAATCTCTACTATCTGGGGTTTCCATAAAAGATCATGAATCGTAAAAAACAAATCGTGATGCAATTTATTTTTTGTGTAAAAAAATACTAATGAGTCTTATAATAATTATTTTTCGTAAAAGTAGAGAATTCGATGTTACGTACGAATTTCTTTTAGTCGTATGAGTCATATAAGTTGTTTATCGTCAAGACAAGTCATTTTCTATTAATAACTTGAACAATACCCAACTACCGTATTTGATACAGTACTGTTTCTGTAGTTGTCACATCCCATATGGTCTAGTGGCTAGGATACCTGGCTTTCACCCAGGAGGCTCGGGTTCGATTCCCGGTATGGGAAATTTTTGCTTTTTTTCTCGATAAAATGCAATAATTTTGTTTTATTCCAACAATGATAATATTTAATAATCAAATATTAAAAAATAAATTAGCAAAATTAATAATTTAAACTATTCTCTGCAGTCTACGTCATTAATTTTACACAGATATTCGTATACATTTTTATTAATTGTTACATTATGTTTATATTAATAAATAAAATGCGAGATAAGAAGCGCATGTGTTCACTTTAAAAGTATTGACATCATAATAGATTATCAATGTTTTTCATGAAAAGTTATTTTATTTTTTAAAATATCAAAAGTTCTGATAAGTTCAATAAACGTGGCTATAGTAAACGTGTGTAAAGTACTAATTATAATAGATTATATTTCAAATTTGAATATTTTTTTTATTTTTAGACAGTAATGTTTTAAATTATTAACTAAAAACTAGTTATTAAAATTTTCATCTTGTTTATCATCAACTTGTTTTTGTTTGTCACCTCGATCAAACCAATTGATGAATTTAAGATGAAGAAATTTCTTTTATTGATAATTTTCGAAATATTTTTTAATTAAAATATTAGTATAGATTATACCTTTTGACCTACACATGACCCTACAGAGGAAGTCTAAAAAATTGTGGAGTGGAAATTCGATTATGTATTTATTACTCATTGCTATGTACTAATTTTAGTTTAAGACATGCTTCAAAAATTGAATTACTTACATGACGACATCTGGCTCTACATATGATGTAACTGAGCAAACCATAAAACTAAGATCATGATTTTCATTAATTAGATTGGTGAAAATCGCGTAGTAGCAATTTAAATTTTTAATTTTTAATCAACATGCATACAAAATAGTTTAACTAGCATGAATTTGATCCAATACATTTTATTAACATTAAATAAAAACTATAATATTGCATTCAAAAAATTAAAGATGCTATTTCGTACATTTGTAAAACAGCGTAGTAACGATTTTTTGCATTTTAAAATATTAAAATTATTCATCAAACTTTTTCTATCAATATATGAATTTGGAATAAGTTAATAGAATTTGATTGAGAACTACTAGGTGTTTCAAATCTAAAATTTTACAAAGTTGTCATAGTTCAGAGGTATGTGACATTCGTCATCACTGCATTGAATAAAAATTTACCAAACTGAAAATTTATTGAAATACATTTGTGGCATTTATTGATGAAAATGTTAGCGAGTAGCAAAATTCATATAGATCTACAATGGCAATATATATAATAAATATAATATTATACATTGCGCAATAAAGTTAGCTATTCTCACCTAAGTTATTTTTTTAGTTTGCTTGTGCCAATTAAAAGTTTTCCCCGTGCGAAAATTCAACCTCGTTATTTATTTCTTCTTTGGCGAGCGCTCCTCCGCGTATAATATAATCCTCCCTCTTTTATAAACGTGCGCAACAGTTAGCACTTGGGCCTGCCTCCTTCTTTGATTCACTTTATCGTCGTTAAAGATGACTTCTTTTTATTTTGAATATATACACGCAGATATAAGATACACAAAAATTCCATCATATAGAAAAGAGTGTTATGAGTTTTTCTTTTTCTCTGTCTTGAGAAAAAGTTATGCTTTTGAGTGGCGCAGTCAATCGTTTATACGCTGTGACTATGCTCTTTTGATATGCTGCTCTCGAAGAAGTGCCAGAGACTCGAGTACAGAAGTTAACAACGCGGTGAGATCGTTTGAAGTTAAGGACTTGGAATAATTGTCAAGTTTGTTTTATTTTTTTATACACCTTTTGTCATAGAAAAACATTTAATATTCAGGATTATTTTATCATATAAAAGCATAGTAATAATTATTCATGAAATTATAAATTCTTCAGTAGTAAATACGTTAAACGAAAAAATTTTATTTTTATACGCACGCTTGATAACGCAATTCACTTTTCTATTTCTCAGACTCGAATGTCCTCCGACTCTCTTCACTCTTTCACATTGTTGGTGCGATTATCATTTGTTTATGCGTAGGCTGCAGTCACCACGTAGCAATCTGGCTTTTGCAAAATAGTGGGGAAATTCACATGCTGATCGTATAAGAGTTGTGCGTGCTTTTGTGTGAGCTTATGAGAACATGTAGTTTAAATTGAATTGTGATTATTATGCTCACATTTTTCATAGGCTTAAATGACATATGGTTCTATTGTTATATTTAATTTTGCATGAGAATTGAATTTTACTGAAAAAAGTACATATATTTAATATCAAAAATACCTATAAAAAATAGAAAACAAATTTAACAAAAAAATAATTGTTTCTCATCAAATGCAAAAATTATATGCTATTTCATGCGATTTCACGAAAGTACCATGTCAAAATCAAGTAGTTACATTTTAATCTCACCCACTTAAAAGCATAATACATAAATCCACTTGATTAATCCTGTGAAAAAGAAAAGTAATTGTAGACCTGCTCCGGTACATTTACACGGTGACCGCATAAAATCCGGGTGTCGCCTTTGCGCTCACTGCCCTGACCCGCCCGACCACTCTCGCCTTTAATGCTCGCATTAAATCATCTTGAAACGATGCTTATTTTAATAAACCAATGATGCGGGGCTTTAACTATTAAAAAATGTAACAGGATATCTTTGTTCCTGTTATAATGCGTGAATTATACATCCTGGAAAGTGCACCTATTTATTATTTATGTGTGCAGTTTTACACGTGGTACACGTGGATTGCACACACACATTTACATTAGGCTATTAAATGGTGGTTATTGTACATTAAGACCAATTTGGTCTCGTTCCTACGTGCGAAAGGAAAAGTGGGTGGTAGGTAATATTTTTTAATATCGTGTACACGGTACACGGCACGTATCATTTGTGAAAGTTCAACAGTGAATATACCCGCTTACGCATGCTGCATAATATAATTCATCTTCGAGAAGACATCAATAATATGCCGATGCATAAATCGCGTTAAAATACACAAATAACGGCGCGGCAGGTATCATTAGCACGGATCTGCTGCTACGTGAAGTTGGTACCTTGTCCGTTCTAGATCAGCTACTGTAATCAGTTTCGTATATTTTTTCATAATCCAACGGCAATTATTATTTTATCGCAACGTGGCATCTCGTTGGAACGGCTACCGTTCGAGCTTATTTGAAATACATAATTTCTTTATCCATCCATTCAATAATTTATCGATGCAGTAAAATCTTGTAAACACACGTCTATACGTGCGGTTATTATTCGCAAATAAATCATGGTAATTTTTCTCATCGGCTCTCAATTAATCACAATACTTCACCGACCGAAATGTCACTTTCTCCCTCTCATAATTTTGTAAAAGCTCATCCGCCAAAAAATTTGTACACCAAAAAGTTATGGCGGTAGCTTTCGAGACCGAAAGCAAGTATTTCTTTAGAGCGAAATGATAAGACATCGCGGTGAAAGAGAACCTCGCGTGGCGTTTATACACATATGCCCCGGGTACAGAAGCGAAAGGTACCATTTATTTATGCAGCGGCGCCCCGAAACCCGTTAATGCCATTAGCGCAGCCGGAGACTCGTGCCTGCTGCTATACATGTGCCGTCGAGAGAAGGAAACGAAAACTCGGCCAGCGTTGCAAGGTTGATTACATCTATATATGGCGAAGGCGATATGTCTCGAAGTCTCGGTGTCGAGTACGTGCACATTGTTAACGCGTCTGCGCGCGTATAATCAGTGAATTTTTTCGATAAATTGTGCATAATTTTGTATCGCGCGTCGATTATTTACATGTTTGAAAAAAGGTATATTTGTTACAGCTGTGTTTACATTGCCCAATGGATGGGAACTCGTTACGAATTTCAAGTGTTTACGTAATATTATTTTTTGCAAGATGTCATTATAAATCTATATATTATTACCGACCTGCGTAAATAGTATTACGTTCAAATCACAAAATCCTTGAAAGTATCTACTGCCCTTTCCAGCACATTGGGATTAGTATATATTGTTTCTTTATACATTTTTCCTCAACGAAGAATATTATCTTCCTTGCTAAGTTGATTTTGTATATTTTATTGTATTCAATTAGAGTCCCATGACAGACATTGTTTTACGCTGTAGCCGATTGATTTATTCTCAAGCTTACCATCCTATCAATTAATCTTTTGTGTACTTTAAATTGAAATATACACTTAGAGAAGTATAAATGTTTGCTCATTTTTCCAATCACTGTCAACCGAGTTGAATTTTGTACGTACTAATTTACGGCACGACAAAATGCTATACGAGTAAACGAATAAATTTACATTACAATTACAGTAAGCATTCGACGGCTGCCATTATATGATTTTTCACTTTACTTGATTGTAATTTTTGGTTTTACAAATCTACAAATTTACTCTATATTTTTCAGTCTTTCCTAGATAAACTGCACAGGAGTTATTATAACCGTACAGTCGATATTATCAAATGAAAGGTTTTCAGTAGAATATTTATAAAATATAAGTTATCATGGTTTCTTTATAGTTGAGCATGTATTCTGCTTGTTTATTTTCTGCTCAGAAGTATACATTTTTCCGGTAACTTTAGAGTTTTTCTTCTATATGTAGTACACCGTTAAACTATTGAATTTTCTCGAATACAGAAAAACTAGCGTGGCAAGTTTCATAAACACATAACAAAAAATCACACGTGTAGTTTTAGTTTTAATTTAATGAATGTGGACAAAAAATAACCTAAAAGAGTTACGTAACAGCAAATAATTATTAAAAATATTTAAATATATAATCCTAGCTCATAATTGAGCAATATCGTTTTTCTCTCTAACGCTTTTGCAGGTACGAAAAGGGCTGCGATTAAAGGTATCCGCACTGAACCCTGTGATCTGAGGTGAAAGTAAAGTGCTGACTAAAGATAACGATGATATGTACTCTCTCTGTCGATGGTGAGAGGTCGATAGTCAAACAAACACGAGATACTCTCTTTCCAAGCGCAGTCCGCGCAATTCGTAAACGAAGCAAAAGCGCGTGAAGCTCGAGGCTTTCCGGGTTTTTGCGAGGCGGCGGTAAATAGCTGCAGTACAATGAAAATAAGGGAGGATGAGAGAAAGGGAGAGTCGGTGCGGGGTAGGAGGAGGTGGAGTTGAATGGCATGCGCGTATACGTATATGCCCACTATACCTACTACACACAGTTGACCCTCTCTGCATTTATTCGATGAATGTAGCCTACGGGGCCAATACAGCAACAATAGGGAATTATCGCTGGTTATTATTGCACACGAGAGAGCAGCGAACAAGTGCGCGCGCTCGTATACGTACAGGATGATTCGGATTATCAATTTTCGACGCTACATACGCAGCTTATGTACACACACGCATGTAGATGCGAGCGCGCGCATCCGAGTTTAAAGCATAGTTATTCATATTTTCTTGTTTTTTTTTCTTTTTCATCCTCTCGCGCTCGCATGCATCGAATCCAATACCTACACACATAGACACACAGGTTGTGTAAGTTCGAGCATAGTGGCAGTTTTAATGCTAAATCGTGATATATAGGCGCGCATGCAGAATATGAGAAAAAGAAATAAAATATATTTTTAATCCCGTACGCCCTGTGGAAGTATTTCGAAGGATTTCGTACCTTTTTTCATGACGCTGTTTTGATATTTCGCTGTCTGTATATCGGCACGTTATAGCCGATGCCAGCTGTAATGCCATTTATACCCCGTTTGTCTGTTCTGTGTGAAAAAGTCGAGATTTATGATGTGTTTCGAGCACTCAGGATGGATTACAACCTCGAGTTACACATTATATATCTGATGGGAAATACTTGGTCAATGAAGCAATATCTTTCTCGATAAAGTTCCAATCGAAGTAAAATTTTCGAGCATTAAGCGTGTTCAGCGGATAGCCACCTGAATTTGGTTCTTTTTTCGAAGATAAGATTAACATTTGATTTAAAAAATTTAAAGCAGTTGAATAATCGTTAATACAATAGTGGAGCGATTTTTTTTTCTTTACTCTTGAAGAGATATCGATCACGCGAATGTATAAGAGTGTGAAAATACGTACTTTCTCGCCTGCCTATTCAAATGTAACGCCTACGAGAGACGGAGTCGCTGCATGTGAATTCCGTCGCGGTTATCATCTATCATTACTAATCCAGTTTTTCTCTCAAATCTTCTCTCATATTACAAATCGACGCGGCGCTCCAAGCGTATGTGTGCGCTACGGCAGTCGACACATAATATCTCCATATGAACACATAAACTCCGCGGGGTGAAAGTGTTTAATAACATAACTTATCTCTCTTTCTCGGTGTTGGGGGTTTGCACAATGCAAATGGCAAAAAGTAGTTTACTCTTACGCCGATGGAAAATTGCGCTTGAGCGACGGCAGTGTGTGGCACACGATTGCGCACGGTAATTATGATGAACTATATGGATTTGATCACAAGAAAATTGTGGCCAAGATGATTGTTGCGGTTTAGAAGCGCCTTGTAATATTCTCCTGCTTTTTTTCTTCGATGACGTTTCATATTTCATATCGAGTGGTTTATTATTTGTCGTAAAAGATCGGTTAAGTAATACACACACACAATAGTTGCGTATGCTATTACGGGAAACAACAGCGGGTAATGACAAAATTTCGGAATTAAGAACCCAAATAGATTTTAGTTTCCAAGAATAATCCATTCTGCAATGATAAGTAAAATCACTATTAAATGTTTACGTTTTTTTCTTTAAATCGTTAATACTTATACAAAATCACCGGCTACACACGAGTAACAACCTCAAATTGAACGATTTCGTAACGATCGTATTTTTACATGCTCCGTTTAATTCACACACACACACACACACACACACACACACACATACGAGCTAAATTATACAGGAGTACAATGCCAGAGAATGTGTCATAGGCCATGCAAGGCTGGATACAAATACCACCTACATAACGAGCCCATTATTATAAACCAGATGACATAATTCTAAGGCTTCTATCTCTTATTTTTAATTGAGCGTAAAAAGAGCCGCGCCGCGCGCATATACGTATGTATACGTACTGTGTACTACCTCGCGCCAAGTAAGTAAACAGTACAGGCCATGCGCAATGTGCCAACCTTTCCCTTTTCGCACACTCGAAGTAGGCTCGAGAGTTAAATCGCGCAAGAATCGCGTCGGCTTTGATATCCAACACGTTGGTTGGTATATACATACGTTTGCTCGCGCTACTCCCCATTGAACGGCAGCCGGAACCCGTGAGAAAGGTCGTTTCCACGTGCATAGCGAAGGTCGTTTGTTGCTGCTTGTGTTTACTCTTTTCCAATAGCTACTACTTTGCGTATTAAAGCCAGTGAAATCGCGCGCGCGGTGCATATTGAGAAACGGAGGCGCGCGAGAGAATCGCCGTTACATATATGCGTATGTAAAATTTCTCGACGGTGCTTGATAATACGACGGAAGCCCTTAGAGCTCGACGAATACCACGCAAACATCTCTTCAAGTATATCAACCCGCATCGAATGCGGCAACGTTGGCGGCGGCATCGGCGGCAAAGTACATTTGCGTTCGACCGCACACACTGCGCGCGCCGCATCATCCCCTGCATACTGCTGCTGCCTTGCAAACTAGCTAAACGAGCAAAGCGCGTACGATATCCGGCCGTTTGATGCGCGACGAGAGAGCGGAGCAGGGGGGTGGTGGTGGTGGTGTTGCTATAGGGAAAGAGATTCCAAATCTCAAAACAACAACGAAGCAGCAGCAGGGTACATGTTTGCACACTTGTTCGAAACGATTCCTGCTCGCTCGCGCCCGCTCACACATGTTATAAAGTGTGTAGTACGATGCAACCGATACGCAATGCGTATACGGCACGCGTGTTCTAGGGGGGGGGGGGGGGGGGGAGAGAAGCATTGGCCGGTACCGATGTAGTAGTAGTAGAGCAATTTACAGGCATTGCTCACCTCTTTCAGCGTATACAAGCATGTAGCTCTCAACATACACAGTCACGCAGACACACAAGAGCAATAGTAACGTTGTGTCTTTCTGCTTTGGCAACGGGCATGCGAGCGAGTAGTATCGGAATTCCATGGGCTTTCATTGTATATACTATAAGACTATTATACCAAAGCCCGGTTGTGCGTAGACCAGTCTAATTGCGAACTTCACTCTCTCCCTGTTTCTCTCTTTCCGTCGTGATCATTCATATATCCATACACGCGAGCGTGCGCGCCTCGTCTCTATATCGGCTACGTTTGATTAGATATTTAGATAAATCGTTGCGCGCGTACCGGGCCCGTCGTTAATTGCATACACGCTGTTGAAAGAGAGAGAGAGAGAGAGAGAGAGAGAGAGAGAGAGAGAGAGAGAGAGAGGTGCTGCAGCACATAAACGTAAAACGACCTTTGGAACTTGCACGCAGGTTAATTTTGGCCCCCTGCGCGGCGGCGGATGCGACGATTAATCCACGAGCTAGAGATAGAGCGGGCGCGATTCACACACGCAAACATTCGCACAGACACGTGCACCAATACACATAATACGGGAATTCAATGATGGGACGTCAATCGGTTATTTTGAATTGCCAAGTATGTAGTAATTATAATCGATTCTATACTGCACGAGAGAGAAGAGATGCGCTACTCGTCACGTTCCTATATAATATTGCGCGGATGTGCACTTGTCGTGTTTAGTCTGTTGCCTCGAACTGTATTCTAACATTTTTGTTGAAGACTACATCATTTTAATGTAAATATAACGACACGAACTTGGAAAAAAACAAAATTTCAATTTTAAACAAGCAGTAAATAATTTAAAATTGTTTTTCAACAATATTTCAATAAAATACAACACTTTAGTTTAAAAACAGGAAGAAATACTTTTTTACAATCGGAATATTTTGAGCTGAAATGCACAAGTTACCCATCAGGATTTTGTTTCGGAGTACTGCTGCATCAAACCACCTCAAAATTGAAAAAATGAAAAATTATTCGAACAGCGCCAATAAAATAAGTGTTCTTAACTTGAGTGTGGATGAAATGATTGGTATGTGCTGCATAACGAAAGAAAATTTTCCGTTCGACATTGATGAGAGAGCGCGCTGGCATAGGTAATCGGAGGTAGCAGCACTGAAAATCATCATCATCATCGCCATCATCATCATCGACATCCTACCTATAAGCTCGCCTATACATGTGAGTATAACAAACATGTGAATTTCTGGGTAAACGCAATGCATCCTGCATACCGATTATTTTGATTATTAACTCTACTCAAAGTGTGCGGAATTCCAAAGTGCTCAAAACCACCTGCCGTTCGAAAGTGGTACACACACTAGCCCCGCTCTACGTACACGGGGGTATATGTGAGTTTCAAACACAAAATATGAAAAACAAAAGGTATGAGGCTAGGCATGGAGCAGTAAAAAAAAACATTTTTTCCTCAAGCCTCATTGTTGCATAAACGCAGGGGAAATCTGGAAGAAACCTACACACGTATATTGCAATGATCACGGCGTTGTTTGTGAATTAGTCGAAAGCTCGTGTATACTAGTGTAAGCACGAATGCGGGAAAATCAAGTACGAAAAACAATATCGGCTTATTAGCCAGACTGAGTTGCGTTCGACGTTTGAGTACACATTAGTGGTATCCACCTTCCGGGTCGCTCCATTTGAATTGTAAAGAAAAAGCTCGTGAATCTGATTTTTTCAAACGATTAACCCTCCTCTCTCTTAGCTGGAAATGAAAAGAGTTGAGGATTACTACTACAGCCGTTGCTGATGCAGCACTCGAGCGATAAACTACATCCATAACCACAGCGCCAAGAACTTGGAAATTGCTCGAGCAATCTTTTCACGCGTAAACACACTCCTCCAACACAACAACATTTTTCTATAATCAACTAAGATTGGTTACTCTCTGTCATAATAATAGATTTTATTTCCTAGCATTACTTGAATCGATTTTTTTTGTACTTTCTGCTTGAAAATTCTATTCACCTCTCCATTTTTGATGTGTCTATAAATAAATAAGGGTCTTAATTTTAAGGTCTTAAGCTTGATGAAAAGTTTGTTAAATTATTTTCCATCGGATTTACAATATTCGATCATCTACAATGTTTCTCAATGCGCAATGTATCGTCAATAATTCAAACAACAATTTTACATCGCTAAGAAGCATCGAATACTTTACTCAATGAGATCCAACGTATTTTGTCTTTCCTCGTCTTTTAAGACGAAGCCCCACAGTCATGTCCAAGCAAAAGAACCTCATTGAAAAGACATGCTCATACAAAACATTTCGACAGCCAAACTATCCAAAGCTGTCTCGAGAGTGCAAGCACAATCTCAACGCGAGAACGTGTCTATAAAGCTTCGAAAATCAGAACAAATACCCAACTCTCTCGCTCTCTCTCTCTCTTCTCTTTCTTCAACAAAAACATTTTCTATCCCGACACCCGGAAAAAGGGGAAAATTTTCCTCAAGAAGAAGCATCAGCAGCAGATCGGTATAAGGAAGAAGAAGAAAAGGTATATTTGTTAGAGGGTGAGTAGAAAAAAAAGTAAGTACACGCCGGATATTTAGCTACTTGCATCAGAGAAATACAGAGCGACTTGGAAACGAAGAAGAAAATCGCCAATATTCCATTTTTGCCTTGTTTCTACGCACCCACACATATACAAGAATGTACACATCTGTGTACTTGAAAAAGCTTATAATACTACACTAGGTAGAGAGAAGTGCACTTTTAATCGTTCTGGATTTTACGTTGGTAATTTTTACTCTTGAGAGCCGAGTGGTGAGATCTCGGGAATTTCAGAAACATCGTTCGTTCGTTCGTTCTAACAACGGGCGAGTGCGCGGCAGGAAATATCTATATGTATAAGTTTTCATGGATGTGGCGTGTGCTCGTTATACATGTTGAGGCATTCGACGCCGTCGTCGTGCGCGCACACGGGCACAGCAAATGTTATAACGCAAGGAGCTTCGGGCGTGTATAGAAGCATGTCGTTGTAAAATGACGGAACCCGACTGGAGTAATTTCCACCTCAAGGAGTTCACTGCGTGAATTTATTTTACAATGAGATACACAGAGAGACGGTTTGCGTTCAACGCACAAGACAAGGTTGCTTTTTCTTTTTGCACAAGCTTATGCACACGGTAAGCGTGAGCCATTTATTTTTGAGTAGAATTAAATGAATTTCAGAGAGCACAGAAAATTGAGACGGATTTCAAGTTAAGACACATTTATCCAACGAAGAGTATGCTGGAATAATAAGATGGAAAGGAAAAAAGGGAAACAATTGATAGAAAAATTAGATGGGTACTGACGGTCATTTTGAAATTATTTGAATGCAAATTTTATAGTTCGTGGCTTGAAGAGGCCGACATGTGTCTGTGAAACGTTGCCAAAAATTCTTAATGTTTCAACTTCATATTAAAATTGTTTAAATAAAAGTGACTCTGAAAGTCCATTACTTTTTAAATATTTTTAATGGTGGCAAGAAGTCATTAAATATAAAAGATACATTTTGGCCTTGGTGCAATTAAATTCAATTAAATCTATTAAATACAATTATTATTTCGCCAATTGCCACTTGTATTGGTAAATGTCAATTCCATCATCAGTCCAGCCAAAGTGTTCAGCCGTAGCTTGAGCGCAAAGATCGCTCAACATCAAGACCGCAACAGCGATGGTACTAAAAACATAAAAAGATTCTTCATTCGATTATATGAACTCTATAATGTTAAGTTTTGTTTGTAAATACAAAATTTTATATTTTGTAATATACAAAATAAATCTGCAGCAAAGAAATGTTAATAATAAAAAGTTTTTCAATCTCTTTTTTACGTATAAAGAATTTTATTTAAAAATGTATACTTACGCAACAATCAATTTCGACGACATTTTGTTTATTTGCTTTTGAGGTTGTTCGACTTGTTGAATCTTTACAACTCATGACTTGAATTAGCACTGCCATGTGTATGTATACAAAAATTTTGGTCAATTTTATCACTTTTAATGGGCGTTTTGGAGATTAGAAATAAAAAGGAAGTTTCTGTAGATATCAGGAAACGGAGATATATATTCTCTTCAACTCGTTAGAATTTTACGTATTTTAGGATATTTTTTTTAATTAGGTTTTCATAAGCAATGATTAAGTATAGAAAATGTGTAATTCTATTCCAATTCAACTTACACTTAATGAATGCCCTAGCTGGTTAAATTGTTTAGATAACACATGATCACAGAAACCAATATATTATTAAAAAAATATTACGTTAGCTGTCTACGGATAGCCATCTGAAGTAAAATTTTCTTAAATTTTATTAATTCAAAACATTAAAATTCGAAAGAGCAAAAATCTTGAAAAATTTTAAAAATGGCATTGAAAATAAAAAATTTTTGAAAAAATGTTCTCTTTTCATTACACAAATATAAGTTTCCCAAGAATTTTTTTGATGCAGGATCGAAATCTGAGATTGAAAAAACTTAAAATCCACCACGGTAATAGATCGATTTCTAGTCCAAATATATGTTTCGACGTGTTTTTTGACGCTGAAGCTACTACTCCTCTGTAATGTAAGGTAAAAATAAAAATTTTAATTGATTAGGGTGAATAAAAAAGGGTGGTAAGGGATAAATTTACCGAGAATGTATTAAAATTAAGTAATATTATTGTAAAAATGGATATTCCAATCAAAAAACGAATATTTAAATAGATTCATTGGTGTGCCAAAATATTGATTTCCCAGCCTTTTAAAGGTTAATGAAAAAACAAATATTTAAAATTGAGAAAAGTTGAATAAAATTACAGAAAGAAAATTCAACCGAGAAAGAGGACTTTGAAATTTCATTTAAAAAAACGTTCGATCAATACTTTAAAGTAAATAAATTAAGTAATTTTTTTTAATTTATACGCAGATAGTACGCAGGTTCTGATGAATCAAATTCGAGCTCAATGTTTGCAACACCCCGCTAATAAATTTACCTGCATAATATTGAGCTGACTTTAATAATTCAATTTCCATAACAGAGCGTAAAATTTAATGATTTAAGATCATTTTATCACAATCCCAGCGTGCCGTAAATGGAGCGATGCATCTGAACTGGGAACATAAAGAGTCGTAATTACCTAATGCTGAATTACGAATTATATAAGCTTGAGTTTGAATAATGCATTAGAAAATATATTTGTAGACCTTTCTTTTAATTATGTCAACAAGTCTTCTCAAAAAGTCTAGACGAATATTACGCCCAACATCTTAAAACGTTAAGTTTTCCACGACTTTCTGCAAGTAGCTGGTGGTAACAGTATAATACCATAACATAAAATCAGTTCTATGCTAATTTCATGCGCTATATTATATTCAGTACATGTATATCCAAACGTTAGTACCGTCACTTTTAAGCCCCGAGCGACATTTGCAAGACAACTCGGCCTAGTGAATCTAACGACACAATTTTCCTACTCGGTTTTCTATATATTCTTATTTCTATATTCTTGGATTAAAGTATTCGTAATATGCATAATTCCAATTTTTAATGAACGAATTATTGAAAAAAGTATTCAATTGTGAATAAAATAAATTAATTTACCACGTATTAAATTCTTTGCGACGATTTCATTTCAAAGTAACAATTACTTAATTGCATACATTCGTCATGCATAAAGAGGCGTTTCTTTATTCAAACAAGCTTATCGTCAAATAAAATACCCCTTGTGAATGATGAAGAGCACGGAGGACAGTTTATTTCGTTAGACGGAGAGAGAAAGAAGTAAATGGAGTTTTGAAACAAGTATCCGGTGTGATGTGACGCAAGGCAGAAAGTGTAATGAAATGAAGCGTTTCCAATTGAAGCGATTGGACGGACTTGGAGTAGATCTACCTATCCAAGGTTTTTATTTGTTTCAGATTTCGGGCACTGAAACTACTTAAAATGACCATGCAAATAAATTGAATCTGGATACAAAATTATTAAGACCAGACAGTTTTACAAGATGTCATTTAAATCGGATATTTCGACCTATTTTCACATTGGAAATAATTAAGCTTGAAGAAAGATGAAAGTAAAATGTAATACCATGTGTTATGTAATCATTTCACACGTAAGTGTACGATTAACGTGGTGTAAAGCTCTTGACAAACTGATAATTTACTTATGACGTTTTGATTGCATCTGCCAGTGTCAGCATAATATTTCTTCTCTCTTTAAGGAAACATTATTCGATTGAAGTTGAACCCGGAAATTATTTTACATACATAGATATAGATAAAAAATTTAAAAGTACGACGATAACACGTTGTTTCTGCAATCATAAAGCAAGGGATATATACGCACGTACTTTTGCATTCGCAGTTGAGTCATTCAGATAGATCAATAAATTATGTTTACAAACATCTGACGTAAACAAGTATCCGCGAGATAAGCTTCCAATTCCCGTAGAGAACATCCGACGACTACCTCGATGCGAGAGCATGTGGTAGTTGGTAGTAAGTGATGCTTCGGAAAATTCTAAATTACAATCATTGCTAAGGATATGCTGCTGCGCTAGAACACGCAACACGTGTGAAAGTCAATTTCACGGTGTTTTAAAAGGGTCCACTGTACGAGTTCAAGAATGCCTTGTGAAAAAAATTCATTACGAGAAATGTTATTAAAGTGAACGCATTGAACGAGAGAAGCGTCCGTAAGATACTCAAACCTAGTATCAATTAGAACTTTCTCTCTTCGAGAGGGCTACAACTGGACTGCAACGTGTTTCGCATGCGCGCACGTGTTAGGCTTCGAACGACTCTTGGGTATTTTCGTATAGAAGAAAGTGTGATTGGAGGATATGATTATTAATTGATTTCGCATAATAAAATTAACGCAGACAACTTCAATATTGCAGTGTTGCATTGCAATTTATGATGGTATTTAACTAAGAAAAAACTAAAAATAACTAAGAAAATTTAATGATGACTTGGACTATTAAAATAAAATATTGGCCATAAAATATTGACCATAAGACTAAATTCACCACAAAGCCTAATAATCATCACTAATTAAACAGACAGTCACATTTCAATACAAAAATTGATCTTATTATGTTAGTACTTTTCATGTGTTATGCTGTCGCGCAATAACTTTCAATGTTTTCAATCAAGTAGTCTAAATTTTTCAGTTAGATCGGATTTTTATAATAATGCTGCGATCAATTATTTATTCACGATAAATAAAATATAGGCAAAAATATACTCTCCAGCGGGGAATCGAACCCCGGTCTCCCGCGTGACAGGCGGGGATACTTACCACTATACTACTGAAGATTTGAAGAAGAGATTTTTATACCGGATAATATGGAGCAGAAGCGACTCCGATCTAGTTGGAGCGATTGCGACGCTAAAAAACACGGAAAAATCGCTATTTTGTGAAATTTGCAGCTATCGCGACTCGATCAGATACGGCGCAATAGTGCTCCGAATTATTTGAAGCAATCGCAACTAAGTAAAATTAGAGCAATTTCTTGTTTTAGGAATCAAAAATTAAAGTGTCTATGTTAGCAACATTTTTTTCTTGTAAATTTGATTTATTTAATTCAGGAGCATAAAATAAAATTTGGAGTAATATTCATGCTTCAATTTCGGAGCAATTAAATGATGAGAGCCTTAATTTACACATGTTTCTTTCATAAAAATTCGGAATGAATTTGATTTTTTAATATCAGAGCTTATTTTCTTTAGGAGCATGAAATAAAATTTGGAGCATTTGTCATACTTTATCTATTTCGGAGCAATAAAAGCTTTCGTTTACACATGTTTCATTTGTTTTTTATTACAAATTGTCTACATATAATAGCATTTTTATGTAGAAAATGTATTAAATACACTACTGAAGACTTGAAAATCGGAGTTGTATACCGACAAATTTTCATCAATAGCGACTCCATAAAAAACGGAACAATCATTGCTTAGTAGAGTACAAAGCAATAACATTTCTTATTTCGTGATTTACCGTGTTTGTAATACTCGATTTGGCCTACCTGCTCCGAAATTTGAAAATGAAATTTGCTGTAAAATTAAATGTGAAATATACTTCGAAATTAAAAAATCAAACTTGCACTAAATTGAAATAGTAAAAATAGCTCGAAATATTGTTTTGCTCTGAAATAAAGAATGAAAGTTGCTCCGAAAGAGTTTGTTGTTTACTGCGTCCACTGCCAACGTCCATATCACTTTGAAAACACCAGTTCTCGTCCGATCACTGCAGTTAAGCAAAATTGAGCGCGGTTAGTACTTGGATGGGTGACCGCCTGGGAACCCCGCGTGACGTTGGTGTTTGTACTTTTTAAAATTTTTTTTCTTCATATTTATACTAAAAATGTGATTTTTTTTTTTCAATTTCTTAGATTGTTTTCTATTCTCCGGTTATGAATTAATAAAATATAAGAAACAGTCGAATTGCGCGTCTGTAAAATCGTATTGTAAATTTTACATTTCTCCATTGTAAAATATTGAACGTAACAATTTATAGTAAAATTGTGAAATAAAATTTGCTCTGAAACCTATACTTGCTCCCATAGTAGAGCATCAAATTTGCTCCAAAATTATATATACATGAAATAGCCTCTAAACAATTTCGGCTCCGAAAGTAAAGAAAAAAAATTGCCCTACATTTTTTTAGCTTCGAAACTTAAAGGAAATTTTCCTTCCAATAGTCAAATAAGGACAATTGAGTTTAATTTTGCAAAAAAATGCATCGGCCGGGAATCGAACCCGGATCGCCCGCGTGGCAGGCGAGCATTCTACCATTGAACCACCGATGCTGATATGAAAATGATCTTCGATCGATCTCAGAGAAGTAGTGCAGTACTTAAATACTGACTTACGCTAAGAAAGCATTAAAAGAATTTATACCTAAGATAATGGGTAAGTGACCGAAATATTAAATGCGAGAAAATAGAAATAAATATCATACGTGGAGTCAAGATCCTTCTGAAAAACGTATGAATCTTTCAAAATACTCGAGTAAAAAAAAGGTTAAAATCATTAGTTAAAAGTCCAGTGTAGAATTATTACAATTTCAGCTGACTTATTTTTGTAAATTTCAGTACCTATCAAGTACTTTTTCAATTTTACTCAATATAGCATATAAATAGTTCTATTTGTAGGCCGAATATAATGAGATTCAATTCAAATCAATAAAAATATAAATAGCACACATTATTGAGCTAAGAAACTGTAATAAAAAATACAGGAGTTTAATTTGGGCAGGAAAAAAGAACATGGAAAACAGTAAGTTTTAATTCCAACAAAAATTTACAAAATATGTTCAAATATTTTCTCGTATATTAATATGAATCTTGTGCATACCCATGGAATGCACGTGAGACAATGCCAAGATTCACACGAAGACCCTTTCGACAGTCTGAACCAACATTATACAATGCACCAACACATTGTATTAGAAGTAAAACGTGTAACTGAGACCTTAGAGCGCGGAAAATGTAACTCATCGTGGGATGAAATGCAGATAGTGTTGAAAGGATTTTCATTAATTCGTACCCTCTTGACAATATTCTTTCGCGTTGGAATGTTGTTGCAACGATTTCAAGTAGCACTTATTTTAATTAATTTTCACTCGTTACTATTTTTAAGAAAGCTAAAACGAATGAGTATGTTCTAACAATAAGTTAGCTAATTTATGAAAGTTTTGTATTCATAATCTTCGTCGTATGCAATAGAACATTATGAATGAATATTTTGATCAAGCTCTAGTCAGTTATGTTATTTTGTGTAACGTCAATAATATAATTGAAGAAAATTTTATTCGCTTGTTATCAATACAGACCCTTTACTTATTCATAGGGCGAAATAGTAAAACATTTTCATAACACCATTTCATTCACTGAATTATACATTTTGAACAACTACTACCACTAATGTGACTATATATATTTTCTATATATTTTCAATAATATTCCTTTTTTTATCAGCTAGAGAATTTTACGAATTTTCAAAAATTTAATCATGAAGTTGATGAAGACATATTTTTTAAATCAAAGCCGCTTATACATTTAAGACTTTAAAAAATTAAATTATTTTTTATCAATCTTAAAATATAAACATGAGTCGAAGCATTACTGAAAAATTTAAAATTAAAGGGCCTTAAAAAACTTTTCCCGATGAAACATTAATATTTTTTCCAATGTTTACATTACTAAAGCTTAGGCTTTTTCTTAAACTGAAAAAGATTTTTCATAATAACATTAAGATGTTTGTTAGGTTCATTTTCGAAGTTTTTTTTTGACGGGTTTAACATAAAAATAAAAATAATATCAAAGCGAAAGCATTGGTTGATCTTCGAAATGTAAACTTCATTGCATTTTTAATGAAAGTATGAAAAGAAGTTCAAATAAATTTGTAAGCTCATCACGCGTGGCTTCCGGATGACTCGAACAAAAGAGAGCGAGAGTGACTGCTGTTGCAGGATTATGTTATGGGAACCCAAAGAAGTGGGCCGCTATCCAAAGTAAGAGAGGGGCGTCCGACACGCGTCCTTTCCTTCTTCCCCACCTCTTTCAACAAGATCAGTGCATTCGACTTGCATTATGGGACTTATATGTCTGGGTCTTGCACCGCGATTCAGTTTCCGTGTAGATGCCAATAAGTGAAGTTACATAGTGTTTACAAAAAGTTATTATTTTGTGAGAAAAATGTGCAAGAAATCAAAGTGTTTTACATGAAAACAGTGTGTAGAAATGGGTCAATTCTGTTCAAACTGACAAGTATTTATGGAAAGTTGAAATTTGTCAAACTTGTCATTGCATTTCCAGTTTTGAAAAAAGATAAAAATATACTTTAAAATAATTTTGAATTATTAGTTTAGTAGTTGGTGTTGTACTTTAATTGTCAGCAAAAGTGACTTTTTATGATTCCTGAGATTTTAGGAATCAAATGAAGGCAACATGATTAAACATCTCAAGCTTTTTATAATCATCATTGCCATAAGTAAGTTCTTACTGTCTTTCAAGCTTATTAATTAATTTATGTTCTGAAAAACAAAACGTAATTCCTAAATTTCTCTGTGGAAAAAATTGACAGGGTAGTTTGTGAATAATATTCAAATAACTGTTAATAAGGAATTTTTAATCATTGCATTACAAAAATTGAATGGACATAGAATTGTATTAGATAGAAATTAGCATAGGTGTCCGTTGTCGCAAAGAACGTCATGCAACGTTTACTTTCATTTGTTACACATACACGCCCTTGATTTTTATAGCGAATTACATATATCGATTTTGATTTCGTAAAAAATTACATTGATGTCGTGCAGTGATAGTTGCTTTACTAAATACATATACAAGAAGTTCGAGTTCAAACGCAATGAGTGATAAATTAGATGATCTACCATTTAATAGTCGATTGTCACAATAGCTCGAGTGACTCGATTTTTACCCCACTAGGACTTAATGAGTTCGCATACTTGAACGTTTTTAGTACCGATGGCTATCGAGTGTTAATGACTAATAATTTATTCATGCTAAATTGAAATGAATTCCACATGTAAAATTATTTTAACACGACAAAATGTCAATTAAGACTAGTAATGCATTTGATATAATGATCAACAAGTACTTGTAAATTTTTCATATTGAGGCAATATGAAAAAATAAAACACGACTTTTAAAAAAAAATTGATTTACGTAATAAAAATGGTAATAAATTACCCATCTAATTTTCTCTTTTAGTCATTAACGAAGTACTAATCTAAAACTCGAGCGTATAAAAAATGTATAAACAAAATCAAGCTTTCTTAATGACATGTAAAACGAAAATATATAAACCAGTTTTTTGCAAACTCTTTGTAGATTAGAATGAACTTGAAGATAAAATACTTTGCAACGCTTGACCATGAACTTCAAGTTATAATACTTATTACTGAACATTGGAAAATTACTTTATTATTTTTGAGTGCGCAGAGAAAATTGAACAGTAGGATGATACGATAAGTAGCCTTGCGACGTTGACACAACATAGGTGAACTATGGTGGTTTACTGCGGAACGTGTAACTTTAACAATGTACGCCGATGTGGTCATAACTATAAGGTACCTGTCGCTTCTTGATTTTATCCTTGAACAACGTCGGTTTAGCTTTAGAACTATGAACAAGAATCCGCTCAAACTATCGTTGGAGAAAGTTGAGTCGCATAACTTTATGAAAATTCAATTAAGAACATTGGCGCTAATCCGACGATATAACTGGCAAAAAAAATAAGATATGAAAGAGAACGTATACGATTACAATAGTTCATTGCCATCGCGAACAGTCGTGAGCAAGAAAGTCATATCGCCGCAGCGCCAAAGTCAACCGTGCGTACGTGCTTGTTGATTTACAGAACGACAAAAAAGCAAACTTGCTTACCTACAAGTATATGTATTGACAAATACAAAGAGGAAAAGTGGCGTAAAAACCCGTATATAGAGAGCGCGTGTGTTCACCGTCGAGCGCAAGAACAAGACTGTGACTCGTATAGAATCGAATGGTGTTAAAGTGCACGTCAACTTGAAGAATGAGATTATAAACCATGTCTTTAAATACTTATAACTATAAATCATATGAAAAGTGTAAATATTTTTTTAATTCAAAAATATTTTTAAAATGAAATTTTAAAAGACTTCGAAAATAGTGATAATCAGGTGAAAATCTTACAGTATGATTTTGGAGCAGAGGGCATCGATTCATGAAGTGCATACATTTTGAATAATAAAGAAGAAAAATAATAAGTAATAGCTAGAAAAAATGACAAAATGAAATATTTTACTAAAAAAAGTCAAAAGAAGAGTACCTACGTCACGCGGGGTTCCCAGGCGGTCACCCATCCAAGTACTAACCGCGCTCAACTTTGCTTATATTCGGTGATCGGACGAGAACCGTAGTTTTCAAAGTGATATGGACGTAGACATTAGACGTATTTTATCACACAATTTTTGAGCAGGTCGCGTTGAAGTGCAAATTTTACAATGTAAATAGAAAAAACCGATTTATGAATAACACATTTCTAAGAAAATAGTAAAATAGCAAGTAATAACCAGTAAGCCTGCGATGCGTGTTCACCCGTACATAAATTTACCACTTTTTTAGCAGTTTAACGGTGGAATTGATTGGTAAAATGATCATGAATGTCCAGTTTTTGATTTTACTATTTTAACTACTCAATTTTCTACCAGGATACGAGCACAATGTAAAGAGTTGTAAAGTGTAATGCTAAAATACATAAATGTGCGTTATGTATTTATTACTGGAAATTGTTCATATTGCAAGTTTTCTACGGCTTTCATTTTAAATATTTTCTTGTCAAAATTATACCATTAACGCACAAAATTTTCTAGCGTCTTAAATTACGAATCGATTTAAATTGTACTTTTTATATTATTCTCTATAAGTCTCGAGTTTTAATATTCAAAATATTCATAGATATAATCTGCACACGCTCGCGTGGAATGAGCTCGGCTGTTTTCCAATAACTTTTTTCGTAGAGAGTTAGCAGCAAGGGATAAACCTTCGAAAGTCAAGGAATATCGAACCACCATATCTTAAAAGATGTTAAAAATATCAATGGGAAAAAAGATTACCACGCCACGGATTCGTTGCCCAGGCAATGCGAGCTCTCATTTTCTTTTGTCGCAAAATCTAGCGTGCGTAAGCACGCAAGCCCCTGTGTCGACCTTGTGTATCTCAAAGAACCAAAAGCAAATGGAATTTTTCGAATTTCAAGGATTTCATATCCAACCGATGTCTTTTAATAAAAAAATTTCAGTCGAATTTGTCCAGCAAAGAAGATATGTGAAAAAGTTCACAAGTTTAAAATAACTGGACGATAAAAAGTTCAACGCTGCTGATTTTTTTGTCAACGAAAATGCTTTAAAGATAAATTTCAGTTTCTTTGGTACTTTTTGTAATCTTTTCACTTTCAAATAAGCCAATAACTTTACAATTATAATAGTTTGTTGTACAAATCAAAAATGTGGAACTAATTGATTATTATACTTCAATATGTACAAATATTGAAATAAGTGAAAAATTGTACAAGCTAGTATCTTTTTTGCGTCATCGTTAACTCGTACTTCGGAATCTCATGGTTAATTTCAAGCGAAATGTAGAAGAGAAAAATAAAATTCTCATTCGATTTTAGATGCATTCAGGGACATAGAAGTCTCGTTTTCGTTAGTGCATACCAATAGAAAAGAATTCAAGCTTCTGAGAAAAATGTGTGCGGTTTGGAATATTCATCAATTAAATTCAATGTATAAAGGGAATGTTGACTCAAGTCAAGTTTTTCTACCCGATCAACCGCGGCCTAAGACTGTCCAATTAAATCAAGATACGTTTCATTTAAGAACATAAATATTGAATGAAGAATGAATACCGTATTACGCGATCAGTTAGTCTAAACAAACTCATTTTGATTGTCACTGAGGGGTCATAGAAAAGCCATATAACTCTCATACACTTGTTGAGACAAGTTAATACGCTTAAACAAGTCACTTCTCGAAATAAATCAAGTAAACGACGATGAAATCTCATTACTGCATTTTTGGTCCCAAGATTGTGTATCAAAAATGCTGAAGACGGGAAAGGCACAGGAAGTGTCTGGCTCATCGAGTTTTAAAATAAAAAAACCAGTCAGTAGCGTGATAAGGTAATGTTTAGAATCCGCATGTTTTAAAAATTAGAAAATGACACATTTTGCAGCGAAAGTTGTGATTGTGATAGTTTTATGCTGATGTATTATCAACAAGTGACAGCGATATTTCTATAAGGTCGTAAATTTTTTCACTCAAACAACAACGTGCGTCAATGTTCTAGCTCGAAAGTTGTGGCAATCTTGTACGTACAAAATTTAATCTAATGCGGATAGACACGCTACCCATAGTTATAATGTTTTTGTTACGTATAAGAAGTATTGATTTCGTCAAAAGAGAATGTATAGAAATATATATAATTATACTAAAAAAGTATTTTTAAATAAACTTTTTAATGAAAAAAATATAACTTACTTATAATAAACTGGATATAATAAACAAAAAAGTTTACCTGAAACAAAAAAGGGTATAATTGCATACGTGTACGAAGTTATATTTTATTATTATAGATTTATTTTCTGTATTAATTTTTATGTGATGCAATATAGAGCCTACACATGACTATTACTTTGTGGATTACATTATAAAAACTCTTCTGAAACTCCATTTTTTTACATTTCTTGTTTCCTTACTAATTAAAGGCGAGTATTCGTATTTACTTTTACTAAGCCTTGGAGGTTTTTTTACAATTTATCACGACCTTCGAAAGATTGAATTTGACAAAAATATTGAAATGTATCGCCTACGTTCATTTCCTTTCCTTGGAAATTGAAAGCATTACACAGTCATGCGAGATCAGGTGTGACTACCCAGTATATAAGTAAAAATATATTTCAGATTAAGAATATTGCGTATCGCTATATTAAGTCCTGGGGTCCATACGCACATTGCCCTGCGCGCGCGTGCGCGGCTCACCGACACATCGTATAATGCGAAATGAAAAAAGGAATTCTCAAATTCATAACGCAATATATTCGCCTCTCCGCGCGCGCGTTCGCGCTACTCTCCGGCAAGCCATAAAAATATGATATAGGCGCCGACGCGCTCTCATAACACGTTTTCACCTGCACTTGCCGCGTTCATACAACATACAACATGCAGCGTGCACTGCGAGGCATTGCACAACTTATATACATGTATATGTGCGTGCGACAATTTTATTTTCGTTCGCTTATATTTTTTATTTATTTTTTCTTAGCGCCGAGAGAAAAAGGAGACGAAGTATTAGAAGAAAATTTTTCATTATTATTTGAAACGCGCGGGTATTCAATGTGCTATATACCTAGTAAGTTGTATTTTCCTCAATGTACACATAAACATTCGTATACATGCCGGTAGTGCCATCGCACAGATCGTTGAGACGATGATCGAATGTCGAATAGATGAAAGTGGAAGAGACGAGCAGCACGCGTATATAGCGCCGGGAGCGTATAGAAGCCCCGCGCGATCACGATATGACATGGCTTTTTTACGTTCGCGCGTATGCGAAAAGAGGTGCCTCTACTTTATTTACACTGCGTTGCGAGGATATATGGTTTGCTCCGCGCAGTAAACGCGCGCGCGAGGCTATTAACATTATCGCGCATTGCGCCGCAAACATTGCGGGTGCGCGGGTATTTTTACTTTCTATGGAAATGAAGCTTTGTTGTTGTAGCATCTTGGCAGTGACGGACACGAGCCATAAGTAGGAGAAATTTATGCCTTTACGTTATAAAGAGTTGTGTGCGCGCGTGTAATGCAAATGGAAATAAATTCAATTAGAATCCGATGCGGTATTTCCACATTACGAAATTGCAGGAAGTTTAATTATAAAAAACAGGTTTTAGATACTGATTGATTGCTTGTATTATCCAATGCGATAATTATTGACACCTGATTAACGAAGTTATGTATTCGACGAGGTAATACTGCCGCTGTGTAATTGAGACAAGAAGATCAAGATAATTTGGATAATAATTATGAAATGAAAAAAAAGGATTAGAAGCGATTGTTCCGCTAGGCGAGATTTACAACAATTTTTTCATTCATGTACCGTGAAACATGCAATTAAAATAGAAATTGATGTGATACTAGCGGATGGTAATTTATATGTATCGCACATCGAATCAACTTTGCAAAGAGAAAAGGTGATAGAATTGACAACTCTTTTTCGTTTCTTGCATACATTTATGAATTTTCTTAACTACAAGTTTATCGAGTATTTATATTTAATGGTTTAAAAGACATATTTGAAACGTACAATTGTCGTACTTGATTACTGAAAAATAAGGGAATGAGTTATTAAATCTATTTTTGACTCTTCTATTTTCTTTCATCCAATTTGTAAGCGAGCCTCGAAAAAGCTGCTGCTGCTGCTGCTGCTGCGGCGTCCACCAGCCTAGCGGCTCCAGGTTTCCCAGAGATAGCCACTTTCTCTGTCTGTCTCTTTCTATCTCCCAATCAGAATGTAATTTTCAACTGATTGACGTGGTGGTCGCCGCACCGTGGCCATGCCGCCGTACACAACACACAGAGGAGAACGAGCTTGCGCGCGCGCTCGCCTGTATGTACATGTACAGAAAAATAACACTGTGTGCGTGTGCGTGTACGCGCGCGCGTGTGTGTGTGTGTGTGTGTGTGTGCAAGCGCGCGCCAATGTGTGTGTATCGCTGCTCCTGCTCCGGATTGCTGTTGTTGCAGCTTGCGAAACCTAAAGCTGAATTCAGTTAATGCTTATATACACAGACAGGTGGGCGAGTCTGGTGCTGATGGGCTGTTCTGCCTGCCTGCCTGCCTGCCTGCCGGCGTTGCTGCTGCTGCCGCTGCCGAGCGCGCTGTTGTAGCTCTGTTCTATGAGCTCTCTCTCTCTCTCGCTCTCTCTCACTCTATGGAGGGCGCAACTATAAAGTGTTGACCACAACGCGGAATCGCTTCGGCAGATTGAAACTTTAACGTTGCTTTTGATGCGCCGTTGTATAATATGGTACGGAGAGAATAAGCTCCCTCGATTTCCTTTGCGTAATTTGAGCAAAGTGCGCAGCAACTTTTTTTGCTTTACTGGTTTGCTTATTGTTACATGAACTGAGCTTGCGATTGAAAAAAAAATAAAAGAAAAAAACGTCGAGACAGATAAAGAGATCAAATAAGAATGTGTCGAACGGATATGCATGACAAGGAGCTTTACACGCGAAGAATATGTACGTGAAAAAGAATCAATTGATCTTGGCGATGACGCAGCAGTACCCGCATGTGTGTGCATGTACGGACTGGTTCACTTGTTGAATAATGACAGAACGATAAGTAAGTGATAATGCATTCAGGGTCGACTGCCTGATCATGATCCGCAAGATTTTAAAAGCACTCAATCACTGGGAAAAAGATATATTGTACTTTTTTTCTTTGCTGATCTCCCATCTTGTTTCAAATTTTCACAACAATTATGTATCGCTGGCCGTGTTTCCCGACTTATTTATTTGTCTCTCCATCTCGCTCTCTCTCTCTTCACCTCTTTAGTCTACCAACATAATCTGATGATTTACTCACTCTCTTTGTCGCACGCGTATCGCTCGTCGTCGTCTTTGTTTGAATAGCCCCCTACAAGCTCGTAGCGCACTATTGTTCCTCGACGTAGCGGAGTACGCCGCCGCTAGCGCACGCAAGCTTATGCACACCTTCCTCCTGTATAATAGCCCCCACGTTTATACATGTATGTATGTATATTGGCGAGACCGTGTGATATATAATACAACACCTGACATGTCCAGAAGGACGACGACGATCATGCTGTAGCGCGAAATAAGCGCGCAGTACGTGTAGGCTAACGTACGCACGTTGGGAAGGGGAGAAACCTATTAATCGATGAGTGTGCGCAATTAACCACCTGCTAAGAAGATGAGTCTATCTCCCCGAAACGATTGAGGTCCGCAGTCCTGCATTCGATTAAACGTAATTTTACTGTAGGAAGATACACGCAGGAAGGTTCAATCAAAGGGGCATGTTTGTTGATAAATTGAAGGGCTTGCTGTTCGATACACTCTCAAGCGGACACAAGAGATTGCTTCAAAAGCGCAAGATAAAAATGTCAGCGAAAAGATGGGCGAAGATTGATAAGGCAAAATTATTAAAGCTTTCGCAAAGCACACACAGGCTGACGCTCGCATTAAGCAGAGAGGGCCAGAGATTGGTAACTACATTTTTCATCAATTTGCATTTGAGATTTTGTGATGTGTATATACACAACGCGGCTGCTCGCAAAGCTCGACGAGTGTGATCATTCAGTTTGGCCCCGCGCGTAATAAGCTCCGCGGAGAAATAGCTCTGTGTGTTTATATACACATACACATAAGCACCAAACTGCACATATTCAAGTACACACTTTTGAGAGAGAGAGAGAGTGATTTATACGGAGAAAAATAGTCCGACGAACGCGGGGAGAGAATGAGTAATGAATGCAAATGTGATTTTATGGAAACGCTGCGTTGCGCGACAGATTATTCTTCGGGCAATGTGTACGCACATTTGTACGCTTCTATTCGTCATTAATAAAAAAATGACTCGCTATAGTATTCTCATATTCGATAAATACGTTTTTTGGAGGGACGAACTTTATAATCTAATTTATCAACGCGTTACATCGCCATGGTAAACTAGTCCACGGAACGAGATCTCATTATCCAATTTTTTTTATGAATAATCTATTAAAATACTTGCATTATCTTCATTTTAATCTTTAACTTATTTCGAGAGGGAGAAAGATTTAAAACTTTCACTTCTTTTGTAGCAATGAAGAATAGGTAAAGTAACGCGCGCGCCGAAGAAAGTAGAGGACAAATCAAGTCATTACCTTTTTGCATTGTCTCGCGGATGAAGTTTAATATTACGAACAATCTTTTTATACAATTACACTATATATACTTGAATGTTTGTATGCAGCTCGCCGAGAGAGCGCCCCGCGCGCGCCGCACAGTGAAAGTCCACGCAAAATTGCAAAGCGTTTGACGAGCCGTACACACATACAAGCTTTTACGGAATATAAAAAAAAGTACTAAAGTCGTGGAACGGTGTTACACGCGCGCGGGAGAGATACCCGAGAAGGAAACGGAATTATGAAACTATATCCGCGAGATACAAGTGCAACACCGCAGCGCAGCGCAGCACACACGTGAGCGCATCGACGGACAGTAATAGCTCGCGAGCAACGAAATCGCAGCAAAACGCTATGGAATGAAATTGACATAGTTGGGACGAGCTGCTGCACGCAGGATGCGCAGCAGAGGTACATCCTAGACCAAACAGTAGTGCAGTTGATTGATTTTTAATATCCATTCATATTATGGTCAGCCATCAAGTGGGTGCAAAGATAATTTCCAGCACGATTTCGAAATCTTTTCGAATTGCACGGTAGTGTACGCGCGTGCAAATTCGGAGCGCGCGCCCGATTTGTAAACCACACTCGATTAATGTACGCTCATTATATCGTCGCGAGCATATGCCTGCGCACCGTGTCCCAGAGCTGGCCACGTATGTGTGTGCAACATATTAACTCAAGTTGGTAAAATTTATCAGTTAATTCATTCTGGCATTGCACACAGTCGTCGATGTGCAGCACGCGCGCGCGAGCGCAATATTATGCATAATAAATATACACGCGTAATCCTAAACGGGCGAGGCTAAACCTCAAAGGCAAACATAAGCGCGCGGAGGGAGAGAAAATATCCGTCAGCGCTCAGAGCGCGCGCGGACAGCGGCTAGCCAGCCAGCACAGGCACGGACGCACGGGCCTCCTAGCCTCCCGTATAATATGCAACCTGTCCATCGCAGAGTTAAAGCGCGTCAAGTACCAGCGGACAGTTGAAGATTTCACGCAAAGCTCCCCAGAGTGAAATGAGCTCTCATCACGGCGCATGTACAATAAGCCGCCGCCGCCGCTCGGCCGCCCGCGCGTGTGTGTGTGTGCTATATAACGCTGCTGCACTCCACACGTCGTTCAACGACGCAAGTGCCTCCTCCTACCTATCCTACCTTCTCTCTCTCTCTCTCTCTCTTCGTCGCTTCTGTGTACACACGTATGCATTTCCCATTGAATGTACCGTAGCATGAACGAGCTTGTAGCAATTAAATTTTACAAAATCGTGCACAACCTAGTGGAACGCAGAGGCCGAGCCATTTGCGTACGATCTATTATGTGCTGTATATATCTGCAGCTAGAGAGACCGTATGAAGCAGCAGCAGCTGTTGCATTCCCCTGCCATTGGGCAAAAAATGCTCAATCTTTCAATTTGTGGCCAATCGTCGTTTTCTAAGGCTTTCATTTGCACGATCTCGAGTGCTTCCGGTGTTTTCCATACAGGATGATAACAATTCTGAGAACCGTACGATGAGGTAAAAGAAAAAAAAAAGTCAAGGCAAAAAGTAACGAAATCGAAAGTGAATCGCTAGCGTGTGAAATGCGCAATTATTGTTTTGTATACGATACACACGCATCGTCGTCTTCTTGAATCTTTCGAATCTTTAACCGAAAGCATGCGAGCGCTTTTAGGCTATAAAATATTCAAGTTTACGTACATGCTATCGAAATGTGCGCGCGCGCAAAAAGGTCAACAAACAATTTCTACACTCGTGTTCTCGAAAGTCAACACACGTATATAAATTATACGCGCAGTAGGCGACGACGCGCCTATCCCCGACGACGACAACTTTACAAGAGCAATCAAAGTCAAACAGTGGCAGCTACACAGCTGGCTCACAGCAGCAGCAACAGCAGCGCGTCGTTACATGCGTGGGGCTCTTCTTCGTGCGCGCTCGCTTGGTTTACGGCCTTAATTAATTCTGCATCGATAGTTTCGCCCGCGCGCGTCTTTCGATTTTTTTATTCAATTGTTTTCGGCTCTCTCTCTCTCTCTCTGTACTAGCCGAATGAACGGCAAAGGGAAACTCTCCACTTTTGGAGCAGCAGCATCGATCCTCACGCGTCGACGCGAAAAGCCAAATCTCCGCATCAAAGAGGAGGAATAATTAGTGTACTCGATGCCGATAGCTTTTGCCAATTATGCTCGAATAAGAGGCAGGAGGAGAGAGAAAGGAAGTGGAAGCGAACAACAACTCTGGCTTGATGCCAGCAGCATAGGGCCTGACGACTAGTTTCAATGAGTATAAACGTGTATATATTTATGTATACCTGTTGCGCGCATCCACGGTACTTCCGGCTGGGATACTGCCTGCCGTTGTGACGTTGCCGCTGCTTCTGGCTGACCGTCTGTAGGTACCTACTACCAGAGCTTTGCTCAGCTTTCAATTCTCTCTCTCTCCCTCGATATACGTATTTTGAGGGATGATGTATAAAATAGCATGCATTTCGTGGGTTTATTGATGAATGAGAAAATCTGATCGCATAAAAATCACAATATGTATTCCGTTGTACATGGATTAAACAATTGCAGTGACTTTGATTATTTAAATCAAATCTCACCGAAAAAATAGACAAGGATAATCAAGTACGAAAGAAGAGTACATTTTCTTCGTGAAAAAATTAGGTTCGAACTCACAACATTTCAATGGAGAATATGAGTTGCAGTTTCGAAATCCGAAGGAAGATTATCCACAGTTAAAACCCGAATGCAGAAGCAAAAAGGCATTCCTTCGTTGGAAAGAAGAGACTCATTCGCGCGCCCGATACAAATACTGAAAAGAGCGAAGAAAGTGAAGAAAGTAGGATGAAACGAAATTGAATTCGGTCAATGAGAAAAGAATGAAGAGATCGGAAATAAAGTAGAATAAAAATAGTGAAGTTTCGAACGAGAAATGGATTGTAAAACGTCTCTTTTGCTCTTTTTCCTTCTTCTTCATTTTTCATACGACGAAGAATAGAAAAAAGATCAAGTGTAAAAAGTGTAGTCTACCTTTGAAAAATTGGATATTGGAGACTCTTTTCGCGATAGAAAGAAAAATAACAGTTGGATTCGTGTGCCTCTTGATTTTACTCGGTTAAAATCAGAACCACAAATTAAATATCTGCTTAAATTTTTATAATAACCATGAATAACTATGCTAAGTTAACTAATTTCTATTACTTTTTTTAAAAAGACGTATGGCAATTCATTTAATGAAATATGTTCGTCACGGAAACATTAAACATGAATTTCACAAGTTATGTTATTTTACAGCATATCAATATAATAAAACCGGAAAAAAATACGAAGTCTGGTTCAAAATCTCGTTTTCGAGCCTATCACAGAGCTTCCTCTATGAGGAAGCAAAATTTTCAGAGAAAAAACATGATACACGGCCTTATAACGCAAAAAAAGAGCTACAGCGAGACTTTATTTCTTCACAATTACCCTGTGAATTTTTATCGTGTTTAGAACTGCGCACGAAAATGAAGAGCGAGATTTTTATAGCCGCGTAATTTAGCGAGCGAGAAAATCAGACGATGCGAATAATTGAAATTTTTTACGAAAAAGAGCTCTTTTACTCGTTTCTGACAGTTTGTTAGGATGTATATAGTAGATTCTACTATAGGCTAGCGCGCGTGTACAGCTGCTAAAAGCAGTACGTGCCCCTTACCCTCTGCAACGCAAATATTACCGAGCCGTACAGAGAGAGAGAGAGAGAGAGAGAGAGAGATACAGAGTGAGCTAGTCATAAAAAATCGGAAAAGACGAGATATATTTGCTCAATTTCTTTTCTTCTTCTTAACCTCCTCTGGGCTCTTCGACTGAATTTTTCTCAGTTCTTCACGTTAAGTTTCAACCTTTTGATGAACGAGCAATTGAAAATTACCAAACATTTTTTTTTTCATCTATACTCCAGCGAAATTCGAGCCGAGTTTCCTGTTTAAGAAGCTCTCGTATATAGATCAACACAACACATACGTAAAGCGTTAGAACTCCGCGTTTAGAGGAAATTTTAGCCGGTTACTAGGCATTACATGCTACAAGAGCGCATAAATAGCAGCAGCAGCACAGAGTGTGCTCACGATCCAAAAGTTGAGAGCGAGAAGAGAGGACAAGAAGTATCGCGCATATTGCGAGTGTGCTGCCTGCGAGTCGTTAGTGCCTCGGAGAGAGAAACTGCACCAGGAGACTTCTCCAACCCCCCTTTTAGTAACTACTTTATTAGCATTGACAATCATTTTCTTACTTTTCCAAGTTGCAACTACTACTACTACTACTACGCTAGCTGCGCCGAGCTCAGCGACAGTTGTGTTGGCGTGCTAAGGGAGGGAAAATGTACGGCGCGCGCGTGTTTATACATGCACAAAAACACAGGGTCTCGCGCGCGCGCGCGCAAGATCCCATTAGGGCGGAGCAGCAGCAGCGTCGTCGTACTCCGTACGCTATGTTGCAAAGTTCACATCGTGTGTAATGCAAATTACATGACAGTTTGTGAGAGAGCTAGCTAGCGACGAGATAGCTCACATCGCCGTCGACGCGGGCGACGAGATTGGGGTCAAACTACTCTCTGCTGGAGCTGCAGCGCTGCGTTGCGCGCGGAGAGCTGTTTCGCAGGCAGAGGCAGGCAGGCAGTTGTTTTCCATTGCCATCGTATGCGTGCGCGACGAACTTGAGTAACTTGACTAACGCGTGGTTTGCGCCAATTACTGATATATTGAAGCTGAAGAGAACTCCTTGGTGGCACTAGTACTAATTAATATATCTCGTGCCTCTCGTCGTCCCCCCTCACGTCTTTTAGAGCTTTCCTTCGAACTTTTGTCCCTGCAAGGTATACATATATCGGAACTGGAGCAAGTTATATCACGTGTATATATTTATATACAGCTCCACAGCTCGAACGGAGCAAATATTTTATCAATTGATATTCGTTCTCGCTAACGATGAGATTATTTCTGCTGGTGGCGATCACTCGAGACTCGCGCGATATAATACTTTCGTCGAGAGGAGTCCGAAGAAAATGAAATTTGAAGCCCGGCGACAACTGCTTCATCAAGTCCTGATAAGATTTGCGTCGGGGCAATTTTTGCGGGAGAAACTACGCGAACTGATATAATGCAAATTTTCACGATTGTGTACACATAATTCTTGTGCTTGGTCAAACTTCTCATACGTACGATAGGAATATACATAAACCCAAGTATGTACGGCATTGTTACACACTTCATCGCATGCGCATAATTGTCGCTAGCAGCAGCAGCAGCAGCAGCAGCAGCAGCAGCAGCAGCAGCAGCATGGCAAGAAGTTCTTCGGCATTTAACAAAAGTAACGCAGGCAGTAACGCGGCGACATTAAAAGTTTATAGGAAAACAAAGTTGGCGAAATGAAATCTAATATCAGAGTGACAAGTCCTGAAGGAGTTAAAGAGAGCAGACACACACTAACACAATATATACGTATGACAAACAACGCACATGTATGTATGTATGCAAGGCAGTAATTTAGAGCCTGCTACAAAACTCGCCCGTGCGTGTACATGTACGCTATAGAGTCGAGCACACGCTTGGTGAACAAACTGTCGCGCTATCAGCGTCGAAACGTGTTTTACTTTTCCTCGTATGTTTTTTTTTCTTTTAAGCCCCCTCGTGCTTATTGTAATGTATATCAATTTTGGTTCGCGTGTTGCATTGCTGAAATTATTTAAATCAGGTTTCTTCGAAGAAAGAGACGTGAAATTACAATAGTTCAAAAACGAAAGACTGCTTGAAATGTAGAATGTGCGATATATTCATTAAAAAAACTACAGTGTCGACTTTACTTGATAAATTTCAAAAAGTTTTTACTATGGTTTTTCTAATACCTACCTTACCGACTGAAATTTATCAGACGTAATTTAAGCATTATGAGTAAATATAAAATCTTTTAGTATACTTTAAAAAATAATATAAATATCATTTTATTACGTGAGAACATGGACTTTTCATCTACATCTATTCACATACAATTGACGTCAATTAATCTAATTGGCATCACGATTGCCATGCGATATATGCCTTCTTTGTGCATTCTACTTCAGTTGAGCTTCTATCAAGTTATCTTACTAGAACAACATGAATTATCAAGCACCGTAACAAGATGAATTGTATCAAAAGAAAACGACCATTTTTTTCTACAATAATATTCAATACCTCTTCGAGTATTTAAATAGTTGATAGATAACAATTTAATAACCTTATAATAAATTGCTAGAATAATTGTGCTCAACATAAATTTACGATACACTTGTCAAGATAAGCAGTTTACTGGCTTGCTACTCTTTACCAAGGATCAAATTATTTAATGCCATAATGATCTACTGAGAGAGGAGACAAGTCAAGTGGAGGGGATCTCTCTCGTCTTCTTACATATTTGCTACTCAAAAAATAACAGACATCAGTTGGTGAGAACGTCAACTGTTGTGTGTGAGTGTATAATTGATATTTTTCCACGTAGCGCAACTTTATAATTGTTTACTACAATGTCTGGGCCAAAAGTTAAAGTAAGTACAATTTGCTTGTTACTATGAATATTTGTGTTTAAAACTACGAGTGAAAAGATGACCTTTAAAATGACTGTATTATAACGTCTAGTATCTACCAACCTCTTCAGATTCTTGGAATTTACAGACCGAAATTATGCTTAATTGTCTTCATAATTTCATATTGAGTCAATATTGATAAATGTTTTACGAAACAGATATTAAAAAATATCATTTTTGCTGATTTTGATAGGATGGGTCGGACAAAATGAAAAAACAATTATTTAAAATTTAACAGTGACTTTACATGAAGTGAATAGCAAGATATTTGCTTTATATTATCTGTGGAAACTATAATATTCATTGTAGATAAATTTTAGGCAATCAAAAATTGGCAACACTTTGTTGTCACTTGATTGTCATATCGTTTGAGTGGAATGAAGTTTCTTTGTTCCATAATTCATGTTTTCATAAGTTTACGACCACGTGCATGAATTGGGTCAACAGTGAAAAAAATATGTGAGGGCGCTACTAGCAAAACTAATCAAAATATTTTTGAAATTTAAAAAAAAATTTTAAATAAACTCATTCAAAAAGATCGATGAGTACTAAAAATACCTTTTAAAAATTATAAAAATATCTCAAATTTATTTATTGTTAGGTAGTTATCAGAACTTAATGTAAAATATTCATTAATTTTGCTAAACTGAAATATTTAGGAGCTATTTAATCGAGGATTATTAATTATTTTGATACCGATTTGAGTGGTTAAATAATAATTTTATATTCAATGTAGATTGGAATTATTGGAGGATCTGGATTAGACGACCCATCAAAGCAAATTTTCCAACCACGAAATATTATAAAGAGAGAAGATGCAAAAAACGATTTCGGATTGCCATCAAGTCATTTATATGTAGGATCGATATCTGGTGTTGAAGTGGTATTACTATCAAGGTAAGTTAATTTATGATAGACTATTTAGCTTTTGGTAGAGATGTATAATTTTTAAATACTCTTATAGACACGGTCCAGGACATAAAATTTCGCCAACTGGAATTAATTACCGAGCCAACTTGGAGGCATTCCGGAATCTTGGGTGCACTCACGTTTTGGCTTCTACTGCTTGTGGATCTTTAGCCGAAAACATAACTAAAGGGCAGTTGGTTATTCCTAACGATTTCATCGATCGAACTATTCATCGTAAAAATACTTTCTATGACAATACTTCTGAATATTATGAAGGTAACCCATTGATTCAATATTTCAATATTTAATTCAGTATTTTACGTTAAGTTGTTTATTGCAAAATATTTGTACTAAAAACATGCATTTTGTCTACAGGAGTTCGACATATTCCCATGTTCCCAGCATTCGATTGTCAAACAATGGACTTGATTGAACGAGCAGCACAAAATCTCGGAATCTCTGTCATGAAAGGAGCAACTGTTGTAACCATCGAAGGGCCTCGTTTTTCTTCGAGAGCAGAGAGCAATATGTTCCGTCAGTGGGGTGGTCATCTTATAAACATGACTACTTGTCCTGAGGTTGGTTATCATAATTCAACAGTTAAAGAAAAATACGGTTCATATTTCGAATTTTATTAATGACATCGAAAAATTGCAGGTTTATTTAGCTAAAGAAGCAGGCCTTCTTTATGCGTCTATAGCAATAGCAACTGATTACGATTGCTGGAAAGAATCAGAAGACAATGTTTGTGTATCAGATGTTTTGGCAATTTTTAAACAAAATGTTGAAAAAGTTACCTCACTTTTAATTAAAAGTGTGGAGTTGATAGGTCAAGAAGATTGGACCCAGAGTATTACTAATGCCAAGGTATAGATTTATAAAAGTAAATAGAGCATAAATCTATAAAACAATCTTTATAATGAATTTTATTTTTTCAGAATTTGGTGAAGAATAGCAATGTGACTCATTAATTGCAGAAATATGCTCCTAACCCATAAAATGTGATAGAAGTAGACTGTACTATTGATTAATACTTTTATTATTAGGCAATTTTAAATTAAAAATTTTCATGATAAGCTTTAAATTTCAAGACAAATAAAATATCGTTTTTACATTTGAAAAAATACACTGTTATTAACATGCAAAATCATATTTCAAATGAGTCAAATCAACAATTAAGGTGATCCGTACCCCAGCCCAAAAATCAAAATTTTGATCCAGTTTTCTAAAACTTCTGGGGAATATTTTTCTAAAAGGCTCTATGGCGACCTTAAAAACATCAAGATTAAGGTCGTCATAGAGACTTTTAGAGAAATATTCACTAGAAGTTTCAGAAAACTGGATCGAAATTTTGATTTTTGGGCTGAGGTACGGTTCTCCTTAATCACTTGCTTCAGTACATATTTAATGGTGTCAACAGTTGATAAACAATCCATCAAATATGTGCAAGCTCCACAGCTTATTACATACTATATTTCTAGCAGGCGAACCAGAGAATTTATTGTCAGTATTAATTAGTATTAGCATCTTCCTATGACCAATCGAGATACAGTTCTTGCAAGTATGACAGCGTTCAACTGAGAACAGTCTAATTGAACTCCTAATTAATGACGTCGTTTTATAGGCAGCAACTTACGTTTGCTTCTTCTTAACTACAACCCAAAAAGAAAGAAAGAACGAAAGAAAGAGAAAAACACAGAAAGATGAATTTTCACAAACACACCGGGCTCTACGTTCTCTCCCCCTATAGAAATGCGTAGAAAGCCAACGTTAAGCGCGATTCACTGCCTTAATTAGTTTGCGCTGCCGTTAGCCTGTCACACTAGTTGGTAACTGGATATAGTTTCCAATTGTAGGAAATCTTGACTATCATCCCATATCTATGTAAACCAAACCTCGTGAACAAGTTATATATTTGGCACGGAAAGTTAGATGGAAAACAAAGAAGCATATTAATGTCAACGAATACAAGAGACAAGTGGGTGTATTTGCACAAGTCTTAAGCTTAATGTTCGAACGAACAGTATTTTGTGTCGTAAATTATTCCACATACCCGTAAAATTAGAACTGCACAATTTTTCGAACAATCAAATTATTAAAAAAAAGTCAACCAAACATTACCAACTACACTGCCAAATAGCTGGACGACAAAGATGGATATAGGAATTCTCATTCAACTAGGAGGGCTGTTTTTTGCATAATTAAAAAGACTAATTAGCGAATATTCACGTTCAAATATCATATTTACGCACACATGATGGTCATGCAGATTTAAATTAAAATTTAAGGTAGTGAAAACGGAGACGACGAAGAGGTGACAAGCCTGCTGCTGGGTTTAAAAGAACGAGCCTCAATATTTAGCAGTCGCTGAGTTTATTATAGTTAAAACTGTGACGAAATTGTTTGCTCTGTAAATATTAATAAACGTAATAAATTTTTCTGAAACTCCAAGTACACTGTAGACATTCATTTGACTTTTCGATGTCTTTTTGCTTAGTTCCTTGTACTTACGTTATTCTTTTTTCGAATGTACTTATTATTTATGTTTTCCTTGCTCTGTCGGTAAGGTATGAACTTTTTATAAAAAAAAAGTACGTTTAAGTTTTAGTTCCTTCGGATTGTTTTAAAGCAATAAAAATATATAATATTAGTCATGATAATAAATAATAGTGAACCAATTATAAATATAAATTGACAGATATCGTTAAAGGTTATAGAACGTTCGATTCTTTTAACCCATGCAGGTGTCACACAACACGTTGCAAGTCAACGCTTTAGTCTCTTCGCCTCTCAATACATGTGCACGCATGCGAGGGCAAATAGATGCCACCGGAATTATCTCTACGTCCACGAGTGTGAAATCTCCTAGTATTCATTTACGCGAGCCGGGTATAGAGCTTTAATGCGACAAAAGTGTAAACATCTGCAACCACTATCTATACCACCGTGGCTCTTTGTGAGATTTGCAAGTTACGGGGCACAAATCGTGGCGGCCCCATGGTACAATAAGACTTGCTCTCTCGGTGGTGCTACTGCTGCTGCTGCTGCCTAGGCGCGTTTCCATCGATACGTCCTTTCAGAATTTGACAATATACACGTGTTTATACACCCATTTCATACTATATAAATACAATTTCAGCCACCGAGAATTAATTTGACAGTCGTAGAGTTTCCGGGAGTACATTCATCTGCCTCGCTCGAAACTCTCTTACAATTGAAGAACTCGCGGCGCGCGCGATTATATACGTGCGCGAGTCAAAACGACAATTGAAATGCGTGCAGTGTACACCTGTACACCACTACGCCAGAGCTGATGTGTGTTTGGCTGAGCGCCAACAAAGCGAGTATTTACAAATATTGGTATCGTACACACAAGATGCCTATATCATGGCTTGCGGTATTCTTCAATATCCGCGTGGTTATTCAATGAGAAAAATACCTTATAAAAAGGTAACGTGGAGTATAATTAAAATTTCTCATAAAAATTAGTATGTGATGGCAATTTTTATTATGGTACATAGTAAATTGACTTAGTTAACTGGTACCATTTATTATGAACATAGATTCTTAGGTATTTTTCTCTGTGTACAGACTGAATTTTCAATTTTGCTGTGTGTCCTATACTTTTTTCATTATTTTCATAATTACTGATTCCAGAGCAAGTCAAATTTACCTTTCCAAGTATGTTTATCTAAAGTATCTAAATTGACTTAGATTCTACGAAACGTATACATGGTGTTTTCTTTCTCAAAGTTATCTTTCTACACGCGTGTGTGCGTATATCACTACAAGAATTCATTCTCTTTCAACAAATCAAATTCTTTTCATTTGTATTGTGTTTATCATGTGTACAGTGTATCCTCGTTCGTTATGCCCGCTTCGAATCATATTCTCTCCCGTACATATCCTGCAGACATATGAACTTTGTGTGTGAGGTGAGTGTGTGTGTGTGCACGTGTGGGAGGTTGTACACCCTGCGCGCTCCGGCTCTCGTCCCTCTTTCTCTCTCTCTCTCTCTTGCTGCGCGCAATGTTTCGGTGATTTTTCCAAAAACGAATATAGCCCCAAGTGACGTAGCAGCAGCAGCAGGTAGATAGAGAGAAGTTGCTCTACCCCTGGATCTAAATGCAATTTTCCATGTTCACAAAATATCTCGGGCTATATGGATGGTCCGTGTGCTTGTAGCTTGTGCATGTGCGATTGGCGTTTTTCAACTGGCAGCAGAGAAAAGGTAGCAGGCAGCAGCAGCGCGGCATACCTGGTTATAGATTCTTCGTTTGGTTTGACAGCTTTCTCTCTCTCACTCCTTCTCTCTCTCTCTCTCTCTCTCTCTCTCTCTCTCTCTCTCTGCATATATCCTCTGTAGCGTACGTAACTGTGGATTTTTTACGTTTACGGTGCGTGCACGCGCCCGAACGAACAGTTATACACGGGGGGTATACTTGTCTGTTTCTCTACGTGCAGAGTGTGTGAGTTGCACACGCTCTCTGCATGTACATGGTCCATATTCCCTCTCGCTCTCTTTGAGCATTCGCTTTGGTCCATATGTCTGTCGATTTAGCTGTTCGATTTTGATTTGTTTAAGTTATTCGACTACAAGCGTGTCAATCAGGATTTACCAGATATTCGCACAGGCACAGGTAGTGAGAAGGAAACCTTATGTTTTTATCATTTGTTCCTATCTTTTTTTGTTTCAATTTTTTATCAATGCGTCATTTGTATGTTTGTTTCGATTAACAATGTTTTGATATCAGATTGGAATGAAAATTAATGAAACCTGAGGATAAGTATAAAAGTAATTTGAGGTTTTTAATTCAATAGAAATTAGTCGTGAAATTTAACAAGCATAAAATTTTTCATTTTTAAGAAAAATAAGTTGAAGTGAGCAATCAGTCGTGTTTGAGCAGACAAAGTTGACATAGTTCTCCCAAGAGAACAAAATTTTTCACAGGTTGATTCTTACTTACGTACGGTTACAACGCGAGAAAATATTAGATAAAAAAGCGACAAACTTTGAAAAAAAAAATTAAACTTTCAGAACTTAATTTTTCTATTAAATATTCTATAGAATCAGACATAAACAGCGTAAAAGTTAAAAACAAACAAGAAATTTTCAGAGTTTGTCTTTTCAATTGGATTTCCTTATGTAAATTCTTAACTTCAACTTTTTTGACTTTCATCAAGTTTACAAAAATTTGGGTATAAGAAAGTCACTGCGGTCGTCAAAAATAGAATCTAACGTATGCTGCGCTAATATGACTAATCATAACAAAACAATACGCCCATAAATACATGGTATGCATGGCTCAAAATGTACTGATCTCTACTATAAGTAAAACCCTAACTTCAAGTGACTCGGTACTTATCACAATTCATGAATGTTGTCGCGCAGTTATTACAATGCAATGCGCGAGAGTTGCGTGGTCGCGCGCGTTTGGACAATGTTAAGTCCATTGTTCTCGATTTATCGTTTACATAAAGATATTTTTTTTCGAGTTTACGGCCATGAATAAGCTCAACTGCAAAAGAAAAACCGGTCATTTACTCGATGTATAAGCTTTGTTTTGGATTTTTTCAACTTAGTAGAGCACAAATGCAGCTGCAGCTTGTTATGAAATCTTAAAATTAACATTCTCAATTGTGGATTTAATGAGAAGCGTTAATTCAAAAATAAAACTCACACAATTACATAAGCTACTTATAAGCAGGTTGCTACATCATGTTTCGATACGTGTACTCCTTGATTTTTGCGAATCCACAAGTAGAGCTGCGGTGCAACATTCGCCCAAGTAAAAGCTCTCGGCTGTTTGTTTTACAGGTGTCTGCGTCTTATGGTCATCAATACCCAAACAAAAGTAAATATCGTTCGTTCATGCGTCGCACACAGCGCAACATACAGGCGCAGATGCACGCATATGGGCGACGACAACGCGCGGCAAAGAAGCAACGCAAAAAAAAGCCCATAATGGACGCATCTATAATACTTTCCATCGCACATTGTTGGGTTCTTAATGCGGCAAAAGCGCAAGACTCGGCTCGACATTTAATATTTATAGTCCCCGCGGCAGTATTTTGCATGAATCGCATTAAACTCGGACCAATGACGCGGAATATTGAAAAGAGAAAACATTGCATCGTTTTATATACAACGCACAAAGTTTTCGGCGTGCGGCTCTTTGCACGCGCGCGCGCACGAATACACGCTGGGCACAAGACTTTATGCACGCGCATTAATGTATTTGTGCGCCTGCAGCGCGGGTGCGCGCGCGAGAACGTACAAAACTCTGTGGATTACGCCCTGATACAGAGAGATGAGAGCAATTACATTTTAATCGGGCCACGCTTGCCTGCATTGGTTCTGATCTGTACTCTCGGTAGAAAAATAAGTATATGTAAATGATCATAATCACTAATGCACGATATAAAGACGAAAAAAGAAGTCGCACTCGAGCTCGAAATCGAACGGTATCGCATTTTATTAATGAATCCGAGAGATAATTAACGTTTTTCTGAACTACGTGATCGCGGCAGCGGCGGCGGCCTCGCTGTTGCGCACACAGATTAAATGACAGTTCGTGTGCACCCAAAATACATGGTAAAAGCGCTAGAATGTCACGCTGCACAAATATGCGAAACGTACTAAAACCCGTCAAAATAGCGAAAATAACGCTGAAATGTATAGAGGCAAAATTCAGCAGAGAATACTAGTCACCTCAAAGGAATGTTTTTTTTATTTAAGATTGAATTGTGTAGATGTATGGTATAACGTAACGACGTCGGCATAACGTGTATCCACATAAACGAATTCAAATGACACTTAGTCGGCGTATTTCGAGCAGTAAGTGCATGAATTTCATGGTATTATAGAGGCTCAGCGAAAAAGTAAAAATAGAACAATTTAATTCACAAAGTAATCATTTTTGTTAAGATCTATTATCATTTCTTCTCAATAATAGACCATATACAATGAAATTAAATTGGTATGCTATCGTTTAAACTAATCCATTAAAAACAAGATACAAGAAGAACTTCATTTTCAATAAATAATCATGAGGTAGTCGAGTGGAAGTGTGAAATTCCTATCCACGCGTTCCAAGATTTATTTCTATTTTATCGGAAATATTCAAAAAGATAGGAGCCAATGTTACATATAAGTGTTCTCGAGTCTTTTTTTTCAATTTCTTAATTTCCTATTCAACCTTTCTTTTATATTTAATCGGTTAATATAAGAATTTTAGTTCTGCAATCCAAAAAATACAATCAACTCTCAGCGATAAAATACTTGTTAAAAAATGCTGCAAAGCCCACAGTGAAAGTGAACATTGTCAATAAACTTTTTAAACCTTACAAAACAATGAAGCTCAAGCCATATATACGAGGCTATTTTCAAACAAGCAAAATCATTTGCTTCTGCAATGTTGCATATTCGAGCAATGTATCGAAAAGGGTGGAATATCTATGAAAACAAAAAATGCGTCGTCAATAGCCCTCATCCTTTCCCAACTCCGCACTACCCGATCTGTGATATTCTCTTTACACGCCACGATGTAAAAATGTTTTTTTTCCCGTTTGATGTGCATCCGTGCGTCGAGTGGTTGTGAAATTGATCGACTTCAAGGGCATGTTAAAAAAAGCGACAGATATGCGCGGTGAACGTTCCATACGGAGTACTAACCGATCTGTGGAATAACAATGATTTATACGTCAGGATTGTTTATGCTTCAAAAGCAGAACTGGTAAAGGCTTTTAAGGGAACTTTGAAAGCCGAATCTTTGAAAGAATAAAAAAGCAGGAATTGCTATAAATCATTGTTAACATACTTTTTGAACATTCATGTAACAAAATTGCGAAGCAACCCTCGTGTTCATTATTCGGCATACTTTTATTTGTATTCAAATTTATAAAAAAATATCGAAACTTTTCGATATGATAAAAATTTAGAATAAATAGAAAGCCTTACATATTGACGGTTTTTCAACAAACTGCTTTTTGATATTTTGGTTTGAATAAAAAGAGCTGTACCTTGAGCATAAGTAATTTTTGATCTTCCATAAGTTGATTAAAAATGCCTTCATTATCCCTGATAAAGAAAAGTATTTTGGAGAGGTTTGTCGTAGCAAAACATCTTCGTTAAACTTATTTACGGGGCCACATACAAATCATATTCAAGTCTCGTGATTCTCTCGAATCTACATGAAAGCGTAGCAAATTGTAATCATAAAAGCATTTCTGCTTTTACACATACTTGTGCACGCGCGTAGGTATATGCTATACGCCGTACACCACCAAAACGCGTAATCGCAGAGAGAGTGAGAGAGAGAGAGAGAGGCGCGCGCGTAAAACAGCCACGGCAAAATGACGTGCGTTTGTAGTCTTATATACATAATTTACCAAGTTTAAGCGATTTTGGGGCATGTACGGATACAGAGCGCCGCGCTCACGCCGACGTAAAGGCGAGTGTACAAAAACTACGAAAATATTGCTGAAAACCAACCACGCGCATAACACATCTCATTTTATTATATATATGAAGGCGCACACGAGGCCAGCTATATAGCGAGTTCTTTGACACGCATTATACATATTGCATGAGGAAGAGGGAAAGAGAGCAAAAAAATAAAAATTGCGCTTTTCGCGACACACGGCACAACAACGAAGACGATCGGGCTACGCGACCGACCTACACAGCACGGCAATTTTCAATCAGGTTATCCAGTACACGTAGAGAGAGAGAGAGAGAGAGAGAGAGAGAGAGAGAAAGAGAGTGAAACATATTTAAGAGAAGCAAGATAAAAAGGTAATGAGAACTAGCATACGCGATGAAGATGCGGGGGGATATTAATAAGGCCGCTTATTTCGTTCTGGTCTGCGCTGCGCTACGCGAGAATTGAAATGAATTTTCGCTTTGCTGCGATCTGTATACGCATACGCAGGCAGCACACACACGAACGGGAAACATCCCTTTGACATCGCGCCAGTACGTAGTGTATACATATAGCTGTATAACCACGCGCGCGCTCAAGCGCCCCAGAAACGAGTAGATAGCGAAGCGACGAGTTTACGCCAACGTTACGAGTGCGCGCTATTATGGCCCGAGCCCCCGAACGAGCTGCTCGAGGGTCATATTATGGCTGCTGCTGCTTCTTCGCATCCAAAATTCACACCGAAACGCGTCCTTCTATCCATTGCGGCGGCTGTAACCCGCGTGCGGCACATTTGTTGTAAGCTTACTACACGCGAGCGCGCGCGAAAAGACTTGCGGAAAAAGTCGTTGAATGTTGCGTTGTAGTGCTCGTTTATTTCGAGTTTACGACCGATACGAATGAACAATTCACGCCCGTGTGGCCAACGATGTCAAGAATGCTTTTACGGTAATTTCCACGTACTTGGAAATGCCGCGCATCGGGTAATGGTTGTAAAAATCAGCCTTTAATCGCACGATTGAAAATTAGTATTACATGGCTGCAATTAGGTTTGTTGACAAAAAAAATCAACTTTTGAGCTTGAGGAAATTAACGTGAGTAAAATTTAAAGATGGTAGAGAGTAAGTGGGATATTTACTCAATATATCGACGCGAGGCTATCGTAATTTGCTGGACATTTGCCAAAAGGATATAACTCGTGCAAGTATCACGATATTTTCCCTCCATTTTCTTCGTTTTTATTTTATAAAATCTCACGAAACAAGTTACCTAATTGTAAATTATCGCAAACGCGTAAATCGCTCGTGATTTCACGATATAGACCCGATATTTAAAAACGCATACTTGCACGAGCTATCCGAAATAGTATGAAAAACTTTCAAAAGTGCACAGACGCGCCGCGCAGAGTCAAGTTAGAAACAAGTTCTGTAATCGTACGAAAAAAAAGCAATAGCTCTATAGCAAAAGCTTGTTTTTCATAAAAAGTCATCGACTCCGGAAAACTATGCGATTTCGACAAAAAATACCATTCCACCCCCGTGACTTTGTCCTGTATATAGAAGCGAAATTCATTGAATAATGTTCGACGTACATATACCGGCCAATCGATGGGAAACTTTGGTTTGCCAAAAAAAAGAAAAGAAGCTGAAGGAAACTCTATAAACACTTTGTGTAATGTACGACCGCGTCAAAAAGAAACTCTACTTTACGCCCCCGCTATATTTTCGACCTTTACATTAAAAAAAACAACATAAACTATCTTTCTATTTAAAACCTTATAAATTGGTGACATTCGGTCTATGTTACTGAAAAAGTGTCAGTTTCAATTTTTCAATAACTCTTCAACAATTCGCAAACAAAAATAAAACTGACACGCGTACGTCTCGTTTTGTGCATTGCAGATGTCGTGTGGCATCAACCAGCGAGCGGTGTCAAACTGGTAGTAGCAGCAACAGCAACAAGCAGCATTGCAGCAGCAGCAAGCAATGAAACCATCAATCAACAAAGCGACGTCGACGTCGACGCGTCGGCACTTTCACCCGAGGCGCTCCAGCTCGCGCACGAGCGATATCGCCGATTGATACCCTACATGACTTACTACATGCTCAACAATTACATCAATGGTCAGCAGCAGCAGTCGTTGGCAATCGACGGAAATCCAGTGGCTGTAGCCGCTAGACCTCGTCAGCCATTGAAACAACAGCAACAACATCAATTTGCGACTGCGGCGGTACACAGTCAACCCGTTCAAATAGTCAACAAGGGCGGCGGTAACAGATACAAAGAGAGCGGCTTTGTGCCTTCGGTGCAGTACGACCCGAGAGAGGTGGGGCCGGCGCCCCAGCAGCAGTCGGATTTTTTCCTGCCCCTGAGGTACAGTAGCAGCCTCGCGAAGAAGCATCAACAACAACAACAACAACAACAACCCCCGCTGCCACAAATGTACAATGGGTATGAGGTAGCGGCACCGACACCTAGACCACCCGTATCCGCGTGAGTTTTTTTGCTCCGTAACGCGTTTTTTACCCTCACATGAAGCAGCTGCAGTGGTCTAATGGGAAAATGAAATTTTAATTTTACAGAAATCCAGTCGACGTTCGTTACGTGGAGCAGCAGCAGCAGCATCGCCAGGCAACGCTGGCTGGAGCTTTTCATCCGGCGGCTTTTTTGACCAGCTCGCAAAAGCCGCAACATGTATCAGCGGCACCGGCTAAGCTGTTGCACGAAGATTACGGTCCGGTGGAAAACTTCGAGTCGGTGCGTTACGTTTCGTCGAGTCCTGCGCCGCCGCCGCCGCCGCCACCCGCAGCAGTAGAGACGGTTAAATCGCGACTGCCTCTGCCATTGCCTCAGGCACCCCCATTGTTGCAACGTTATCCGGCACCGTTGCTTAGGCCACAACAACAGTTACAGCTACAGCAGCCAGCTCTAGTAAGACTCGACATAAATCAAGTGCTCAAAGGGCTGAGACTGACTAGTCGATTGCCCGAAGTATTGACTAAAGACAATGTCGACGGCAATATAAAAACACTCGTGGAAATTTTACGGATACTCGACGCGGGCAAGAGAGATCGATATCAACCAGGTTAGTCTATACGTAGTTTTTCTCTCTTTCTCTGTGTTGACTTTGTCAACAACTGTCCAAGTATTATATGCGTTTGAAATTGAAACTTTTTAGCTCACGCCGCCGTCGTGCATGACAAATACAGAAGTAGCGCGCACGCGAAACCTCAAGTTATAACCGAATCCAACTACCAGGCAACTCAGTTTTCCGCCGTGACACCTCACAACGAACTACTGATGGAATCGCCGCACCGCCACTACCACCATCACCACCACTCTCCAACAGTAGCGAATCGTTACATAAGCCAACATAAAGTTCCGATTCCGTCGTCGTCGTCGTCGTCGCCCGCTGTAAGACCCTACTTTGCCGAGATTAAATCTCCGATGGCAGCGGCGGTGGTGGTGGCGGCGGCGCCGCAGCGCAGCAACAGCGAGCAAGTGGTCGAGATTAAGCCGGCCAATCGTTACGTTACGCTGGCCGCCAGCGCCGTACAATTACCACCCCAAGAAAAAGCGGAGCAAGTGGTCGAGATTAAACCTGTCAATAGGTATTTGGCGCAGATAATAAAAAATCAGACCGCCGTGGCGCAGGCGACGCCGCCCGCTGTAGTGCCAACAACTGAAACTCCCAGTACGGAGAGCAAGGATATAGTCGAGTATTACGTGCCAGTCGTTCAGGACATAGACGAGGGTGTTACTTATGCCGCAGGTATATTTCGACTTTTTATAATTTTAAGTAATTCGCTGACGAAATTGTAAATAAATTTTTGATTCTTAATCAGATAAGGAACGCGTAATTTCTCCTATCCGAACGGAAACAACGAGAAATAATTACGAGGTTCCCAAAGCTAATGACGAAATATTAGAGGACGAGAAATATACGATACCAATCAGCGCGGAAAGGCCACAATATAATTTACCTATACAAGTTCAAAACATTCCGCCACTACTCAAGTACGGAGCTACTAGAGGCAAGCCACATGTTGACTATCCAGCTTATACGGAAATACCAGAAACCGATTTCAGTTGCAAGAAGCAAAGGTACAAGGGATTCTTTGGCGATCCGGATACTGGCTGCCAGGTAAACAATGTTTTTGTAATAACGAAATAAAGGTATGGACATTTATTGAAATACTTTTTTAAACGTTTCAGGTTTGGCACTACTGTGATTTGAATGGAGGAAAATCGTCGTTTTTGTGCCCAAATGGCACGATATTTAGTCAAGTTGCATTGACATGCGATTGGTGGTTCAATGTCAAATGCGAATCAACGATGCAGCTCTATGTACTGAATGAAAGACTTTACAAGTACATTCTACCAATAATGCCTAAATTCCCTGAAGATTTTGTGGGACCAGAGGTTGATAAGTATCTCGAACTAAAATTCAAAGAAATGGAAGAAAAGATGAAAGAAAAAAAACAAAAAGCTCAAGAAGAAGATAAAGATAAAAATTTTGTCAATACCTTACAGTCGATTGAAGATTCAAAAAAATAATTTCTGTAGCTTGATAAGTAATTTCCTTTTCCAACTGAATCTCATTATAACAGTTTGAAAATTGATTGCAATTAGTATGCAACTAATTAATACCAGTTAAGATATATCATTAATTTTTAAATTAATGATTTGAAAATACCTTCATAACTTATAATTGAAAATTTTGCCATTTACATGCATAAAAGTGTAAAAGATGTTAATAAGCTTGAATGAAAAGGATTGGATGCAATTCATAAGCTTAAGATTGAATGCAACAGAACGCATTTTCACTAGACCTCTAGTCATTTTACTTTAGAATTGATTACTAAGCAACTTTTTTATGCCCAATTCTAAAACTAATGTCGTAAAGAACTGTAGAATTTAGACTTTAATAAACATTTATAACATTGAGAGATGTGAATAACACGTTCATTCATATACCGATACATTTTTTTATGAATACATTCTTACCAATATGCATACATTTGAATGAAGTAATGTGTAAAAAAGTCATTATACTTTTTTTTTAAGCAAAAAATATTCAACTTCAAAGTATTAATAAAATTGTATATAAATATTTTTTAACTAATCAATAAAAAATGTTAACACATGAAATTTAAAAATTTTTTATAAGACCACATACCTTTAAAGCTAGATGAACTCTTTGTTTGGTCTCCTGCATATTATCGAAGGCCTCCTGATAGTCAGGCAATAATTCTTCATTCTTTGAAAAAAATATCAAATTAGTATGCTCTACTCATTTGCTGTACATATAAGAAACCCATTATCATTACCTTCTTTGAAATGGATATAAGTTCACAATCCTTATGAAAATCTAGTCCACAGTCAGAACATACATTTTTGTCACATGTTTTACAATGATGCTTTGCTTTTTTTTCCTCTGAACAAGGGCAGTATAGATTATCAATCAACTCAACGAAATTTTTATTTAAATTGACAATAGTATGATTCTGCAAAGCAACGCGATGTAACTGAAATGCAAAGAAAAATTAATATCAACAATTCGAGTTGGAAAACAATAAAAATTTTTAAAATACAAACCTTTGAAGCACAATTGCAACAATAATTTTTATCACAAGAGATGCAATTTTTTTTAGCTGGCATTCCGCATTCATGACAACATCCTGTAAAAATCATTTGTAATAATTAATTTATTGTGTGACAAATTTTTATCATTTAATAATCCATTAACTTCATGAAATGATTATAAGGAATAAAATATACAAACCATCTTGAATATTCACAATCGGTAAAGGTCTTGAAAAAGATACATCTGGTTCTTCATAATTTTGAAGCGGGGCTGCTTTAACAACATTCAATAATCCAATCATGTGCACATTGTAGGGCAATTTTTTAATGGCTGCTGGATCATAGTTGATGTCACACGAAAGGCACATTATTGGGGTTTTAGAATTTCCACATTTTATACATATTGCGTGACTGCAAGGCAATAGCAGTGGTGCGGATTGTAATTTCAAATCTGAAACATAAAATAAAAAGGAGATGACGTTATAAGGGTATTTTAGGAAATCCAAAAACCAAATTCAATGCACAGTTGATGACGTTCGAAGAAATGATTTTACGAACGAAAGCAGATAATCCACTAAATGCAAATTAAAATGATTCGATCGAACGCGGCTAGTAACGTTTGCATCGGGCATTCGAATTACAGATAGTTCGCTTATCAATTGTTTTTTAACTTTAAACATGTACAGCAACGAGCATAGAGAAACGCAAAAAGAACGCGAATTTCAGGGATCTTTGGCTTTCTTTAATCAGTGTTCGAAAACAAAGAAACGACGAATTTCAAACGAAAAATCGAACGCTCTACTACCTTTTCCAGGGATCAAGTGAAACTTGTAATTGCAAACTGTGCAGGTCAAATCCTTAGGCCTGACGCTCGGTATGGTGGCGGCATATTTTATCGGATGGCTCGTCGAATGGTACTGCAGATGATTCAGATGCTTGGGTTTATGCTTGTGCTGCGGTTTTTGATGTTTGAACATGGTCGAGGTGGCCGTTGCGTTATTCATCTGGCCGAAGGGCACCTCGTTGCTGCTCGTGCTGCTGCAATGCCGCAACATGACGACGGAATAGAACACACTCGGTGGTTTTTTTGTCACACCGGCTACTGTACGCGCGGGTGGCTTTTGTTCGGAACGATATATACACTACTGCACTGAAAACACTCGCGATTAAAGAAAAACGATTAAAGAAAACTACGGATAAAACCTCATTACACGATTACGGGAACGTTGAAAGTTTTCGACTGTATCTTGCACCGAAGGAAAAAAAGCGAAACGCACGCGTCTCGGGGTTCACTCACTGCTGCTGCTGTGTAAGAGACGAAGCGCAGGCCAGGACCGGCAACGAAGGAGCACAACGCATGTAGTGCTCGGCCGCACGGACAGACACGCGTACACGAACTCACACACGCACACACACACACACACACACAACAGCGTCAGTGTCCAAGTAAAAAACAAATTTGCCGAACTCGCGGCTGCTACTGAGTACTGTTGAGCTGCTCAACTGCGAATGCGTGATACCTAGATGGACGTGCAGATGACTCATTGGTCCAACTCTGAGTGTCGCCTATCGTATACTTGCGTGCTGCGTTGGTGTGCGAGCGAGCGAGGCGTTCGATTTTTTAAATTTTATGGCCCGAGACGTCTGATCGCCGGGCTTCGAACAGTTCGAACGCTCGAAGTGGTGTGAATTTGCACGCGTAACGCAACGTCGCGCGCCACGAGACTTCAGACTGTACTGTGCGAGTGTGTATTTTATAACCCACTGCCCAAGTGACCGAGACAAAGGAATGTAAACAAAACTCTGCAGATTAACTCTCTCGATGTGTCTCGTAAAGTGTCGAATTATAACGGTATAATGATGTTCGATTCGAACGACTCTATCGAAGCAATAAAACACACGCAGATACGTCGGCAAGGTGAGTCAATTTGTCAATGGATTATAAAAATTGGATCCATTTTCTTCGACTAAATATAACGATTAAAACCGTAACCGATCGATGATTCGCCATTGGCATTCGTATACGTTAGACAGACGTTGTCGAAGTCGAGTTGCCGCTGCCACTATGCTTATAAAGAAGCAAAAGTTTTATTTATTGCGCTGCAGTTGAGCTGCGAGAGTCGAGGCGATGATGGGCGGCGTTGATGCCGAGCAAACAACAACCTCTCTATAAATTTTATCTCGCGAGATGGGTAAACAGCAACGTATTAAGCAGCAGTTAGCAGTGTATGTAGTTTTCGATGCAGCGGAACATCAAGCGTTTAGAGCAGCAGCACCGAGAGAGTAGAGCAAATTAACGCGGGCTTTGCTCGCTGCATTCGAAGCCTTAGGTATATACCTACCTATAGACCACGCGTCGGAGCTGCAACAGCAGTCTATAACATTCGTGTATATTATGCCTTGGTGTATTTATAATATTAATAATATGCGTAAAGAGCTGCTTTCGCTGCTGTAGATCCTCTTTTCGTTTAATGGTTTTAGCCTCGAAGTTGGTCCATTTGCGCATACGCGCGAGGGGGGCTTGTATATTCTGCTACGCTCCTTTACGTACATAATACAGCGTGCGATGTATCAAAGGATACTTGATAACCTTTTTGTAATGTACGAACGATGCTATACGCTTGAGAAAAAACAGTTCGAGTCGCGAGAGCGAGGCAGCAACCTCGTGTGCTGTGCTGTGCGCGATGCCGTTGAGTCGCGGCTGCAAACTTCGAGCTTCCAGCAGAGCTTTGTCCCGTGCATTTGTACGTGTATCGTGTTAATTAATTTACCAGAAAAAATTTTCAAGCCCGTACTGAGCGTGCATCGGGGAAAATTCAAGTTGGTTTCGCGCTAAATCTTCGTGCATGTAAGAAGGGATGTTTTGTGATATTATTCGAGTAATGAGACGTTTTTTTCTTATCACGACGAATCAAAATGTTGTAATCTACTTTATTTTTTTTCTCCCCCCGAACAGCAATCGCATTTGTCGCATCATTTTCTCTCAATAATGAAAATGTATCACGCCTCCACTGCACACGATGACTCGATAAAATCTCACTTCATTGCACCCTTGATGAAAACTCCGTGGCGTGTCTTGCGCGCGTATTTACGCATTTTCGTCTCGCGTCAAAAAAAAAAAGAAAAAAAACTACGAAAAAATTCTTATCCCGAAATTTCCGTGTTTAGACACATGTATATAATATAGAAAAAGGAGGAGGTGTTGGATGGAAAATAGCGCGCGGAGGAATTTCACACCAAAAATTCTATACGCTCTCGAGCCCGAGCTCGCTCTCTGTGTCTCGGCAATGTTTCTGAAGCTCTCCTCTCCCGAAGCGCGTGGCATATCCTAAAAGCGGCCTCGGCGCAAGCACACACACACACACGTATAAACACATATAGAAGAGACTCGCGCGTCATTTTTCATCCTTTGCTTGCTTGCGCGCGGGCGGGCGCGCGAAAAAAAGATCGTGTCGCTGTGATAAACAAGATTCCGTGGGATCCGTATTTAATATCTAAGCCGGCAGCTAGAGCTCTCCTCGCCGGCTACGGCGGTGTGTGCGCGCCGCCCAGCACCCACCTTATTCTCTCTCTCCTCGTGCCTTCACCTTTTTAAGGGAATTTTAATATTCACGAAGTATCTTGAAACTCGCTCTCTCTCTTCATCATATTCCGGGCAAGAGCCAGAGAGAGAGAGAGAGAAAGAGAAGCTGTGCTACGTGCGACGATGACGACGACGCACTCATAGACATATAGCTGTGTGGTACGCCCGTACAGAGTGAAAAAGAAGGATAAAGATGTATATTGTATATTTACAAAAGGGAAAAAGAGCCAAGGTTCGTGGTACTGGAAACGACCCGTTTTGCGACTCTACGCTACATCGACGTTTGCTACAACGTTATATTTTTTATTTTCTCCTCATTTTTTTTTTTATAAATGTTTGCTCCGAGCTTTAATTTGATAATGTAGCGCATCGTGTGTTTTGGACGAAGCTCGGCAATTTATTAAACGGAAATGAACCTTCTTTTATTTTTCATTTCATTTTTGCTCTCTGAAAATGATCAGTCGCAAATGTATATATATATATATATCGTTGTATATACCTACGATAACCCCTGTAGCTCCGGCTAAACGAACGTCACGCGTGCATATTTGCTGGTGGTCGCGCTCATTCGGCTTGTAGCTATATCACGTGGAAAATCAGGTGACCGTTTCGATCGATAAGTCGTCGTACTTTTCGTTGGTACTCTCGATCATCTTCGTGATTTCTCAAGCTCGATAATTCATCATCCTCTTTCATAAGTTTTCTCCTACTAGCTGTCGTTCAAAAATGTTACGACCAGGTCTTCGTAAAATTGTCTCGAACATCTGTCGCCTCGATCCAAGATCCATACCGATCAGCAACGCTGCATAATTCCACCTTCAGATAGCAGCACCGAGTCTGTTTTGCCGAGCGCTCGGCTATGCACAATCATCATCTTGATTGTCTTTCTCTCTCTCTCTCTCTCTGCCGTGCACATGCACTCTTAGCTCCGTATCCGCGTACATGTATTATATCGGCTCGCGCGCTCACAAGCCGAGGCGGCCTCGACAGATTACCTAACGGCGAATCATAAAATGCGCGCGCGTACTTGCACATCCTGATTCGTTGCAGATACGTGCGCGCTTGTCTGTGTGCGTTGTGTACTATATCCACACACATTTTTTATAAATGCATACGAGCCTACACGGAGGCAAAGAAAACGAAACGCATCCACGTAGGCAGAAGATAGGCAGAGAGAGAAAAAAAGAGTGTGTGTGTGTGCAGTACGGAAGCTCTCGATTCGCCCGAGTAAACCTTAGGTATACGGCGCGCAGCCTTTACCGTTTTTTTATATGCATAATGTACGATATACCTTCTCTCTCTATATATAAAAAAACGCTGCGGCGAGCGCACGATATCGTTGATTCTTATACGATGAAGTATTAAAAAAAAAAAGAAGAAGAGAGAATAGGATAGGAGAATTACTATTATGCAGCCCGGCTAGACCGTCAATCATAAATCCTTTATTTTTTCGATCGGACGCTTATTAATTATTAAACATTTACTTGGGCTTCGAAGCACTCGCAACATCACATGTGTCTGTACCTATGATTATTGCTGCTGCTGCTTCATTTAATAAACAATGGAACTCAATAATTAGATGGTCGCGGAATTTGAGTACGTGAGAGATAGCGCGCGCGATCGAGGGACGCGATGACGAACCGCAGCAATAGTGCATTTAATTAGTCGCAGCAGCAGGCAGCAGACGATGTTGAATAAACAAAATCGTGTATAGCCCGCAGTGTGTGTTAAAAAAACAAAAGTTTCATTTTTATAACCCAACGACGCTACCTATATATAATACCACTGATGCCTGCCTGCTAGCTGCTATCGCTCGCGCGAGTTTTGTGTGTGTGTGTGTGTTATACGTGTGTCACATTTAAAAGAAAAAAAATTTTTTGCCGACTGGCATATATCTATCTAATGCACATACATATGCCGGAGTTCGATTTTGCGCTGATGCGTTGTTATTTTCGTTCCTTTTATTGTCCTCCCTCTTTCCTCCTTGATATATTTAATTTATTATCATTATTATTACCATTCCTTTTTTTTTTAATCGCTCACAGCGCCCAGTCGTCGTCGTCGTCGTCTTGCTCTTTTTTTTCCTGTTTTTATACGTTTTGAAAGTATTATTATGCGGTACTTGAAAATAAACCGCTCTGGCAAAGGCTGATTTTTTCTTATCGCCATTATAATGCACACACAAACACACACACGTGTGTACGTATATGAACGTGCCTCTGCGCTTTCGCGGCGACGATGACGACGACGAAGCGTGTACCCCGCGAGCACATTTCAGCCGAACGAACATGTTTTATCAACCTGCATACAATTGATTTCGTTATATCGGGCGTTTCGTTATACATACATATATTGAGAAATTTCGACGCGTGTGTGCTGCTGCTGCCGGCCCGCGCGCCCAGTACAGCTCGAGAATTGCTAATTATTTAGCGCGCGCAGCGCGAGAGTGCTGCAGCAGTTTATAGGAAAATTTTCGTATATTATATGCGCGCGAGGCAGTAAGAGTCGCGCGAGCTCGCAGCTCTGTAACGGTACGTCCTTCGCGAGTCCCTCTTTTTCCCCGTATATATACATATATATGTACGAGTGTATACACGTCCACCTAGCCTCGAAAAGGATTATTTTTCATTTAAAATACACCGAGTCATTGCTTCCTTCTCTTTCTTTCTAGCTTATGCGTAGTTGCTTTGGCTCTCTCGCTCGCTGGCTCTGGCTCGCTCTCGGCTACATATATAGCTCTCGGTCATATCATAACATTCCTTTAAGAGAGTCGAAAGAGAGAAGTAGTGAAGCAACTACTCTCCTCTCCTCTCTCTCTCTCTCCGCTCTGTGTGCGTGAATGCCATTCCGCGGCGCAGCATACATTTATATATCCTTTTCTATATATAACTATGAGGCCCTGTAACGCAAAAGGCGCAGGAACACATATATATAGAGAGAGAGCGCAAAGTAGGACCATCGCCGAGCAGCAGCGTCGACTTCTTCTGTCCCTCTCCTCTCCTCTCTCTCTCTCTCTCTCGCAGGTATTCCTCCTCTTCTCCTTCTATACACGAGCACATGCTCGCGACGTAACATGTATGTGTGTGTGTGTATAACACTTGAAGAATGCTCAGGCATGCAGGTCTATCCCCCATACCTACGGCACATGCAGCAGCAAGGAGAGCCTCTCCTTTATCTGGGTCTAGGCGCGGTTTCGACTCCGTTAGAATCGTTTATATACACTCGCACACATACATAGTGCACAGGTATACATCCGAGCTACATAACATTTTCCTCTCTCTCTCTCTCTCTCTCTCTCTCTCCCTCTCCTATGCACTTTATGTATAGCTATGCAACTACGACGACTACGACGAAGAGCGAGCGCCGCGGAGCTGCTGCTGCGCGAGTAAGTACGCGATATACACATCTACATCCTCAAGGTCTAGGCTAGTCCAGCTTTTATCCAAGGTCGCGCTAGTATTCGGCCCCCACCAGCAGCAGCAGAGACTTGGCAGCGTGCCGCATACCTATTATATACCTCCACTTCCTTTTCCATATAGATGTCTATATATGTGCCGCTTGCCTCGAAGGAGTGCCGTTGCTTGCGCGCCCTTTACTTTTGCCCCCCACCTCGAGGCAGCAGCAGCAGCTTCAGCTACTCGTCCCATCCGGATACTTGGTTGAAAATATGCGCGCGGCTTTGAGACACGACTATACAGTATATACATATGAATATATATATAGATATAGTTACCTACACGACGACGACGGCGGCCGATTTCTTCCGCGAGCTTGAGAGTGTGCTGTGTTGTAGTAGAGCTCTCTTGACAGGTGGCGACTCGAACGCTTAGACTTGGCACCTGTGTGCGCGCCGAGTACACGAGCAGCGCGCTATCTCGCGACTTCAGGTGCGCTGCTGCTTTCTCTCTCTCTCTCTCAATATTGCAAATATGGCGAATTACTGCCTGCTAAACTCGCGCGCCTATATCTTATCTAGATACCGCGACGGGCTGCTGCTGCGATGCTGCGTTGCCAACGCGATCGTCGTCGTCGTCGCGTACAGAGGCAAAGGCATGACTTAGCCTCGCGCAACGAGGCAAGCCTGTGTGCCTCGTGTACTGTATATGTATGCAGGTACATAATGCATACTCGACCTGCTGCTGCTATTACCCTCGTAACGGATCGGAAAAGTTTTTGCTTGTGTAAAGCTTCACAAGCATGAAAAGATATTTGTCTGTGTGTATTTGTACGCGCTAAAATATGTATTCGACCCCTGGCAGAGTGTGCCAATATATCGATTTGTAATTGGTAATTAATCGCAGACGATTTCAAGTTTAACGAAGCAATAAACGCAAATTGACATTTTCCGGGAGCGAGAGAAAAGAGCTAGCTCGCGCCCGTAACGATATACCAATAAATATATTTACATTCGCCTATATTATATATTATACATGCGCTACCCTTGTCGCAAATGCACACACGCACATATACCTATATAGCATCTTCATTCATTATTCAGTTAATAATAACTGTAAAAGGAAATTGAATTAGCCACAGCAGCAACGGCGGCGGCGCTATATTGCAGCCGTTGCCTGACCCAAGAATCTCTCTCTCTCTATCGCTCGGAGTCTACCAGCAGCAGCAGCAGCAGGTCTCGGTGTACATGTATTACTCGCTTTGCTCTTTTATATATTTTTGCTCGGCATAAAAATGTAGCTCGACTGTGAGCGACGACCTTTCTTTTTCATTTTCTCTCTCTCTACCTCTACATCTCGATTCTTTTGCGGGTCGCCCATGAGTCGCAGGTAGCAGCAGCGCAATGCGCGACAGCTATAGCTGACTACGTCGAAATGAATCATTATTTACAGCATAATTAAACTAGAACCGAGCAGCAGTTCTCTGTAAAATTTTTCACTCGTATTGAACGATGCCCTCCCCCGTTCTTACGTCCATAAAAACCATAAATAAGTATACTCATTGCTATTATTGTCGTTATTGTTGCTCGAGCAATTTGTGCCTTGAGCTTTTTTTATAATAAATACAAGAAGGAACTTGTGCCAAGCAGCTGTCTAGTGCTGCTGTACTGTAGCCAGCCAGAGCTGCTGCTGTTGCTGTTGCAACCTAGCTGTAATGCTGCTCAATCAGAGAGAAAGGATGCCTTTTAAAAGGCCAGAGAAGGGATAGGTAAGAGTGTGTGTGTGTGTCTGTATGTGTGCTGTGCTGCACACGAATAGATGTCCCGAGAGCCCGCGACGTCGCTTTCCAAAGTTTCATTTCATAATGCCCAAGTACTATACGCGCTAGAATATTTATTAATATTATACGCGCGCGCGTATTTTAACTTCAAAAAGCTCTCCTCTTTCTCTACAGCGTAGCAGCTACAGGAGAGATTTCGAAATTTCCAAAGTATAATTTACGAATGTGTCGTAAGGAAGAACCTTAAACGAAATGTGAAATAAAAAGGAAAAAAACGACAAGCAATCTGGCCTTTGAGTAAAGGCTGTAAATCTATATAGCTAAAGACAAACGATAAAGACGTCGGACGTCGTTCACGAGTCGCGTTTTTATCGGCAGGGAGAGAGAGAGAGAAGAAAAAGAGATACGAGTTTTATGTATAATAATACCTATATTATAGCCAATGCGCGCATTATTAAATTGAATCATCAGCTTGAAATGTATCTACGCCGCCGCTGCTGCTGCTACTACTCTACTCTTTGCCCGGGCGTCCTTCGCTATGCTACCTCACTCTCGAGCAGCAGTAGCCGAGGCAGAGCGCAGGTATGCGCGCATAATATACATATCTATCTCTCTAGAATTGCTGGCCGTGATGTGCCTCGTAGCGTCGACTCGATCGATCGATCGCGATCGGTCGATTGCGAGGGCTTTATACAATTTAATATCTAGATCTTTTTCAATATCGCGCAGTAGGTATATAATGCACACACAGTGACAGCGACGACGACGGCGGCAACAAGAGCCAGTGTCGCTTTCAAAGTTTATCCTTTACAGCTTCATTCTGGCTGCTATACTGCTGCTATGTATATACACGCGATCGATCATAATTACACTTTCTCCAGCTGCTGCTGCTGCTTCTGTTGCTGCTGTTGCTGATTTGTGTATCTACTCCTCTATATATATATATATAGACGCGTTATGTACAAGAAACTAATTAAAACCCAGCGGCTTTTTCCCCGAATAAGCGCTATGCTGCTACTGCTACTCTCGCGGCTAGAGCAGTAGCAGCAGCTCGCGCATATACTTTTTTTTATTTTTGCCCGCGTGGCCGCTGCATCTTTTATTATATGCCTTATTATAACGACTAATGGGTTTTGCCCGCAACATTGCATAGCTCAGGCACTACTGCTCTCTCTCTCTCTCTCTCTCGGTGGCGCGCGCGCGCGTCTCTTGTCAACTTTTTTTCCAGTTGCGGCTGCTGCTCGGCTACCTATATTATAGGTAGTACTGGAGAGCTAGATATAGAAAGGTTGTACCTTTTTCTTTCTCCATTGCTCCGTACGTATACATATCTTTTTTTTTCTCGCTGCTGCTGCTGCTGCTGATACAGCCTCGCCTCTTGCCTCATCATTTGCTCATAGAAAATCAGCAGTAGCTATTCCCATATCGTTTCTACATTATATTCTCTTGCCCACTCTTCGCTCTCTCTCTCTGTCTCTCTCACTCCCGGACACATCGCGCTGGCAGCATTATCGAATTCCGTTGGCAGCCCAGCAGCAGCAGCAGTAGCAGCATCAGCCTAGGCTCATCTATCCATTTTTGCCTGTGCAAACACTCGGCCACACAACTGCACTCGTGGCTTTCGTGCACGTACACACAAGCAGCCACGTTTATTATATACACGCTCTAATGCCCTCCCGCGTGTTTTTCTTATTCTTATAAACCGCACACGCTGCAGCTGTACACACCCTTTACTCGTTTTATTATTCGCCTTTTTTTAATCGCCATCATTGCAAAATGATTAATAACGAATTAACGCGCGCGCCACGCCACTGCCGCGGATATTATACTGCCATACAAAGCTGTGGCGAAAATCAATTCCTTTTGCCGGTGGGCGCGCGCGGAGGGATTACGACGAGGAAAATGATGAAATAATCAGGCTCATCCATAAACAGCAGCAGCAGCAGCAGTCACGGTCAGAGTTATAAGAGCTGAATCGTTTTCAAAGTGCAACGCGTACATTATATTATTAATAATCGAACCCAGAGCGCACACACATACACGTATTATATGTGCACGGTAGGAAGAAAATGAATATGTACAACATTGCACATAATGATTAAACATAGATATAAATATTCTATATATCCTATAGGTACTAGGGTGCTGCTGCCGCCCGCCCACGCGCGCCCTTTTATATTCTCCGCCAACGCCCGCCAGCCCCGGAATATTAATTTCTCCGTCAATTGTGCACTAAAAATTCTCTCGTCTTTTCCATCCCATGGCAGCTGGCTAGGCGCAGCTATCTCTGTATAGATGTGTGTATATAGACCCAAGCGTACAGCAGTTACGCGTTGCACGTGAACGCCTATCCTATATATACATATCTATATACGTGTGTCCTCTCTCTCTCCCTCTGTAATAAAGTCTCTCTCTCTCTCTCTCTCTCTCTCTCTCTCTCTCTCTCTCTCTCTCTCTCTCTCTCTCTCTCTCTCTATCTCTTCGGGCAAGTTATATCCTCCGGGCATATTTGCATATTTCATAATATGCACACACATACACACACATATACTAGTTACAGTGAGGACGGCAGACAGCAACAGCAGTTGCTCGACGGCCGTGCACACACACTGCACTAGCAGGGAAGCAACGAAAATGTTGCATTACATCTCTCTAAAATATAGGAGCTGATGGCCGAGCCCGGCTCTTTTTTCACGCCTATCCGTAGAGTGCAGCTTCTAAACTTGAGCATATTTGGTCTTATCTAGTGGTTTTGTCAAAAAATAAATTATAAGTTAATGAGAAGCTCGAACATTTTCTTATCCCTCGATTCACGAAGAAATTCATCTCGACAAATTTGAGCCCGTTTTTTTTACAAAACAGAACCATTAATTCAATGCAATTTTACATGAAATTTTCGTTGAAAATGAATGTATTAATTCTGATTTATTTTTTAACATAAACTGCACAAAAATGCATGAACATGCAATTGCATACTTTACTTTTTATTCAAAAGTGAACGAAAAAGATTTAATTCTATACTCGAATATAAATACTGATTTATTTTTTGTAATACTTGCTCAAAAAATGTATGGAAATTCAATCATAATTAAAGCCAGCCTTCCACGCTACATGGCGAGTTTATTTATCTGTAAATTTGCAAGTGGCAAAGTCAAAATGTTTATATAAGAGCAGGTAATGTACGTATGCAAACAATGATTTCCAAATTTATATTATTATTAAATTTATATTATTTAAATTAAATTAAATTTCATTAATTTCAATGCTTCTACCTGAAACTGAATTCCTCTAGATGAAGGAAAAAAAGTTTCTCCGCTTTTGTATTAATTTCAATGTAAATATTATTAACAGTGTATCCGCCTGATTTATTAGGTGCATCGAGCCCATTGGCATGTATGTGTGTGCGTAAAGATATGCATATCGCAACATCGTCCCCGCGCTCTTCGTCATCGCGCGCATTTGCATTTTTGCTGCTTCATTTTCTCGCTCGTATCTTATATAACGTTTCTCGCATTATTTTTTTTATAAACTCAAAGGTGTGAGTATACTTTTATTTCGGGGGGCCTCGTTCTGTTTATTAAATTATTTACAAATTATCTGTGTCGTCAGCTTATCCTTTTTCATCTTCTTCTCCCTGTTTATACCTTGTAATCTTCACACCATCATTTTCATCCTCGACTCCAACTGATCAGCCTGTCATCTTGACGGCGTGTCTTTTTATTTTTTGCGCTTGCATTAAAGCGAATAAAACCAAACAATTGAAAAGTACAATACGCTCTCCATTGTCGTTGCTTCTTTCCCTCTCTGTCTGTCGACACCTCGGCTCTTTTTTCCCTCCCATTCTAGTTTACCTTAACGCTCAGTTTTCTTTAATCTCCATTTAGCATTATATTATATAAGTAGTTCATATATATGCTGCCTGTGTATTTTATTCTTTTATTTTTATTTATTTTTTTTGCCACTGCAATACAGTCATATCTCGGCTATGTGTTTCGTATACACACACAGAGCTACACCCGCATATACCGAACCCCCTTCAACTATTTACACGCACTCTTTCTCTGCCACCTTATTCTTCTATTTTCTCTCTTTCTCACCCGAGCTAAATCCTTTTTGTTTCCCTCAACGTGAGCCGCGTTTTTTACCCTCCTTGCTTTTCCTCTCTCTCGCTCGCTCTCTTTTTTACTCACTTACTGCTCGGGCGTTTATTCCTTTCATTCAATTTTCCACGCACATACGCCCTCTTTTTCGATTTCACGATTTAAGTAACTCCTAGAGCCAATGTGTGTTGCTTTATATATGCTATATACTTATACTTATATTTATTACAAAATACGTATGCTCGCTCGTGAGCTTTTGAGCACGTGTGGGCAGCGCAGCATCGACAGAAGAAAAAGAAGGAGTAAAAGTCATATCAGCGAAAATGCATCGTGACCGTTGCAGCCGAGGCTGTATAGCGGCGGCAGCAGCAGCAGCGGCATCGATTTGTCCATAAAAATTTTTTTTCTCCCCCCTTCGTACACCCTCTACCCCTTGCCCAGCTTCTTTTCGCGAGCTATTACCTTCTCCTGGAAATCGCTCGCGCCGCCGCCGCCACGAGCTCTGGGAAAGTTTTCATCTCTTTTCCTCGCGTATTTCTGATCCCTAAAGAGCCTCGTGGAATAAATTCCAAAGACCGACACGCAAGTGGTACGGACGATGGAGAAAGAGAGAGAGAAAGAGCAAGAGCGATTGCCTTGCTGCGCGCATAATTTCTTCCCTCTCTCTCTCCCTCTCTTATAGATTCTCTGCAGTTTTACGTCCTTTTATATGGCTCGAGCTTTCATCTTTTTTTTTCCTTTTTTTTATCGTTTTCGACGCAGCCGGTAATATTAGTAGTTTGCTCATCAAATGTCAAATTTTTCGCTTGATCCAGCACTCCTGTTCGGCCGTGGCGTCGCAAAAGCTGTAAGATTCCGAAAAGTATTATGCGTATTATATACGTACGCGCGCGTGCGGCTTTCAAATACCATTTACCGATTATTAACACTGGCGCTTTTTCGCCAACATCGAAACGCCGCCACCACCCCGCTATTTAATTTCGAAGAAATGGTGAGAATCGCTGGCTGCATTAAAACATGCGCGGTAGCGGTCGTAAGTGCGAGAAATGAAAGAGCAGATTTGCGTAAAAAACTATGAGGTAAGTTATTAAAAAATTTTTTTACCATAGGGTTTAAAAAGTATGAAGGAAACACTAAAATTTCAACACGCTAAAAAACTTCCCTTGTCTGATAGAGAGTGAGTGAGAGAGAAAAAAAATATGAGGAGCAGGAAGGAGTAGGAGAGAGTGAGGAAAAGAAACTTACTCTCTAAACTTTTTACATGGATATACGTATAGCCTCTTTCATGCGCGCAAGTACTATTGCAAGGCTGCTCGTGTGTATGTGGATGTGTGTGTGTGTGTGTGCCGTCAGTTGGGAAGAACCCGCGGGATTTCTTTGAAAATCCATCAAACATTTCAAACAGTCTGACTCTTTGAGAAAAATCTTGAACTTAACATAAACGTGGCACGTACGCAGCAGCGCACTGCACACACACATACACACGTATGCATATACCCTTAAAGACATAAACGTCCTTATTTTTTGTGCCGAGGAGTATGTCAGAGCTTGGGCTTGTGTGTTTTTTACATATTGCGCGTGCCAAGCTTTCTAAAATCAGGTCAGCGGAAATTGAATTTATAAGCCGTAAAATATATTCTTTTGTGTCATTCATACTGCTGCTGCTGCTGCTCGTGCGCGCGTATTATGATGCCTCGGCAGAACAGAAGGAAAATACACGCACCTGATTTTTGCGACGCGACACGCGCGCGCGCGCGCGAGGGCAAAAAGTTGATGTTTCTCTCGTCTATACTTATACTCTATATACACCACCGCGACGTGCAAAAGTAAATTTTCACTTTAAGGTAAACTCGCGCCAGCGCGTTCATGCTCGATACGTATACACGTATATAACGGTAAAACAGAAGGAAAAACAAATTCGTCGACATTTCGGGCGCTTTGAACTCGCGAGACTCAACGCGGCAGCACCCGGCCCGAGGGTACGCGCGCGGGACTCGTGTAAATCTTGGGGAAAAGGGAAAACTGGAGAGACGTAAGCTTTGCGCGCGCATCGCTACAAACGACTTTGGTGTAGCTGCTACAACTACCACCTTTAGTACTGTAGTGCACTACTGCTCGTGACAATACGGTAAACGCTACAATTTTCTCTCTTTTCTTATGCTAAAATTTGACGACGACGACGACGACGAAGGAGAAGAAGAAGAAGAAGATAGCTTTGTGCGATGTATCTGCAATAATTCGGCATTCGCTGGGAAGTTCAAGCTAGGCGACAAAGCAGCTCTTCGTACATTATCGCGTCGATGAGAGAATAAAATAGAAAAAAAATAGAGAGGCGGGAGAGAGAGAGAAGCTGCAGCCGTTCGTGCAGTCTCGAGCACCATTCGGAGTCGTAATCTTCTTTTTGACACGCGCCTCCGCAGCCGCCGCCGCCGAGTAAATGAAAATAAATTCGTCAATTGGTTTAACTACCACCACCACCACAGCAGGTGTATAATATATGAATGCCGCATTTGTGTATGTCTGTGTGTGTGCTGTAGGTTGGTACACATACACAAACACGATGAGTGGGTATATTATACTGAATAATGCGAGAGGCGTGATCGAGCCGAAAGCCGCGGACTTAAATTTTCATCGGCTTTTGGGCGCCAGCAGCAGCAGCCACCGTTGCCACCGCTGCCTGCCACCCACGCCGCCACTGGCCGGATTACTCATTCAAATGGACACACACATAAACTGCTGCTGCTGCTGCACTCGTACCTACATGCACACACATAGATAGATAGCGAGGCCAGGCACACGATCGCGTGCAATTGGCGGCGCGGCAGCTCCGGTTTATAAGAATGTAGACGCTTAGATGCGCGTCGGCGAGGCTCTCCGGGTTAAAGACACCGGCCGTGCATGCATGCACGTGCGCACGCGCCCGCAGAAATTTCGCGGCGCTGCACAAGCCGAGTGAAACTTTAATACGCTGTGTTTTAGCTCTGCCTCTCATCCTTCTATCTCTCTCGTCCGCGCGGCCCTGTTCGTACATTATACGCCCGTGAAATTTACGTCGCGAATATATAAAGCCCCGCGCGCGCGCGCGCGCTGCAGGAGGCTAACTATATTGATCAAGCTGCAGCACAAGGGTCATCTTGCGTAATGTAAGCCCGGTCGCATATATAGCGCAGTGATCCCCGTGCCGAAACACACACTCACCGGTTTTCTCTCTGTAGGCCGCGCGTCGAGTCGCGCACGTGTGTCCACGAGAGTAGCAGCAGCGGCACTAATTAAATGTAACTTCATCTTAATTAATTAAACCTAACGTCGGAACGAATCGCGACTGTATAGGTATACGCGCGGTTGGTATCGCGCGCGCGCGCGCAGCACACATGATATAGTTTACGGCCGCAGCGCAGAGCACGAGCCAGTGTCACACAGCAAAATGTGCGGCTACATCACTGTCGAGTACGGCGGCGAAGAGAGAGAGAGAGGATATCTTTTTTCCTCGCCTTATGTTTATCACATTTTCTCCGGCGCGCCAGAGCCGAGCTGAACTTTCCTAATCATCCTTATTGTTATTATTGTCATTACAGCTGCCTCAAAGAGAGTAGCAGTAGCAGTAGTGGCGCATTGTTTTGCCTTACAACGCAAATACTTCAAAGAGTACTACTACTACTACTACCACTACGTCGAGGCAGCCAGAAAATATTTCCAGAAAATTAAGCTTTACAGAAGAGAGCAGAAGTACTGACGCGCAAGTTAACGAGTTATAACGTACATATACTCTCGTTACGTTTGCCAAATTGGACCTTCTCCACATTGGATCGACGCGCTACATTCATGCATTATTGTATATCGCCTAGAGCTTTTATAATCGAGAGCTCGAAGCTCGCTCGTTCGCGCTCAAATTGACTATGTATATACATGCGCGGATATATATATATATATATATATATAGATCGATTCGGAGCATCGGGCTGCGTCGCTTACACGCATGCACATGCGCTGCACGCGCGGATCTCGTGCAGCCGACGATCCTCCTCCGACACGGCGTGTGTTTTGATAACTCATTGCAAATACCAAGTTTCTTTTCGCGTACTTCGAGTAGTAGTGGCTATAGCAGCAGCAGCGAGCTGAATTTTTCGCATCTCTCGCGCGCTCAGGAAGTAGAGGCCCGCTTGCCGTATGCCGAGAGAGGTCAAGAAATCTGATATATAGGAAAAAGCTTAGGGTAAAAAGTCTTGTATTATCCGCGAGTACGCGCGCGGCTCCGAGGCAGGCAGCAGCGCGTATCTCTCTCTATGTAACTTCAGCAGCGCCCGGTGAGTACGTGATGCGCATTATGGAGCAGCGGCCGCTTGAGTATACGCGCGGAGAGTTTGAACTGCAGCGCGCACACACACGTGTGTGGATGTGTGTGTATGTGTGTGTGCGTTTGCAAGGAGAAATAGGTATAAGGGCCATTTTTCTTTCACTTACTTTGCTCAACGTGATCCTCGACGTACGTACGAGGCGAGGCGAGCCTGCGAGTAGAAGAAGCCGTGTGTGTAGAACACGCATGTCTATATATGTTTGTAAGTATCTCGCATACTCCGTTATCACGTTCCGAAAGAGAGAGAGAGAAAGAGAGGAGAGCTTGAGCTTCTCACCTTCTTCTACTCTTCCAAACTGGCAGTTTCTCTCACTCGCTCTTACGGGCTTGGGAAATATTAGCCAGCTTCATTTCCATTTCCGGGCAATTGAAATAATATTGAATAGGCTTTCTTCTATGTAAAAATTATTTTTCTTCCCTCAAGTAAACTTTCGCCCACTGCACACTGCAGTTCCTTTTTTTCCTACTCCTTTTTTTGGGGAGGGCTCTCACAACTCTAACTTTCGTAATCCCTCGTGTGACTCTAGTTGGCATATATACACACTCTGCTGCTGCTCACAGCAGTCCATATACCCACTAACACTAGCTCAGCCCTGATGATAGTTGCAGCTTTAAATTTTTGCCAACTCTCTCTCTCTCTCTCTCCTGCGCTTGAGCGCGATGAAGCTTAAAGAGCTCGCACACGAGGTCCTTTTTATTCGACCGGATGAATTTATGTAATTCACTCGCGCTGCGTTGCCCCGTCGGTGCGCGAGATATTGACTTTATAAGCGCGCACAGAGGGAGAGCTCTTCTGGGCGCGAGGAAAATTATAATGGTCCTGTCTCCTTCTTTGCGCGCCATTTTACGGGTCAAACGTAACTAATAGCAGAAATTTATAGAAAAAAAAGGAAAGCTGAAAAAATGTTCATTGCCTTTCTTCGAGCAGATATAAATTTTCAACTATTACGTAACGCTTATACGAATTCCAAATTACACCGTTTTCAATATATTAATGTGTAAATGATATATCTTTGGTTACGCGATCGGTCAATTCGAACGTACAATCTATATTTTTTTTTCTGAAGAAAAAAAATATTGTAAACGGTCATTTAATACATTTCGGTATACATTTTTCAAAAAAAATTTTTCGTGTTCGATTATAATTAGAAAGGGCATAAAACGTTTTTCTTTTTGTAATCTTGCTACAGTTTCATGAATTTTCATTTTTAATTAAATTACTTTTTGCGATTATTCGTGAAAATGCAATGTTTTTAGCGCTTACATCTCGTTAGCCTTTTTGTGCTCGACTTGATGCAAGCAGGACAGGACAGAACAGAGGGAACGAACGAAAGAAAGAGAATAACACGCAACAGAATTATTATTTGCTTGGAAAGGGCTTTCCATTCAAATTTCCTGTTACATGATTCATGCCAAGCCGCGGCGAGGCTGGCAAAATTTGAATCTCAAATATGTCTTATCCTCTCGTGCTCAGCTCTCTCTCTGTCTCGGGCGTCTTGAATGTCATGCAGCCTCAGCAGCAGCCGCAATGGTGTCACAAACGAGGCAGCGAGCGCAGCTTGTATATCTTTGCGAGGCTCTTGCGCGCCTGACGCATTTGAAAAATAAACCATTTCCAAAATCGCAGTCGCGCGCGGAAAGTGTCTCAAAATTAAAATCGAGCTATACACTTCGAATCGAGGAAGACTTCGTTAGAATACGTTGTTACGCAGCTGCAGCAGCAGCTTTGTACCTATTTATAACGGCGCGTTCTGCGGCTTCGAAAATTCATGCAAATGTTGAAAAATTTATCATCGCGATGGCCGGGGGGGGGGGGGGGGGGGCCGTTTTTCCGTCGACCTACACACACAACTTCTTTTTGGCCGCACCGCTGCTGCCGTGTATTACCTCCTATTTCTTCTCTGCTCTCAAATTTGTAGCCTTTACCTTCCGAGTTTACTCTCGGTCTCATTCTCTTTCTACCTACCTACCTACCTATTTTTTTTTTTACTCCACCGACTGATTTTCCACAAGGGTATTATGCTAAGTCGACATTATGCGTTTTTTCCTTGCCTTCTGTGCTGCTTCAAAGCAAAACCCATCGTACTTGCAGCTATATCTCTCTGCATGCGCACACGTGTGCCCTCTTTCTCTCTCTTACTCTCTGCGTGCTTGGCGCTATTACTTTGTGTAACTCTTTTAGGTGCTTCGCGTAATGGGGCGAAAAAAGAGACTTTCCAGATTTTTTTCCTGTGTTTATCTTTTATCTCGCATCGATCGATAATGCAGCCTCCGCGATTTATCCAGCAGCAGAATTTTGCAATTTTCACAGGCGTGTACGGCATGTACGCGTGGCTAAAATAATTATGACTTTAATGCTGTATGGAAAATTCGTTTTAAAAAATAACTGTCGACTTGATTGTAAAAAAAAAGGAAAAAATCAATTTCAAGTATCTTTAAAATCCAATTAATTATTCCTCCATAATGTACACTGTTATGAAAAAATATGAAAAAAAAAAATAAAATAAAAGATAACGCGCCGTGCGGCAAAGAATGCCAGCAATTTTTATTTTCATTTGTTGTGTGTAAGCTCGGGTGTACCGGGCCCGAGTACAGAGAGTGAGAGAGAGCAAATTCTCGAGCTAAATAAGCTTATTCCGACTATTTATCACCACTTGTGGAGTCGCGCTCGCTCGCTCGCTCTTTCGCCACCACTGCCGCCGCTACACGCTACAACCGCTGGTTACCGCTCTCTCGCTCCACCTTCTTTATCTCTCTATAAATATAAAACGTTCACATAACAGTAAATACATTTCTGATCCGCCGTAAGGGTGTATTATGAGCTTGCGAACAGATACGGCTCGCGTGTATACGTACGTCTTTTTTTTCGTATACCTACTCCTCCTCGTCCTCTTTCATTTCGCGTGCTTTGCACTAACAGTAATAGGATCGCGTTGGATTCGATGAAGCTTTCTTCGATTTTATTTTTCGCTTGATTTAGTTCATTTCTTTGATTCTCGCGATGCGAAAATTGCCGCGCTTATAGATATATAATAAGGAGCAGCAGCACCACCACCACTACCACCGCGTACCGAACTGGAAAAAAAGTTGTCACTCCGAAGTTTTACAGTTACGCGAGAACGATCGCGCGCGTTGAAAAAGTTTTTGACTTCTCTGCCTACTACTCGTTAAAAAAGGAACTGTGCGTGAATTAATTTTACTTCGATGAGATTTTATAAACACGAAGCGCGATGTAAGAAGAAGTAAAAGTGAACTGACAGAAGTAAAAACGTAAGCGCATTAAGCGCGACGTTAGAGCATTGGCATGTGCGAATAATGATACGTGGCGTGCTGCATCTGCCAAACCGGGCGTTATCTCAATAATATCAACGAAAAGCGAATAGTAGTAATACCTCGACGAGATAACTGGCAGTTTAATTGGCAACGGCGGAGCATCCCCCGCACGCATAACAAAGCCACTTGAATAGCTTTGCGTCTATTCGCTTATGTATATATACGTACATTTGTAAGCGCTTTTCCGTGCGCACTTTAGATCGCGATGTCATTAGTCAAAGAGTGACAAAAGAGTGTACACATTATTGTGTATATGTTATGATTGTTTACGGAGGCAGGGCAAGGTACAAAATAAATACTCGATTATGTGTGTTTCGAAAATGAACCACATAACGGAACTCGGATGTGTTGTATTTGTGCGTCCCCGTGCAAGCTCTAGACCAGTTTCTTGACCTTGGCGTTCCCGACCGTTGGCGGAAAGAGGGACACAGAGCTGTAGAGATGATCGAATTGTACTGCTGACACATTATATACATATTGCGCAGGGGTAGAGATGACTGAAGTCATGGAAATTGCTTTAGTTTTGCACGCCCACAACCAGAGAGAGCGAGACAGAGGTGCTGAACCGAGCTTCAATTTCGAGTTCAACACAGCCGCGTGACAGGTTTTGCGCAAAAGCTCGTCTCTCGCCCGCGAGCTGTCTCTATATTTATATCTATATCAATGCGAAGATAAGGTTCATTTAAAAAGGAATCCTTGTGAAAAGGGAAATAGAAAAGGGTCGCTAGAGCAGGCAAAGTCTTAATTTCTTTTTGAACTATCCTTCGCGCGTTTTTTTTTCATCCTCGGCTCCTTCTTTTTTTTGCCCTAGCATATACCTGCTCTCTCTCTCTCTCTATCTCACTCTGTCTACTTATAAAGCTCGAATTTTCTTTCTCCGACTCTCCGCACTACCGTTCGTACCGGATATTATGTAATATTCTATTCTCTCGTTGCATTTTTCATAAAGCCGTTGGGCACTGCGTCGTCCTCTCTCTCTTCTTTTTTCTTCTTTTCGTGATTTTTTTCTTTTTCGTTCTCCCATGTAAATATAATATTTGGCGCGGTACAGAATTTAAGCGCTTCAACCGTATATAGTTCGAATATATACAGGTATATATATCAGTTCGATCGGAACATTGATTTCACAAAGTTAAGCATCTTACAAGCGGTGCGCGAGACTAAACCAGTGGGAGCCACCTATAAACACACACACACACTCAGTCTCTTTCTCTTACACCAAACTCATTCACGCGCAGACCCCCTACCCTCCCCTCATCTCACCTCTCTCTCTCTCTTCCTCTACATGCAATATTGCACATCCAAGTACTTGCAGGATGATAATTCAATTACCAGAGAGAGAGAGAGAGAGAGAGAGAGAGAGAGAGAGAGAGAGTCCTGGGTTGGCGCTGCGCAACATCAGTAGGTAGCGATATGCGCGCCGGGCTATATACCCTCTGTGACGTTGCTGCTGTGCACTACTGCTACTGCGAGGGAGTGAGAAAGAGCGAGAGCGAGAGAGAGAGAGAGAGAGAGAGAGAGAGAGAGAGAGAGAGAGAGAGAGAGAGAAGCGATGATCGATACTTTGACTATGCACTTCATTAATTATGCTTTCTCGCTCAGTGAATAAATTCGTTGCGTTACTACTATATCTGTCTGTGATGTATACGCGAGTCTGTGTTTGTGCAGCAGCAGCAGCGGCAGCAGCAGGGCTGAATTTCTGTGCTGCCGCTGCCACCAACGCCTGTATACGCTACATCGATATAAATATCGAATTCTCTTCGTTTATACCTACGCGTAATCGCGTATGGCATTTAGGCCCTAGCCTCGCAATATCTAAAACTCAAGTACGTATACAGCACAGCTCCAGCGCACAACCACCACACCTTGAGCGGTGGCGGCGCACGCCGGAAAGGGTGAATTAACCAAGCTCGACGAGAGCTAGCTAGCGCTTTAATAGCCAAGTCAGGCAGGCAAGGGGATAGGGAAAAAAAATAAAGCCAGAATGTGTCTTTGCTGCTCGCTTGCACGAGTTGGCAATTTGACCGAGAGCGATTTTCCAAACCCTTTGAAATTTCGTGATTTCGAAATGCGAGCGTCAATTATGAATATATACGCATGCGCGGTGTATGTATGTACGCAGGTAAAAGCTTTGATTAATGGTTGCATTTTTAATAAACGCATCGGCGTACGGCGCGTCATAGAATGTTGTATTACAAAACTTTTGCTCTCTCTGCATGCCCCCGAAAAAAGGAGAGAAATAACGCGAGAGAGAACCAATCGAAATTATATTTAATCAAAAACTTTGTGCGATGCAAAAGTTACTGATCAGATATAATATTAAAATCTTTGCTCATTGAATATGATAAACAGTGGACGTTTAATTTATCGTCTATATATAATATGCGAGATCTATCTATGTGCAATTTTTCCCTCTCTCTCTCTCTCTCTTCATAAATTAAACAAATTCTTTCATAAAGTTTTCATTAAAAATTTGCCAGGGAAAATTTTTCCTCAACTCTACTTCTAAAAAGAGCAGTTACGTTTCAAGTTTTATTGTAATTTTGTTTTGCTTCTTTTTTCTATATAACGACGAGTCAAAATACGTCATACAGAGGAGAATGCGCTTCGGTGGGAAAACGTGATATTTACGCAGTCTTACTTTACAACCATTTTTTTCGTGTCAAAAAAAAAGGGAGTGAGAGAGAGAAAGAAAACGTCATCCGCTGTTGTTGTCGTTGTCGCTTACACCTTTCACTCATGCAACTCATAGACACAGGAGCTTTTTTATTTTTCGCATCGCGTGTGTATGTGCTTCTCTAGGCTCTCTCTTTCTGTTTCTCTCTTGAGAGAGTGAGAGAGTCAGAGTGACGGGAGCTTGCGCACAAGTAAAGGTTCTCATGCATAACACTAATTTCATTTTTCTTCTTTTTTTTCTCTTCTCTGTTTTGCTCATTTTTTCGTGTACACACTTTACATGAGAGTGAGAAAAAGGCGCGCCGTGCGGCAACTACAGTTTTTTCGTTCGCGAACTAGGATTTTGCACCAGTGCATATTTTTAAACACGAAATCGTATACGCACACACACGAATGAAAAGCCTGAAATTACTAGTTATTTTGTAAAAAAAAATTGCATTTCAAAATATCGCGTCGACGTCAATGGAGAAAAAACGTCAAACGCGGGCTCGTGCCTCGCTCTCTGAGTAGTATAGCTTTACACGCGTGCCAGTGTATAAAAGCTCTAAACTTCGACAAAACTAGATATCGTACACCTCCTTCAACTTTTTTCATTTCGTTTACTTCTCTCTCTCTCTCTCTCTCTCTCTCTCTCTCTCTCTCTCTCTCTCTCTCTCTCTCTCTCTTTCTCTGCAAAGTTCGTCTCGCATTTCTATTATTACATCTCTCACTCTGTTATCGAGTGTATATTCGTAATTCAAGCTCTCTCTCTCTCTCTCTCTCTCTCACTAGCTCTGTACAACGCAATGGGCAATCCCTGTGCTTCATATCTAGCGAATATTTTCTCAATTAGTCGTTTCGCGAAACGCCAAATTATCGAGAAATCAATCAGTCCACGTAGTAATTGAAATAATCGCGTAAATGAGAATCGACCGTTTTATTATTTGATGCAATTACGTTTTTCTCTCTCCTCTTTTTTCCCTCCTTTTTTTTACATTTTTGCAATCTATTTTACTCGAGCGACGTGGATGAAGTCACCTTCAGCAAAATCCTGCGCAAAAAGCCCAACAAAATAAAAGAAAAAAAAACGCTGCAGAAAAAAAAGGAGAAATCAGTAATACGCGAGCTCCGTTTTTATTTGCGACAGATGCGCGCGTGCGGCGAGCCTCGGTTTGTTGTACACACGCACACAACAAAGCTTCTCCATCCTCATCAACAATCGACATCATGCGCGAATTTCCGCTGTAACGCCGCCCGTGGAAAACTTCCGGAAGCTTGTCTCTTTTATTATTATCATTATTATTATTATTATTATTATTATACTTTTTTTGTTCCCCAGCCTTCCTCTATTCCCATTCACATACACCCACACCCACACACACACACATAGAGGTAAAACGAAAGAAAGAAAGACAATACTTCGCAATTCTGCGGTTTTTCGCGCATCGTATATCTTGCACAAGTGCAAGCTCGTTCGCCATGTGTTTATGTGCGTGTATTTATATGCTTGTCGTGTGTTTGTGTGCGTGTAGTATATATATATGAGCTTTCAATAGAAACTGTACAAGGGCCCGTTGTAAAGCTTTTGTGCTCGGTGTTCGCTTTTCAGTCGGCGGCGGTGGTGGCGATGCTGTTTACCGTTGAGCGCAGAGAGAGAAAGAACGAGAGGTACACACACGCGCACGTATTCATGTACGCACACAAACGCGTTTGTAACAATCTCGATGCGCTATACACATCCGATTCGATAAATATGCGCTGAGCTTTTTTTACATTACGACTTCTGATGCGTGCGTGGGGCGTTTCTCTTTCTATACGTATATGACACATAATACGTATACGTAGCGAGAGAGGATTTTCGATTGAAAAACGGAAGTATTTGCGTGACCGAATGTGACGGCAAGCGATATCCCAAGATTCACCCCCTGCGCAATTCCTGTGTTTTACAAACGTTTCGGAATATATACCCTTCGGTAGAGAAATATATATTGATATCGTAGTACATTGTGAAACAAAACGTTCACTGCGCGCGACAAGAGAGAAACTGATATAAAGAAACAAGTACGAGTATTAGAACGGTATACCTGCGTACAGTTCGAACACGTGTATTGGCCATTTTATACATCGTGTAAGCCCTTAGCGAAATTCTGTTGCATCGTACTGACTTGGTGTGTATGTAAGAACAGGGAGTCCCCACGGAAAATCCGGAGGCTGAATATTTTCTCCCTGCTCGTTATATATCAATTTCGGTGTTTGGGAAATTTTTCCCCCTGCTGGCGCTGCTGACGCTGCCCTAATGTATGCGGTCGGAATACGAAGAAACGTACCGTTCACGAAGTTGATCTATTGACCAATCGATCGACACCTATACGCGCACGTTATATATATATATATATATTTCAACTTTTACGCCATATTATCGAGGGGCGGCTGGGCTGAGAAAACATCGAATTCTTCGAGCTTTTAGCAAGATTTTTCCGCTCAAGGGCTCGCACGTTGTATAGTCTAGTCTTCTACGAAACAACGGGGTCAGGCAACGAAAAAAAAAGAGGAAAAATAATAAAAAGGAGACAAGGCAAAAAGAATCAAATAAAACTTTTTCCCTCGAACTCATGCATAACTCAATTCGCTGCCGTGTATGTATGTATATATAACAAAAAGCTATGTATACGATTTCAGGATTTTGGCACGTATGTGTATAGAACAGTGTGCACAGGTATAGAGTACCTACACCCACACACACGAGCTGGGAGTGGAAAATGTACTACCCAAGCACATTTTTCTACCATTGGAATGGAAGGCTACATCCCCCAAGCCCTCGTTCGGGCTTACAATGCAACTCTCTTACATTGAGTTTACTCCTCGTAAATACTATTTTCGATGCGATGGTTTCGTCTGGATTTTTCTGTGCGAGCAGCAGCAGCAGCAGCAGTAGTAGCAGCAGTGGAGAGAGAGTATTTTATTTTTGATAAATTTTAGCTCGATATCAAGCTCGTAGTGCGTGAGAGAATGTTCGGCAAAAAAATGAAAATAAAAGGAAAAATTGTTGAAAAAAAGGGAAAAAGAGCAATAAAGCTCTTTATAATCTGGCGGACGATAATTGCAACGCCGCGAGTGCGCGCGCGATTTCGGACTTGTTTGTTGTTGCCATTGTTGTTTTGGAGGGAGAAAAAAAACAATCGATCGAGGAAAAAACATTGAATCTCTGTGTGCGACCTATCGTATTTTCTTATGTGAATATGAGCGTAAGTCATTAATGCGTATACATTAAAGATAAGGATACAAGGTACAATCGTATTTTCTCTCTTTAAAACGAATGTATAAATCGATCAATCGACGAGAGTTCAAGGTTCGCTCGGAAATGTGTATTTAGATCATTATACACAATGTAGCTAATGGTCAATACGCTATTTGCCTCGTCATTATCACGTACTTTTTTTCTCTCGGCAAACTTTTTTTTTCCTGCATTTTGAATACGCACACGTGCGATAATAAATGAGATCATTTACCCAAAATCTATGCTATCGATTTGAATACATTTGGGAAGAAATTGACCCTATAATATACGCATGTTTTGAGTTCATTGATAAGAAGATCGGGAATCTCCGGCGAGGAAGCGATTAATCATTGGCCAGCAGCAGTGGGCCATGCGCAAAAACGATTATTCAGCAAAATTTTGGTCGGTCATCGAAAAAACTTCCGTTTGGAAGCTCGCTCGGGTGGGCTTTTACAGCGGAAACAGAGCGCGCCGCCGTCCTCTCTCGGGCGCTTGTAGCACGCACACATTAGCACGAGCGCGGCATTATAATACTCGAAATCTGGAGAAAAAAATCCGCGCACACTTATCTCTCTTTCTCTCGCACACAAGCACAAACGACGCGATGATCATCGCGGCGGCAAAACACACGCGATCGAGAGTAAGACCAATACACATATACACATAATTTACGTACAGGCATATGCGCGCAGATTTCTCTCTCTCTCTCTCTCTTTCTCTCGCGCGCGCACGAGAGCGCTTCGCGATATGTTACGTGCCGAAGACGCCGCGGCAGCTCGACGCAGTGTCACTCGATAAATTGAAATGAATAGTTGGCTCTTTGGCTCGGTGCACACACGTATGTATATATATAGTTAGATTGCGGAGTGAGTGAGACAGAGAGACGACAGCAGCATCGGCGACGACGACGACGCGAGTCACATGCGGCCTCGTTGATAATAAAACTTTTTTAATACGTCGAATTAGGACTGACAATTGAAACAAATTCAACAACACAACATACACTCTATCGATCGTGATCGGTTAATACTACGATCTGCGCCGTTTTGTGTCGTCGCTGTGTCTGCGCGGATCAACGTCGATTGTATATGTTTAGTTTTCAACTTTTTGCTCTTCTCGGCGTTTTGTCTTTGGCTGCTGCAAAACTGGTAAGTCGAATGTTATTCTCTTTGTTTTTTTGTTTCCCACTCATTGAGCTTTCGTTAGTTCGGTGTTATGTATGCGCGGTAAAAGTCATCAACAGTCATCAACATTTGTTATTTCGCACAGGATTCCTTATCAAGATGACACTGAATCTCGGGATCATCGCGACGCTCCTCGTCTTGAGCTTGGCCGGGAGTCTCGAAGCGGCGCATTTCGAACATTACAACTTCAGTCTGCCGTGGAAGACGCGCAACTACGGCCTCAAGCACGTGCCGATACCGGTAAAGAATGCCGAGGATCAGTTGATTTACGTGTCGGGCTCGCTCGAGAACGCCAACAGCGTCAAGCTGGAATTCGTGGACGAGCAGTGCAAGCAGTGCAGCGTCCCCCTCAATCTCGTCTACAAGTCCATCAGTCGGCGCAGCGCCCACAGCCTCGGCAACGGCAAGATCGTCGTCACGTTCCTCATCAATCAGCTGCTGCCGCGCACCAGTCCGATGATCTCGATTCTCAAAGGCGACTGGCGCGCGGTGATCGTCGACCCGCGCGACTGCACCTTCCGCAGCGTGACCGTGGCCCGAGCCGGCAAACGGCTCGTGGGCCTGCTGCCCTACCGCGACAGATTCGACCTGCTCATCCAGAACATGGACAGCTGGCAGGGACCGAAGAACATCCGAGTGGTCAGCTACAACGATCGGGGCGAGGTCCTTCGAGGCGGATACCAGGCGCCCGTGTTGCCCGATCAGGAGATCCTCAAGATCCTCATGGCCAAGGAGCACGACTCCGAGGCCGGCTACTTCTACATGACCAGTCAGCCCCAGAGCGGCTCGTCGGTCCTCAAGCAGCTGAACTCGCGCTTCGAGGTGACGAACCGCTACGAGTTCCAGCACTCCAAGTACATCACCTACGACGAGCACGCCTACTCGGTGCTGAACGGCCGCTTCTCCGTCTGCTACTTCGACAAGGAGTCGCGCAAGAGTCTGCAGTGTCTCCTGGTGGGCGGCGATCTGCGGGCCTCGAGCGACGACAACAACGCCGCGGAGCCCGCCTCGAGCGTGAGGATCGCCTTCGACCGCGACGTGCACTTTGTCAGAGTGCGAAATCTCGGCGGGCCGGCGGGTGGCGTCGTCATTGTTTACGCGACCGATCACGAGGACGGAAGTTGCTCGGTTTACCTGCAGCTCGTTGATACTGCTGCCGCTCCTCGAGTTTCTGGAGGAGAAGAAGGAGGAGCTGCTAGTGCTCCGATTGAGCCGGTGGTCGGCAAACTGATCGAGTTTGGCAAAGTTTCCAGCGGCATATACGGCGTGTACGACTTCGAGATGCGAGACGAGTCCTATTGCGTGTCCGTGTCGACGAGAGACTCCATCCAGACCAAGTGTATTGTACCGCCCAAACTTCTCTGACGTTACTGATGATGCTATTTATTTTTACTTTTTTTTTGTACTTTATTTAGATCAATGTATAGTGCCGCGTTAGTGAAAAAAACTTTATCTATTCAAGTATTTGCTGGTCAAGTTCACTTACTTATATACTATACTCTAAGGGACAGCTTGCTTATATAGTATAAGAGAATATTTTGACCACTTGCGAGAACCCAATGTACACACTTTCGTCGTACCGAAACTTTGCTAAAGCCACGTAGCGTCAAAAATTAGTACACGTTACTATCAATAAGACATCGATTTTCCAAAATGTTACTAATCATAATGGAAAATTATAAAATCTGAGTAGCTGTGTGCTCTTGCATGAAATTCATTAGTGAAAAATATTGTTTTAGATAGTAAAAATTGCTATGTTATATTTTTATTTCTGAAAATTTGACATAATTTCACCATACTGCTGAGCAATTGTACATGAGCTTTTAAAAAGTAAAAAGCCTCACTCGCGCAGAAGTTTTTTGTTAGTATTGATCGGTTTGAGGCCGAGCTACTTGCATAGTATATTAAAAACTGTAACGTAAACAACAATTTTTATATTTAAGGTTTTTCAGTGTATGTGTCCGATATGTACGATATATATTTACTTTGATCAGTGTAATTGTGTATTTTCATTGTACAGTCTTCATAGGAGGTAAAATAAAAAATATCATTTCAAATTTCGATATGTCATTTCTATTTCTGGACTTTTCACTTTTACAACATATACACACGCACATCATCGTCGTCGTCATCATCACGAGCGCACAAATCATCATTTTTATCGGGTCGATTTCTGTGCTCCGCTGCTGCTCTGGGGGCCGGCGCGCAGATTTTTCACAATCTCGCCACCACAACACTAGTGCCGAAAAATTATCAAGCAAGACGGTTACGCTCGGTCGTTCGGAGCTTTTCGAGACAGCGAGTCTACATTATCGCTTATCGGGGACGACGACGATGACGACCGGAGAAAGAGAGTAGGAAAGAAATTCGCGCAACAATTTTTGCCGGGCGATATATTATGATTTCGTGTGCGCGTGACCGTGTTTGTGCTTGTGAAAGAGAGAGAGACGAGTTTCTTTAAACTCATAGAGCAATGGAAATTTTGGGCAGTCGACGCCGATTGCAACTCTAGGAACGAGCTTCATAGACGACGCTTCGTCTCCCTTCGTACACAAGGTATAGTAAACGATGTACAATAACATACAATATTCCGCACAGCAGCGATTCTTGCGTGCACACTATACGAAACTTAATCGAAGTCTCGATTTTATTTTTAGCTCTCTCTCTCTCTCTCTATCGTCAATGCCACAAACTCGAACCGAAATCATGTATCCACTGTTGCTGCTGTTACTCGTGTTATTCGCAGCGGTAATCGAAACAATCGAGTCTCAGAGTATAAGCGACAATGACTCCATCATGGATCGCGACTGGTCGATCGTCCGTCACTTTCAACGGTCTTCCTCGTTGCCGCTTGTGGTGCAGTTGCAGCAGCAGCAGCAGCCCAACAGCACCAACAATGCCGGCAGTGTTGTCGGCGGCAGCTTGATTCACATAGTCGACGCGCAGGACGACGACGACGATGGAAACAAACATCCCTTGCGGCTGGTATTATCGGCTCGTGGTGAAAGCTGCAGCGTCCCTTTGTCGCTGGGCCATCCCTTGAGACAGTCGAGGCGCGCCGTAGGCCTCGGCAACGGCAAACTCGTCGTGTGGCTGCTTAATTATCGCCTGACTCCTCTCGAGGCCAAACACACGGGCGAGTGGGTCTTCGCCATTGTCGACCCGGCCGATTGCCAAGCCGCCGTCAGCTTCAGGATGAAGGACACGGAGGCGCAGCCGGTGGAGGTGATCGACGTCGTGCCGTACTACGATACCTTCGACGTGCTGCTGACGAGCCTGAACGACAC